>LR999915.1:6887500-7512500 GCA_905220335.1 Noctua pronuba | reverse complement strand
TTTTTTCTTGTGAAGTATTGTGATACGGTTGTAGGCTTTTTTAATCAGCACGTATGTAAAGATTTTTTGAATATTTTCCTTGTGTTATTATTCCTTATTTTACTCTATTATGTAAAAATGGCATATTACTTTAATGAAAACAAGTGAATATTTACATTATATACAAACTACAAATCTATAATAGTAAGAAAAAATAAAAATGTACAAGTATCAAAACGGTTACAGGGCGTCAAAAAATTCGTCCACATCACTATTAACAGGAAAAGTGCCCAAAGGTTGGGCAAAGGTGTTTCTAATACCCACACCCACATTTCACCAGTTATGTTTAAGTCCCATGTAATAGGGGGCGAGCCTTTTGCCATCAACCGGCCATAAATCCAGACTCCGTGGTTGCTACTGAGAAATTTCTGATGGAAAAATCTATTAACACTCGGCCCGACTTGAGAATTAAATTTAGGACCTCGCGCTTGTCAATCGCGCTTGGAAAGTAGTTTTTGTATCTCCCGGGCCCCCAGCACATGGTAGTAGTAGGAACAGTGGTGGGTTTTCAGTCAGTTAGAGTCCAACATACCCCTCCACTCGCCCCTGATGAGGGTATACAAGAGCATTTTTCCCACCAAAAAAAACAACGTAATACTATTTTCTATTGGGAAATTATTAATCGGGCAAATAATAATGTTATTGGCGACTAATATAGTGAATGGGCGACTATTATACCAAGTAAGTAACTATTTATCCGATTATTGCGACAAGGAGAACAAAGGAAGCCAGACCGAGCGAAGCGAGCTCGGGACTTGCGGCACCCCGACTCGAATAAGTTAGGTCCGAAGGGGATGACGGGGTCTAGTGAGCGGGTGAAGCGCGCGAACTAAGACCCCGTCATCCCCTTCGTGTCAGGTTACTTTAATCCTTGTAAAACAGAAATAGGAGCCCCGCGCAACGGGACTGCGTCAACCTCGCCTTATCTACAATCTAGTCGTTTATATAAGCTTGTTTTAGTCTTTTTCTGAGTCCTTGAATTATCACACTGGTCGTAATGAACAACTTTTAACTCAAATTTGTATTTTCAAGTCACCGTTTAAACATCTGTATTCGCCCACAGTTTGTCGCCCACTTAGTATTTCAATAGCCCATATTCAGTATGTTTGTCATAATTAATTTGAATTTATTTTAGCTCGTTTATATATTTACTACCCTTTTATATTTTACAAAACTACAAGTTTAATGGTATTATCTATTCTGGAAATCTATTGCATCAAAGTGTTCAGTGGACACTTTGCTAATTGGAAACTCTGAACTTTGATTTGAGTGGTTCCGTGATTCTAGTTCTGAACACATCTGAAATTGAAATAGGATTAGACCAAAAGCATGCATAGGTGTCCTAACAGAAATTGTTCGGTATTTAGAATATGACGTACTAGCATAATCGATCAATTTGCATTTGTACATCACACTCCGACGAAGCAACACCATGACGGGCACGTGTTCGCGTGACGTTCGCTTTGGTTAGGACACTGGGTAATTCATACCAATCTTCTTTGTTTATCGTGCGACGGTAACTTTTGATTAGAAAACGAGGTACGACAGTTTTTTTGTTGCCTACGTTTATTTTGCCCTCATGACACAAAGCTTGTTAAAATAAACGCTAGAAGTATCCTTCAAAGGCAATACAATGTAGGTACATAAATGCTCATTACGCGCATTGTATTGTAAATCAATACAAAACACACTGCGTCCAAAAAAAGCAATCGCTATTAAATTCAGCCAGAAATAAATATTCTGAAAACAAAATTCTTCTTTGCTCGCTCACTACCTTTGAATAGGTGCACCTACCCTATACTATATCACGTTCAGATTCCGGCTATTATTTCCCACTAACAATACACCTCGACGCTTTGACGTCGCCGCTTGAGCTCTTTGTAACTTAAACTATCAATTAGGAGCTGTTACACCTCTAGTCTGCCTCAGTGTTAGATTTACTAGGTAAGTCTCGGGAGATACCTGCAATAGAGCTAGAGGTGTAGGTGTTGGTCGCAATCGTGATTGCTGAGCTTGAGTTCCTGGGTTCGATTCTTGAGTCGGGCAAATTATTGTTATTGGGTTTTCCATCCGTAATTTCTCAGTAGCAGCCACGGAGTCCAGATTTGTGCCCGGTCGATGGCAATAGGATCGCTCCCTAATACATGGGACTTACACATAACTGGCGAAATGTAAGTGGACTATTTGGTACATCTCTGCCTAACCCTTCGGGGATTACAGGCGTGATGTTATGTTATGTATAAGACAGAAAACAAATGAAATAAATTACTTAGACCACACCAAAGAACTCATCATCTACCTAGGCTTTTCCCAACTATTTTGGGGTCGGCTTTGAGTCTAACCGGATGCAGCTGAATACCAGTATTTTACATGGAGTGACTGCCTATCGCAAACCCCACAACCCAGTTAGTATTACGATACTCCTTGGTAAGACTGCTTGTCAGACTTTCGGGCCACAGGCTACCTGTAACGACTGTCAAAGATTTACAAATAACGGCCGGGACCAACGGCTTAACGTGTTTTCTAAGGCAATGAGGAAACTCGGTATGTAATGGATGGTCACCCATCCATGGACCAACCTAGGCAAGCATAGCTTAACCTAAAGAGTGACCCAAGTGTCTGTTATTATTTAGACACGAGCTCGCCACGGATCACCGTAACGTCACGTAATTTGCAAAGCAACAATACTTACGTGTGGGAGACAAATGACGCACGCGCATTTCGCATCACGAAAGTCACGTCGCTAGTGGTTCTGTATGGTGTGTAAATCTTACTTACCTTGAATAAAGCTGTGTAGACTTAAAGGTGTATTGAAAGCTTGCACGAGTGACGATACTTAAGTACGTCCGGTCTCCGGGCAGTATGGATAGACAGCCCGGCTATTAACTTTGCTGTCTCGCTTTTGTGACTAGCGATATTGTGCTGAAACGAGATCACAAGTTTTTTTTTTGTGGACCGACGGATGCATTGAACAAAAGCATTAAAAAAAAATATTATGTTTTTTATTATTTTGTCGCAAAAAGATAATTATACCAGCTGCATCAAATTCCTAAGACATCCCCCTCCGACACGTTATGTCGAAGTTGCGGAAAGACTCCCACCGGGACACCTGCTGCCATGGCCCACCTGCAAGACCCTAAACCGATTGGAACCGAAGCCAGGTGGGGCGCTGCAGATACAACCTGGTCCGATGGGAGTAGGGGTGAAGATGAAGGGGTATTCCCTGCGTCTTAAATTGAAGGCCAGTCTTTTTTTATCATAGCACAAAGAAAATTACAATAATGAGCATGACATCTTGTTGAAGTTGTCTATGCTATTTGCACTAAGCTGTTCCAATAACTTCAAACCAACAGCTGTTTAAAAAAATGCTATGCATATTTAAACGTTATAAAAGCAACGTTTTAACGTTTTGAAATTGCTAGCAGAATTTACTTTCAGCTACCAACGGGTTAGTCTTACTTTCCGTTTAGCTAACAAATAGCAGTTTAGGGACGTATGCATGAAAATTTAAAAAGTCCACGTTTCTAGTTCAAACAAAAGATTCTTTCTGTAGTTACGATAATGTTTCTAACATGGAAATTGCTTGCAAAGCATGTTGCGAATAGCAAAAATTTCTCACACAGTTTGCTTAGTTTTCTTTCATATTCCTGACTTTTACATTCTTATTTTAGTAAGTTATACGTCGGGGTATTACTTTTACAAGTTTGCTGACTGAAAGATACACAGTCAAAGAATGAATAATACAAGGTGTAGTTTTGCATCCTCGTCAAAATTCAGGAGGTTGTCATAAAATAATCAATTTAAATTACAGGATCGGTCAATAACTAATAAACTGTGCTTTTTTTAGTTCTTTAAATTTGAGAGTATTTCAGAATAATCGCCTTCAAAACAGAATAGGCGGGGGAAAGTGGTTTAGGGAATAAGAAATTATCGAATAAACGTTTGAGTTTGTTTATGTGTGTGAAAGCGCAGTTATAGGGCGAGGGTCAGACACTGGTGGTTCAAACTTACCGACTTCCGTAAACAAAAAAGATTTTTCTTTTTTAAAATTTTAATATTGATCCGGGTCGAGATTAGCATAGTTACCTCCTTGAATTTGACGAGGATGCAAAACCACAGCCTCTATATTAAACACTTTAAGGTTATCTTTTCTGACTGTATCGTTGGTCTAGTGGTCGCAACCGTGACTGCTGAGCATGAGGTCTTGGCTTCGATCCCAGGTCGGACAAAGTGTTATTGGGTTTTTCCATCAGGAATTTCTTAGGAGTCTGAATTTGTGTCCGGTTGATGGCAATAGGCTCGCCCCTTTTTACATGGGCCTTAAACATAACTGGCGAAATGTAAGTTTACTATTTTATTAGGTACACCTCTTTCTAACCCCTCAGGGATTTTAGGCGTGATATTACGTTATCTTTTCATGGGATCTTATTGTTTTGTGGAGTACTTATCTGTTGCCAACATTTTCTAAAAAAAATATAGTCGGGGATGCACTCTATATGGAAAAGAAGTTTGTTTGAAACCCTAATATCTGAAATCATCAGGGAATATGTTTTTATGATGACCCAGAAACTTAGAAGGTCGGGCTTAAAACCTAGACAACGGAAGAACAAATGTCATATGCAACGGTAACCACTAACCACTAAGAGCGTTTACGACTAACGGCATTGCATATAAACTTTCAAGACCTTTTTTTTCGAAATGACTGAACGGATTTTAATGAAACTTTATATAAGCAAGATATGTATAAGTTTTTAAAGTTAGAGAGAAGATTTTCGAAAAATAGTGTTACTGCTAAAGTGGACCGATTTTAGATTTTCCTTAAAACAGAAATTTCCAATTTTTTTTTTTAAAGACCTTTCGAAAAGTTCTCTGACTACTTTTTAGACTTATGTATCCTGCTTATGCGTATGAAGTTCCATTAAAAACGGTTCAGCCATTTCGAAAAAAAAGTCTTGAAAGTTTGTATGAAATACCGTAAGTTGTAAACGCTCTTAATGTATAATGAGTCGCTTTTATGCTAGCCTATAACCTAATATAAAACTCGTTTTTCTCTCTTCAGCGGATAAATTACTGGCTGATAATAATATCATTTAGGTGTTCGAAAGTTTTTGAGATTTTTGAACTTAGAACGAAGCCCAAATTTACGATGTCAGTTTCATAACAATTTCACTGAACACAAGATTATATTCGAAAAGCATTCCTGACGTGCCCTTTAAAAACTATCGAAGAAAATGGAAGTCCTTTTCCAAACTCATTTAAATTATCTACAGGGTGCGTAAAAAAATGTGGATCAAACAAAATGAAGCATGGTTATCATGGTTATTTTTTGGTACCTACTATTTTTTTTTCGGTGAGGTTCTGAAGTTACAAATAATTTTTCGTGAGACTTAAAACATATTGAATAATGTGCCAATTATCATAAATCATGGAACACACTGTCATAAAAGCAGTTTTGTGGTGATGATACATTTCCTAGAAACAACTAAACTCCACTAATTGCCTATTTAGTAAAAATTTTGGTATTTTCTTAAAAAACACTCAAGTAGTCATAACTTTTAAGAAGATAAAGTTAGGAGTCCGCCACATAGACATTTTTTACTGCAAATAACCCCAACTATCGTTCTATTTCGTTTGATCCACGACACTTTTTACCCACCCTGTATAGTCAAAAGAAATTCAACTCGAATTCAAAGAGATAAGTGCATTTTGTTAGCGGCCAGAAATCGTCGTCAAATTATGAAAATCCCCTTAAATCCAGTTTGGACCAGTGTTTATTATCACTTAAGATTAAGTGGATAAGGGAGGAGGGAATAACAAAACTGGGGATTCGACTTCTGCGAAAGTTAATTTTGTTTAGCTGCTTTTTTTTGTTTCGCGGGAGCTTCAATGGATTTACAGTGAAATAAAATTGTGGGTACAAAAGTGAGGCGTGTTTTTGTTGTCTTGAACGACTTGGTTTTAGTGTAGATTTGTGTTTGTTTACTTATTTAGATTTTGCTGAAATCAGCATCTTGTTTAACAATCTTGTTGAAGAATTTAGGTTCAATTTTGTTAAGTTTGTCACTCTCAAACTCATTCGAAAGAGCAGTCCATCGAATAATAAATATTCGATGAATTGTTCAGTCGAAGTAGCGTTTGGCGATCAAAGGTTGTTTCGCAATAAATTCCATTCGATCAATCGTTCAGTCGTCTTTCCATTAATCGAACATATGACTCTCGAAGTTAAGTTACGGACCCCTTCAGATCAGCTGTTCACTTCCTGCCTAGCTACAGAGTTCATCAAACCCATCGTCGCGCTTGCCGTTCGCTACGTGTGTTTTACCACGGTAACAATATATTGCGTATGAGGAAATAAAATAAATCAAATTTATTGGATTCCCATAACATTCCTGAAATAATTACTTGTACCGGTCATCTTCGTATGATATACTGAATTCACCTCATCAGTTTGTGGAGGGCTGTCCCTTACACCCTCCAAAGTAAAGTTAATTAATATTCTATTTCATCAGATAACGTTTGAATATTGTTCATATTTTTGTTTTTCTATCGTAATGACCTCTTCCTTCGCATTTAGTTTTTTTTTTTATATTAATGCCAGTGATTTATTTTTAAACAAAATAAATAAATTGTTAAATAAAAATGATGGAGCAATTGTTTTTAATTTTTTTTAATTCCAATACTTGTAAATAACATCAATCGAAATGAATTGACCTCTCAAAAATACTCCAGTTGGACTTGCCCTTTTACAGCTCTATCAAAGGACAAGTCCATACAGCTCGCTATCAGCTTCTGGAACAGGTCTGAAGACTAAGTTGAACGTCACCGCACGCTAGAGGAGCATTAATAATTCTGGCCAGTGACGCCGTTTGCAACCGCCGTGCATTGACGGGTGGGGTCTTAGTGAGCGCTGGCTGTTTACAGTATACTTATAAAGGGTGTAAAAAGACTCTTAACGAAGCCGAAAGGCACTTCTTCTCCCCGTCAATGCAAACATTTTTTTGTTCTAGACCATACCTGGGTACCTTCTAGTTACAGAGATATAGGGGGCCAAAGTTCCAACTTTTTCACAAGTTTTATTTTAAATACATGTTTTTAATTAAAGATTTTTACTTTAAACTCCTTCACGACCCCTGTACTATTCAATCTATCCATCACCACAATATTTTTATTTCGTTACATTGAGTCATACCGTGAAACGTGTTTTTTCACCCAAAAAGGAAAAGTCGTTTCCCAGCAAATTTTTTTGCGTGAAGTTACTTAGTTTGATGTACAGAATGGTTGGTTGACGACTTCGTGAAAGGTCCGTTTACACCCTGTATAAGTTCTAAGTCGATCTCGTAGCTATATTTTTCCAAAATAAGTCGCTAACGTGTTACGTTAGGGAGATCACCATAATTATCTTTGTTCATGTGTTGTCTTCCAATGAAACTGGCATTTAGTTTCACCGTGCGCCGCAGCTTTGTACAAAACAAAATGGCAATGGGATGAATACACCACTTCGGTTAAAGAACCATAGAACTGACCTCTTTATACGGGGTGGAAGGGACACCGACGCGAAAACGCGTTACCACGTATTCAGTACATCATTTTGAGCCACCCCATAAAGCGACCTTCGTCATCGTGAAATATTATAAAAATATTACTTCCCTGTTTGAATCGAATTTTGTTAACAATTTCAAGGGTTTAATTTTTTGCTCGGATCCCTAATCCTTAAGTTACACGTACACCTTATAACATCAGATATACGCCAGTAAAAGTCTCGACAAAATCTTTAGACGAGAGATTAGACGGAACAAATAGACAGACAGGCGAAAAATAAAAAATGATTTTTTTTTGTTATAAGCAACGCATATGTTTCATGTGCATTCAGTAAAAAGTTGTTATTTTGAAATTACCAATAGACACTTCAATTTTATTTATTTGTATAGATGTACAGATTTTAACTCTTTTACTCAGTCGATCTATCTATTTTAAAGTTTACATTAAAATGTCCCGTTTAAATCAATCTCAAGTCTCCTACATATGTTTTTGAGAAAAATTAGACATTTGATGTGACTAAATATATAGTTTCAGACTTCCCTCTAATTGGTTCAATTTACAGACCCAACTATCAAAATATCCATTATGCAACATGTATGGTAAACTGCGAGCATTAGGTCCTCCAAATAAACCATAAAATAACCAAAATAACCTTCCCCAATTCGAACCACAACCTAAAAAGTTACTTTATTTTCTGTCTTTATTTAACTTGCGTTAAAACTAAGAGAACGAAACAGACGGACGCTGTAAGACGCCGGGAATATTTCAGTACACTGTGAATTGTTAATGCATACAGTGGTATTTACAATTTTACGGTGACATATCCATCTCGAATCGATATTACACGCGGCACTTGAGTGACTAATCATTTCTGTTTCATCCAACGTTCACACAAAAATTAAAGTTCATTTGTTCCTTTATTTCATTTTGCGATCTTTCGTTAGGGTGGGAGGAGCTCGTGGATGAATAAGAACAGCCTCTCGGGTCGATCTTTAGGTTAAGCCGTGACCACCTATTACATACCGAGTTTCCTCCGTGTCTCGGAAAGCACGTTAAGCCGTTGGTCCCGGGTGTCATTTGTAGATCTTTGACAGTCGTTAGGTAGTCAGTGGCCCCAAAACGTCTGACAACCAGTCTTACCAAGGAGTATCGTATTACCCAGTACTAACTGGGTTGTGGATATCAGATAGGCAGCCGCTACATGTAAAATACTGATATGGCAGCTGCATCCGGTTAGACTGGAAGCCGACCCCAACATAGTTGGGAAAAGGCACGCAGAGGATGATGATCTTTCGTTGGACAGCTGGAAGAGGTCGAAAGCCAAAATCCAATATCATTGGATTAGTTCACTAAGAATTCATTTTTCAAATTTCTTCTTCTTCTTAGCGTGTCGATAGCGTGGCAATCTAAATTGTGTCGGCGCAGAACTGTGCCACGAGTTTGGCGCCTTCAGTAGCGGCCATCAGTTCCTGTAATTAACAAAAGACAGGACATATTACGGTGGTTCCTCACCCCGAGCATTCGCCTGCAATGTTACAATCTGATTCGATTCTGTACAGAAACAATTGAATCTGAACTTTTACATTGCTTGCGAAAGTTCCCGGTGAGTGCCTTTAAGTGCTCCATCGTTTGTAGAACAGCACCACTTGTACACTCCTGGGCAGAGTCATCAATGATATCCACCTGAGCAGGTTTTTCTTGCTGCGTCCAACCTGACTCCGGAGTCTTCATTTTGCATTCAGAAGTTTCACTTTGAGTGGATGGCCGATTTAAAAGCAAAAATGAACAAACTTTATTTCACTTTTTTTTCTTTTCTTTAAAGTTGAGCAAGACAAGGTGAAGTGTGTCTCATTAAATTTAAATATAGAACAACTTTGAAGTAAATGTACTAGAACTTTAAATCAAGGTTTGACAAGACAATCAGATGGAAATGAAATGTTATTTTTAAATTAAGTTCCATTTCATTGAGGCACAGAATAAATATTACAAGTAACAGAGGTTAGAGTGTCGGGCAACAACTAAGTGTGATTTTGACCAGAGAAACAGAATGCGATAAGCACATCTAATAATGTCTATGGAAGAAGGACGTGGGAATGAATGCTACCAACTATTATGAATGACCTACCGTTAGCTATCTGCAATTCAATATATGTGAAGTTACTCGAGCTACTAGAAAAAAGATCTGTTCCCGAGGAAAACTACAATAACGTTCTTATGGGAACAGATGGCGCCACGTGTCTTTCGAATCATGATTGAATTATATTATTACAAGCAGAGTTCAACTCGAATTGATTCTCAAATTCCAAATTAACGCGAGCGTAGCCGCGGGCAAAAGCTAGTTACGAATAAAACTAGACCGGCATGCTCTTTCCCGAAAACGTTTCTTCTATACACCGTGACTTTTTAGTCGTCTTACAAAGGTGGTCCACTCAATGTACCCGACATAAAATAGCTCTAGACGAGATTTTTTTTTTACCTACCGTAATAGGTGCAAAGATAAATAAATAAAACATTGGAAAAAATTATGAAACATCTGTTAATGATGTTTACGTGACAAACGGGAGAACATACCTACCCAGCGCTCGAGTCCAGTAGGATCATCGCTAACAACAGAGTGTTTTAACTACGTCATGCGTCATAATACTGAATAATTATGTTTATTTTTAAATTATTAAAATCTCATAAATACCAATTTTTTTATGAATGTTTAGTAGACATTGGATACATGAAGTGGGCTGCCGTTGTAAGACGACTAAAAAGTCACGGTGTATCTCTTATAAGATATTTTGATATAACTATCGCTAAATCGGGGTCAAACCTTGTTGGGTGAAACGTCCCGTCCCGGTTTGAAAATTACATCCAAATCCGATCCCTTGGGGTAAACGGTGTTAGTTGGACGTTATAGGGGTTATCAAAACATTTTGTAGTCCGCTTGACATGTGATGTTATAATATTGGGAATTTAGCTACTTAAGTAAACAGTTCTAGCGAGTAAAAATTATATAAGTTATAGACCGACAACTTTAATGAGTGCTTGCGAAGGTATCAATTTAAATGGAATATTCTGAAGGTTGATCACGTATTGGTTCCATTAGTATCGTAATACCTACGTGGATGATGGTTCATTTAATAACCTCTTAGATATTGTTAGGACTTTGTGGACGCTTAATATGCCTTTGATGGGGCAAGGCGGGGACTCTTTAAAGCGGTCGGTCTATAGAATAGTGACCGATACTTAAAGGGAAGCGCAATAGTAGCCTGCGAAATAAAAAAATTCTTACGTCTTTTGCAATTTGCAGGTCATTGTCAGGCTTTATGTTGAACAAAATATGATTCGCGACTCTAACACGTGTGTATTTATAGAATTATAATCATTTAAATCATCTATACAACCCTCTTAGTTCATTTCATCCAATTGAATGACTTTTCATGAAATAGTCAACTCCGTAAAGCCATACTTGTTACGGTCCGGACGTGCAAATCGCAAAAAAACGTAAGAAAATTTGAATTCCTTTGCGCTTTCCCCTTAACTTCATTTAAGGGTTCATTAACTTTGATTGCAATAACAAATCAGCCTTCTCCTTCACACACACTTCCAAAATAGCACTTAACCAACAATTATACCTACAACACCCAATCCGAACTGATTATCAAATTTAAAAAAATTCAGACGAATTGATAACCTCCTCCTTTTGGAAGTCGGTTAACAAAGGCTCCCAGCGCTCTCCGCGGCAAAAAAACAAATCAGCAACAGTAACTATGCTTCCACGAGAGAAGTTTGGAGCGCACTCAAATTAATGAACTTTTAAATTCCAGCGGCCACGACTTTGTACAATAACTAACGTAAAGTGCTGCCCTCTGTGCAAAGCGCTGCGGTTTTTATCTGACTGCGGTTGGGAAAGAGGATGATTCTTTGTTTGCATGTTGTTGTTTGACAATTCTGTAGACGGCTTATATCCAATAAAGGTCAAACTGATTCCCAATAGAGACCGCAAATCTGCAAAAGTCAGGTGGGACGCCCTCAGACTCGGTGGAGCGACGATCTTCGCAGGGTGGCTGGTAGCAACTGGATGAGAGTTGCTGAGAATCGAGTTGAGTGACGTGCGATTGAGGAGGCCTATGTCCAGCAGTGAACTGCTGTTGGCTGATGATGATGAGATTCCCGATGTGGCTGGTTGTGTTTTTGTTGTAGAATTTGTGTTAAAAGTTCTGATTTGTGTTTTCTCGCCGATAAGCACAACAAATTAGAGAGATTTTTCTTACTAAAATCCATTTATAGGTAAACTTTTTATCTCTTTCTGGCAATACCACCAACAGCTGAAAGCTTAGTTTGAAAAATACGAGTACAGACTATTTTCCACGAAGGGTTAGGTAGCGCTGACCTAGTTTTACACTCATATTTCGCCATTGATGTTTTAAGTACTGAGTAATGGGGAGCGAGCCTATCGCCATCAAGCCGGCTCAAATTCGGACTCCAAGCAGTAACAGTAGTATTTTGAAATTAATAAGGTTTAATTGGTATAATTTAAAGTTTTTGACCGCACGGTTGGCGCAGTGGCTGAGCGATTGGCTGCTGCGCTAAGTGTCGCGGGTTCGATTCCCACACGCAACTTATATTTGTATAGCTTACAGATAGTTGCTTCGGGCAGGCTGTTTGTGTATGAGAGTTTAATAATAATAATATAATAATCATTTTATTATCAGGCAACTATGGCCCATATATAAATACTCAAAATAATCTTATACAATAATAACTTATTGAACTATAACTAGACACGTATCGATGACGGTGTCGTGTTTTGCTGCGTGGTGTCGCGTAACCGTCCTCGAAATCGTCGGTATACGACAGATTTCGGCCAAAAGTCCTCATTCAAGAAGGTCTGTAGCTGGCTGTGGCTGGTCTGAGCTTAAATGTTTGTAAACGCACCCAACATATAGGAGAATTTTTTAGAGTGGGGCAACTTATTTTTTTTTTTCGAAATACTGCTGTTACATTCAGGAAAAGTTTATTAAAAATACCAAAACGTTTAATAAAGGAAATTCAAATAGCCACAACTTAGTGAACTTCGCGGAAACAAATTGCGAAGTCGAAAGGTGACAGGTGCAGAAACTGAACCAACATGACAGCTACTTATTTATTCTTTTAACACTGTATAATTAATTTCAGTTGTGTTTTATCATTAGTATGGAAATTGGAGGAAATTTTTGCAATTAGGTACTTCCCTGTATTAAAGGCTATCAAAATTGCTATCATGAGTTTGACCGCATTATGCTAGATCTGTTCACATAATTTAAACCTATTTTTGGTGTTCTCAGAAAGTGGACTAAGGAGGAACCTCGTAGAGATGCCCGCCCTGCAGACTCTGTCAAATGCATAATTTAAACCACTTTGGGATCTTTCGAACTTGATGACTTTTTCACGACCAGCATCTGTCACAGTATCAGCCAACCCGCAATGTGCCCGAGTGGTGGTCTACGGCCCGCTACCACTCACAGATAGGCGACCTGTGTCCCAGCAGTGGGAACATTATAGACATCAGACTTTAAATCCGAGAACAGTGCACATCCCTGGTCCGTCAGTTCGGGCCAGCCCCAGCGGCATTCTGAGGGTATTCGACTATTCATGCAGAGTTTTGATGTCTAGATCATCTCACCACCTCTTTCTAGGCCGGCCGCGGTGGTGCGGCTATCCTCAGGCATCCATAGTGTTGAGACCTTTGCCCAGCGGTCGTTATGCATGCGGCACGTGACCCGCCCAAACCCATTCACGAAGGTTGGTACGAGGTGGCGCAGGAGCTTAGTACCTGGAAGGATAAGGGGGAGGCGTTTGCCCAACAGTGGGACATACACAAGGTAATTGAAAAAAAAGGTACTTGCAGTTAAACGAGTTATTTTATGTTGAATGTTGATTGAAATAAATTATTCTATTCTATTTAAAGTTCTCACTGCTATGTTCTCTGCTGAGGAGCTCGTGGCTAAATAATAACAGCCGCTCGGGTCAATCTTTAGGTTAAGCCATGCTTGCCTAGGTTGGTCTGTGGAGGCGTGACCACATTGCATACCGAATGTCCTCCGTGCCTCGGAAAGCACGTTAATATGTTGGTCCCAGCTGTCATTCGTAGATCTTGGACAGTCGTTACAGGTAGTCAGTGGCTCAAAAAGTTTGACAACCAGTCTTACCAAGGGATGTCGTACTAACCAGTACTAACTGGGTTGTGGAGGTCAGATAAGCAGTCGCTCCATGTAAAGTACTGGTATTCAGCTGCATCCGGTTAGACTGGAAGCCGACCCCAACATAGTTGGGAAACGGCTAGGCAGATGATGATGTAGTTAAATGTGTTATTTTATGTTGAATGTTGATTGAAATAAATTATTCTATTCTATTTAAAGTTCTCACTGCTATTTTCTCTGTTCCGTCGATTAAGGTCCATTTAATCACAGACATCATATAAAAGCCATCAAGAACACTCACATAGTGAAACATAAAAAATAGGCTTAAAAGTTACTTATCAGTATTAATCTTCCGACAAGATGAAAGGTCAACGTTGGTAATTAGGTCGCCGGGTCGAGAGCTCCCTTTGTAAGGTTTTAATCATTTTATGTCAGGTCATCAGCCCATGACCTGCTTGGCCTTAGGCCTGGGTGCCACTGTAATCTGTTCATTAAATTGAAAGTCTACAAGAGGCGAGAATTCTATGTTGTTGAAGACATGCTGCGCCGACACCAAATAAATTGGAATATGGGCAAGACAATGATGATGGCATAAACCTGATTGAATTGTAGATCAAGATACTACATACCTAAAACCCTGTTTATAACTACTACACACACAGTACACATCCTCGATTATCGTCTACTAAATGGTAAAGCAATTCACTTTGAGGCTTAAGCGGCGTCCTTTGATGGTCCGCATTAAAATGGCGGCCATTCCCGTCCAATTCCACTGATTGATTGACGAATTCGGTTTATAGTCTTTTAGTATTATAGCCCCATTAAAATGCTTGTTAATTGCAATACTGGTTATGATGAATACCTTTACTGATGGTACTTCAATTTAACGTTTATTTTATGACTGTTCCAGATGATTAAAAAATACCTCTCTATATATTTTTTATTTCTTCACCTTTGTATGTGGGCACATTTTGTAGAGGTATAGAGAGAGTGTTCTCCATTGAACATTATTCATGGGTAGATTACGTTACTACCCCTTTTTTCCTTTTTTTTTGGTTTGTGTCAAGTCAAAAACGAGAAAAGGCATAAAATAAAATATTTTTTTTTAACATAGGGCTGCTTAACAAATTTTCGAGAATCGAAAATGAATCGCATGTGACTAAAACCGTAAAGAATACAAATGTTGATGGATCGAGAGATATAGGAAGACCAATTTGTGACGAAAATGCCTTCAGTAAGTGGACTTTAACTTTGATAGCTCATATCTCGAAAACGTGACACTTTAGAACATTTTGCCTCTTGCAAAACTTGTTTGTATTGATACCAGCTATCGATCGCAAAGTTGACAAATAAAAAGTTAGGCCGGCCAGGCTTCATACAAAAATCTTCCAAGCCCTTTGCTTTCATTCGGCTTGCTTTGATCAACAAACTCCGTCAGGTACCATTGCTGAATCATGTTCGGCTTAGTTCGGTACAATTTGTGTTGAGCCGAGTGGCTTTTTCCCGAACGACGATATGCCGAATCAACCCGAACCAAATATATCTGATGTTGTGCGAGGAACAACCACACATTTGGGGGCAGCCCAAGAATACTTACCTCCAAAGAGATTTAGACACATATAGAGCGGACATTGGGAATATTGTCATACAATAATTTTCATCCTGAATATTTTCGATTTTGACACACGAATGCTACCTGACAAGCGGGCGTGTGACACTAGACAGAACGACTTGTTACTAAGTAGTAACAAGTTTTGGATTACGATTTTCGTCGTCTTGTCCTGTCTATCGCTCGGAAATATTTGAATGTCTTTGCTTACCTCCAAGTTCCCTGCGTCCTGTCCGCTTGTTCTGTTATATAGCTAGATAGCTTTGTTGTCACAACACACACAAATTAATTAGGCAGTTCCTTAATTGTACGGGACGTTCGTGGCGTCCAGTTCAGAGATCAGAGTTGTACTGAAGTTTTTGTTTTTCTTCTGACAGGCCGCATGAATGTTTTTTTGACTTCGTCTTCAAGGACCCACCAAGCAGACCCACCGGTGGGTCTCCGAATACTGATGTGTCTCCCAAGACCTACTAGTGAGTCCTCGGAGATTTTATTATCTTCGAAGACCCACTAATAACAATATCGTTACAACCTACTTTTTTTTTTGAATGGGAAATCACCAAATGACCCCCCCCGCTCTGGGCGGAATGGAAGGGAGTGTCCGAGTTTTACTGACTAAAACCCATCCATGTTCCTTCTTTGCTCTTTGTGATCCAGGGCCGCGGTATCTCTTTCGAACAGTCCTGAAGCCCCGCCATGCACAACCAAACCGACCTACTTAAATTCGCTTTTAGTTCTGGCTGGTTGACATTAATTGACAATATTCTTTCCTGTTTATCAATGTCGTATTTTTCTCTAACCACATAATTTTTTTATTTTAAAACGTAAGATATACAATATAGTGTATTTAAATGTAAAATGCTGTGTTGCAATGTACGTAAATGAGAGTTCGTCTTCAGAAGCACCCGATTCCGTTCAGACCACGCTACTTTTAAAGAAAACAGAAAAAAAAACGAAAAAAAGAACTTCTTTCTTTTAATATTTTAGTAAAATAATTTTAAGTTAATTTTAGTAGCCGTTTATTACATGTTTATTACACATGTAAGTTTGTACCGCTCAAAAAATAAAACTTTCTGTTCTAATTTGTAATTGTTTTCTTTCGTACATTTAAGTTCCTGGTGGGTCTCATATAAAACTAAATAGTCACTTAGGTCCCACCAGTCAGTAGGTCTTGGGAGACACATCAGTATTTGGAGACCCACCGGTGGGTCTGCTTGGTGGGTCCTTGAAGACGAAGTCGTTTTTTTTTGTTCTCGGAGCTTCAAATTTCAATTCTGTAAGTGGCCTTCAGATCGTTGCAGTCGAAAAGCAAGAAAGGAGGTTGTAATGAAACAGATATGTTGAGCCCTTTTTTTTTACGGATGGGAAATCATCAAATGACTTCTCCCGCTCTGGGTGGAGTGGGAGGGAGTTTCAGACTTTTACTGACTAAAACCCATCCATGTTTCTTCTTTGCCCTTTGTTTTCCTGGGCCACGGTATCTCTTTCGAACAGTCCTGCAGCCCCTTACGTCAGAATGCAGCATCAAACTACAAGGTAGATAGACTAATATGAATTGCATTTCGCGTTATTGATTTTCTATACCAACTGGCCGCTGGGGCCGTTCAAGTTTTAACTTAAAGCTGAACCTAACTTCGAGTTATGCTAGTGCAACTCAATGGGGAACTTCTTGAATAGGGGCAAATGGGGCATACAGTAAGCAGAATAAAGTTTATTGGTAATTTGATGTTTAGTTTTGTTTGTTACATCTGGGGCCCTGAGCTAGATTTTGTCTGAGAAAAAAAATCTTTTGTAAAGCAACTTTGGTGTAATTGAATAGCAGTTTACACTTTTTTGTCACAATATGCACCGACACCGACGACGTGGAAGGGGCAAAATTTTAGCCCAACAAAATTTAAAATACTGTCATGATAGTTACACCACAACTTACTCTTTTCTTGTGAATCACGTGGTCATGTTTGTAAAACTAATACTATTTCGCAAAGTTAAGTTCAAAAATCGTTATGAAAACCCTCAAAATCAATCAGTGGCACTTATCTAAAAATCCATCAATTATTGAAACACTTCTATCAGCAACCAAATAAAACCTCTTTTCCTCTGCTAATCCAGACTCCCCCAACCTCCCCTTCTAATAACAATAGCGGGTTGAACAAGTTATTCAAGGGGTTGTTATAATTCAAGTCTTGCATAACGTTCTGTCAAGTTTCTCCCTGTCTGTCGATCTTGAACGATTTCCTACGCGATGGGGGAGCGTCTAGGAGCGTAGGGCTTGGAAAATAATTGAGAGGGAATACACTTGTGACGTCATTTCGATGAGAATAAAATGTCGTTTTGCATTATTGTTTATTATGTGAATGAGTATGTTTGAAGGGAATCAAGGATATAATGTGTGTGGTCAAAAAAATCCATCAAACAACAAATTTTGCGTAAAACAAATTTACAAAATAATTATGTTTATCAAAAGCGCTTCCCTTTGATTAGATTAGACTTTTGGATTTTAAGAAGTAGTTACGAATTTCAGTTAGGAATTTCACCATGGCAGCCACGGAGTCTGGATTAGTGCCCGGTTGATGGCAATAGGTTCACCCCCTGTAACATTGGACTTAAACATAACACGAAGTGTGGGTGCGAAAGTTACACCTCTGCCTAACCCTTTGTGAATTACAGGCGTAGTGTTATATAATGTTATGTTTACCAACGGCGCCTCCATTTGATTGTCATTCATGTTCCACAAGATTATTGTAGTAATTTATGTACTGTTTTATATTTTGGCTTTTAAAAAAGAAGCTCAGAGTCTAATTCTTGGCGTAATTTAAATATTAATCAAATTAAGATAAATTTATGTTTGTGATATACGAAAGAATAATTTAGATTTTCATGTATTGTAAAGTTAGACTCTTGAATGTGGTTCTGCTAACTGTACTTTAACAATGTCAAACGCAGTGATTGCCACCACTCCGGTTTAAGTTTAACAGAATAACGAGCACTTACTAATGGGTGCTGTCAAAGACATCTCAAACACTTTATAGTGTAGATTTTATCTTTCCATTTCGTCATAGTTGCATAAGTATTTATCATTATTATTTTTTTTTGTATTTATAGATTAATATTTATTTTGTGATATGTTTTGTCTTTGTATTTATAAGTTTGTTAATATATTGTTTTAAGAATACCATATAATTATGGTATATTATTTTTAAATAGTTCTGTTTTATGTTTTATGTATTCAATTCTCTCTTCTTCTTTTACACCATATGTCTACATCTCTTTTTTTATTATCTCCTTTCGCAGGTATGCTGGAAGAGATTTCTTTAGAAATAAGCATCACCTTTGTACTATTTTCTGTTCCTTTCTTCTTTTCTGTATTTAGTGTGTACATAAATTGTTAAATAAATAAATAAATAAAAAAATTATGCCTCGTGGTTCTGAGAGCTGTTTTTTTTTTCAAAACATATACGGGGTCGAAGGGACACCGAAACCGGTTACCACGTATTAAGTACATCATTCTGAGCCCCCTACAAAGAAATGTTTCATCGGTTATTAAAAAAAAAAAACAGCTGTTCCATACATTTTGACCGTGTAGGTATTGCACTTTTGTATGAAGTACCCGATTTCTTTTTCTTATCTGACTTTCTCAACCATAAACACTGAACCACATATTAATATTAAATAATATAACAATAGTTTAACATTCTTAACTAAATCTTTTAAAATATTAAAGGAATTATAAACTACGACAATGCAGTTATTCATACAAATATCTAACTCTAAACTAACCGAAACACAATAAATATTACGTTAAACGTACTACAACTGTCTGGTTATGTTGGCATAAGCTTTAAAAATAGGTATTCTAAAATCTATTGACTAATAAAATTTACTCCATTTTGGTACCTATAATAATTTAAAATGACAAAATACTGACTTCACGGTACCATTAACTTTTGAAGCAAAAAGAATACACAGTTTTTACGTGAGCAAAGGCACGCACAGTTTCTCAATCTTTAAATTACATTATAATATCTTTCTTAAAAGAAAAGATAGAGCTACTTATTCAATAACCCGCATCAGAGAATATTTGCAAATGAATGAGCCGACAACTGTAGTGTAATGAGCTATAATAATGTACATTTTAAAGAAAATAGTCCCCTTTTACGAGTAACATTTACAAGGACAAAAAGAAATTGAAAATTAAGGGTACAATATTATTTTATGAATAGTATTAAAGTTCTTTTTTAGGTAGTATATAAAGTAAAAGATATTCCTAAATTGGAAAACGATTTGAATATTCAAAGTAGGCAATATTATTTTGTAGAAAAGTATTTACGTAGTGGTAGACAGCTGTATAAGCCGATTTACTGAACTCTTTGACGACTGTCTACCTACTGTCTGTCTACCTGTTTTGCCTGTAATTTCTGCTGATGGAAAAAACACGAAAAAAATCCAGATGGAAAAACCCAATTTCACTGCTTAGCCCGACCTGAATATCAAACCCAAGACCCCGCGTTCAGAAGTGGCGCTTGGGATTACTAAACAAAGGAGCCAGTTTCAAGTCAAACTCAAACCTTTATTGTGCAAATTGTCAAAGTATCGGTAAGTGAAAAAAAAAAGATGAAGAAGTCATAATAATATGAAACTACTACTATTCAGTCCTCCCCCCCTTCCACTACCCCCCCCCCCCCGTTTATATTTTATGCTCGTACAGTCCATCCAAAACTTGTCTAAAAGATATCGCTATCAGCCATAAGACAACCAATGTAAACATAGAATAAGAAATATTGTAAAGCAGTTGTTTCAATGTTGGTGTACAATAAAGCATAGCATAATCAGCCTATAATGTTCCCACTGCTGGGTCTGACGGCCTCCTCTCTATGAGAGGGAATGGGCTATAATCCACCACGCGGGCCCAGTGCGGGTTGGTAGATGTCACATGTCTTCAAATTTTTTGGTTCTAGGCAAAGACATTCAAATATAACTAGCTATAGACGGGACAAGACCAAGAAACTGACAATTCCAAAACCTGTTACAAATTAGTAACAAGTCGATCAGTCCAGTGCGATACGTCCGCTTGTGAGGTCGCATTCACATGACACAAAGACATTAAATATTTCCGAGCTATAGACGGGTCATGACGAAGAAAATCGTAATCCAAAGCTTGTTACTACTTAGTAACAATTCGTTCTGTCTAGTGTCATCTGTGTCATACGCCCGCTTGTCAGGTAGCATTCGTGTGTCAAAATCGAAAATATTCAGGATGAAAATTATTGTATTACAATATTCCCAATGTCCTCTCTATATGTGTTTTAAATCTCTTTGGTTCTAGGACATGCCGGGTTCCTCACGATGTTTTCATTCACCGTTTTCGAGAGCAGTGGTGATGAAATAAATTACCCAAAGTAATGCGCCTGCCTGTGTTCGAACCCACGACTTACTGTTCGTTAGTCGGAGCCGCCACCATTGGGCCAACGCTGCTCTAATAATAAAGCATATTCTATCCTATTCAGATTATTCCACGGCCTTATTCTGACACTCAATCAATAATACCATACATACAGAGGTGCCCGTATAACGCAGCTCCACATAACTCGGAGCTGCAAATCCAGCCAGGCCGCGTCTACCTACCCAATTACGGGCGACGGCAGAATCCATTATTGCTAGTCTCCGTTCCAATCAAGACAGTGAATAGTTGCATGGAGGTAGCTCTCTGGAAGTGAATACATATGTACCTTGATTCATATAGGCTTATGTTGTTTCTCTCTTTACTGGAATTCCCTTGAAAGAAGTAAGAAAGAATGGAAGGGTCCTTTTCCATTTTTTCTTACTTCTTTGCTACATTGCTTTTTCGGCGGAGCTGCGTTTATATGGCTCCCTAATTTTCAATGCTTTGCCTAGGTCAATTACTCAACTACCCTTGTTTTTTATGGATGGGAAATCATCAAATGACTTCTCCCGCTCTGGGTGGAGTGGGAGGGAGTGTCAGACTATTACTGACTAAAACCCATCCATGTTCCTTCATTGCCCTTTGTGTTCCAGGGCCACGGTATCTCTTTCGAACAGTCCCGCAGCCCCGGAACAACTCAACTACCCTTCAATAAGTTTTGTGTTGCGTTGCGGAAGTGGTTGTTACAAGAGTGTTTTTATTCGACAGATGAGTTCTTTCAAAAGTGTCCCTGTAGATTTTATACATTAAAGCATAGACTTATTTAACCGTTATCTTACCTAAGTGTGTAAACTATAAACTTGTACTATTGCATGCTACATATTGGCCAAATGTGTGATTCTAAATATTTTATATATGAACTTCATGTACCTACCATATTTGATGCAATAAATGAATTGAATTGAATTGAATTTGCGAATGAATCTGCATTTGTGAATGGTGAATCTTCGCTTTAGCTACAATAAGGTTTATGTGTTGCTGTCAGAGATCAAATAATTGGGTAAGGGGCTGTAAAGTTATTTCACACATATTCTGCCTGTATTTGCATCACTTTTAACTCGCACTGGTCTTTATTCTAGTTCAAATAAGGTTGCTGATGTCACAGATAAAATAACTATGCCAGGACTGCAATAAAGTTTTTTTTGATCTGTAAAAACAGTTGAACTTACACAAACGCAACTGACTGAAGACTAGGTATTTAAAGATTGCAGACTACACTTTGAAAATTTCCGTTTATGAATATTATGGTACTACGTGGTGGAAGACCGACCGACGCGAAAACGGTTACCACGTATCCAGTACATCATTCTGAGCTCCCCCACATGGAAATTTTTCATCGGTAATTTTAAAAAAAACAGCTGTTTCCTACAAAAATGCAGTACGGTCAAAATGTATGTAACAGCTGTCTTTTTTTTTAAATTAATTTAAACTAGCTGTCCCGGCATGCGTTGCAATGCACCTTTTCCTACCCTACCGTACCCTTCTTACCGACTCTACCTATCCTATCTACCTACCCTACCCTACCTATCTATCCTACCTACCTACCCTACCCTACCTACCTATCCTACCTACCTACCCTACCTACCTACCTACCTACCCTACCTACCTACCTACCCTACCTACCTACCTACCCTACCTACCTACCTACCCTACCTACCTACCATACCTACCTACCCTACCTACCTTACCTACCTACCCTACCTACCTACCTACCTACCTACCTACCTACCTACCCTACCTACCTACCTACCTACCCTACCTACCTACCCTACCTACCTACCCTACCTACCTACCTATCCTACCTACCTACCCTACCTACCTACCCTGCCTACCTACCCTAACTACCTACCTATCCTACCTACCTACCCTACCTACCTACCCTGCCTACCTACCTACCTATCCTACCTACCTACCCTACCCAACTAACCTATAATACACTTTTCAACCTTTTTAATTGATTAAAAAAAAATACAGACAAAAGTTTATTCACCCTTTTTAAATAGTTTACACAAAATACATTTCTGAACGCATGCATAAATGTCAATCACAGTATTTGACAGGATGACAGGAGGAAAACAAATGTTTGACAGGTACGTAACAAAGGAACATAATTAAATGGAAAATGATTCATTTTCATAATTATGTATTCGTCAAGTTTTCATTGTTTTTAAAATGTATTCTGCTATTCAGGGAGGAGACAAATCCAACGAAACAAAAATCATGAAAATTGATCCAGCAGATCTCGAGTTATAAGTGTTGTAACAAACCCGTCTTTGTTTTATATATATAGATAGACTAGCTGACCCGCGCAACTTCGTCTGCGTCACATAAGAGAGGGTTAGAGGGTGTGTGTCAATTCTAAAGGAGCACATCACCCACATAATGAAAATGCCAGCGCGGTACCTGACCATTATTATTTTGCTGCGGAATTATTTTAAAACTGTGATATCTCGGATCTGCTAAGATATTCATTAGAATCAAATTATGTTAGAGCAATTTCGTTCTAAATTAAATACTCTTGTGATGAATAACGTATTTATTTGGATAAGGATAAATACCATGTTTACAAAAACACCTTTGCAAAAATAACGCATATTTTTTGAAGAATATTGAGAACCATAAAAAAGGTTATAGTGAGTGAGTAAGTTAAAAGATATACATATGCTATCACGGACTTTTTTTAGAACTTTTAAAAGGAACAATTCATGCATGATTGCTGCGTAACTTTAACCGTTTACGCAGCGGACGCAACGGAAGCTCTCAAAAGGAATAAATTTTCCGCGTTTTTTATTTTGTGTGCAATCCAGAATAAGAATCACTAAACTATTCTTATTATGTTTTTCCAAATAAGGGCTGCCCTCGACAGCCTTTACGTCTTCATCCTCGGACACTCGATGACAGCCAGTGCCCAGCTAGATCTACAGTTCTCATCAAGGTGCATGAAATGAGCCCGAACACGATATAGATGCTGTAAACTTTTGAGGTCCTATTGCAGCTGCCCTCCGCTCCATCGTCAGACCTTCGATGAAAGTCATACTCCAGCTAATTCTAAAGTTCTCATCAAGGTGTATGAAATGAGCCCAAACACGATTTTTAGGGTGCCGTAGCCGAAAGGCAAAAAACGGAACCCTTATAGATTCGTCTAACCTTATAGATTCGTCTTGTCTGTCTGTCCGTCTGAATGTCACAGCCACTTTATTCCGAAACTATTCGGACTAAACCGTTGAAACTTGGTAGGTAGATGTATTCTGTGAACCGCTTTACGATTTCTATACAATAATAAAAAAATAACAGATTAAGGGGGGCTCCCCACAGTTGCGATAGTTTTTGAGAGGATCCGGCAATTGGCTCTCGAGATGGCTTTGCACAAATCTAAGGCCATGTGCTTTCATGGGCCTTGGAATGCGCCACCGTCAGGATCCATGCTGACGGTAGGAGGGGTTCCCTTCGGCATCGAATCGACTTTGAAGTACCTGGGCCTCGTCCTCGACAGCCGACGGGCAGGGGCTGCCTTCAAGCGGCTCTTGCCCAACCTGAGGGGTCCAAACCCCTCCTGCCGTAGGCTCTACGCGGGGGTTGTGCGGTCCATGGCCCTTTACGGGGCCCCGGTGTGGGCGCGTTCAATTAAGCGGCGTGCCGCCCACTACCTGAACGCGCCCCAAAAGGTGGTAGCCGTTAGGCTAATTCGGGGGTACCACACGATCTCCCGCGAGGCGGCGACCCTCCTAGCCGGATTGCCGCCATGGGATCTGGAGGCGATAGTCCTCGCGCGCCTGCATGAATGGCGCGCGGGGGCACTACGTCGGGGGGAAACTCCGCTGTCGCGGCAAATCACCGCTCAGCGGACAAACCTCCGACGCGATCTCATGGCGACATGGAGACAGCGAATGTCGCAACCCAGTGCAGGGCACGCCACAATAGTGGCAATAAGTCCCCTCTTTGAGGAGTGGCTGGAGAGGCGCCACGGCGCCCTCACCTTCCGCCTGACGCAGGTTCTCACCGGATACGGTTGTTTCGGGAGGTTTCTGCACCGAATCGGGCGGGAGGAAACGCCCGGGTGCTATCATTGTGAGGATCGTCCGGAGGACACGGTGGCGCACACCGTGGAGGTCTGCCCCGCTTGGGCGGAGCTCCGCCGTATCCTCGTAGCGGCGATCGACGGCGGCGACCTCTCGCGCCCGGCCCTGGTTCAGGCCATGGTCCGGAGCGAGAGGGAATGGGAAGCCGTCACCTCCTTCTGCGAAGCAGTCGAAGGAGGTGGCGGGACGTGAAAGGGAGAGAATCTCTCGCCCCAGCCGCCGCGGGGGATGCACCGGGCGTCGGGGGCCACGTGGTGGCTACCGGCCACCGTAGGTGCGGGCCTGTCGATGGTGAGTAATGGATTAGCGTCTGAGCCGCGCGGGTACCTTACATAGATAGATCTAAACTTCCCTCCCGCACGCGCACCCCGCCTTGGTGACGCCCACTTCGCAACAGGCCGTGCAGCAGAAATCGTAATATATTTTAATTTCGCCATAACTTCAAAACCAAACGTCCAATTTTAATCATTCAAAAACCAAATATTATCTACATAAACTGTACTTAGTGATGAAATAATTAATTTTGATAAGGATTATAGCATGAGTAAAATAAATGCGTTTAAATGTAGTCCAAAAAAAATCAAGATAAAAAAATGGTTGTTGTGCCTCACTCGACATAGATAGGTATAGTGTGTCGCAGACTTTTTTGTAGATATTTATAAGATCTACAATTAATTAGAACATTTTATGGTTCTATCTTTTATAGTTTAGGCAGCGTACGCAAAATAAGTAACTTTTCTGGTTGATTTTTTACACCTTGTGTCCGAAAAACCCAAATATCTTACGGAACCCTATTTTTTTCCAAAATAAAATTTAGCCTATGTTACTTGTGGGTAATGTAGCTTTCGAATGGTGAAAGAATTTTTCAAATCGGTCCAGTAGTTTTTGAGCCTATTCATTACAATCAAACAAACAAACAAACAAAGTTTTCCTCTTTATAATATTAGTGTAGATTTGAAAAATTTCTATGTTGGGGGCTCAGAATGATGTACTGAATACATGGTAACCGTTTTCGCGTCGGTGTCCCTTCCACCCCGTATACACTCTGAAAATTTCCATTTATGAATATTGTGATACTATCCTGATAATGCTATTCTCTTGCTCACCAATATTCAGAATTTTCGAATTTCGTTCCAATAATGATCGAAGTCACTTCTATCCAACTCTATATCACCCACCTACTTGTTATTTAGTCGCGCCGCCGCCACGCCAGACAATCTGCTATTTTATCATCATGACTGTTAATTATGCATCAACAGTTTAAATCAGTATTCACACAGAATGTAATTAGTTATTATTAGAATTGTATTTTTGGCTTACTGTAAATATGTTCTCACATTTAATTGGCGAATAATTAAACTTCGCATGTTTGTGCAAAGTGAAATTATTCCTTGATTAAAATGTAATTAAATATTCATATTAATGTTATTGAAAGTGATCTGTGTCTGTCTGTAGGTACAGTGGCGGCCCAGACTTAGAGTAGTTGTAGGTCGCGGTAAACTTGCAATCCAGTGTACCTACTCACTGGATGCTTTCAAAATCAAAAATCAAAATGTTTTATTCCACATAGGCCCAGATGGGCGCTTATAAAACGTCGACAAAAAGGTGCACGGTTCGGGTTGGTCGTTTCCTATGGAGAAGAACCGGCAAGAAACTCCATGGCTTGTTTTGTCCAATCTATTATGTTGCCGTGCCCTAACCGGGTTTCATGTTGGAACGTAACAACTAAATGTACAAATATTCATGCAATAAACAGTTTGAGTTTGAGTTCGAACCCAGGCATGCAGGCGCATTACTTTGTGTAATTTATTTCATCACCACTGCTCTCAAAACAGTGAAGGAAATCGTCGTGAGCGTAATTCGAAGACACGTGACATCTACCAACCCGCACTGGGCCCGCTGCGTGCGATTTTGGTATCGCATTTTAACTTCGCGTATATTCTTACAAATAGTTTCAATAGAAAGATCTCGGTGAAATTAAGATAAAAGGTAATCACAGCATTTTTAATATGCTCACAGGTAGACCATATCTTGGAGCAGGATAAATAATACTTTTGTAACAATATTCTGATTTAAAAGAGTGTCTATGGAGTTTCTTGCCCTTTATTCTCCATAGAGATCTACGCTTGGGCATGGGCAACTACAGTACTTTCACAGTTTTTATGCCTTGTGGCTGGAACTGTAGCTACATTTCATTGTTGCTTTGTTTCGATTATTAAAAAGTGCATGTAACTGGCTTACTTGATATAAATATTATTTCCGACTTTCACACGAGCAAAGCCACGAGCAAAAGCTTTATCGTCTACGATGAAATAATTACATTCAATTTCCCGCAAATTGGTTCGTAGAAGGGTTTTCGCATGATTTTAATATTTCGTGTGTTCGTCATGGGAGATTCAGAACATGATCCTGATCTACACAAATAAATAAAATTGAAGCGTCTGTTTGTAATTTCAAAATAACAGTTTTTTACTGAATTTGTATGTGGTACTTATAACAAAAAAAATATTTCTTAAATTTCGGTCTGTCTGTCGGCCTGTCTGTCTGTTTCGGCTAATTTCCAAAATGGCTGTACCGATTTTGACGAGACTTTTACTGGCAGCCTTATGCTGCTTTTGTTTTAGAAAAAAAATGATAAAGGTTTCGTGCAAAAAATCCGATTAAAATATGGGAACTAATCTAATTTTAATCATTTCACGAGGACGAAGGGGTAAACAGAAGTACAGTGTACACCTACACCTCGCTCATTATGTTAAAATCCCATGTAATAGGGGTATAAGGGGTTCTCCTTTAATGTTGATTGAATTATTAATTTATGGGGTTCTCAATATGTGGGATGTAGACTCAGTGGTAATTATGCTGATTGTCATCAGAGTTAAATGGGTTATTAGTCTAAACCTGGGATCAAAGATTCCTTATTTTGAGAAGGGGCTACTTCTGGACTTATTTTTTTTAAGCATACTATCCTTTTTCAACTAATCTAACCTAACCTATTTGGTCGGAGGGGGTATTTAAATTTTCGACGTTCAAATATTTAACCATAATAATAACCACGAAGGGGATGGCGGGGTCTAATCGCTCGCTTCGCTCGCTCACTCGACCCCGCCATCCCCTTCTAACCTAACCTGTCCGAGTCGGGGTGCCCCAAATCCTGAGTTTATTTATAAAGTTATGGAAAGCATAACGTCTACTTTCACATTTTCGTTGAAATAAAATATCAGGGAAAAATACACCGAACAAACAATATTCGTTAAAAAATAATTCTACTGTTTGATAAGTTTGTTAAATAAAAAAATGTCAGTATTCAATTAATTGAATTGTGTTTCTGTGAAATTGTTTCATTCGAAAAAGTCGTTAAAACAATAATATACGAAATAAAAAAACAAGGACTAAATATTACATGTGTCGGATCCGGTCGTTAGTACGGACATAATATGAATCGGCAAACACGCCAGTGGGCACTGGTGACATGACGCGAACTACTTACCAGTCTACCCACACCACAGCGTGTTTCTACAGAGCCCTGATGTTCAGCTCGAGGCGAGGGCGACAGTCAATGTCTGATCGCGGCGGAGTTGAGACGTTTTGGAACTGTGATTCATTGTGCCCCGGTTATTGTGTTAAGTTGTAATCTCAAGTAATTCGTTAGTTTTGCTAGAAACAGTGTATCGCACCCAGTGTGTTTTCATAGCACGAAACCCATCGTCTGCCTACATGATGTACGATCCCTACGGAATAAATCCCGACATATGAAACATTTTCTTTCGAAACGAAATGCTATGAAATTTCTGTCTACGAAACAAGGGACCACCTGATGAACATACGTCTCCAACGTACTAGTAAAGTTGTAAATCATTTTTTTCAGTTAAATTAAAATCCGATTGAGCTCTCTACCCAACTTTAAAATAGAAATATTGGTTTTCAACTAGCGACGATTTCTAATACGTTTATGTTAGCAATTTTATCTGAAATTGAAATCCTAACAGCTCGCGCCGTCCAATACGGTTTAATTGTATGTCGTTTGAGTTTCACGACTACGGAATATGCATATTATTCTTTGGTATTCTGAAATTATATTGAATGTTGCAGCAGCTGTTTCCGTAATAATCTCGGGAGTGGAGAACTTAAGTGATACAAAATATAAAACTTTGGTACGTTTAGTTGTTTGAAATGTAGTTATTTTTTACTATGTATACACATAAATCTCTAGTATGAGCTCTATCCACAGAATGTGGAAATTCTCAAGAATATATTAAAATATTTATCAAAAGACTTCATATTAACCACTTAAACATAAACACTTTAATATTGTTTTACCAAAATTGTAATGATTTCGATCGGTGGTTCACTGCATGCATGCACTAAAGCAGATCGTAAAGTTAGTACGACGTGGCAATCACCTACGCTATACGTATATAATGTGACATTTTGTATTATTCTGGACGTTGACAATGTGACGTATTGTATTATTCTGGACGTATACAATGTGACATTTTGTATTATTCTGGACGTATACAATATGACGTGTTGTATTATTCTGGACGTATACAATGTGACGTATTGTAATATTCTGGACGTATACAATGTGACGTATTATATTATTCTGGTCGTATACAATGTGACATATTGTATTATTCTGGAGGTATACATGGTGGCGCCGACAATACGCCAATAAATGAAAACACTGGTACTAGTTCATAGGAATATTTTTAACGTCGTTAAAACTTATTTGATAATTGAAAATATTACTATCGAAAGTATAAAAAAAAAACGGTCAAACGAATTAAAACAAACGAGATTTTTATTAGAATTTACTTCTTTGAAATAAAAAATATCGAACCAGAAAACTGAAACGTAAACCTTAAAAAGACTTTCTGACTGTCAAAACTGTTGAAGATCAAACTGGCTTATAAAATACTTGGAATTCAATAAAGTAGAGGATATTAATTAACAACTGCCAATACCAGCCGCTGGGCGAGAGCAACAAATATTATCGCAATTAAGTGGTATCGAGATTGAACTGAGAACTCTTTTTAAAAGAGGTTGATTTAGATCAATATTATTCTTAATTACTTTAGCCTAGCTGGATTTAAAAACAAATTCGTATCACAGGTACAATCATTTAAATAAAAATATGCCAGCACGCGTAGCATGACCACCGTAGAAACGGGTTTCTTTGACGGAAGAATCGACAAAATGACAGATAGTGAAAAATTATCTGTCATTTTGTCGACACAATCTGTCATTTTGTCGATTCTTCCGTCAAAGAAACCCGTTTCTACGGTGGTCATGCTACGCGTGCTGGTTTAAATTTGTATTCTACGTTTTTCACTTAAACATTAGCAGCCTTTCCCACTGCTGGGACTCACGCCTCCTCCGTGTGTGTATGTGGATATTTTCATCGTAAATGATTACTACTTAAAATAGTTATAGGGCACGCAAATCACACATTCAAAACAAAGAACCAGTTCATCATCATCATCTGCCTAGCCTTTACCCAACTATGTTGGGGTCGGTTTCCAGTCTAGCCGAATGCAGCTGAATACCAGTATTTACATGGAGCGACTGCCTATCTGACCTCCACAACCCAGTTAGTGCTGGGTAATACGATACCCCTTGGTAAGACTAGTTGTCGGATAACAAAATACCAAAAATTAAGAACCGGTTATTTAAAAAAAAAAACACACTTATTTTTTATAACTTTAGCTAAATGTGTTATTTAGTTTCATGGTAAAAAGGGAGTGTCAGACTCGTACTGACTAAAACCCATCCATGTTCCTTCTTTGCCCTTTATGTTCCAGGGCCGCGGTATCTCTTTCGAATAGTCCCGCAGCCTCGCTCCATGACCCCTGTATTTTTAAATGTACCTATCACCACAAAGTTTGATAGCATTACATTTCTGTCCTACCGTAAAACGTGATTTAGATATTTCACCCCAAAAAAAAGTCATTTCCCAGCAATAATTTTTGCGCGGAGTTACTTAGTTTGATGACGTACATAATGCTTGGTTGACGGCTCTATGAAGGGTCCGTGTACACCATGTATAAATAAATATTATGACTATTCCTTACCAACTATTCTGTACCAAAACCACATTGTTGTATATAAATCTAAACGAATATTTAGAAGTAAGTTACTACTAACAGGTACAAATAACAGTACCTATTCAGACAGGATCTGACCAAATTAGAAAGACCTCCGGCATATCTTTAGTATTCTGTTATATAAAGGGAGAATGGTAAATAGATGGGGTCTATGTAAATTGGTGCCCTCATGTAAAGGCGACTTCCCTGTTGAGTTTCGTATAATGCGAGCCATTAAACTTATAAAGTCAACTGCGCTGTGCTCTCCAATTTACAAATTGCAACTTAGTACATATGGTAGATAAAGTTTGAATCGAGTGTGAATGTGGTGTTGGTAATTGGTAAATTGTATTCTGTAATTCAATTGTAACCTATTTAGTATAACTTTGGCAATAGTGAATTGCCAAAGTTTTAATTATATGTTAACTAGCAGTTCCTCGCGATCTTCGTCCGCATGAAATTATTTTCCTATTCGGATCGGATGTTGTTATTAATATCATGGTTTTATTTTTTTGCACGGAACCCTAATTCTTATTCTAAAATAAAAATAGCCAACGTTACTCCTTATAACATCAGCTATTTGCCAATAAATCCAGTCAAAGTGGGTACAGCCGTTTCGGAGATTAGCCTGAACAAACAGACAGACAAAAGTTTTATAAATAGTTTTTTTGTTTATAAGTTCCTTTTATACTATCACATGCATTCAGCAAAAAGCTGTTATTTTGAAATTACAAATAGACACATTTATTATATTTATTTATAGACTAGCTTCTGCCCGCGACTTCGTACGCGGATCTTGTTGCTTATGCCAGCGACAACGGGGTCGTCAAAATCGAAGATCTGAAACGTCTGATGTCGAATCCTAAGAGCCCGGGGACGGGAAAACAACGGGATGCGCGAGACGATTCGAGACGTTCCATATCTTTCATTTTTGTAAGTCAGAAGTCGATGCGTGGATACGCTTGGAACTCAAGCGTAATTCTCTATCCGTGAACGTCTCCGACTCGCGAGACAATGCGTGACGTTCACGAACAGCGGTCAGTCGCGCATCATATTCTTCAGAGTTCTCTAGAGACCTGGATGTAGATGCGTAAATACGCTGAGAACGCAGGCGTGCTTAGTTATCCAAGAGGAAGAGAAGAGAAGAGAGGAAGAGGTTTCCACGGAGCGAGTTGCAGCCTGATGTTCTCGAACAGCATCAAGTCTCTCCTGACGTTCTTCGGTAGATTCTTGGGATCTTATGATCCTCAATCTTTTAGCTCCTTTGGAACATTGGGAAAGATTTGACCTCTTTCTAGGCATGGTTATAGTTTTATTGTGAAGATACCTGATCAATTAAAATCTAAGTGACTGCTCCCCTGCGTTACCGGATAGGCTAACGTGTCACGAAGATAAGTGGAAAAAGTCTAAAACACTCAAATAGCATAAGCCCGAAGGCATATTTATTCGATAAAATAAAAAAATAAATGGGAGTTTTGTCCAGTAGAGTCAAATTTTCAATGATATACCGTCGTCATCGAATATCATTCCTAAACTGTTACCGCCTTCACCGCGTGGAGGTACTCCCAGCTTATGTTATTTTATAATTATATAGTGAAATTAGTGATAGCTTTGATTTACCCATCAGATGTTTCTGATCTTCGATTTTTATAAGTCAACAGGAAATGCCCATCAGACCGAACAACTTTTGCTAAGACGTCATTCCTGTATTTGTTATGGTGTAGCTGGGCTCTTGGAGTTCCACAACAGGTGTTCCAGATCTTCGATTTTTATAAGTCAACAGAGAGTGCTCATCAGATTGAACAATTTTTGCTAAGACTTCATTCCTATTAGAGATTGCATTGGTGGATGTAGAAAAGGGCCAGGGCCCGGTTTGCAATCTCTACTTGTAACGACTGTCGGCCCGGTGCCCTTTTAGACATCCACCGGGCCCGGGCATTCATACCGGGCCCGGTGGATGTCGAAAAGGGCACCGGGCCCGGCCGGGCCGGACCCGGCCGGGCCCGGTTTGCAATCTCTAATTCCTATATGTGTTATGCTGTAGCTGGGCTCTTGGAGTTCCACAAAAGGTGTTCCAGAACTTAGATTTTTATAAATCAACAGAGAGTGCTCATTAGATTGATCAATGTTTGCTAAGACGTCATTCCTATATGTGTTATGGTGTAGCTGGGCTCTTGGAGTTCCACAACAGGTGTTTCAGATCTTCGCTTTTATAAGACAACAGAGAGTGCTCATCAGTTTGAACAATGTTTGCTAAGACGTCATTCCTTTAGTTATGGTGTAGCTGGGCTCTTGGAGTTCCACAACAGGTGTTCCAGATCTTCGATTTTATAAGACAACAGAGAGTGCTCATCAGATTGAACAATTTTTGCTAAGACGTCATTCCTATATATGTTATAGTGTAGCTGGACTCTTGGAGTTCCACATCAGGTGTTCCAGATCTTCAAATTTATTCTCTCAGCAGAAAATGCTCATCACGTGGAACAATTTTTGCTATGGTACCATTTTTGTATCTCTTATAGTTTAGCTATTCTATTGCGGTTCTGCATCAGGTGTTCAAGTTTCTAAGATAAATTATAGCCTATATGTTGCCCAGACTTAATACCTATACAACAAAAAAGAAATCTTTCAAATCCGTCTGGTAGTTCCGAAGATTAGCGTGTACAAACAAACAGACAAACAGACAAACAGATAAACAGACAAACAGACAAACAGACAGAATTTTTTTTTTGGATTCGTGCTCTATTACTGTTTCTACACCCCTCTCAATTTTTTTTTTTTTAATATATTCAATGTACAGACACAGTTTTTTTACTGTCTTATTATATGTATAGATTAATTGAAGGCACATACGGTGTAGTCGTTGAGCGATTCTTGTTTTCTGCTCAAGTTCTGAGTGCTTGTTCATGCAAGAATTTGTGAAAGTTTTGTAATTTGACGAATTTCATGAAACTGAGCGCCGTCAGCATATAAACCTCGTAAATCTCTCTCTAAATCATACGGGAATATTATCACTGACACCTCTTGAACGTCCGTTTCGATATGCTGATCTTATTCAGTGCAATTAGCGAAATTTGATCTAAATCTCCTTTACAATAATATCTAAAACAATTTTGGGTGACCTGTGTATTTGTTTTAACCCCTCCAACCACGTCCTACATATTCTACGGTTTGGTTTCTGTAGATAGTGTACGATGTGGGTTTTTTTAAAATAAATTATTATTATGATATTATAGCCAGCGCACATTGTCCCACTGCTGGGCAAAGGCCTCCCTCCATTCCTTCCAAAGGTCACGTTTCTGTGCTACTTCTTTCCAATTCTCAAGGAAGATATCCAGTTTTTCCCGTTTTTAAATAAATGCACTAGGAATTTCTCCTTTACCATAGGTGTGTTTTACAAACATTTAAACCCACATACACGAACAACCAGACCTGGAACAACTAACTGCAGGCCATACAAATATTTGGTCCGTGCGGAAATCGAACCCGCGACACGCAGCGCAGCAGCCAAGCGCTCAGCCACTGTACCAGCCTTGCTTCGTATTGAGGATCTTACTCCCGCCAGTCTGGCACTTTGACTGTTGAACTATCTCAGCTTATTTTCTCAAGTCTCTAGAGAAAATTTAGAAAAAATAAGCTTCTCAAAACTCATTAGTATTTTCATCTACAGAACCAATTTAAATTTTCTTACAAACAAATTAGTTTTCTCATTATAATAACTAGTAATTGAATTTTATGACAACGGTCCCCAAACAATTTGTAAACGCAGCAAGCGTTTTAAAAACAAATAAAAACAATATTTTAATATTTCAATGTCGCGTCGTGTGAACGGATCTTGACTCTCGTTTTAATTAAAGCTGTTTTTAAAAAAGAACTCATTAATCAAGCAGTTCGTTTCATTTTTAATTCAATAAAATAATTGTTGGAAAAATTTGAGGTTCGTTTCAAAATTAGGTTATCTTAATAAAGGTACTTAACTAACATCACGCCTATTCTAAGGATAAGTAGTAGTGAGGTGGTAAATTCCGCTACTTACAATGCATTGCTCTAGATACAGTGAAGAAAAAGAAACCATCGAGGAACCTGTCCGTGTCTTAACACCGAAAAATTCGTAGACATTTGACATCCACCAACCAGCAATGGGCCCGCATGATGAAATAGATTAATTCTCTCTTATGAGAGGAGGCCTTCGCCGCGGCAATGGGATTATTGTGAGCTAATTATGCTTAGGCAATTCACAAACACAAATTATGTACGTTTTAGTTACTTGTAGTTGTGTTCGGTGAAAGAATACATCGTGAAGACACCATCATGACTAAGAGATTTCTGGACAGCATGTCCAAGTCGGAGGCCCATGGTCGGCATAAAAACTCTGACACCAGGTTAAGCACTAACCACACGATAAAGAAAGAATAAAATTGTCTGCCTCGTTGGTCGAGTGGTCGCAAGCGCGATTACTGAGCTTGAGGTCCTGGGTTCGAATCTTGGTTCGGGCAAAAAGATATGGGGTTTTTCGGTCAGGAATATCTCAATAGCAGCCACGGAGCTTGGATCTGTGCCCGGTTGATGGCAATAGGCTCGTTCCCTATTACATGGTTAAAACATAACTGGTGAAATGAGGGTGTAATATGAGATACACACATGCCTAACCCATCGAGATAACAGGCGTGATGTAATGTACAAAAAGAGCCTATCGGGGAGCCAATTGCCATTGGACACAAATTCAATATTTATCACCTGTGTAGCCTTTTCCCTGCTATGCTGGGGTCACCTTCCATCCTATCTATCCGACAACCTAGATTATACGACACCAGGCTGTTCATCAGTCCGCAGGCTTTGTCTACCCGTAACGACTGATAACGATCAACAAATGACAGTAAGGAGCAACAGATTAACGTGTTTTCCAAATCACGGAGGAATACAAAATAGATGGTGACCCATCCTCGTACCGACCTCAGTAAGTGTAGTATTACTGAGCCAAGAGCCATCAAAAACCTCCATAACACTTTTGGAGAAGTATGAAATAGATGGTCGCCCATCCTCGTACCGACCTCAGCAAGTGTCGTATTACTGAGCCACGAGCCATCAAAAACCTCCATAACACTGTCGAAGGAGTCTGAAATAGATGGTCACCCATCCTCGCACCGACCGCAGCAACTGTACTATTTCTGAGCCATCAAAACCTTCCATAACACTTTAGGAGGACTATGAAATAGATGGTCACCCATCCTCGTACCGACCTCAGCAAGTGTAGTATTTCTGAGGCAAGAGCCATCAAAAACCTCCATAACACTTTGAGAGAAGCATGAAATAGATGTTCACCCATCCTCGTACCGACCTCAGCAAGTGTAGTATTACTGACCCATGAGCCATCAAAACCTCCATAACCATTTGCCCAACTCAGGAATTGAACCCAGGAGCCACTGGAGCAATAACGTACTTCTAAACTCAGTCAGCCAGGCGCAAGCGTAGTTCAAAGCTAACTCGAAAATGCTGGTAAACCAGTCTTATTCAATAAAATATACCATTTTTATTCTTGAGTGAGTGTCGTTTGGTGTGTGTGAGTGGCTCGTTGAATATCGGAAGGAACGGCTAGGGAAAATCGTTACCTGCGCCGACGATTAGTGATGTGAAATGTAGCGATGGATGTTGTCGATAGTATTGTTCATTCGTCATCATCTGCCTAGCCTTTTCCCAACTATATTGGGGTCGGCTTCCAGTCTAACCGGATGCAGCTGAATACCAGTATTTTACATGGAGCGACTGCCTATTTGACCTCCACAACCCAGTTAGTACTGGGTAATACGAAACCCCTTGATAAGACTGTTTGTCAGACTTTTTGGGCCACTGACTACCTAACGACTGTCAAAGATATACAAAAACCCGGGACCAACGGCTTAACGTGCTTTGCGAGCCACGGAGGAAACTCGTTATGTAATGGGTGGATACCTATCCACAGACAAACCTAGGCAAGCACGGCTTAACCTAAAGATCGACCCGAGCGGCTGTTATTATTTAGCCACGAGCTCCTTCAGTTATTGTTCATTCGTCACAGGTATTATTTTAGTGTTAGTGAAAACGGGAATTAGTTTGATAACAAAATCGAAAATAAACTCAAACTCAAAGCATTTATTTCAATTAGGCCAATTAAAGGCACATTGGAAGGTCGAAAAAAGCGAAGCTACAGTCACATTCACAATGCAAAATAACTTGTGAAAGTAGGTACTGCCTATTCCAAAGCGTAGGTCTCTATGGAGAAGAATGGACAAGAAAATCCATGGACACGGACACTACTAATGATTTGATCGTAATAGAGATACAAGAGAACTTTAAGTCTAGTTCAATGTGTTGGGGTATGTACTTTCTTTCTTTCTTTTTCTTGATTGCTTTTTTGAGATATGTACAAATAAATACAATTGAAGAGTCTGTTTATGATTTCAAATTAATAGCATTTTACTGAACGCGTATGAAAAATACGGTACTTACTTAAAACTTTATTTTTTTAATTTTTGCCAGAAATTCTTTATAAAATATTTTATATTATTAATTTTAAATTATTTTATTTATATGGGTTTAAAAAAAATTAAGGGTTTTCTTTTAAGTTAGCTGTTTCAAATATTTTTGACCGATGAGATACCGCCTACCTACAATTTTGAATGAAACGGCTGATTTTCTTCATCGATGAAAAGGTCATGAATCATGAATCCTTGGTAAAAGTTTGTGGCTCGTGTAAATTTATTCCTGCTTATGACTGCACCGACATCAAATTAAATCGAAAGGCACATCACTATACACGAAGCAGCCCCTAACCTAGTTATGGAGCGATCTCGTTCGGTCAGCTCTTCAATCTAGTGTATAAATCTAGATTCTAGCTTGTTTGTACTAGGACTGGGCATAGACAACTGTTAGTCTAGACCACACAGCTTTTGTTAACTACACGCTTGTCTGTGGCTCACAAACTGAATTTTAAAAGGCTATCGTTGTTGGAAATTGAATGGGTGGATTTATGTGTGGTCCAATGATTGTGTTTAGATAAGGCTCCTATGTTTTAAAAGAAACAAAAGTTACTTACTTTTTTTTGAAAATGGTTGGTGAAAAGACTCAAAGTGTATCTAAAGACCGACTGCTTTAATGAGTCCTCGCGAAGGTATCAATTTAAATAGAATATTCTGAAGCTTGATCACGTATTGTTTCAATTAGTATCGTTATACCTACGTATTATGGGTATTATGGTTACTGTGGGATATTGTAAGGACTTTGTGGACGCTTAATGTACCTTTGTTGGGGCAAGGTGGGGGACTCATTAAAGCGGTTGGTCTATAGTGCTAACTGTTGATTGTAAATACTACGAGTATTTACAAAAAAATCTAAACAATTGAACAAGAATAGCCATATCATTAAAAGTAACAATGTCGATATCATTTTCAGGAAAATACTAATTTTAAGTCGGATCATCATCATTGATACAAAATTAATGATGGATAAAGAAATATAATGCGTCGTCATTCTGTTCAATATTCTAATCTAAAATGTATCAACTAATCTGAAAAAGTATCATCAAATCGTAAAGAAAAATATATTCTAATCAGTTTTCTGATTATAGGCATATGTACTGAAATAAGTGTTATTGCTCTCGCTCGAAAAAAAGAGCTTAAAATCCATCCAATTTTATTTTCTACACCGCTATTTTATTTTCGAAGACCGTAAAATCTCCTAGTATTATAAAATATATCTTAGAATAACTTTTCTAAAAACAGAACTCAAATATAGACGAAAATATCTTTCACAAAATAATATTTTAAAGATCAATCGAAGTGAAGTGGTTTCTGAATGATGTGTCCCGAGTGAACTCCCGAGTAATAGATAATTTATAATAATAAGACTTATCGTAAAACTTATATTAAAGGCTTTTGAAAACTTAATAAATTGAAATCATTTCTAAAAAACATCATAACTTAACTACACGCCTGTAATCCCCAAAGGGTTGTACACCCACATTTCGCCAGTTATGTTTTAAGTGCCATGTAAAAGGAGGCAAACCTATTGCCATCAACCGGAATACGGACTTCGAGGCTGTTACTGAAAAATTCCTGATGGAAAACCCAATAACACTTTGCTCGACCCGGGAATCGAACCCTCCGGACCTCATGTTCTTGAGGTCATGGCGTGTTTATTAGTTTTATTTTATTTAGTCATTAATTGCTTGCGAATATTTGAGTTACTTTTTCTAGAACGTATATAATTTTAGACTACAGGTATTCGATTTTGCTGCCTATCTGTACCAAATCATGTCAATCTGAATATAATTTTGTGTATCGGGAATCGCACCCAGGACCTCGTGCTCAGCAGTCGCACTTGCAACCACCAACGAGCGAGGCCTAATTGTTGTATCTGAATGATTTAAAAATGAATGAATGAATCCTGTTGAATACGACTCACACTGTTATTGTCATCTATACAAATAAATAAAATATACGGCACTTATAAAAAACTTTTTTTTTTCAGTTTTTGTCTGGGTGTGTCGGTCTGTCTGTCTGTCTAACTGTTTGTTCCGGCTAACCGCCGAAAAGGTTGAACCGATTTTGACGAGACTATTTCTGGTAGACAGCTGATAGTATAAGGTCTAACATAGGCTACTTTTATTTTAGAAAAATAATTAGGATTCCGTGGAAAAAAAATCCAAACCCTTGAAATTGGTAACAAAATTTGATTCAAAAAGTGAAGTGCCTATAATAATGGGGATTTTTTTATAATAATTTCACGCGAACGAAGGTCACGCGCGGGCATCAGCTAGTAAAACAATATAATTCAAGAGTTTTGATTAAGTCGAAAAAAGTTACATTCATTTTCCACACTTCTCCATGTGGTTTTCAACCAAATAATGCACTAATTCATCCCCAGGCCTACGTCATTTACGGCCTTTATAATATGAGGTAGGTCTGGCGGTATTGGGGTCTTGGTCAATTATGTCAAACAAACAAAGAGTATTTAAAGTAAAAACTTTTTGATTCTCCATACAAGACTTTACTTGATCTATTTGACTTAAACTCTTTAATCCTTTTGTATTTCTTCTTATTTTTCTCATACAGTAAGAACTTATATTTAAATATTTAGTTTGTGTAGTTGCTTCAAAACAAGGCCATGTTAATCTCGAGGTACTTCTAAGAAAACATACCTAATTTATTTTTACGCGTAGGTACCGAGAAAGTACTTTTACATATTCAAAATTAGGTATAATTTGAAGTCTTTGACGTTCATTTTACAAGTCAGCGCGTTGTTTTCTTTAAAAAAAAAAACAGACAAAGGCAAAAGAATTTCAATACCATTTTCTTAGTTATCATACGAAAACTCGAGGCGCCTTTTTCTTAGTATTAATCTTTATTTTAGTTTTCCATCGTGTGTTCGTACAAAAGATGTTGGATGTATAAAAGGTTCCTCTCACCCTCGTCAAGCTATCGACACTTTGTCGAATTTATTGTCGGTACTCTCATCAATCACTTGTGGGGAAAAAGATGATTTACGTGTCAGCCAAGTGGTTGAGGACTTTAGAAGATTTTCATCTTTCTAGACTTGGACTCTAACCTAGATTGAAAGATTTCATTTTCATGTCCAGATTGTAAGCTGAAAAAGTTTGAAATTTCGGTTTTCCCGTCGATCAACTTAAAGCAGAAAGGTAAAAAAGGTTCCTTCTTTTTGATCATATCAAACTGTACCTTTTAGTTTATTTCCTTTATTTATTTTCTTAAAATATAATTTACATTTTTAAATGTTCCTATACAAAGTAATATAAACAAAAAACATTAAAAAATCTAAAAAATAGTAGCCTAACAGAATCGGAAACAGGGTCCAGAACAAACCGACCCCTTTAGTTTTATTATTATCATGGAAATATTATTTTTTCATATATTACTAAACTTGGCATAAATCATCATCAATATCTTGACCTTCAGATACTTCCTGTCATATCATCCATCACACAGTCCTTGGCATAAATATTATTGATATTTATGACACAAGGGAAAACATAAAGTTATGGGATATATTTCCATCAACTTTCATCCCGGTATTAGTTATAAGGCTGCGTTCTAACTAAAGCGATCATCGCGCGAACATTCGCGTTCTTCTCCGGTTTTCTGAATAAAATATGTGACATATTATGAACAACGTCTGAAAGTAGAACACATATTAGTATACTAAATAAATAATAGTTAACACATTTTTGGTCTCGCCACGAATTTTTAAATAACAAATTATTTTATTTTCTTGTACAGCAAAATCGTTCTTTACCAACATCATCGTTGTATACCCGATTGAGTATACCAGCATGCCTGAGAGATAACTATTTCTCGACGGCATGTAAAGCCAGGTCAGAGGCCCATGGGCGGCATAAAAACCCTGACACCAGGCTAGGCACAAAATAAAGATAATAATAACCACACGATAAAGGAAAAAGGTTGAAATATACACCTATCAATCATGTAACACCACGGAATATACAAAGCTATGTATCTTGTCCTCGAAAATATATCTTTAGGCAGTAGTAAATATCTACTCTTGTAAATACACTACATAATTAGCCGAGTGCAATTAGACAAAAAATACTCTCAAGGTGGAACGAAGTTTATAGTGCTCGGATTTTCATGGTAGTTTTTTTATTGAGTTTCTAGAGGAGTGGAAAAGAAAGTAAAAATAAAATTTTCCGCTCGCGATTTTTTTTAATTTCCTTTGGATTTATTTTTTTCGTTTACGAATTACTTTAAATTTAACTATGCTCATTGTTTTTGTTTTTTGTATGTTTCCTAACTTGTGTGTGTGAATAAATTGATTTGTTTCTTTATACAGGGTTAAAGGGACATCGACACACAAACGACGCGTGTTCAGCTTATCATTCTTTTCATTCAAGTGCTGTCAATATTTCAAAAGTACAATATAATTATCATTTTTGTCGTAATGTCTATAAATAACTTTAAAATAACCCTACGACATTTCGAAAAAAGATCTCCTTAAATCGTGCAAAACTCACGAGACCCCATACAATTGAAGTATCAACGGCCCTTCCCAAGAGAATTAAAAAAAAAACCAGCGTCACAAGACGGATTGACCTACAGGGTCAACACAACACCTGTCCAGATCCGTACTACATTTGACAAGGGTTACTCCCTGATAGCAAAATGAAAATCTTTTTCATTCGTCTTGACCCTTTGTTGGGAGCGTGTCGTATGCTTCTGAAGCGTTATGGTCAATGGACTGGGAACCAAATTATGGGCCAGACTCTAACGGAGAGGAGACGAGACGAGAGGAGAGGAGATGTGTTGTAAACCACCAATAGAATTTAGTTTTTTACACTTTTCGTCTCCTCTTAGCTTTTGTGGAAACGGTTGAGCAGAGAGGTGAGGAGATGTCTCGTAATTTTTTAGGCCAGCCTCCGCACTCCTCGGCCAAGCGCACAGCAGAAGAAGAAAAGTCGTGAGCGGCGTGCGGTGAGCAGTGTGCTGTGTGCGGTGTGCGGTGAGCGGTGTACTGTGTGCGGTGTGCAGTGAGTGGTGCATCACATTTCCTCTCCTCTCCGCTTTGCACATCTCCGCTTGTCTCCGCTTAGCTTTAGTGGAAACGATTGAGCAGAGAGGACAGGAGATGTCTCGTGATTGTTTACGCCAGCAGAATAAAATGGTACTGAAAGCTCTTGAACACGATTTAGATTTGCGTAATCACATTCAGTTTGATCGGTGATTGATTTAGCCTTGGACAGCTTGCAAATATCAGGCTTGGAAAAAACACCTCTAAAATCGTGATTCAGAACATAAGATGTGCAAATAACTTGGGACTGTCAATAATACAGATAGAAATATAATTTCCGGACATTACTTCTATAATCCTAATCACAGGACAAACTTCGTTTCCTCCGACATGCTTCCATATAAGCGGACGGCTGACGATAATCACCTCTATCACACCATCACACTTTCAAAGGAATAGAAATTCTCCTTTATAGGCTATAAGGTAAATAATTGTATGATTTGTGAAACTGAAAACTGCGACTGTAATACGTGATGCGATTCGACACTAATGCCTAAAATGAATGGCTTTTAATGGCATTAGTGGTCAAAGTCATTGGAATTAGGTGTGTAATCATCGATTCTGATTCATGGAATCGCGATTAGAATAGGTGGAAATTAAAATAGTGTTTTATTAAGGAAAAGCCATGTTATCGCAAATTGTGGATGCACGCACAGTACATCGGACGCAGCCATAAATAAGAAATGAGACCAGAAAGTCAGAAAGTGGTGCTGGTGACTGAAATGTGGTCTGGTAATCGGTTGGCTTGGTATGGGCATGTGATGCGGAGAAATGAAAGTTTTGAGTAAGAACGTGGGATGTGTATAAGAGTAGAGGATGACCAAAGAAACGATGGATGGATTGTGTGAAGGATGATATGGCAAGATAGGAGGTGTCTTATGAGATATATGAAGAATAGAGAAGTATAGAAGAAGAAGACATGTTGCGCTGACCCCAAATAAATTGGGATAATGGCAGGAAAATGATGAAGATAATCCGATGACCGAAGCCAGACCCCAATCTGTCTATACTGGTTTTTTTACTTTAAATGTTCGGCCCTTCGATTTTCGTAGTGCAAACTGATATGCAGTTGGCTGTACAAACAACGATTTACTTAAATCGTTAAAAGCAATAGAAGATCTTCTTTATCCCTATGTTGCTATACTAACATACAACAAAAAAATATTTTAGTAAAAATTAAAATCGGCATTATTTAGCTGTGACTAATATTCTCTTAGGCGCGTCGCTCACTGGTAAGTCGAGGCGACGTCGCGTCAGCGGCGGTGCGGCGTCGCACCACGGGCGAAGATAGGTCTCTGCGTAGAGTCGAGGCGCAGGCGGCTATGCTTCCTTCACATTTTACGTAATTCATTCACCATGTCGTCGTCAGAAGACGAAGACGTACTCGCACTGATACAAGTTCTTAATTTAAATAGAAGAAGATTTTGTTTTTTTTTTTTATTTTAAAACGTCTAAACACAGCTACGCACGAAACCAAATGACAAAATGGCGGTGGAGCCGTGGCTTGGGCACACTTGAGCGCCCCTCCTGCGCCTGCACCTCGCCTCCGCCCCGCCTTCACCTCGCCTCCGCCCCGCCTTCACCTCGCCCGCGCCGCAACTCTTGTATATGAGCGCACTGCCATTCATTTGTAAAGAAAACTTTGTTGCGGCGTGCCTCTTAACCTCCCGCGCCTCAACTGCACCTCGACTGTTAATCGTGTGAGCGACGCTCTTATCGGTACGCTAGACAGTAGACAGTATTGATTTGTATGTAACCACAGAATAAAAAAAAACACTAAAAAGTGGAAAATAACTTTACTTTCGGAAGTCGGTGACTTTTGTTTGTTTCATCGACTTTTTTGCCACCGACTTCCACAAATCCTTGTCAAGTATCAATTTTACATTGTAACTAGAAGTTATTAGCACATAATACGCATAGATGAAGAAGAAAAAATGCATTTATAGAGGACTAGCTTTGCCCGCGGCTTCGCTCACGTGAGCGGGGAAGAAGTTTATGAGCAAGAAATTAGATGCTGAAAATCATTTTAACAAAAAAACATCAGGATCTAGGCAGTAGTTTTTGCGCCATCCCGGAACATCAATTTGGATTTTTACGATTTAGATATAGATAACTCATAAAGTACCGAAGCAAAATTAATATTTATATGGGACCACCGCGCAAGCTTCTTCTACCAAATGAAAAAAGGATCACTTCAATCGGACCAGTAATCACGGAGAAATCGGTGAACATACATGAAAAAAAACATGCTGGCGAAATTCACGTCATAACCTCCTCCTTTTTAGAACTCGGTTATAAATTCATAGCAGTTACTCAATGAAAATAAACAATGACCTGTACTAAGTATTCTATGGCCAGGTCAAACATAGGCCGCAAGTAGGTCCCCGAACAAACACGCAACCGAGTGGAGTCAATCCGTTTACGTTTCTATTTCCTTTTGCGAATGACCGTTGCGCTAACGTTTTCGATCGCGTTTTATCCGTTTTATTTTGCAGACTCGCGCCGTGTGTTTTTATGTGAAAGGCCGGGGCTTTATTGAGATTTAGTTGCATTGCGTAATAACTTTTTTGTTTTTTATGGTTCCGTACCTCCGTACCGCTCCGCTGTGGGTCTATCTTTCCAGCTATCACAGGGTTGTACCTTTGAATCCACGTTCTTCGGTTATTCAATTCAATTCAATTCAATTCATTTATTTTTGCAAAAACATGTGTAGATAATATACATGGTAAATTATGCTTATTATAGGTGTTACAAGGTACTCTTTGGCTCAACATGTTTGACCATGGCTGGTGTACAAATAAGGTCGAAAGACCATAGGATTTCAAAAAAATAAAAATACAAAGAATAATAATCCAAATAAATCAACAATTAATATTAAATTTAAAAAAATAGGTAAATAGTCATGCGATTCAAAATAAATAGAATAGATTCAATCAGTATATTTTTAGAGCGATTTGTCATTTAAAAAATCATTGACATTATAATACGCTTTTTCTGTCAGTATTTTTTTTAATGTTTTCTTAAACTGGTCTATATTTAGTATTTTTACACATTTAGGGATATTATTATAAATTATCGGCGCACTGCATACAACGCTTTTATGCAGAAGTGCTGTCTTTGCTGGCTGAACACGAAGTTTACTATTATCTCGACGATTTCGTATTATAATGTCCGATATTCGAGGAAACAGATGGGGGTTGTTTCTAACAAATATGGCGATTTCTAAAATATAAAGTGACGGCAGTGTGAGGATTTTATGCTTCGTAAAAAGTGGCTTACAGCTCTCAGTGCTTTGGATACCAAACATAGCACGTATGCATCGCTTTTGCATTTTAAATGCCATATCTTTATTAGATGAGTTGCCCCATAAGATAATGCCATATCTGAGGACAGATTCAACAAGTCCATAATAAGCCGAGAGTAACACATCAGTGTTGATACATGAAGCAAGCTGATATAAAGCATATGCTTGACTACTGATTTTTTTACAAAGTGTGTTAACGTGTTCTTTCCAATTTAATTTACTGTCTATAATTAAGCCGAGAAAACGTTATGAGACTGTGTGTCCCGCAGAAGTGTGGGGGGCGAGGCTTTTTAAACGCTAAGACCCTCCACATTCGCGAGATATGCAGTCTCAGGGAATATTTTCTAGAAGCCGACGTGGGTATGCATCGAGATGTGGTCGCGGTGGACAAGGGCCTCACCCTGCTCTCCTTGGCTAAAAAGAACTGACGCAAACCTGTAGTGCTTGACACTAACGACCGCAGGGAGGTATGGCAGAGTAAGTAGCTTCACGGAAGCTTTTACCGGGCCCTGCAGTGGCCTGATGTAGACCTATCAGCGTCCGTAGCCTGGCTACGTTCCGGAGACCTCTTTGGAGCTCTTTATATAGTATTTTGTACAGGAATTTCTAAAATATAAAACATTATAAAAATAAATGAAGGACAGTTAATACAATATTTATTGACAGTGATTGCTCCAACATCAGTGTAGCCGTGGCTCTTGTACTTGGATTTCCTGTATCACAGGAGCCAGACCTCTCAATTTACAGAGAACATATAAAAAATCGTAATAGATATACACTTCTTTACAAAGTGTGTATTACTATGGCCGCTATAGTAAAAAATAATAAAAATTACGTAAATATCAAAAATGGGGTGTACCCGTACAAGCAACGTATTTTTTCGGCAGTTTTGGTGTTGAAATATTGTACCGTGGTACGGAACCTTTCGTGTGCGAGTCCGACTCGCACTTGGTCGGTTTTTTAAAACGTTGTTGGTGGGATAGTGGTGTACAGGATGGTTCTTTTTTGTGTGTTTTTTAAGTTGCGCAGTACAGTATGTTTTGTGATGTCAACGTTTTTACTTTTTATGTGAATTCGTATCGCGGGTATTAACGTGATTTATCTTAGTATAAGATCCCGCTATACAACGACCTTCACCGAGATGCTTATTTAATTAAACGTATTTTATATTTAATTTAATATGTCAATAAATATAATCCATATGGGTTGCCTAGCAAATTTCAGTCCAGAGTATGTTTAATTAATAATTAAAAAAAAATATTTTTTTAAACATTTCACCGGTATGATTATTAGATAAATTCTATACCAATCGAAAGTATGAAGCCCATAGAATATGCAAACGTTAGGTTGCCTATTCTTTTCCGGTCACAACTATCGGGTTGCCAGGTATAAACAGGTAAATCTGTACTAGCATTTTGCAACGGTCTGTTTACTGAATGAAATTTAAATGAAATTAAAGATTATTTTATTCTGAACAGGGTGGTATAGGGTTGCCTGCGAAAAATCAGTCCAGAATTGCGGTTGTCGAATTTAAAAAAGTAAAATATTGCTCCGAGTGAATGTGTGCGACTGAGAGGTCCCAACCGACCATCCCATGCGATAGAAGAGGACACAGCATAGCAGCTGTTTAAAGTCCGCCCACTTAAAGAAAGAGAGTGCGCATGCTATTTGGGCTTGAAAAAGAAAAGGATAGCGATAGACTCGTATATTATACTATGCATCATTTTGGAGTAGAGTGTCGCTATAAATACAATTGAAAAAACGTGCTACTATTTATCCGCCAGCTTCGTGGAAGGCACATTGCCTTCCACACCTACTCTCTGCCAGAGGAGACGCCCACCCGCGTGGTGATCAGGCGGATCCCCAAGGAACACCCTACCGAGGACATTCTAAATGACCTCCAGCTTCAAGCTATCCCAGCCACAGCTGTCCACCGCCTTCACTAGGCTCGCAGTGGCGACCAGTACGACATGGTACTGGTCGTCTGCGACCCGGTCGAAGGTCACCACCCGATTTTTAAATTAAAATCGGTATGCAGCCTCACAGGAATCACGATCGAGAAACCTTACCGCTCGAATCAAGTCGGACAATGTCACCGTTGTCAACTTTACGGGCACAGTCAGAATAATTGCTTTGCGCCACACAGGTGCGTTAAGTGCCTGGGTGACCACAGCACGGCTGACTGTTCCCGTCCCAAGGACATAACTCTTTGCACAGAGCCACCTAGCTGTGTTCTCTGTGGTCAGTCTGGGTACCCGGCTAATTACCGCGGCTGCCCAAAAACCCCTAAGGCTTCTTCTACCAAGCTGGCGAAGCGTTCTATCGCCCGCCAACAGAGAGAGAGTCCCTCCGTGAGGATACCCGAGAGGCTCGGCCCCCAATGGCCCTCCCCGTGGACCCCGATGAATCACCAGAGAGCTTTCCCAGCTCTCGGCAAGTCAATGGCCAACCCCACCCCCGGGCTGTTAGATGCCCCTATCTCTCCCCCTATACCCCTCGTGGCCGCTCCCGCGCCCGCGGCTAAGGCCGCTCCCGTAGCCAAACCCGCGCTCACTCACCCCGCGGCTCCCCTCCTCGAGGACGCCGATGAATCTACGTTCGACACGATCGCTAGGTTCCAGGTCTTTGTCACCCCTGAAGCTGACCGCATGGCGGCAGAACTCAGGGTTGCCAAAGACTGGAAAGAAATCCGTAAGATTTTTAAGGCCTATCCCCAAATCGAGTCAGCCCTCCGCGCTCTTTCCAAATAATCAATAATGGATTTACAAAAAAAATTTGCAAGTACCCAACTCCGGTCCGAAAGTAAAACCTTTTCAGCAATTTTCGAAAAATGAAAAATATCAAACAGTTTTTGCATCATTAACAGATGCTGCTGCTATTTTCATTGATGAAAAAATGAAGACCGTTCAAGAATTTACGGCTAGTATGTACGGTATCAGGAACTGCACCAGTGTGAATGATGCGAGACATCGTATTTTTATGAAAAATTACTCTGCAAAAGAAGACAGCGAGCACTTTTTAAAAAAAATAAAAGGCTTCGACTCCAACTCCATACCACCATGCTGGATATCATTAACTCAGAAAATTTTACGAACTATTTTCGTAAATTCCATGTGGCTTAATGCAACGGATCCAATATGCGTCAAACTTGAGCCTGAGAACTGCGGATGGTTCTTAGATGAATATTTTAAACCAGTAGGATTCATTGGGGATCATACACCTTTAAAGATAGAAGACATTGTCGAAAAAAGTGAAACAGAGAGTGATGACGAAGAAGATTCAGAAGTTGAAGATCGTAGTTTTATGTCCGATGACTCAAATTCGACAACCGCAATTCTGGACTGATTTTTCGCAGGCAACCCTATACCACCCTGTTCAGAATAAAATAATCTTTAATTTCATTTAAATTTCATTCAATAAACAGACCGTTGCAAAATGCTAGTATAGATTTACCTGTTTATACCTGGCAACCCGATAGTTGTGACCGGAAAAGAATAGGCAACCTAACGTTTGCATATTCTATGGGCTTCATACTTTCGATTGGTATAGAATTTATCTAATAATCATACCGGTGAAATGTTTAAAAAAATATTTTTTTTTAATTATTAATTAAACATACTCTGGACTGAAATTTGCTAGGCAACCCATATGGATTATATTTATTGACATATTAAATTAAATATAAAATACGTTTCATTAAATAAGCATCTCGGTGAAGGTCGTTGTATAGCGGGATCTTAGACTATCTAGTTTTGTAAAACTATTTCGCGGACAGTTTTTGGATAAAATTGTGTGTATTTCACCAAAATGAGTTCGAAGCAAAAGGAGTACGTAAAAGATCTACAAATGACAGCCAGGAACAACGGTTTAACGTGCTTTCCGAGCCACGGAGGAAACTCGGTATGTAACGGGTGATCACCATCCACAAACCAACCTAGGCAAGCACGGCTTACCATGAAGATTCATTGATCCGAGCGGATAATCAATGTAACCCCACTAAAAGGCCAAAACCCGTTACACTCTGAAAATGTTTGTAACTAAAACTCAATGGTACCCCAAAAAAAATCTCGTCATCACAAAAATATTTCTACGAAAACACACCTAAGTATCTATATAGCTTCTTAAAAACTCAGCAGAGCCAAATTAAATACCCCAGGTGCGCGGGGAACTATTAAAAAGGATTTTTCTCTAATTGGGGATGAACCGGCAGATTTATGAATGAATGCAAATTCTGTAGACATGCTGACACGACATTTAAAATATGAGAACTTTTATGTTCGAGAGATAAATTCAAAGCTTAGTGCGGTTTGCATTTGTTTTTTTTTCGTATTTCGAATTTTTATGTTTAAACCGCGTTCGAGAACTGTTAGTGGCAATGTTTTTATGACAATGGGGACTATCGCGCATGAATTCGCCGCTAGAGGCGTTGGTGTAGTGTGAGGTCTTCAGAAATGACAGGTGTCATAGTGTTCGCGCGTTGTGCTCTTTTTATCACATATTTTTACTAATATTCATGAGTAATCCACATCTACTACATAGGAAACGGCCAACCCGAACCGTGCACCTTGTGAAATAAAATATTTTGATTTTGATTTTTGAACGGAACAAACTTTCCAAATGTGAAGTAAGTGAAATCGTAAAAAAGAATAAACACGAGAATTTGGCGTCCCTGTTACTTAGCTACCTTGTTTTGTTAATGCACCTACCGTGTTCTGTTTTTGCATCACCCAAAAGTCGACGAGGTGGAAAATGTGTGTGACATTAGGTAAATAGGTAAGTCCGCCTGTGCAATGGAGAAATTTCATGATGTTGATAGCACTATAATTGATGTAAAAAGACCCTTAAAGAAGCTGAAAGGCACTTGTTCTCCCCGCCATTAAGATCTTTTTTTTGGTATGGAACGTACCTGGGAACCTTCTAGTTACGGTGATATCGGACGTCAAAATTCCAGCTTTAAATAAAAAAAAGTTTTTAATGTTAGAACTTTACTTTAAATACCCCGATGACCCCTTACTATTAATTGCATCCATCATCACAATGTTTAGCGCTACATTGAGTCCTACCGAAAACCGTGACTTTCACCCCACAAAAGAGTCCTTTCGAGCTACTTAGTTTGATGTACAGAATGCTTGGTTGGCGGCGATTATTAGAGATTTTTTTTCCCCAATTTTGTTCCTTTTTACTTATATTGTAATAATTAATCAAAAATAAATTGAAACTTCTTCATTGGAAGTTAGTAGGACATAGAATCCATTTGATCCCGTTATTACGTTCCTGTGGTATATTTTTCGACCATCGATAAATACGGAAATAGATAAACAGAAATATAACGCTTCCAAAATAGACACTCCAGCTATACGTGGTTAATTAATGAATAAAACAATTAGAGTTACATATTGGACATTTGCAACAAACACAGCGAGCTCCTCGTCCAATCAGCGCTGTGTAAACTGTACACCGATACACAAACACTGGGACCAACTGGAGCTGCCTTGTTTGTGCCTGGACACAAATCCAATTTGAATTGTACCATAGCATTTTGTTTTAAATAACATTACCTGGTATTTTACATATAGGGTGTAAACAGACCCTTCACGAAGCCGTCAACCTAGCATTGTGTGCATCAAACTAAGTGACTTTACGTAAAAATTGTTTTTTGAAACAATTTTTTTTGGGGTGAAAAATAACGTTTTAAGTTGGGGCACAATGTAACGCACTCAAAACATTATGCTGATGGATGGACTGGAATCGATGTGTACTTTCAGCAAAAGCTGTTATTTTTAAATAACAAACAGGCACTTCAATTTTATTTATTTGTAAAGATTAATTTCACACAACAGCACAAGATTCTCAACATATGTGATTCCAAAAAAGCTAGCTAGCCAGATGATTGTATTATTGCAGGGCAAACGCCTCTCTACTCTATTTGCATTCCTCACAATGCAATGTAAAGTTACTGCCATTTCTGTCGGGGCCTGCCACATCTTCCCTTTTGCCCATTCTTAGTCTGACTTAGAACCAACCCAATTCTACAATAGCGTGGCAGGTTTATAATCTTGGTGTAGTACTTTTTGTAGCGGCACTACAAACAGTACTACAGCAACATAGAACCAAAAGTACTACAGAGCCATCTATGACACAGACGATGAACTAAACATCGAACTACACTTAAATCTTACATCGGGCAAGTAAAGTTATACGCGACTTAAGACTATATAGAAGAACCCGACATCAACTGTCCGGCAGTAGCCCACCAAACATAACACCCGTCTGGTCGGAGGGGGATGAAGAACTTTACACCCTGTTCTCCATACCCCCAAAATAACAGATATTTTGTAACCGGAAAAAAATCCGCTCCGTCTTTAAAAGACTTATTAACTTCTTGTCCGTGTTGACAATGAGACTTAAGGAACAAAGTTCGGAACAACGAAGGAGCCGAAAGCATTATGTTTTAAGTGCCTTAAATGCGAAGTAAAACACGTGGATTAGGTCCCAAACTAACATGGAGTCCCAAAACATTCTAACGTCGGAAGTTGCCTCGGTTCGGACAGAATTAACAGGGATCGATTTGTTTCGTGTCCACTGCCTCGTTGGGCCAGTGGTCGTAAGAACGACATGAGTTTGGTTATAGTATCTCGCTAAGGAACATAACACAAGGTTAGGCAGAGTTCCTAAAAAGTAATAGTACACCCACATTTCTCCCGTTGTGTTTTAGAGTCCCATGTTTTCTTATTTCACACTACCAGCTTCCCAAGCTTCTTGGCTGCTACTCCTAATCCTAAAGGAAAACCCACCCCACTCACACATTGTTCAAGCTGAGAATCGATCCGGGCACCTCATAACCACAAGACCACTAGACTTCTTAAATAAAATATACCTCATTCTTTGTAACAAAATGCGAAAGAAGGAAATATAAACAGCTGATTTGTGTGTGTACGCAAATTTGTGTGTGTTACAACAACAACAAAAACAAAAAAATCTCGGTCAAAATATACCAAACCTTCACTGATTGAAATTATGATTGAAATTCGAAAGATCAAAGCATCCCCCTTTAAGTTTCTGATTGTTTTCTATCAACATTAATGGTGTTGTCAAAAACTTGTCATCGTCAGTACTAACTTAACATCAGATAAGCTATTTTAGATGCTTGCCGAAGTTATTACTGGCCTTCAAGACTCCCATAGTAAAATTGATTGAAGATTGGTGGAACGGCTTATCTGGATCTGGATATTGGGCCGGATGAATGATAGGACACGAGTTTTTTGTGTATTTTTTAGGCCTGCTTTTTCGAATTTTATAGCCGTTTTTAACTTAAATAGTATCAGGGTTTTTATAGGCTGACTAGAATCTTAAAACCTGGTGCGATTTTTTATACCTATTCGATCGCGTTAACGTATGTAAGTATAGTTGAATATAGTCTCATGATGTTATTTCCTTTATTCATTCTATTTACACATTTTTGACATTTTTAAATATTATTAAAAAAAAACATTTATAAATAGTGGTCCGCCGGTGTCGGGAACAGGGTCCAAGCTACCGGTGGTTAGGGCTCCAGAGACACGAACCTCCTCACAATGCGAGCCGTATCGAGGAGTACTGCCTTCTTAATCAGGCCCTTGATCCAATCGCCTAAGGAGAGCCTCGAAAGATGGTCGTCGAGGCTCTTGGCCATAAGGCCATTGGCCGTTACGACAATCGGCACAATGATAGCCGAGTTCATATTCCACATGTCGGCAACCTCGTGTGCCAAGTCAAGATATTTTATTTGCTTCTCTTTCTCAGCTTTCACAAGGTTCTCGTCATGCGGGATGGTAACATCGACTATCATTACGCGGCGCGCTGATCGGTCTATCACTACTATGTCAGGCTTATTGGCGACAATAGTCCTGTCAGTAATGATAGACCGATCCCAGTACAGCGTGACATGGTCTTTCTCGAGAACTGGGTCGGGCACATACTTGTAGTACGGTACCATCTATGATGTTATATTATTACACTGATTGGTAATTGGGCGCACTCCTTGAAATTTTTCACAAACAGCAGTTTATGGGGGAGATATGAATAATTATCAAAAAAACTTTTAAAGTTCGATTTCTCCAACACGGTGAGGTGAACCCCCAGTTATGCGGATCAAAATTGTTTCAAATTAGGTTAGTATCACCCTTTTCTAGAAATGCAACAAATTACTAATCATTCTGTATGTAGATTATACTCGTATGAAAGGAAAAGCGCCTAAGACAAACTTAATATTTGGATAAAGATCACAAATAAACTATAAAACGGTTTTATAGTCGCTAATTGCATTCACAAAGTTAGATGACGTGTGAAGTTGGATGTTGGTACCTGCAGACAGTGCGGAAAGTTCAGGACCCCTTGGGGTCCACTAATTGGACCGACACCTACGAAACTTTTAACGACACTGATACCAAAAAAATACAAAAAATTGTTTGTATAACCTCGTTAACCTGTATTTTTCCTTACGATTGCGACATAAATGAATTGCCACGTATATTTTGTTTGAACTGCTGAAGTTGTTTGTACTTATTTCGTGTTATTTTACGGGTTAGCTTTGACAATCAATGTTTTTATGTTGTGTTCTTTTATCCGATTGCAAAGAGTTATGTTTGGTTTCTAAAGATAAAGTAATTGCAATGCAAATTTCTGTGCGTCGGGGGCCACGTGGTGGCTCCCGGCCACCGTAGGCGCGGGCCTGTGAACGGTTAGTAATGGGTTAGCTCACCGTCCGTCCGTCTTATGACGACAGGCCGTGTCGACGGCGCGTTCGTGTTCCACGCGCGCCTCAAAGAGATGTCAGCAACCATGAAGGGGTCCTTAAGGGCCGAGGCCTACCGGGGCTGCGGGACTGTTCGAAAGAGATACCGCGGCCCTGGAAAACAAAGGGCAAAGAAAGAACATGGATGGGTTTTAGTCAGTACAAGTCTGACCACTCCGCCCAGAGCGGGAGGGGTAATTAGATGATTTCCCACCGAAAAAAAATAAAACGAACCTAGCATCATATCTGTCTGTTAGTTTAGCTTTAGAACAAGCTACTTTCCATCAGCATGCAATCAAAGTTAAAAACATGACAAAATGTAGAGGTATTTTTGACGTAAACGTTTTTATAAGCCATTATGGCCCATAACTGGGCAAAGACCTCCCCCATATCTTTACAGGTACTTTTTTCGTGCACCACCAAGAGCCAACTATCGTAGTCGCGTCCAGATTATCTGGCCACCTCTCTTTTGGCCGGCTCAGGCACCCATTACTGGAGACTTTGCCCAGCAGTCGTCATGAATGCGGCTAAACTTGGATTAACACAAAATATACTTTTTATCCCGGTATTACGATCCCATGGGACAGTTTCCGAACTCCACGCGGGCATAAGCTAGTATGTAATAAATACTTATTTCTCTTTCCATCACTCCTCCGATACTGTAAAATATACACATTTCTACGAACTTGACGATATATGGATTGCCTGAAAATAACTTGTAAGATTTCCTGTAATTATTTTCTTTTAATATAGAACACAATTATGAACACTAACACGATGAATCATCTTACATAAACATTGAAGATAAAAGAGATATTTGTAGGTTTAATACATTATAGAATACCTTTAGGATCACACAATAAAGACTGAACTGAAGAATGTTTTCTGACAAAATCTTTAAAAGCGAGCGCAAACAGTCATTGTTACTTTTATTACAGCATAAAATATTACACAAAAGATATCCATTGATAAAACAAAGTTGTACTTGAAAGGGCTTTCTAAGTAGCCACGTTTAATAATATTACATTTTCTTGAAACAAAATATGCTCGGAGAATACTAGAAAGATGGATACCATTATTTTTATCGGTTGGGAAATCATCAAATGACCCCTCCTGCTCTGGGCGGAGTGGAAGGGAGTGTCAGACTCGTACTGACCCATCCATGTTCCTTCTTTGGCCTTTGTGTTCCAGGGCAACGGTATCTCTTTCAGGCCCTTGTGGACCCCTTCCTGGTTTCTGACATCTCTTTGAGGCGCGCGTGGAACATGAACGCGCCGACGACACGGCCTGTCGTCATAAGACGGACGGACGGCGAGCTAGCCCATTACCCACCGTCCACAGGCCCGTGAGATGGTCACCTTAAGGTCGAGATTAATTAAGGCTGGCTCGTCCCCCGATCCCTACTATATGGGACTTAAACATAACTGGTGAAATGGGGTGTACTCCAATAGTACACCCCATTTCACCAGTTATGTTTAACACTTACACTTCTGCTTAAACCTTCGGGGATTTAAGGCGTGATGTTATATTATGTAACTGAGCTAGCTATAATTGATCGCTGAGTGTTCACATCGGCAAAGATAAGAATTTCAAAATCAAAAGTCATTTATTCATATTAGGCTGACAATCAGCACTGTATGGACGTCAAAGTTTATAAGAGACAGTCCCCCAAACACCCCCCTTCGATATTTCCTAGGGTTTTAGCTGGGAAGAAAAAATGGCGGAACAAACTCCTGGGCAACACATCTATCTGTTAGGTTAGAAGAACCAGATTCTGTACAAATATCTGTAAGAAAATATTAACAAAGAATCCATTACATTAAATTGTTGTCACAAGGCAGCTATTATAGCATACACCAATAATAAAAAATCTGGACAAGTGCGAGTTCGACTCGCGTGGTTTCTCGCTAGCCACTGTTGGTCAGCGAGAAACGTGTCCCATAACAAAATCCCATATGCTTTTGGGTTTCATTGTCCGGCTACTATGAAACCCAAATCATGGAAATCAGTCTTACTAAAGTACTAACTCCAATGTAATAAGATACCAAAAAAATCCATTTCCGTCTGACAAAAATTAATCAGCAAGCTCTTTATTACGTGCGTAAAATACCGATCCTAAATCTAGATCCAAGCATTACAAAAACGTTAATCTAGATGCTTCAGGGATACGATTAGAATACTGTAAGCCTTCACTCCGGGGATTGGAACCCTATTCCATTATTCACGTTAATACCGCGATCCCATCGTTAATGACAAAATTCAATTCAACGATTGGATAAGATTTGAAAAACTATAAACCTGAATTGCGTGTGCCTCTAATAAAACTAAACGATATTAGAACATCTAATCGGCATTCAAGGTCTGTCGGTGTTTATACACCGTGACTTTTTAGTCGTCCTACAACGGCAGCCCACTTCATTTAGCCAATGACTACTAAGCATTCATAAACAAAAATAGGTATTTATGAGATTTTAATAATTTAAAAATAAAAATATTATTCAATGTTATGACGCATGACGTAGTTACAACACTCTGTTGTGAGCGATGATCTACTGGACTCGAGCGCTGGGTAGGTATATTCTCCCGTTTGACACGTAAACATCATTAACAGGATGTTTCATTTTTTTTTCTAATGTTTATTTATTTTTCTTTGTACCTAATACGGTAGGTAAAACAAAAAAAAATCGCGCCTAGAACTATTTTATGTCGGGCACATTGAGTGGACCACCTTTGTAAGACGACTAAAAAGTCACGGTGTATACTCAGTTATCTTTGATCACAGTCACACTATAGAGAGAAAAAACATTTATTTGTCGCAGGGACATGACGTGCATACAAAATGACTAAAAATAAATAAACATACAATGCAGAACAAATATTATAAATACCTCAGGACGGAACAAAAAAAAGTTAACAAAGCTGTTAACTTTTTTTTTGCATGTCGTGCCTACGACAATCATGTTACCACTCAGCATGATGCTGTACCATGGCGGGGGCACAGCACAGCGCTGGTATTCAGTGGTCACCCGTGAAAAAACGTATGGAAGCCAATACAACATAAATATTTGATTACATGAAATAAGACTTGGAAAATAATATAAAACAACTACAAAAAATATAAAAGTATGTATGCAGGCTAAACAAAATAAACATAAATACAATATGAAAACATGGCGTATATTTTTGTCACGCTCCTAGCCCACCAGGCCGTATTGCCTCTTGGCTTTGAAATAACAGCAGGATAGGTCACTTCAAGGTTGAGCATCGCTTGCCAAGGTTAGTCTATGGATTGGTGACCATTCATGACTTCCCAAGAACCCAAAAAAAATTACAAAGAGCTCTCATTATAAAGATTGTTACTAATGATGAGAGCAGAACTAAAAAGGGCGCCACGTTCTTCTTCTGGTCGGCCATATTCGATCCGCCAATAGTTGATGAATAATAAACTTGACCCGAAGCAATTAATAAACACGTTCTGTTCGAGCTGATCATCAAATTTCGTTCGGAACCTACAATTCCTTTTCAGGTATGCTCGGATCTTACTGAATCGAGAGGCTTTTTTTTCTTCTCGATTTTTCTGCCCAGTGGTGCCGATTGATACCAAAAACAATGTATTAGCATCTTTGACAAAAAAATAAAAGAAATCTTCTAGTATGTTCTTCATTTATTTCTTCAGCAAAAGCAGCTAAGCGTCGTTCAGTATTACGCATCCGGGTTATCGTGTTCCTTATTGAATTTGTTTTCAATCTCAACTTTATGACATTATGTATATTTTTATCGCAGCATCGTTATCGATAAACTCAGTTCCGATGCCTACACAAAGTTTGAAGGATTTTATTATGATTCTAATGTTTTGAAGAAAAAATAATTAAATTTTTTGTGTGTGCTAAGTTTTCATGTTCACGGAACACCACGCTCCGCACTACAACAGGAATTATTAACATAGCCAAAATGGCTGGGTGGGAATTAACCTGAAAATAAATTAGATTCAACTATCTGTGTGCCAAATTTCATCCAAATCCATTCAGTCGTTTTTGCGTGAAAGAGTAACAAACATCCATCCATCCTCACAAACTTTCGCACTTATAATAGTTTAGCATTTATATTAGCTTCTGCTGGAAACTGCGTCCACGTCAAAAAAACATACAATGGCACTTGGCAATAGCGCAGCTGTCCATCAGTGAAAGATATTTTAAATTTTATTAGAAGTTTCAGAAATTACGTCCTACATCAATACTTACAACTCTTTATAATATTGTAGTGGAGACGACAACACGAGTTAATATGTAATGGTCGATGAAAGAAAGCGACGCTAGGGATGCTCGTAGTACTAACAGCGGGAAATTCGCTGTAGCGAAAATTCGCCCGGTGCGATCGGCGACGCGTCTAGCGCCTAAGAGAAAAAGAGAAAACAATTCCCCGCGGCCAGGCTAAAAGAATAAAATAGTACGTCAAATAACACTTTTACAAAGAAAAATAATGGACAGTTTCCTGAAATAAAATACATTGTATTAGTCCTACAAATAATAATATTATAATCGTTTCTATACATCCTTTTCTTATATAATCAACAGTAAGCTTGCAATAAGTCGTTGAAATTAAAAGTGAAGTAGACTGTCCACTGCGTCAGAAAATAAAACATAACATCACGCCTGTAATCCCTGAGGGGTTAATCAGAGGTGTACGTGATGGTACACCCACATTTCGCCAGTTATGTCTAATAAGTGTGCCATGCCTATGCAGATTAGTGTCTGAGATTGTCTTTTGAGAGAAGAACCAGACAGATTTGAGTGGACCCATCTAGCCAGTGCACACATATGTCAGGTATCTAGTCTAGAGACTAGCCCATACAAGGTGTATACGGACCAGGGGCGTAGCTACCGCCGTATCCGCCGTATCAATTATACGGGGCCCCCGGACCACGGGGGCCCCCAACTTAGAAAAACTAAAGTCATCATCAGCTATAAATGATTTAATAAATCAGTTTGCCGAAAAAAGGCAAGGATAGTGTACATTTAATTTGAATTGTTTGTAAACATTTTGGAAAAAGTGACAGATAGATAATTATCTTATATATAAAATTCTCGTGACACAATGTTAGTTACCATACTCCTCCGAAACGGCTTGACCGATTTTCATGAAATTTTATATCCATATTCAGTAGGTCTGAGAATAGGCTACTATCTATTTTTCATAGGGATCCCTTCTATTTGCATAATATTCTTTTTCCTAATATACTTTGGCATAACAATTTTGGCATACCTTGTTTTGCCATAATAATACTCAGCCATATTTTTTTTTGGCATACAGTTTATGTTGGCATAATTATCTTGGAGAGTAATTTGTTTTGGCATAATAATACTTTGCCATAAATTTTTTTGACATACAGTTTATGTTGGCATATTTATCTTGTAGACTAATTTGTGTTGGCAAAAATTGAATTCGCAAAATGTTACTAGGCCTACTGACTATTAGCGTAATTAAAATTAAAATATTGTCTTGAAAATTCAATATGTAGTGCTACAAAAGTGAGTGACAGAATCGAATCGCTGCAAAACCGACTCCACGTAGTCTTGTCTGCCCTACCCCTAGAGTGTAATTTAAGCCCGCGTAGGCGCGGAGGGGCGAGAGGGCCCGCGAGCTGAGGAGCAGGTGGTTTTAACGCTCGCTGCCGCGGCTGAGGCTGGCCGGCTTAGCCGGCCAGCAAGCCGAAGCTGCGGTGGTGAGCGTAAAACACATCTGCGACGATAAGCTCGCGTGGGACCGCCGGAGCCCCGCAGCGCCGGAGCTGTGACAGAAACCATGCCTGCTGCATGTTGCATGCTGCATACTTGCTTGCATGCCTGCTGCATGTTGCATGCTGCATACTTGCTTGCATGCTGCATGCTTGCTTACATGCTGCATGCTCGCTTGCATGCTGCATGCTGTGCATGGTGTATGCTTGTTTGCTTGCTTCTTACAGGGAAATAAAAACCACATAAAATGGTGCACAATCAAATGTTTTATAATGATCAATGTTTTGATTGATTGATTTTCTGCCGTTTAATGACTATCGAAACGAAATGTATGCCAAAAGACGACTCTGACTGTGAATTTTCTGTGATAAGATGGTTCTGCTGACTTCTGCTTTTTAAAAATAAGTATTAGTGTCTAACATTTTACGAGTTAGTTATTATTTTGCGTACTTGGTATGCCTATAAAAATATGTTTTAATATCATTATGCGTAAATTAATGTATGCTTTAAAATGTTATGCTTTATCATTATTATGAGTAGAGAAATTATGCTTAAAAAAATTATGCGTAAGCTGTTATGCGTAAGTAATGTTATGCGAAAATATAATTAGGTTAAACAAAAGTATGCCAAGTCATATTAGGTCTTAAAATTTTATGCAAATGGATAGGGAACCTTTTTCATACCCCTAAGTGACGCAGACGAAGTTGCGCGGGTCAGCTAGTGATTAATAAATATTTCTTTTAATTTTATGCATTTTTTTTTTCTTTTGTGAGAAATCTTTACCCTTCCTAAGGGCCCCCATACAAATTTTTATACGGGGCCCCGCCAAGGCACGCTACGCTTCTGATACGGACCCTTCATAAAGCCGTCAACCAAGTCTGCTGTACATCAAACTAAGACTAAGTCAAAGTAACTCCACGCAAAAAATATTGCTGTTAAATTGACTTTTTTTTTGGGGTGAAAAATCACGTTTCAAGGTAGGACTTAATGTAAAACACTCAAAACATTGTACTGATGAATGCTTAGTACGGGAGTCGTGGAGGAATTAAAACTAAAATAATAGCATCAAAAACTAGTAAATAAAAAAAAACTTGCGAAAAAGTTGGAACTTTGACCCACCAATACCTCCGTAACTAAAAGGTTCCCAGGTATAGTCTTAAACGAAAAAAAATCGCAACGACGGAGGAGAAAAATGCCTTTCGGCTTCGTTAAGGATACTTTAACACCCATTGTAATAGGAAAACAATAGTAAAACAGTCTTGAGTCAAAACAGTGTTCTTAACTTCGGGATATTAACATATCTTGAGAAATATAGGGCACGCTATGGGTAGTGGGTACACCTCTGTCTGCCCATTTGGGAGTTACAGGCGTTGTGAAACCAATCAAATCTCAAGAACGGAAACACCAGCGGCAGCGCCATCTATTTATTGTGTACAGCACGCAATCGAGCTCGGGTTTCAGTGTCTGTATTCCGTAGCTCTATCAACTATTTTTTTCTTTGGAAGTAAGGTGGCAAGTTTACTAATAAAAGGACAGATGGCGCTACATGCAATTATGCCACCGGCTGCAGACCGAAAGCTAAGTTAGTTTGGTTTAACCCGCAAAGCTGAGGTAATTTTTAGGGTTCCGTACCTGAAGGGTAACCAACGACACCCTATTACTAAACCTCCGCTGTCCGTTCGTCCATCCGTCCGCCTGTCAGGGGGCTGTATCTCATGATCCGACAGTTGAAAGCCAGTTCTGATGCCGCTATAACAACAACTAATAAAAATAAATTAAAAATTAAACGGGACTCCCCTACTACGATGGTACGGAACCCTTCATGAGCGAGTCCGAGTTGCACTTGGTCAGTTTTTAATATTTGTTTTTATAATTTGTAGTTTTCACACAAGAATGAAACATTACCCCAGTTATTCGAACTATGCTCTAATATCAAACTGTATATCAAACTTTGTATGTTTTTGGATAAATAAAGATTATTATTATTATTATTTTATTTTAACTCCGCTTAGCTCTTAGTCTACAACCGGCTTATACAGGGTGATTGGTTAAACGTAAGCAATACTTTAAGGGAGTGAAGTGCTCATAAATATGAGCAACTTTTACTACGGGACTAACAATGAAATATGATTAAAAAAATCTGCTGTTGCCTCATTTTTTGTGTTACGGGACCAATAATGTACTGAGCAGCTGATATTTTATTCGCGATTTCATGATCGGTCCCTTAATAAAAGTTGTCCATTTTCATGAGTACTACACGCCCATAAATTATTACCAATGATTAAAAAATCACCTAGTATTCAGAGTCAGAGAATGTATCAGAAGATAAGATATTTTACATGGAGCGACTGCCTATCTGACCTCCACAACCCAGTTAGTACTGGGTAATACTAATACGATACCCCTTGGTAAGACTGGTTGTCAGACTTTTTGGGCCACTGACTACCTAACGACTGCCAAAGATCTACAAATGACACCCGGGACCAACGGCTTAACGTGCTTTCGGAGGCACGGAGGAAACTCGGTGAGTAATGGGTGGTCACCCATCCACAGACAAACCTAGGCAAGCACGGCTTAACCTAAAGATCGACCCGAGCGGCTGTTATTATTTAGCCACGAGCTCCTAACTGAACAAGTTTCTACGGGACAAAAATCGTTGTCGCTTAAAAAGAATCAGCTGTCCTAGAAAGGGTCGATTGCTAGTAGTACCTATCGAACTTAAGTACGGGACAGCTGAATTTTACACCATGTAGTACCGGTTAATGACAGTCGACCACTTCTCAACCTTACTCTTAGGGCGTAAGGGTAGATCTTTGACAGTCGTTACGGAGTCAGTGGCCCAAAAAATCTGACAACCAGTCTTAACAAGGGGTATCGTATTACCCAGTACTAAAAGGGTTGTGGAGGTCAGATAGACAATCGCTCCATGTAAAATACTGGTATTCAGCAGCATCCGGTTAGACTGAAAGCCGACCCAAATATAGTTGGGAAAAGGCTAGGCAGATGATGATGACTTAGGGTGTAAGGGTGAAAAGATGTAGACCGTCAGTGAAATCGGTAGTAAAAAGTTTTTTGTTGTCATGAGTACAATCACGTGTTTAAGTATCGGTCACTAAATTACCAGTAGAATTGATTGTCAAATTCTAAATTAACGCGAGCGAACCCGCGGACAAAAGCTAGATTACTATATTTTATTTCTGTCAGTGTGATAGTTCTTTGCAAATACGCAATGATTTTGTCACACACACATTTAGAAAATACGTTCCGTTATTATAACATACCATGGTAAAATCAGTAGATTGCAGTCGACGAAGCTTGACCGGGTAAGTGGATTTATTTATATTAAAATAAATAGATTGACTTAGGGATGGGATAAAGTGAATTAACAAACAAACAATGACTATTTAATTGATAATAAAAATTACTTATTTCTTTTGAAAAAGTAACACAGTCTTTAGCTGCTGAAGTTAAAAAAATGTAAAAATTTTACTAAACGCTTGGTAGGATCGGCGGCCGCTGCCGTAACATTGTATCCGACTGATCTTTCGCCATCTTTGTCAACGTTGAAAGTCGAATTAAATTTTGCTCTGCTCGGGAATTTCTCAGGGAGCTTCCGTAACCGTCACCTTCAGCTTCTGCCATGTCCCTTTCATTATCTGCAGGACTAGACACATTAAAAATTATGAAATGATCTTATTCACACTGTATTATACATTTTATTTTCTTAGCCTGCTCTGTCCCACTCCTGGGCGAAGGCCTCCCTTCCAGTTCGGACGGAACTTGTCCCGTACGTCTCACCATCTCCTCCGTGGCCTGCCGCGGAGGAGATGGTGAGACGTACGTACGCGGGCACCAGTTTCCTGCTATTTTAGCCCACAGTTTGTCCGGATGCGGCAGACATGACCTGCCCAGTCCCATTTGAGTTGGGCAGCCTTTTGAGCCACGTCAGCTATATTTGTTTTGGAGCGCAATAAAGTGATACAACTAAGAAATTCCTGATGGAATGGTGACTCGAACCCAGCACCTCATGCTCACCAGGAGCCATTGCGACTACTAGACCAACGAGGCAGTCCAGTGTTTGTAACGTGGCCTGTAAACTAAGTTATAGGCATATGCGGCGCGAGTCCCTTGTAAGACGCGCTGTCCTGATTTAGTTTTAGTTTTTTTTTTAAAGATTATTTAATTTCTTTTAAAAAGACTGACTATTATACCCTTGCCTTGTTACTTACCCAGCGGGATGTTGTGACCACGATATGATTTTCTCAACTGTTTCGTATCCCCTTTGGATCGGTGGACTGTTGCATTGTTTTCGTCTGTTGAATTGAATTATTAGTATGTATCCATTCTGTTCATAACTTATCCCTTATTAATGAACACTTAGTGAACAATCGATTCTGTATAATAACTTAGTTTTTCGTTTCATTTATAAGAGGGGAAAAGCAAAAGTGAATGAATGTGGCGACAGTTTGGGTTATGAGAAACTCGTACTTAGTACCAGAAAAAAAAATACTTCTAGGCGATTGGGCTCTTTTGCTGCATAGTTTTTCTTATTTGTAATTGATACGAATGGGTATCGGTACGACCAAAAGGTACATACCTAAAAGTAAAAAATATAAGTCACCTGTTATCTGGTAAATTTGATTTTCTTAATATACAATCTAAAAAGGCTCCGTTACATTTTGTGCTCGTAAATAAATAGGGTCCCATGCATTTCCTATCGCTTGATACTTTGAATACAGAAGCGACTCCGATGAGAACCTCATCGCCGTCAATCCAAGTGACTAGAGGGCCTCCATGGTCATTCTGAAGATGTTAAAATAGATTAGCAGCTATTTTAACCGTACCCCCCTTTATACAGGGTGTAAGGGACAGCCCTCCACAAACTGATGGGGTGAATTCAGTATATCATACTGGTCGGAAAGGAACCAAATTATGTAGGCGATTTTGAGAAATGTTTGATTTAAGTGGACTGTATTTATAAGGATTGCGGTTATCGCCTAGAAAGAATAAGATGATGAACGGGCGATCGTGGACACGTGGATTTAGAGGGGGGCACGCCTTACCTTCATCCAAAATGGCGGCTGCTGGCGTCTTTCCTGCTTCGAAGCACACAACTTGATCACAGGAGTTCCTCACTGCACTCAATCACTCGATCACACCCGCGGGCGGTTCACCTTAGTTCTATTATAGTTTATATTGGAGAAAAGCGGTTTTGGAGCGGCGTGGCAAAGGTCCAGCACGTGGTCGGCTCGGGAGCCATACAGCGCACAGCCACTCGTTGAGACAATTCATTTCGGTCTGGTCGGCGTGCTTTATTTGCGGTTGGGAGGTAGGATCTCATCGCCCGTTCCGACACTAATGTCAAATGTAGGTACTAATGAGGGACCGAATTATTTACTAAAAATATGGCGGTACCATTTCCCCCCGGCTTTAAAGGGTTGCCTTTAAAAGGGACAAAAAATAAGATAAAATAAGCTATGTTAGGTGTACTACCGCATAACCTATCCACAGGCTTAGACAGCGTTATGATATTAAATTGATCTAAATCAACTTAAGCGGAATAATTATAACGAAAACTACTAACTAAATACCTAAACTAAGAGGGAGATCCAACTTCAGGCTAGATCTCACTCACTGAGTTGGTAGCGGACAGAGACGTACAACAGGGCGTATGTAACTACCCTTCGCGGTTTTCACAGTAACAACGCGGGTTGTACCGTCTTTAGATGTATGTAGTTTCTCAACAATGGCTAAGGGCCATGAAAGCGGCGGAGAATTATCATTTATGACAATGACCAACGTACCCTCCTGTATAGGGGATGCAGGACTATTCCATTTGGATCTAGCCTGAAGCTGGTGAAGGTATTCTGAACGCCAGCGCTGCCAGAACGACTGCACGAGTTTATCAAGCAGAGTATGTCTCTGAAGCAAGCTAGAAGAGTCTGCTTCAGGAGCGGGAAGTGACGACAATGGCGCTGTGTTCAAGAAATGCGCAGGAGTTAACGCGGATGGCTCAGCAGGGTCACTACTCAGTGCTGTGAGCGGCCGCGAGTTAACCAGTGCCTCGACTTGAGCAAGGACAGTTAAAAGCTCTTCATAAGAGAGGATCTGTTGACCTATGACTTTGAAGAGATGCGTTTTAATTACTTTGACCATGCTTTCCCAACATCCACCGAAATGTGGCGAAGCAGGCGGAATAAACTTCCAATCAATGTGATTTATGGAAAGTTCTTCCTGTAACCGTGTTCGATATTCGTTATTGAGAAACTTATAAAGATCGCGTAAATAAGAATTTGCACCCACGAAACAAGTGCCGTTGTCCGTGTGCAAACACTGTATAGGGCCGCGTCGCGAGAGAAATCGTTTTAGGGCTGCCAGAAATGATACCGTGCTTAGATCCGTCGCAACTTCAATGTGCGTAGCGCGCGTCGTTAAGCATGTAAAAATGCATAGCCAAGCTTTACGGCTTTTAACACCTCGACCACGCACTGGCGTGTACTGCAGCGGTCCTGCGTAATCACAACCGGTATGTGTGAACGCCTTATCTACCTGATTGACACGCTGGCTAGGAAGGTCCGCCATGAGAGGAAAAACCGGGCGAGGACGGAATTTAAAACAGACGTTACATTTATGTATTCTGTGGCGAATTATTCGCCGTGCAGATAAAACCCAATATTTATGCCTGAGTAAGGACATAAGCTGCTCTGGACCGGCATGGAGATGTTTCTTGTGATAAAAATCAACAAGGAGGTCGACAACATGGTCATGACGCGGTAAGACATAAGGATGCTTGTAGTTGTAAGGTTCGTCTGAATTTGACAGACGACCGCCAACGCGTATGATGCCGTGCTCATCGAGAAACGGCTTGAGTTTAAGAAGCGGGGGAGAACAAGATATATTATTTTTTAAATTTTGAATGTCGTTACCAAAATGAACAGCCTGTACAACTCGCAATAATTTATACTCTGCAAATTCAAGATCAGAGCTTGAAATAGAAGTCCCATTAGGTAGTTGCCTAAGAAACCTGCAGACGTAAACGATGGCGCGTAGTAACTTAGACCACGACGACATGCGTAGCGCGAGTGCATAAATCGGAGATTCCGCAACCTCAACGAACACGGGATGAGAAACAGACTTCCGTTCGGGTACATCCTCGGCCTCTGCACTGTGGTCACAAGATTGTATGGGCCACTCTGACGGATCATGGGAAATCCAAGGAGGTCCACGATACCATAAAGAATGTTGCAGAAGTTTGAGAGGAGTAACACCACGAGAAAGGCAATCAGCAGGATTCTCAATACCGGCGACGTGATTGAAGCAAGTAGCAGGAACAAGTTCTATTAATTTAGTAACGCGGTTGGCGACGAAAGTCTGCCAGCGGTGCGGAGAGGAATAAATCCAAGCGAGCACTACCTTGGAGTCGGAAAATGCGTATATTTTATTTATGGGGTAGTGGGGCGAAACTGTGCCTTGAACCTTGCGGAGCAATTGAGACAACAGAAGGGCCGCGCACAACTCCAGTCTCGCAACCGAAATGGTTTTGACAGGCGAGACCTTGGACTTGGCACAAACTAACTGCACCGAGTAGTTAGTACCAATGCGGACTTGCAAATATACGACTCCGCCGTAAGCACGTTCGCTAGCGTCGGCAAAACCTATTAAGTTGACAGTACATCCGTCGACCAACCCAAGATGACGCGGTATAACAATTTGATTGAGCGCAGAAAGTTCAATGCAAAATTGCTTCCAAGTGGTGACAATATGGTCGGGAGGTGCGTCATCCCACTCACACTTTGATAACCAAAGCTCTTTTATCAAGAGCTTGGCGTACAAAATTGTGGGAGCCACAAAACCCATTATATCCCATAGTCGAGCCACTGTGGACAGCATAGTACGCTTGGTGCACTTATCATCAGGTGGTGCGACGTCAAACCGAAAACTATCACAGGATTTATCCCAGCGTAAACCGAGAACCTTATGCGGTACAGACTTCTCAAACTCAATGTCTGGAGAAGCTTTATGAGAATCAGGTAAGTGTGCGAGAACCTCTTTATTGTTGCTTGTCCATTTGACAAGATCAAATTGGCCTCGCTTGAAAAGCTGAATAAGCTCTTCACAAAGCGAAATTGCTTGCGGAACGGATGAGACACTACAAGCGATGTCATCCATATACGGGGTGTAAACAGACCCTTCACCAAGCCGTCAACCAAGCATTCTGTACATCAAACTAAGTAAGTTTACGCAAAAAATTTTGCTGGGAAACGAAATTTTTTTTTGGGGTCAAAAATCACATTTTACGGTAAAACTCAATATAATGCGCTCAAAACTTATTGCTGATGGATGCTTTGAATAGTAAACGGACCATGGAGGTAATTGGAGTAAAGTTAGAACCTTAAAAAGTAGTATTTAAAAAAAAACTTGTGAAAAAATTGGAACTTTGACCCCCAATATCTCCGTAACTAGAAGGTTCCCAGGTATAGTCTAGAACAAAAAAATGATCGCAATGACGGGGAGAACAAATACCTTTCGGCTTCGTTAAGGGTCTTTTTACACCCTTTATAAAGCGGAGGTAGCAACAGCTACTGCAGCGGGATAGTTGTCGCCTTCATCAGCGATCAACTGGCGGACAACTCGTAACGCGTGATATGGACTGGACTTGAGTCCAAAACAAACACGATTAAACTGATACACGGATAAAGGTTCACTATTGTCAAAACGATATAAAATCCTTTGAAATCTACGGTCAGATTCACGAACGCCGATATTGAGAAACATTTGGCGGCAATCAGCTGACAGAGCGACTTGGAAAAGACGAAACTTTATTATAATGTTAAATAAGTCACCCTGTAGATTAGGGCCGGCATGCAAAATGTCATTGATCGACTGACCCGATGTAGTCTTGCAACTAGCATCTAAAACCACGCGGAGTTTAGTGGTGGCCTTATCTTCGCGAACTACGCCGTGATGCGGAATATAATACGAGGGAAGAGAATTGTCCTCGTGTTTGACAACCGGACTCAAAAAACCTTTATTTATGTAGTCACGCATGACGTCATTATAGGCGCCGCGCAACTTGAGCGAAGCATCAAGTTTGCGTTCTAAACAATAGAAGCGTCTAAGCGCAGCAGCGTACGAGTCGCCTAGCGAATATGGGTCACCACAAAAAGGTAACGCCACAACATATCTACCACTATCGTCGCGAATAGTGGTAGTGCGGAACTGTTCTTCACACTCGAGATCCTTACGGCTCAACGAGGGCGGTGCGGAGATCTCTTCAAGCTCCCAGAATAGCTTGAGAAGAGAATTAATATTATTTTCTTGAAGAACAGCACAACAAGACGTAGTATAATGAGAAATATGTGACGTAGGTACAGTACCCATAATCACATACCCCAATACCGTCTCAATAGCGGGTGGCAAATTATGTTGTTTACTACGTACAACGTTAGGTAGAAACAAATGCGGTAAGACTGATGCTCCAATCAAAGCATCGATGTTTCCCGGCTGCGCAAAGTCAGAATCTGCGAGCGGTAACATCTCGAGGTGCGTAAGTAAGGACACGTCTACATGAGCGTTCGGCAATGTGTCCGTAACACGTTCCACGATAAGCGAGGAAATGTTAAAATTAATATCCTTATTAAAACGGGAATGTATTTTAAAATCTACGGAACCCTTACAAGATTTTTCTGACCCACCGATCCCCTTAACTACTAAGTTAGTATTTTTAAAGTTATTCCACAGTCCTAGGCGTTTGAAACAATCAGAAGTAATAAAATTACTTTGTGAAGCGCTGTCAAGCAAAACACGAATTTTGAGAGGTTTATCATGAACATCGTACACAATGACTTGTGCTGTCGCCAACAAAACCGTCGTAGACGCCATACATTGCGGCTTGGCATCGCGCTGAACATGACAAGTGCGCGAGCGTTGACCGCGTGCACACGCAACGGACGTCGTACACAGCGATACTTCGGACTGAGACGCGGAAGGCGAAGCCACCGTGGTATCGGCAGTCTGTACTTGTTTATCGAAATGCAATAAGCTGTGATGACGCTGATTGCATGAGCGACACGTTGTTTTACTCGAACAATTACTGGATTTATGTTTTATACTTAAACAATTAACGCAAACTTTATTTTCTTTAACGCATTTGAAACGAGCAGTCGGACTTAAATTATTAAAAGCGGGACATTTAAAATAGTGTTCGTGCACAATATTACTGCACAAACACTTGTGCGAATTATTATTATTAAGTTCCGAACATGCTACGTAAGATTGTGGATTAGGGACCGAGTTAGTACTATTTCGCGATTTATTCGACCTTTGTTTACCATTATTATAATTAGACGAGCTAGATGAACTAGGCTGCGTATTATGATATATTCGGCACTGATCTTTGACGAAGGTAATAAAACTATCTAGTGTGGGTATTTTATGATTACGTTCCGTCATCTCGAAGGCGCGAATGGTTTCCGTGTCGAACTTTTTTAAAGCAAGTTGTAATAACATAAAGTCGGAAAGATCTTTTAATTTTAAATTTTTAAGGGAATTAACTGCGGTAGCAAAGTTATCTATAAACAGTTCGAAATTCGAAACAGACGCGGGACCGGACAATTTAAGATTTAAAGCCTGATCAAAGTAAGTAGACGCGAGGACACGAGTATCCTGATACCTATCCAGGAGTGACTGGAATATGACCCAATAATTCTCAGCACTGGGTGTGACACCTGCAAATACGGACTGTGCCTTTGGCGACAGCTTACCTATTAAATAGTACAACCTGTCAGCATCGGTCAGAGAGCCATTATCGTGCACTGTAGATTTAAAACTAGCATAGAATAATGGCCAGTTCCGTATGTCGCCATCAAACGACATAAGTTCAATTGGAGGTAGTCTCGGCGCTCGAACGGCCGGTGTGGCGGCACTGAGGTCCGCCTTACCCTCCAATTGCGATTGTATACGCTTGATGATACAATAAAGATCCTCGAATGCAGTGTACGTCTGGTAATTCGGCTGGGAATCGGGATTAATAGAAAGTAATTTTGCGTTATAAGCGTCTAACAACTTATGAAAGTCTGTTCGAATACTATCTACTGTTATACAATAACTAAGAAACGATTCTTTACTAATTTCGGAAGAAGTAGCGGTTTTTGAGCGCTCGTAAATGTTTTGAACACGCTCAAATAAAATATTACGTTTAGCTTCCAAGATTGTCAGCTCATTGTCTCCCGAAATACAAAGCTTCTTTTGTTGCGACATGTTAATGTGGGTATAAGTAAATAAGATCGAACGAAACTAAGAATACCTAAGTACCCACTATTTTTCTTTATGTAAAATAATAAATATCTAAATGTGTATGCGGTAGTAGTTATTCCTAGGTAGGCATTAACTATAAGCGGAAAAACTAAAAGATGCTTGAAATATGGAATTTACAAGACAACTATGATAGTTGGAATATTAATAATTAGGTATGTCAGTAGGCAGCTACATAAAAGTATATTACCTACTGGGGTGCGGGAAATAACCACGTAATGGGTATATAAATGGACTAGGAGTATAGCTAGGTGCTATAACTACCTAGGTAGGTACTTCTAGAAGATACCTACGCGGTATAATAGAGAATATGGATCATGAATCCTTCTCGTGCGGATCAAACAATGAACCCGCTCGTATGGAGGACCAAAAATGGATTCGCTCGCACGGAGGGTCAAAGATATGAATCCGGCTCGCTCGAAGGACCAAAAAATGGTCGGAAAGGAACCAAATTATGTAGGCGATTTTGAGAAATGTTTGATTTAAGTGGACTGTATTTATAAGGATTGCGGTTATCGCCTAGAAAGAATAAGATGATGAACGGGCGATCGTGGACACGTGGATTTAGAGGGGGGCACGCCTTACCTTCATCCAAAATGGCGGCTGCTGGCGTCTTTCCTGCTTCGAAGCACACAACTTGATCACAGGAGTTCCTCACTGCACTCAATCACTCGATCACACCCGCGGGCGGTTCACCTTAGTTCTATTATAGTTTATATTGGAGAAAAGCGGTTTTGGAGCGGCGTGGCAAAGGTCCAGCACGTGGTCGGCTCGGGAGCCATACAGCGCACAGCCACTCGTTGAGACAATTCATTTCGGTCTGGTCGGCGTGCTTTATTTGCGGTTGGGAGGTAGGATCTCATCGCCCGTTCCGACACTAATGTCAAATGTAGGTACTAATGAGGGACCGAATTATTTACTAAAAATATGGCGGTACCACATACTAAGATGACCGGTACAAGAAATTATTTCAGCAATCCAATAAATTTTATTTGTTTTATTTCCTCATACGCAATGTATCGCTACCGTGGCAAAACGCACGTAGCAACGGCAAGCGCGACGACGAGTTAGATGAACTCTGTAGCTAGGTAGAAAGTGAACAGCTGATTTCAGGCGTTGTTCGTTAGATTATTTCAACATAAATGAATAGCTGAAAGCACCCTGTCAGTTTGTGGCGGGCTGTCCCTTACATCCTGTATTTTATGTTCGTGCAGTCCACCCAAAGGTTGACTGGAAGACATCGCTATCAGCCATAAGACCGCCATTGTTACCAGAGAATTAGCAATATTGTAAAACAGTAATTTCAATTTTGGTGTACAATAATATATATTCTATTCTATTCTATAGTGGAAGGAGTGGAGGGAGGCCTTTGCCCAGGAGTGGGACAGAGCAGGCTAGGAAAAAAAAAACTATAGTGCTGCTACACCGTTGTCATCATCCACAGCCCAACATCACCCACTGCTGGGTACAGGCCTCGCTTTGCTTGTGCTAACCTCATCCAGCATATACCCTTGTTACAAACAATGTCAGCTGGCCATCTCGACAGCAGACGGCAAACACTTCTCTTTGCAGTCCTTGGACACCTATCGGTCTCAGCATTACTCCATCTATCATCACCAAGCCCTGCCAGGTGTCCTGCCTAACTCCATTTGAGTTCCCTAACATGATTTTTTCAATATCAAAGACCAACGTACGCGACGACCAATTAAGCTATACAAAATCAGTTTATGCGGATCTCTCATTGTACGGGGAATCTATATAAAGCGAGGCCATGTTTTACTGGAAATGTATAGCTTCATGTGTCGCCGTGTGTACGTCTTCGGACGCACAACCCACCTGACAAATTCCATTTCTCCGCGATGTTCCAGTCCTGTTGGAAGCAGTTCTATTCTTGTTTTGTAAAAATTCATTAGAAGTTATATTTATATTCACATCTCTTCTGCGTGTGGGGTCCCGCATACGTTCATAACACTAAAAATGGATATTTGAACGAAGTTCTTTATAAACAGAACATGCTTTCATATAATTCTTCTTTATCGTGTGGTAAGTGCGTAACTTGATGTCAGATTTTTTATGCCGCCCATGGGCCTCAGCCTGGGCTTTATATGCCGTCGAGAAATATCTCTCGGGCATGCTGGTTTCCTCACGATGTTTTCCTTCACCGAAGCAAGTGATAATTATACAATACGCACATGAATCCGAAAAAACAGAGGTGCGTGTCTTGGTTCAAATTTGAGACCTATTCATATAAAGGGTGTAAAAAGACCCTTAACGAAGCCGAAAGGCATATTTTGTTCTCCTCGTCAATGCGAATTTTTTTTTTGTTCTAGACCATATAGAACCTTCTAGTTACGGAGATATCGGGGTTCAAACTTCCAACTTTTTCACAAGTTTTTTTTTAAATACATGTTTTTAAAGTAAGATTTTTACTTTAAACACCTCCACGACCCCGTACTATTCAATCCATCCATCAGCACAATGTTCTGAGTGCGTTACATTGAGTCCTACCGTAAAAGGTGATTTTTCACCCCAAAAAAAAATCGTTTCCCAGCAAAATTTTTTGCGTGAAGTTACTTAGTTTGATGTACAGAATGCTTGGTTGACGGCTTCGTGAAGGGTCCGTTTACACCCTTTATGTCATTGTGGTCATGCTTGCTAGATTTGAAGCTCAGCTTGAAAATTATTTCCTAGTTACCTCATTTGTACTGTCATCACATGATTCTCTCTCAAGCTCTCCTTTGTCAGTCAAATCGCCTTTACCGTCAGTGCATATCATGTATTGGTCTATTACTTCATCCATGTTCGCATAACATTCATAATGTTTCTTGCACTTCGTTTTATCTATTATTTTAGAAGCAGCAAATTGCAAAATCTCCTGGTTGTAATTGTTCTCGTCACTTTCCTGGAAATATAAAGGCTTTTAAATATAGAATAGAATAGAATAGAAAAAGTTTATTTCAGACCGGAGTCCATAGGGTTAGTAACAATTTTATTTAACTTCTAGTGTTAGTAGGTTTCAGACACATGAAAATACACAATTAAAAGTCAGCCTGGAGCCGCATCCACCTCCGCAGCATCGGGGAATCCCATCGATCTGCTAATATACCTAGGTACCTGAATATTATGAAGGTATAGTATGTAGCGAAACCAAATTCAAGTTCACCACTTTCATACGTATTAATTAGTAAATGATTTATCACTTTTAATACGTTAATTGCCACATCACGTGATTTCGGGTGAAGCGGCCTGTTATGCTGTGGCCGTTCACGCACTTTCACGTGATGGTGCCTTACAAACATGTACGATTGCATTGGGCTCGGTATTTGTTTTGTTTAGGGAAGCCGTTCAAAGATATTTTTATTTTGGCCATCTATTTATGTTCAGCATTTTGGTTTGACAATGAACGTGTTTAACAAAATTATAAAAAAGGCAGGCTTTGTGAGATGACCGTCGGAGTATTAATCAATCAATTTAGTAACGCATTCAAAAATTCGGTGTACCTACAGCTAATGCAATGGCTTTCAGTGCATGAAACCTAGACGTAAAAGTTTAAATGAATCGAACAAGGATTCGGAACCGGAGATTACCTCGCTGCCGGCCTTTGACCTTCAATATCTTCGAAGCTAGAAGGTTCCCAAGTATTATGGCTCAGACAAATAATCGCAAGAGAACAAGTGCCTCTAGGCTCCGTTAAGGCTGTTTTACACCCTTTATGTAACCGAGGGATATGTTATGTTATTTATTTATATAACAGTTACTTGCTAAACTTACAGTTTGCACCAAACCGTGCAGCAAGCCATCAACTTAACATTTATTGAAGAGCTTCATGCAATAATTACACATAGTTTTACTGCCACTCATAGACGTATCCTGATCCAGTTCCTGAGCAATCAGGGCGTTTAGCAGATTCATCGAGGTTGAGGGCGCATATCGAGCGTACCCAAGCACAGAGGGAGCCACGAACTAGCCTCTTAATTAAAAAAGATAATAATGATATGCCTAAGCAACTTTCTTGCAGGTTGAAGCAGACCACACCGCCAGCTAGCGAGCGAGCGGACGAGCCGGACGAGCCTCTTTTCATACTTCGTTTCGGCTCTTTCGGTAGTTCGCAGTGTGACAAAGTATGATTACTTTGCCCACACTGCCAAAACAAAACGATGCCTCGCCCGGCTCGCTCGCTCGCTAGCTAGCGGTGTGGCCTGCGCTTCAGTCCCTACTCGCCGTTGTTAGTTTAGGGAAAACAAAGTAGTAGTCATTCCTGCATCGACCCAAACTAGCGGTCGATGGCTCGATGCAGAAAGACTACTGTTTTGTGTAATAAGCTTCAAAAAAGTTCATGACAAAAGAAGTTCTTACCTTTCGCCATAATTCCGCATGTCCCCAACCGTATGTTAAAGTATCGGTACCAGGTTTTTGACATCTCGAATTATAGTTTATAGGGATAACAGCTGGTAAGTACGAACACAACTTCTTGAACGAATTATCGTACAGGTCATACGGCGATTCTACCTTGGCCAAAGCTATGTCTATAAATGACCATACTTCTGTTTGATCATAATCTAATTGGTATTCTACAAAACAACAAGTCACAAAATATTTCAAGTTCAGTCATTCGTCACCGTTACGTAAAGTCAAGTGTGAGTTGCCTCATAAGCCAAACAGCCATAAAAACTTAGTCGATAAAATACACCTACGATATGCCACAGCAATTCAGTCACAATTAATATTACTTACTCATAGGAACACAAGTGTATACGACTTTCTTTTTCTTTTTTCTTGTACATCTATCAGTTTCCAAATCTTCATCTTTTACATATTTCTTGTATCCTGCTATAGCGTACATGTGTTCCACATCAGCCACGCAAGCTGCTGATGTGATAATGAACGACGTAGATACTAAGGCGCCACCACATAGCCATTCGTCGTACATTCTTTCTGAATCTGGTGCTTTAACCAAGTAGACCTGCAAATATATCGTGACTTTTTAGTCGTCTTACAAAGATGGTCCACTCAATGTGCCCGATATAAAATAGTTCTAGGCGCGATTTTTTTGTTTTCACTTACCGTAATAGGTACAAAGAAAAATAAATAAACATCCTTAAAACCCGATTAATTGATCCCTGATGGAAATAGGTAACGTGTGCGCGACGCAAGTAACAACACGAGGCCGCGAACAGGACACGGGTCCAAATCGCAAATGGCCGATTTTCATACAAAATATTGGCTGGGCTTGCTACTCACGTAAGGTCATCACCTAAGCTAAAAAAAACAAGAATCAAGTCTAAGTCTTCGGATGTACTTGTATAATGCACAGTTTCCAGTATTTCAGTGATTTTAAAAGCTCGTGGTTAAATAATAACTGCCGCTCGGGTCAATCTTTAGGTTAAGCACGTTAAGCCGTGGGTCATTTGTAGCTCTTCGACAGTCGTTACAGGTAGGCAGTGGCCCGAAAGGCTGACAACCAGTCTTACCAATGGGGTATTACCCAGTACTTACTGGGTTGTTGAGGTCAGATAGGCTGTCGCTCCATGTTAAATAATGGTATTCAGCTGCATCCGGTTAGACTGGGAGCTGATCCGAACAAAGTTGGGAAAAGGCTATGACGATCTGGGTTCCAGCAACGTTTAATTTAAGTTTTAATTTACCTTTAATTTATGGTTCTCTTACCACGTATGGTTTATCTGCACACACATTTCGTCCATTTGTTATTCGTCTTTCGCAATCAATCACTGGAACAAATATGTGTCAGATTCAACAAGTTGAGAAATAAAAAAAAAATATTAAAAAAATCAGACGAATTGATAACCTCCTCCTTTTGGAAGTCGGTTAATAAATGGTCATGCAAATGACACCGAAGATCTTTACAACAGTCCCGACTTACGAATTGTAGTCGTGGCTTCGAACCAAGAAATCAACCAACTTTTAGTAATTTATATCATCACCACTGCTCTCAAAACGGTGAAGGGAAATCGTGAGGAATCTGGCATGCCATGTAAGCGAAAAGTCGAAGTCATTGTGACATCTACCGACTTGCACGGGGTCCACGTGGTGGATTAGATCCCCTCCCTTTCGTAGTATGGAGGCCTGTGTCCCAATTGTGGGATCATTGAAGGCTGATTATGTTAAGTATGTTCACCATATCCGGTCCTTTGCTGCCCTTATCCTAATATACTGCGTTATCCTGTATTAATGTCTGTTTTTTAATCCCTGAGACTAAATTGACAAGTGAAAATGTCAAAACTGACATAAATCCTATTGAAATCTATGTCAGTTAGCCATTTTTACTTGTCAATTTAGTCTCAGGGATTAAAAAACAGACTATAGTCGGAACTGATCATAAACAACGATGCGCTTTATGCTGCCATTCACAAAGTGTCTCATTATTTCATACTAATAGGTAGGTACGATACGTCACATCTCAACAAGGCATTATTCCTAAGAGTAGGTACTCACCATACAAAATATTTAGAACTAACAAAAGATCTAAATTTATTGCAACCATTGTAGAATCATTGTAAAACCAAATAATTGTACGTTCGATGGACTGTGACATGGTTATAATGAAATTGTATTTGATTGATTGTTTTTATTGTTTTCATTAATTTTCTTGATTTTCTGGCCGTTTTCGGTCACGGCAGCCAATCTCAGCGGAGAATAGTCATCGGCGCGGGAGTTATTATTGTGCACAAGTGTGTGCGCAGACACAGCTGGTGCACTCTCTTAGGTGCGAATTACACAGAAACGGCGTACGGCAAAGGCGCGACGCAGGCATGATGCCGCTTCAAAACGTTTTCATACAAAATGTACGTAGGCGACGTGTCGTGAATTAAAATTCCATGCCCGCGCTGCGCCTTACGCCGTTTCTGTGTAATTCGCGTCTTATTTTCCTCACTGTCAAAGTCCGATGGGACAGCAATTCAACACGACCATAGATCGCTTAGGACCAACGGATAAACTATTCCAGAATGGGGTATCCTATAGTTCTTTCAGAGTTAATTTACCGTTTCTTCTTAGCGTGTCGTGGTGATCATAATACGACAATAAATTAAACTAGGTATACCTTATGACGTTCTCAGTGTACATATAAAAAATCATTTGAATATATTCAGTAGTTTAGTCACAGGAAATTATTTTTCATTTTTAACATTTGCTACATTATGTATCTATTAATAGGGAAGCACTGACAGGTTAACGACCCCCGCAACGGTATTAAACATCAAAACATTAAAGACACATTGCCAACTCGCTCCTTAAAACTTTCGCCAAATTAGTTTTTAATTTAGTGCAAATTATACCTTAAATCTGAGTAATTAAAATCATTAAGGGTTTCATCAGATTTAGATAAGAAAAGAACGCATGCGGAAATTGCTATGCACTCATTTTAATAGAAAATTTAGTGTGTGCGAAAGAGATAAATCTAGTTTCGTTTATTACTTCGCTTTCTTGTCGAAACTTGCAACAAAGTTACAACTACAAACTTCAAATCTAGTTCACAGTCAGTGTGTCGCGCAATCCTTTGGTCTACGCCGTAGCAACGCGTAGCTCTGAGAGATTTACTTACAAATATCAAAAACTATGAAACTGTTCTTTATGCAATCAAGTCTTATTTATTGATCAATTCAATTCAACGGATGAACGCTCACTCGAAATTGCCTGAAAATATGTTTAATGGGAAAATGATACAAAGTCGCTACGATGCTGAAAGGTTTTTACATATTGATTTGGATAACAGTAACTGTTTTCAAGTGTCAGTATTGGGTTTTAAAAAACTAATACTCATCATCTTCTTGCCCTTATCCCAATTCATTTGGGGTCGGCGCAGCATGTCTCTCTCTAACTCGTCATCTCATCAGACCTCCTTTCTTGCCATATCATCCTTTATACAGTCCATCCATCGTTTGGTCTTCCTCAACTCTTATACTCCCACAACTAATACTATTATGTCTTCTTTCAAATAAGTATGTCAAACAAATCATCATTTTTGTGATATTAGCCTTGGAAGTAAAGTTTGTCTAGTATTTTGTGGCCATCTCAATGTTCCCTGTTCTGCCAATTATTATAATAATCATTTTCCTTAAATTTATTTGTGGTCACCGCAATCTCCTCGGTTCTATTATCTTTAACAGAATCAATCCATCCTTTCATTTCTTCCTAATCTTACATCCATCCACATTCATAATCAATTTTCATATAATTTGTGAATAGAACAATAAAATGATTTTTTTTCTTCAGTGTATTTATGTCAGCGAAGGATGGGACTTGGAAATGAAAGTGTATTGGGAAAGAAATACCTGGTAAGTATCGTTTATTTGAGATGAGATAAACGACGGTTCTTTGATCATTACTAGGATAGTAGGGTGGGTATTTGTTATGCGTTATTGTTTATTGTACTTTTTTGTCATTTTGTATGATGGACGTCATGTCCCTGCGACAAATAAATATTTTTTCTTTCTTCCTTTCTTTCTTTTTCCAAAAGTACCCGGCCTGAAGGCGGTTATTGTATGAATAATGTCTTTGGTAGAGAGTACCAACCTTATAAAACTAAAATCTAGAGTTACAAGTCGCCATTTATTATGTGCTTCGCGCCCATCAAATATTGAACACTATCACTGAAGTTTTGAACACGAAGAAAATTGGTCACCGTTACGTGATACTAAATTTTTCTTCGAAAAAATTCTGCCCGAACAATATCGAAGATTATATCCGTATATACCGTATATCCACCCGACCGATTTCTGGTCGTGGCAGCGAATCCCAACGGGGATAAGCCAAGTAACCTGGAGATATTACACTGCTCAACTATACTGTAAGCACCAACACAGTGCCTCTCTATTCGTATTCTTTCAAATTCCGATGCGACGGCACGCAGAGATATAGATACCTGTAGTACACCCACATTTTGCCATTTATTTGTTTTCAGGTATACTTTGTCCAATCTCCATATTCGGAAGTTGACGACGACGCGTGGCTATGCGCGGGCGCCATTGTGTCGCCAAGTCAGATCCTGACAGCGGCCGCTTGTCTTGTCAATGTGAACAGGATCTATGCAATAGCTGGCTATAAGAAGTATGTCCACGCCAGGGATATAGAGAAGGACAAATGTGCCAACACTTGTAAGAGGAAAGTCGTGAAGATTTCCGTTCCGAATGGTAGCTATTCTATGTTATGATCCTGAACGCGGCAATTTGAAATGGAAGATCGATTTTTAAAAAGGGACTGCCTTATTGTGAGTGTCAAAGACATCACTTTAAAAACCTGGACTTCTATTACTCGATACGCCATTAACATTTACAGATTTTTACATAGTGGCAATTTAGGATTGTGAAATAATCAATTTTATATCATTGACACGTAAAGCCTTAAACTACTTTATCATAAAGTTGATTTTCGACCAGCCGTTTGTGATAAAAGGTCCTAAAAGAATCGATCTCTATAAATAGAATTTGAACTTTGTACTGTAAGACATAATGTTTCCAATAACTTTATCTGAGATTCTAAATAACACAGAATACACGGCACCTAACGCCAAGGAGCTGGATTGGATGAACGTGGATATTGGAGTGGCAACAGTTCAGGAACCATTTAATTTCAACTACGAATCCTATCTCGCCCATTGTTCTTACGTGCCGGAGAGTATTAACATAAACTATGACAAAGCGAATGAAGTCGAAAATACTCGTGCTATAGCGTTAGGGTGGGGCGGCAAGAAAGCTAAAGCCGTAAGTGAATTTTAGCTCGATTTTTCATTTAGGAATGAATTACTCGAAGGTTTTTTAACACCGTATGTGGAGTGTCCCTGTCACTGGGCGATGGGTTGATGGGTATATTGGGCTCGCAATTCGCCTCATACAGGGTGTAAACGGACCCTTCACGAAGCCGTCAACCCAGCATTATGTAGGTACACCAAACTAAGTCATCCTAAGTAAAAATTATTGCTGGGCAACGACTTATTTTTTTTGCGGTGTAAAATCACGTTTTTCGGTAAAACTCAATGTAACGCACTCAAAACTTGGTGCTGATGGATGCTTTGAATAGTAAACGGGTCATGGAGGTAATTAAAGTAAAGTTAAAACCTTTAAAAGTAGTATTTAAAAAAAACTTGAGTAAAAATTTGAACTTTGACCTCCAATATCTCCGTAATTAGAAGTTTCCCAGGTATGGTCCACAACAAAAAAATGATCGCAATGATGGGGAGAACAAGTACCTTACGGCTTCGTTAAGGGTCTTTTTACACCCTTTATATGATTTAGTACTTACATTTTTATAGTATTCCTTTGATACCATCAAAAGTAGACCTCCAAGTGGCAACATGAAATGTATAGAAATAAGTTGTTCGCTGTATGAAAACTTGTCATATTAGAATCTACCAACTATTTTTATTTTACTGACTATTCTTACCAAAGGGTATCGTATTACCTAGTACTAACTGGGTTGTGGATGTCAGATAGGCAGTCGCTCCATGTAAAATACTTGTATTCAGCTGCATCCGGTTAGACTGGAAGCCGACCCTAACATAGTTGGGAAAAGGCTAGGTAGATGATGATGATGATGTTATTCTAATCTTCAAAAATGTTATTACTTAAACTCTATAATAAGTTTTCTAGGGAACAATGCCATAATGTTTTATTTTTTTATTTTACATACAATAAAATCTCTCAACTAAAGGAGACAGAAGAGAAGCTAAAACCAAAACTACTTAAGGAAGCAACAACGAATATTATCGGAAAATCATTTTGTACCAAACTAGTGCCAAAGAACGGATCGAAAAAACTCGTAGAAAAATACCTTCTTTGTGCCTCTGGAAATGGTTTTCTGGGAGAAGAAGCCGATGATAATAAATCAGACCCTATCTTGGAGAAGCAGTCATCCTATAGCAGTATTTCCAATCTAAACAATAGTACAAAGAACATTGACGAAAATAGCGAAATGAGTTCAAGAAAGTCGTCATTACCAGAAACTTGTCAGGTAAATAAAATAAGAGTTGACATCTTTATCATATGTAGTTCACACAGTCCATCTCCCAGCGGAATGGATCGACGATCATAAATAGGTGGCTAGGTCAGACTGGGAGGACTGCGTAGAATGGAAGTCAGGGTGTTGTGGCACTCGGAAAAGGCCTACTTCTAGCAATGGTTTAGTAATATTGAGATTATCTGATAGATTAATTAACGCACTCCATTCATCACTTCACAACTCGTCAATCATAGGAGGGTCACTCAAACTGGTGCGAACCTTCTGCGGACACTAACAGATACTGCAGTCTGCAGGAACGAATTGACCAAACCATTGTTCAGTCTGGTCAAAATTATTGAGACAAATCAAAGAGAATGGTGAATTGTTTTATTTTTGCTTTATATCAAGAGAACACCAATTCGCTTTATATCAATGGTCACTAATATGAGATCAATCTATTCAAGAACGACCACGGAGGTCCTCTCACAACGTGGGTTGGCGCAGAAGAAGTGATCTTAGGTGTGGCTCTAAACGGCATTTGCAACCCAAACTTTGACTGCGTTGGACCCCGCATTTATGTCAGCACGGTCGCAACAGCTGACATAATCAAATGTCTATTGGAAACAAATGAAACCAAGTGAGTTTTACTAATATTTTAATTCTAATTCTTAAAATGATTGGTAGAATATTCTGTCTGGCTCGCAAGGTGTCGCAGCACTTGCGATGGCCGTTTTTATCCGGTTGTACATTCCGGTGGGGTCTGTCCGACCTCAACACGTGCGAAATCGCTCGCAAAAACTAATAAAATATAAACGAAAGAAAAAATCTTAAAGGTTATCAATTCACAGACGCAAAATCTGCAATGACCAAATAGATGACAAACGATATCAAGTCAGTGATAAAGATATTCAATGGCCCGAAGACTTGAAAAAAAATTCGACATCTTCAGAAAGCAACCAGAAAGTTCCATCGTATCGACGGAAAAAGAACAAAGAAGAGACTCTTTATGTGCGGCCAAAAAAGAATTTACGGAGCGGTGATGAGCCACAGAATCTACAAGACAACGACGGGAGAGCTGAAGAACCTCTTGATCAAGAATTTCAGCCGCAAAATGGGCAACCGATTGAGCTAGAGGTTGAACAAACATACGACAGAATGGTGAATGAATCTCCGGTGAATGTGGAGGAAACAGAGTGAGTACTATTTTGAACGTTTTGGGTTAACATGTTATTCATCACAGTACCACGAGACACGCAGAGCAGTGGTAGTGCAATGACCTACCGGTACGAGTTTTGGGTCTTAGGCCCGAACCGAGACGAGCACTTCACACTTCTGGGACCCACACGCCTCCACTCACAGAAATGACTTGGGCCTGCGTGCTAGGGGCCCAATACGGATTATTGGATGTGCCATGTCTTCGAATTTTTGGTTTGCCTTAAATTTTATTCAAAAAGGCATTTAAAATAACAAAAAATAACTTTTTTTCAGAGATGATGGAGTTCAGATTCAGATGCGTCAACAAGCGCCAATAGACTTTGCTGATTATAAATAGTAGAAACTGAAAGTATTTGTATAGTGCCCTAGTGTTTAATACATGGCTATAGTTAGAAAAATGCTCACCTACAAAATATTAGTTTTTCACACGGTTTCTGGAGCGAAAATATCAACTCAAAAATATCTTACATATTAGCGCACATGAACTACTCTAAGTATGAAAAACCAACAGTCAATCGCATCACTAGACTTGCGCTTAATTTTGACGCGTCAATGATTTTCGTATCAGAAACAGTTTTCAACGTATAGAACGTCAGAATTGAAGCATTCAAAGGCAAGAACTGTAAAAATACTGAAAAGCCTTGATTTAGATATTTATTGATTAGACTAATGAAGAATGAGCTGCATGCCAGCGAAGGATTGTAATAATATGTTTGTTTTTATAATAAACGGAATATTTATTATTTTTTTATTTTATCATTCATATCTTAGACATTAAAAAGCCTAAGTTACTCCTTATAACATCACCTATATTAGCATATACTTAGCTGATGTTATAAGGAGTAACTTAGGCTTTTATTCTAGGTTCTAACTACTCCTAGTGTATTCAACGCCTTGTTTTCAATTGTTGTTATTGCCATTCAAACAAATGTCAGCTTTACTCGAAGGTTGATTTCCGAATAACTGTTACCATTGTTATAGTAATCAAAATGTTTGAACTTGTAGCGTAAACTGGATATCAAGTTGATTAAAGTTGTTTATCAAAACATATATTTGTTTACATGTTTGGAAACTAGATCGCGAACACGGTATACAAAGAGGTGTCAGTGTGTTCAAAATAAGCAACGATTCGTAGTCATATTATCTGTATTTCATAAAATAGTGAACAAACTCATACAAGTTTAACCGATTACAATAATACCAACACGTAGAGATTAACCAATACAAAAACTGTCACAATTTTTATTTAGTAGGCACTATTTGTAACATCTGTTTCAGTTTTGTTTATTTAAAAACAGCTTATAATTTTGCCTTTAATAGTCACTACACACATTCACGAAATTCTTCTCATAAAAACTGTTTCATAAAACCACCAAATATTTTCAGGCCAGGCTCATTGACCTTCTGGTACCAACTTTGTCTCTTGAGTCTTCCCCACCAAGCATACCATAGCCACACACGATATATCAGCCAGAGTCAGTTCATTGCCAGCAAAAAACTCCTTGGATAAATACTTTTCAGCAACTTCGTAGCATTCTCTTATATCAGAAACTTGCTCATCCGTCAATCCTGGCGCTCTGAACTTCACAAGGCTGTAAATAACAGTCCTCAATCTAGGAAAGAGTATTGATGCGTCGAAGAACAAGCGTTGATCGACTATCGCTCTTGCTGTCACGTCTTGAGGGTACAATGTCTGTTGTGCTTCTCCATATTTAGATACTAGATACATTATGATGGCATGGCTGTCGGAAAGTACTAGTCCATCGTCTTCTAACAGCGGTACGGAATGTAATGGGTTCTTCTCCAAATACTCAGGCTTGTACTGTTCTCTTGTAGGTAGATTCACTTCACGGGTTTCGACTTCAAGTCCAAGTATTTCGACAACCATCAAGGTTGCTCGCGCCGGTGGACTGACATCAGTTTTGTGTACGATTATCGGCATTTTGCGGTCGACTGTTGTGTACTACGGCTCATTATTTACTGAAGATACCACTCGCTTATCATATTGATATTTGATATGAGGGATAATCTAAACAGCGCGGTTCGCTTATTGGATAACGAGGGAACCACGTCACACGGAACTTCTGAATATACAGCTATACAACGTGTAACAGAAAGGGTATAGTCATATGAAAGGATATGCTACAGACCATCAAACTGAACAACTTCCTCCATGGGTCCAATATCGTAAATGCGATAAAATTATCAGCTGTCCCATACATTTGGGTCGAGTAGGTATTGAAATTTAGTATGGGACAGGTGATATTTTTTTGCATTTACGATATTGGACCCATGGAGGAAGTTGTTCAGTTTGATGGTCTGCAGCATATCCTTTCATATGACTATACCCTTTCTGTTACACGTTGTATACAGAAAAGAAATCTGCTGTTTCCTATAAAAGTGCATAACCTACACAGTCAAAATGAATGGAGCAGCATTTTTTTAAATTTCTGATAATAACATTTCCGGGTCCAAAATGATGTACTGAATACTTGGCAAACGTTTGTGCGTCGATGTCCCTTCCATTCTGAATATTTATTCAGATTACAGTATGTATTGTTTCGTTGTTTCTTCGTAAAACGGTTCTTTGAACAGCAAGATAATTAAAAATAAAACGATTGATAGCTAATAACGAAATTTATTTACACGTTAAAATATCATATCCCTACCACTTATAACATTTTTTGAAAATAGCTATCATAGTTCACCTTTTGCAATATACAAAATCTATGGGTATGTGGGTACACTCATTACCTTTACAAAATTTACAAACATTCAACGTTATACCTTAACAATAAAAGAATGCTTAAAAATCTAAAGTGTTGGATATAAAAATTATGGAATCTTTTTAAAGTTTTATTTTTTATTTATAGTCGTAGATTAATATTAAGATCGTAGACCGTAGTGTGGGGACAGAGACGTGGCATAGACAAAGCAGAGAACTGTCAGTTTCTTTTAGCATCTCTGTCACGCCACTACGCCATACTCAATAAAGTAATGACCTAAAAATTCAGACAATAGTATTCTTAAAAATATACTTTTCAAATGTCCCTAACTACTGAACAAAACAATTTCCATTATTCATTTTGGGGCGTCGAAGTTATGCTTGCAGATGCCAGTTATTTTATTATAATGCCACAATTATTTATTAAAATGCCATGTTTATTTAACAATTAAAATAATATCATGGACGAGGCGGATTGTGATGGTCAAGTTTCTTAAAAATTATGAGTAATTAGGAAGACAACGATTTATAAAAATCTGAATTTGAGGCGATTTCGTGGTTTGTGACGACTAAGGGACTCTTATTCGATCAAAATGGTACATTGAGCTCCTTTTGGCAAACGCGAACATCATCAAAACTTATAGACACACTACATTTGTTTTTATTTATATTTCGCGAATGGAAGACACAGATAAAAAAGCAAACATTTGAATTAAAAATGGCATCTGCAAGCATAACAACATGTTACAATAAAACACGTAGCAACAACATTAATATTTAGAGAGCTACCTAACAAAATATGGAAATTCCTTACACGAAAATTTTATATCAGTCAATATGAAACAAACTATACATATTTTTATTTTTTATATAATACCGCTATCAACAAGTTAGAGGTGTGTACAGAGCGTATATTTGAATCCAGAGTTAATTTGTATTTCGATTTTATTTCTATCCAAAAAACAAGAAAAAATGGCTTACTTGGCAAAATATCAGATAGATAATAAACAAGAGAATATTCAAATCAACTTGGATTCAAATATACACCATGCACGCAAGTAATAAAGTGTATTTTGGAATAACATTTCAAGTATCACACGAATGATAGTAAAAATACACTATATTGGACAAAAATTTGAATATAAGAGGGAGAACATTAATGTCATAATATATTTCGAACACATTAAACACATTTTGTCTGATAAATTAATTGCTATAAGTATAAAACAAATCAGACGAGGGAAATTCACCTTTATATGTAAGAGTATAGAGGTTTCTGGTGTTAACTTCGTCTTGGACTGAGTTAATGGAAGAATGGGATCCCGGAAAATAAAATACTACGGGCGAGTTCCACCGAACTGCACGCGATCAGCACATCTAACCACGTTTAAGAGCTGTCAAAACTGCTATGGAATATCGACACTGACGGATTAAGCGCCGTTTGGCTGTGCTAATCGCATTCAGCTGCATTAGTGAAACTCGCTCTAAGACTACATGGCGCGGTTTAGTATGCGTTTCCACTAAAGCAGAGTCGTGCGGAAATGGACCTATCACAAACTAGGTGAGAGACGCGACGTGGATTTCAACCAATGTGATTGATCGCTACCTGCACGTCTCCCCTTCGCTCGGCTTGTCTCTGATTCAAAGGGAACGCACCCTTACACACTCTGACGTACCCAATATAGGCTACATACATACAGCCATGACGAAGTTAACACCAGAAATAAGTATTGTGATAACAACTTGTTTCAATAGTAAGTTCTAAGACTCGCCGCATGCGCAACTATGGAAAGGTGGGAGTGAGACAAAACACATTACACCAGGCCTTCAGAATTTACCAGATTTTTTTTTTAAAACCCAAATCATTAAGTCAGTTACGGTCGATTTTTAAATCATCAAACAACTTTTCTGAATAAAAAATGTGACAGTTTGACATTATTTAAATTTTCTATACATAGGTGTTAAACCGCAATTTTTATTTCTGCGATAATATTGGGAAATAGGTCGATAGAATATCAAATCTCAAGTCTAAATAACACCAGCCAATTTAGTTATTTGACAAGATATTTGATGCAAATAAAACAGTTTTCAAAAAACCAGGGCTTGCCATACAAAACCACCACAAATTTAAAATCCTACGCTCAAAACGCTTGTTCTGGTTCAAATATGTGTTTCTGTTTTACTCCTGCATTTTTGGTACACACACAGCGAGTTCCAGGCTTCACTATAATAAAAGATTATTGTACATAGCAACACTTACTGCTCTGAATAAAATTACTTGTTGCCGTTAAAGCGTATAAGCGTCAATAGTACGAGATCCATTTTATTTTACGGAACAGCGTCACGTTCCACGGGTATATTACAACCAGTCAGGCAAAAGTGTGTGTAAAGTACACACCATTATGGTGCATTTCTCCCGATCAAGGTCAAGTTCCAAGTAAAAAGGAGGTGATCCACCATTGAACGACTTTGTGGTGCTACTGAAAAAATGCTGTTATGAACATTGAGCACGTGTGGGATTTGCAACGTTAAGCTCAGCGTCGAAAGCTGAAAATAGTACAACTCGTTCAATGTCTATGACAGTTCACATCTCCACCGTCGATATTGTACCGTTGATCTCGTACATCATCGCTTCTACCCCTTAACGGTCCCTACAAGTAAGTCTCCCCGCGGCAAGTTCGTCCAGCACACAGTCTCACCGCGGCAGTGCAGTCTGCGGGCGGCGGCAGTGCGTCGCGATGGAGCGGAAGCACTCGTCGCACACGCGCACGGGCTTGAGCTGTCCGTAGCGCGGGAGGGGGATGGAGTTAGAGCTGCATGATGCGCAGAATACTTTGCCTGGAAGAGTAATTGGTAGTTTTAATTTGGTGGATCTCCAAACATCATAACGATCTGTCTAACATTTTTCCAACTATATTGCAATCGCCTTTCTAAACAATGAAGGCGATTCGTTCAACGCGGTGTCAAACCGTTGATTATCGCTTGGCTATACGCACCACAGTTGCGGCAGTGATGCCGGCGACGGAAGGCCGTAAAGTGCGCGGCGCAGCGCATGCAGGCGGGCGCCGCGATGTCCGGCACCCACTCCGGGAGACGCTCCGGACTCGTACTGGAAACATCATCATTTATATTAGATACAAAACACCACTGTTGTAATCTAGGGTTGCTGAGAAAATTACCAAATTTCAACACAGAATCGACTTGAATTTATCACTTTTCACCACATTTGATCCGGCGTGGTGGCGAGTCGTATCCTTCGAATCCAAATCAAGCGAATGACGTTTTTTTCTCTTATACTACATGGATATCAAGGTCTTTTTGAGCGGCTCAAGTCTATTCCGCGTCAATAAGTGTGGTCACTTCTTAAGTTTAGTAAAATATTTACTATGGTAATTAAAGAGTGCGCGTTTTTGGAACTGTGTCCGTAGCGTTCAAAAAAATGCTGATTTGTTTTTTTTTAAGTAACTCGCTATTTGCGCCAGATCTTAGAGGGCGTCAGTCAGTATTCCGGCTTACACGTAGAGCAACATACCTGTAGGTGAGGTCCCCAGTAGACACGGAGGCCTGCAAGGCCCCGGGCGCGTCGTGCGACTTGCGGCGCTCGGCGGGCGCGGGCTCGGAGCTCGCGTTCACAGTGTTGCGGCGCGCGACGCGGGCGCTGCCGTCCGATGTGGAGTCCGACGTACTGTCCGCGTACACTTCCTCTGCCGAATACACGCTGTCGAATGAGCTGCCTGGAAATTGTATGTCTATTTTGAGGGAGACTGTTCACGGTTCTGGAGTATAGGGAAAGCATTTGAGGGAACATCGACTGTTTACATAAATTCAGCTCATGATTAGCAATATACCTTCACAGTAAAAAAAAAATTGGAACCGCAATTAATGAACTTTACGACTCTAAAATAAAAGACTATACCTCCACAAAAGGAGGTTTTTTTTATAACAGAATCTCGCAGGTCAACCTATAAGGCTGGCTTTTGCTCGGCCTTGATTGTAAGGCCTCCAGCCAGGGCAAAAAACTTACAAATTAAGCGTCTAAACGCTAAAGGCACCCCCTGAAGGATACCAGCCTCGGCTTAGGGTGTCGCTGGGGGAGGACAGCAAAGGGACAGACTGGGTCGGATCGATATCCTTATTTAGGAGCTGATTTTTAACTACAGGCTCAGCCTCGCGGGCTTGCTCGAGCAAGGGTCGGGTGCATGAACAGGGACGTCGCGACGGGCCTGAATAACGGCGGTTTTTTGTCTGTCTTTGTTTACGAATCGTTCTGGTTTCCCTACTGCTTTCCTGGAGGGTGATGGCGTCTTCGGGAGTAATGAGGGTATGCCGTCGTTGGCGAATCTGGCTAATGCACGATGGTTCATGTCTGGTGGCCGATACAAACCATCGCGCATTACACATTTTTTGAATAGTTTATGAGTTATAATACATATTTTTTTCTTCTGTCTTTGTGGATGATCTGCTAATAACTTTTGTTTTAGCCCTCCACAAACTGATGGGGTGAATTCAGTATATCATACTAAGATGACCGGTACAAGAAATTATTTCTGGAATGTTAAGGGAATCCAATAAATTTGATTTGTTTTATTTCCTCATACGCAATGTATCGTTACTGTGGTAAAACGCAAGTAGCGAACGGCAAGCGCGACGACGACTTAGATGAACTCTGTAGCTATGCAGGAAGTTAACAGCTGATTTCACGCTTCGTTCGTTAGAGTATTTCAACATCCATTGTTGTTTTTTTTTTATTTTAGCTTTATTATTTACATAAATGGAGTGCTGCGTACAGGGAATGTTATTTTACATTGAAATAATGGAATAGTAACTGACAAAAATTCCGGTGGAATATGATTCAAAATAAGGAGCTGAATACAACCAGTCAGTTTGTGGAGGGCTGTCCCTTACACCCTGTATAAAGTAAGACTGGCCGAGTGATTAATTGACTGATCGATCAACGGACAGCTGAAACCGCTTGGTCTAGATTCTAGACCAAGCGGTTGGTGCAAAATTTCATTCTTCTAGACTCTAGAAGAATGAAATTTTGCACCAACCTTCCTTAAATGACGTAAATGTGCACTAAAAACGGATTTTTGGAAAGTTAAACTAAGGGGTTAAAACGAGGGTTGAAAGTTTGTATGAAACTGGGTCAATTTTGTAAACAAAGTCGACGGCCTCGACCTCCAAAAAACAACTACTTATAAAAAGTAAGAAATAAATTTACTTCCGGAAGTCGGTGGCAAAAGTCAATGAAACTAACAAAACTCATCGACTTTCGGAAACAAAAAAGTTTTAACAGATAAAATTAGACTACAACTATAAACTAAAGGAGTTAAGGAGGTAAGAAGGAACACGCGCTCTAGACGTGGAGTTGCGGAAGCCAGCCCATTATACATTACAACTACAAAGTTAAGCAACAACTTACCGTTCTGTATAACCTGATCCTCAGTCGCCTCATACTCGATCGCAGGCGGTTTGTCTTCCACCGGCTCGGGCGGGTCGGGAGACTGATTCATAAGGAATACGGACTTGAGAATGTTTCGGAGATCTGCTGCGAAGTTTGTCTGCAGCTGATCAGCTACGCCCGCGATGCAGACGAATAGGCGGTGGATTAGGTCTTCGCTTGATCTAAAAAGATTTATAATGAATTATTTACATTAATTATAAGATGTATGAGGAGGTGCTCGTGGCTAAATCATAACAGCCGCTCGGGTCGATCTTTAGGTTAAGCCGTCCTTGCCTAGGTTGGTCTGTGGATGGGTGAACACCCATTACATAGCGAGTTTCCTCCGTACCTCGGAAAGCACGTAAAGCCATTGGTCCCGTTACAGGTAGTCAGTGGCCCAAAATAGTCTGACAACCAGTCTTACCAAGGGGTATCGTATTACCCAGTACTAACTGGGTTGTGGAGGTCAGATAGGCAGTCGCTCCATGTAAATTACTGGTATTCAGCTGCATCCGGTTAGACTGGAAGCCGACCCCAACATAGTTAGGAAAAGACTAGGCAGATGATAAGATATATAACGAGACATTTCTATCAACTCATCCTATCCCAGTCCACTATTGGACATAGCTTCCTAACCGAAAGAGTGCCACCGTGGCCATCGGCTTAAGAGGGAAGAGGGCCTGTGAGGAAGATATTTGAAGAAACGATTACCGTCGCGCTGAGTCAAGCCTGTCGCCGTAGAGTGCGATAGGGTCAGGTACTGCTCAGACCGACTTTATCACGAAAATTTTGAAGAGATCCACGTTTCGTATTCACCTTTTTTCTACTCGAAAACTAAGCCGATTCAATTATTTTTGACATAAAAATTTTAAGAAACAGTATGTCTAGGCTCCTATCAATTTCTTTTATGTTAAAAGCTTTTCGAATTTATCTGGTAGTCCTCTAATCACGGCCGTAGAAATGGGGCATTTTTAATTTTAGGAGGGTCATATTATCTTTACTTATTACTTGCTGAAAAAAAGGAAATGACAGAGGCGTGTTTACAGTAAATCTTGATTTTATGAAAAAAAAATATTGCTCTGGAGGCATTATTCAGGAGGAAAAAGGGGAATACATTTGTATGGAGAATCGCAACCCCTGTCCTCTTAACGTGCTTTCTGCGGCGCGGAGAGGTCTCGAAATGTAATGGATGGCACCAATTCTTGTACCGACAGCGGCAAGGGTGGCTCTACCCTAAGCTAAGCATCGATCGACCCGCGGAGATAGTATTACTTAGCTACGAGCCCCTTACAATGGTAAACCTTAACAGATTATTTGCATCGGAGAGTTTACGTACTTGAACTTGCCGCGCGCGTGTTGTCTCGCAGCCAACTCTTGCGCTTGTAACGCGAGTGCTATTTGTTCGTCGTCTGCGCATTCTGATGCACCGCATGACGTGCCACTGAAAAGAAACATAACCAAACATTTCGAGGGAGTAACTTTGGGTAACTAAAACTAAAAGCTAAGGTCTATATTGTGGTCAATCAATGACATCGAACAAAGAGACGGGGCTATCTGGGACGCACTACCAACTTTACTGACGATCTGCACTTTCACCCTTATGTCCTAAGTAATAAGGTTGAAACGTGGTCGATAATCAGTGAACTCTGTAGTACCTGTACCTCCATCTCTTTCCCGCACTGACGTAAGATTTAAATATACTGCTATAACGAAAGGTGGTAGGCCCTCAGATCGATCCAGTATTATGATGCAATGCAGCTGAATTACGTTTATCGATCATGTATTGAGGTGATCAATCTCGATATCGATCTACCAAAATCTAGTTGCATCTTTAGAGTATCTTTTTAGTCGACAACAACAGGGTAATCAAAAAAAAGTTGTGGCTCCTCAGCCATCCCCCTCCAACACATTATGTCGAAGTTGCCGAAAAGCTCCCAGCGGGACACCTGCTGCCATGGCCCACCTGGAAGACCCTAAATCGATAGCGAAGCCAGGTGGGCCGCTGCAGATACAACTGGGTCTGTTGCGGTGTTCCGATGACGGTGGTCTGTGACTGCAGTGCCTCAACGCTCACTATAGCTTACCTCCTATCCTGCACTATGTGCGGTTCCACCTGCACTTTGAGAGACCTGTCCGAGGGCACCAACGCCGTCGAGGTGGCAGAGTTCTGGTCAAAACTAATTTGATAACAAAAAAGGGAATCATCGTCATGACGAAGAAGTGTACCTATCGAATATAACGAAAGCATACCAAGTATTTAGAAAAGCCATTTACTTGCGATTTTATGAGACAACATTCGACTCAAATCAATTTTGTAAAAGGAAACTACCAATCGACTTACATTCACGACTCTATAGTAGCAATGAAAAAAGTAAGTGAACTCACCTCTCATCCACAAAATGATCCAAATTCAATCTCAACGGACTATTCTGGTTCTGCGTCGACCGGTTATCAAGTATCACCATACCGGGAGACCAGATCTTACTCTTTTTCTTTTTACTCTTCGTATTACTCTTCCGGCTTTTCTTCGGCCGCGACTGCGATGGGCCCACGTCCACGTTAGAACTAACATTATTGTCTTCGTCAACTAGCGAACTAATCTTCTTATCGGCTTCTCTGTGCCTTCTCAACTCAGTGATAACTTCGTCGATCGTTCTATACTCTTCGTCGCCAGCGTTCGCTCCCCAGTCGTGCAACACTCGCCTCGCTTCACTATTTTCATTCGTTGCTTCATTCAAGCCCTCTTCGTCTGAACTTAACCTATTTATAACTTTATCCATTACGGACGACGAGCCCGCCTCGTTCTTATTACTATCGTCTTCAACGTAATTAATATTTACAGTAACGTCATTATTTACATCAGAAAAGGAACTTTCTAGAGTGTTTTTGGTGTGTTTATCGTCGTCTGTTTCTGCATCCGGACTCTTTAGTACCCTGTTTTGTTGCATAAAGTGATTGTCTCTGATATCTTTGATGTCTTTGCTCTGGTCGGTGTCGGGCGATCTATCTAAGCTAGTGTTTTCAGTACTGACGCCCGAGTCGACCGCGGATTCGTGCTCGCTTTCATAACCTAACATAAACTTAACTCTCTCGTCCTCTCTATCCAGCGTCATCTTTGCCGAATGGAAACTCGTGTTATCACCGTCTGCGGTTTCTTCTTCTAAATGATTGTATTCCACATTGGGTAGTAGCAGCGAGCTTAGATTAGCGTTGGCTATTGATATATTAGTATTCACTATGTCCGAGTCAATATTTTCGGGGATAATGAGCGGGAGATCTGAGTTGAGCATTGCACTGTTGATGTCACTTCCTGCGTCGTCTTCTTGGTTGAAGACAGCAGAATTATTGTGTGACAGAGAGGATAGAACTGCGGGATCGTGGCTGATCGCGTTAGGTATCAGATACCCGTGACTCGTAGACGGCAAACAGCTTAACTGTTCGTTCCTGGGTCCCGAAAACCCGTAAGCTTCTGGATCATCAGTAGATATCAACGTGGGTACATCGTTCGTTGAGAACGAGTGTATTTGATGTTCTAAGATGTCGACATCGCTGGCTGCGATAGACGAAAGACGATCGGCAATTTCCGTGACTTGTTCGTTGAGTGACGTCACAAGATCATGGTCGGGAATCTGTCGATTGCCGTCACTAGTTGACGCTGAGACGGCGTTGATAACTAGCGGATCAAACATCATCAAACCGTTAGTTGATAAGTTCCTTAGAGAAGAAAGGTCTGAGCTCTCAGTTTTGCTGGTTTTTCTAGCTTTTTCTATGTATTCTCTGCTGTCATTGGTCTGGAATGTGTCAGTGCTGGCCGTGTCCGTGGAGTAGTGTCGCGAGCTCGTCTTGATGGTGTCGTGTTCGGAGTCGTGGCCTTCCGTGTCGACGGTACCTTCGGACAGACGGCGCAGTCCGTCGATTATTGGCGTCATCACTTCTATGTTGTCGGGGAGGTAGTCGCCGGCTGTTATTACTGGTTCTGTTGAACTGTGGAAAAGAGAAAAAAGAAGTTACTTCGAGGTATGTGTCGGTAACAAACTTAGGTACACACAATTAATTATCGAGTATTCTAACGGTGCTAATTTTTTGTAACTAACTAGATATGAAAGAATCAAGCTTTGAACGTGCTGTGAAAGAAGCAGAATGTGAAGAAAGTATTTTATTAACTACTAGCGGCCCGGCTTTGCACGGGTGGGCATTTATTTTTTGAACATTTTGGGATAAAATATAGCCTATGTTACTCAGGGATAATGTTGCTTTCTAATGGGGGAAAAAGTTGTAAATCGGCACAGTGGTTTTTGAGTTTATTCATTACAAACACACACACACACACAAAAATACAAATCTTTCCTCTTTATAATATTAGTAAGACTAGCACTTCGCCCGGGACTTCGTCCGCAAAACTTGTAATAGGTCGGTTAATATGCATGACATAAATATAATTTATAGCCTATAGCACCCATGAATAATGTAGCTTTCTGCTAGTGAAAACAATTTTACAATTAGATTTTTAGTTCTGGGGATTACCCCCTCCATACAAATTTACATACTTACAAACAAATTTTACCTCTTTATAATATTAGTAGGCATAGATTATAGTCTTAAAATCTACATCGATACAAAATGTTCAATCTGATTTCGATTTAAATATAGATTTGTGTAAACTGTTACTATACAGCCCAAGTTTTCATTATAGTATTTTTTTTTATATTTAACTCTCAAATAGACCTCAAGTTATTATAACGTACCTTTGTGTCATGTATAAATCCCGGCAGTTGGAATAGTCCGTATAAAACTTCGACACAAACTCTCGGTACGGAAACGACCAGTCGTTTGGCGATTCATTCGTGTCTGAAAAATAAAAATAACATTAAGTTTCTTATAAATACTGATCTTCTTCTTAGCGTGTCGATGGCAAAACGTTCAAATAATATGTTTCGCCTAAAAATCAGGCACGCGAACCCCGCTCAATGCTGCAGTGCGCAGGTCAACGCGCGCAGTGATAGCGCATGCGGGGCGATAGGCGCGGGGGGACACTGGCTGTAGGCACACGCCGCATGCGCATGATCTGCAGAGATTGTCTTTGGTCCGGTCGACTTGGGTTCGAAGTCTGTTTAAGAATTTCCAAGTCGGCCACGGCAACGCGTGCCTAGGTGGAAGGTTTTCTGATGGGTCGTTGAAGTCAGGAGGTTTAAACCGCTCCCGCCAGAGATTGCACCTTACTGTGGAGGCGTTGAAATTGGCTATACTAGTTGGGCCTATGCATCCAAGAAAACTTTTACGACTTTTCAGCCTCGGAGGCACTGAGACGTAGCTGTGCATGGGATGGCGTGAGTCAGCTTGTAGCTTAGTTCTCTCGATACGGCTGGCTATAGTCCTGCGAACTTTAGGAGGCGCGGTGCCGGACAGTGGATACAGCATTCGTACCGGGGTCGGTTTAAGACAACCAGTAATTATTCGGCACGTCTCATTTACAGCTAATACTGATGGTTTTGTTAGAAGAAATAGTCGCCTGAAGTTCCACAAATGACGTTTGTGCAGATGTTTCGAGGTGATCGTATCAAAAAGTCGTAAATTGGGTTTGGGGATTGCGAGTCGAGTCACAATTATCTTGTGCTATGACAGTTTCGAAGGATGCGTCGAAAATGCCAATCCATGATCCTGTTGTTACCACAGAGATTGAGAGACGCGGCCAATGTGTCTACATCTCCGGCCAAATCGGGCTGCGCCTTAATTCAGTCCATTACACATTTTATCCCAAGGCATTTGATGGCGTTAAGAAACACTGAATCATACAACAAAACCTAGAAATTAAGTTTTAATTATGAATGCTAGCCGCATAACTTTAAAGTTCATATACCAATTTCATAATAATGTCGCTTGTTTAATTGTTCTCTCTGATATCTTTAATGGCTATACGTACCAGAAGGCAGGTGTTTCGTGAGGTTAGAGATGTCCTCGTTGGTGCACAGGAGCCGCTCGAGAGCCATCAGCTCGCGCCGGTCCAGGGTCCACAGGAGGGACCGGATCTTGTGCAGCAACGTGCGGAATGGACGAAACATGTCTGACATCTCCTCTGTGGATAATGAAAGCGAAAATGTTAGTTTAAAAAAAAAAAAAAAAACTTATTCTTTACACAGGACAAGCTGCAGGGTAGGGTTAATGATGATAAACGAAAAAGTGATTACAAAACCTGCTGCTTCAAATAATAATGATGAACAAAATAACGGTACTTTTCACTTTTTTTTCAATTCTTCAATTCTTTATTGCGTACTATAATGTATGTAGTTGGTATGGAAACAAATATATTAGTCACAATTATGGACCCTGTCGGGCACAGCATAGATAAAGTAGGAGAGAGGAGGAAGAACACTGGCTGTTTATTGTGATACTTTTTTTTCATTTCACTCAATCTCATGATTAAAGATTTCGTGACTAGATGTAAATTTCTCAAGTACAACAGTAAGTGATCACGCCACAAGCTTGCGAATAGACTGCTTTTAAGAACAAAGCTTTCAGATTCACTGCCTGATTTTCATAACATCGTTAAAAATCTTCAATTAGCATCATCACTTGCCTAGCCTTTTCCCAACTATGTTGGGGTCGGCTTCCAGTCTAACCAGACACAGCTGTATACCAGTATTTTAAATGGAGCGACTGTTTATCTGACCTAAAGCATCCAGTTAGAACTGGGTAATACTACAACTCTTGATAAGACTGGTTGTCAGACTTTCAGGCCACTGACTACCTGTAACAACTGTCAAAGATTTACAAATGACAGCCGGGAGCAACGGCTTAAACTGCTTTCCGAAGCACAAAGGAAACTCGGTATCCTATCCCCGGAACAACCTAGGCAAGCACGACTTAACCTAAAGATCGACCAGAGTGGCCGTCAAACACTGTTTTAAGGTTTCACGGTTTACAACTAAACTTATACTGTCACTTGCAACACTGCACTGCACTAGCGCTTGCAACAGCGTCGAAAAATCGGGAGCTCAAAATAATGAACAATCACGGAAGGTATCCCGTAAGTGACAGTATAAGTTCAGAGTGGCTGTTATTATTAAGCCTCGAGCTCCTCAATTGTTAGAATAGTAATAATGAAGTACCAGGTGTTTTATCAATGCTGAGAGGTCCGCTGGAGTATATCAGCAGTCCGCTGACTATAGCCAGCCGCGGCACCGCGAACATTAGCGCCGGGTCGTATGAGTCCACCTGAAATTTTACGAACGTGTTTTAACACCGCAACCTATGATTGTATAGTTAATGGTAATTATACTCTACTGAACACTAGTTCTCTCATTAAAACATGGTGAATCGAAACAGGATGTAACAGTGTATAATTTGTTGGATGTATACATATGTAAGTATGTTTATAAGAAATTATTGTTAAATTATTATTCCGCATGCAAAATACGCGCTTTGACGTGGAGTTGCGGACACCAGCCCGTTATACAATACAATACAATACAAGAAATTATTATATTAAATTTTCAGTCCTTCTGAGGATCAATGGAAAATGGAAACTTGCAAATTAGTTCCGCGTAGATAGCGTTTAGTGTGTTACCTACGTTTAGCTGTCACGGAGTTTCTTGCTGAAAGCTTTGCCGCAAGATGGCACTAATTATTGGTAGTTGTTTATTCCAGATGGCTTTGACAAGAAACAAACACTCAGCGCTCTCTCGTGGCGAAGCTTCCAGCAAACAACCCCTTTGATAGTTCATAGTAATAGGTAAACCATCACTATTAACTGTCAATGGAGTCATAGGTCTACGATCAGCACAACATTTTCTGAAATCTACAGAGAGTGTTGTTCAGGTGTAATGATCGTTTCTTCAGATTATGGAATTACCTGTTCCTGTGTGAGCAAGTTCTGCTTGAGCGCGCGTCTCAAACTCTCAGAGAATAAAACGCATATGAATTGTTGAGCTTCAAACTCGTGCGGCGTCTTCACATTCACCATAGCGCTGACGTAGCATAGCTCAAACTCTGCGAACAACCTGAAATGAAAACAAGAAAATGTTTAGACTAGAAAACTTTAACACAAAATTTTGCTCACAGAACCGATGGCCTATGGGGCAGGTTCTTCAGAAGAGACCACAAACCGAAGATTCAGCGTGGGTGCGCCCCAAAAGATGGTCATTTTTTTTTCTGCGTGTGAGCTCCTTTGCCGGGGGAAGCATGGCCGCTAAAGTTTCTACCAGCCACTCTTTCGTGTGTAGCGCACCAAAACTTGTTGACTGGGGTACACAAGGAGTGGCGGGAGGACACGTGACCTCCGAAGTTTCTACCAGCCATGACAACATGCGCAACGTGACACAATCTTGTAGGCCAGGGGAAGTCAGGGAGCGGGAGGCAGGGAGGGAGAAGGGGACTAACTAGTTCCTATATTGCATCTCACCTATCGAATATCCTGAGGCTCTCATGCAGCATATCATCGTGCTGCGACAGCGCCATGCCTCGCGGTCGGAGGCACTGCTCCCGCAGCAACGAGCGCACGGTCTCCAGGCTGCGTGTGAGCGCCTTTGCCAGAGGGCGCATGGCCGCAGATTCCTCCTCGCGATTCATTATCGAGGAGCCCGCGGCTAGGCACTGGAAATGAGAAAATAAATTTATGAGACGGAGTTCCAAATAAGTCCGAGGTCTGTCCACGGATGGGTCACTATCTCCGTGATCACAATTTGAAGATCTGTGTCATCCACCAACCCGCTATCGCCCCGTGATGGAATACAGTATTCCAGATCTCTATCTCACACAGAGCCAAGCCTGTCTTTTAGATACATTATACGCTGATATTATGGATATGGTTAAATGAGCTGTTAATGTCATGCAATTCTACCTAACAAGAGCTGAGAGAATCTTATTATAAATCCGCGTCGCCTGTCTATCCGTCATGTCTAAGATTTTCAAAAGACTTAACGATCACATTGTGCCTAGAGCCTAGGCTCTAGACGTATTGAATAAGGCACACACAGCTGTTCTCACATGTATGTCAAAAATTATCATAGCAAATATTCTCCAAACTGCCAGAGTCACGTTCGTTCCAAAAATAGACGTAATCTTACCTAAACATAAGAAAATAAAGGTCAATCAATAGCTAATAGAAATATTTTTGTTTCTCCATCTAATCTACACGCATGGTGTCTTCGGGTTATAAATATAAGAATAGCTATTGTATTTTAAGGTTACAATAGATGACCAAAGGTTTGGTATTTGGGAACTAATGCGTAACCTTTCAACTCAGTGCGACCTAATTCCACTCTTATTGCAAAGAATAAGGACAGAATTTAGAAAAGTCTCTTTACTTTTTGTCATCATTCATACAGAACTAAGCAAAGACTATGCGAAGTAGACAAACCAATGAGAATCAACAGTCCCCATACTATAAAAATCTTCACTTGTACTATTATATATTCTGTGACTATACATTTGAAGCCCTGAGTGTTATGTATGTACAGTCATGGAATAAATATGTTGAGCAACGTAAGGTTGATTTTTACTTGACCCTCAGTATTTTTCAGACTATGAATTGCTAACATTTTGAATGTAAATAACAGTTTCAAAATTAAATTAAATTTAAAAAACCCCCGACGAAAACTTAAAGAAGAAAGATAAATACCCACTTTCATCCCCCATATCTAGTAAATGGCTGCACCGATTTTGATAAAATCTAAGAACCATCGCCAAGAAACTAGCTTTCAAATAAAAAAAGCATCCAAATCGGTTCACTCGTTTAAGAGCTACGGTGCCAGAGACAGACACACACACAAAAAGCGTTTTGCGTCGGTGATTAAAAAGGAACAGACTCGAGAAAGGAATTCGTTTGAAAATTGCTTAACCCGTGATGGTCACCGATGTGAAATTCGGTCTACTCCCAGAGAGAAGGTCCAGAGAAGGACCAGCACCAGCAGTGGGAGTGGGAGTGGGAGTGTTTTATGCTGATTATACTTATGTTTGCTTAACATTTAAACTCCTTGACCGTACCTACCTATACGTGTTGGCAGGCATTTCCATTATTATGTAAAACATATAAACTGCGTGTCTGTATACCTAAGCGTATTCGTTCATAGCTTGCGTGACTCATATATTAACTAACTACTTACCAACCCACAAATCAACTTATTTTATAACGCCGCCATTCTCTTACTGCGTAAATAATCGGAAGCCTATAAGGTTAAGCAGCGTTCCAGTCGATGGGTCATCAATGTTATGGTTATAATATGATAGTACAAGAAACAACATTACATCTAGCCTTGGAAAAACGTTCGGTGCCTATTCACTCAAGTAGATACTGGTCAAAAACCAACCACAAAAAAAAATCTATGATAATCTAAACTAATACTTATTATGAATGTGCCAGAGAGTTTGTTTGTTTGTCTGTCACGCTCACGCCTCAGGATTTTGAAGCTCTTGCTAAGAGGATACATAGGATTATTATCCCAGCAGGACGTCTTCGTGGGATAAGTTCTGCCTCGTTGGTCTAGTGGTCGCAAGCGCGTCTGCTGAGCATGCGGTCCTGGGTTCGATTCCCGGTGCGGGCGAAGTGTTATTGGGCTTTTCGATCAGGAATTTTTCGGTAACAGCCCCAGAATCTGGATTTTGTCTGGATTTGTGTTGATGGCAATAGGCTCGCCCCTTATTACCTGGCGAAATGTGAGTGTACTATTAGGTACATCTCTGATGCCTAACCCTTCGAGGAACACACGTGATGTTATGTTAAGTTCCGACATCCACGCGACCATCGCGCGACTCCGCCGCCGGCGCCGCCGCGGGCCAAAGCTAGTATTTCTTATAGCATTGTTAGTATAAATGGTGATCGATAGCTACATAGGAACTAAGTGTGATTATAGTTAATGTTCGTATTGTTTTATCGACTGGTTTGATTTGACTAAAGCTCACCGTACATGGAATGGGTGACCTGCCGCAATTTGGACTGAATGGGTACGTTAACATACTTAAGTAGGTAATAGTACCACATCTTTTTTGGATCGTTTTACCGGCCATTGGGTTTAATAAATGCTAATCTATCACCAACGATCTTCTGATACTCTAATACAGCTATCATACATAACATCATCCTGTAATCCCCGAAGGGTTAGGCAGAGGTGTACCGAATAGTACACCCACATCGCGCCAGTTATGTTTAAGTGTCATGAAATAGGGGGCGAGCGTATTGCCATCAAACGGGCACAACTCCAGACTCCGTGGCTCCTACTGAGAAATTCCTGCTGGGAAAACACAATGACACTTTTCCCGACCCGGTAATCAAAACCATGCACAGCAATCGCTCCATATTAAATATTGGTACTCAGATGCATTTAGTTAGACTAGCAGCCGACCCCAACATCATTGAGAAAACGCTAGGAAGAACATGATGAAGTTTGAACAAAACCTCCATGGTACCCACCTCAGCACCGAACCAGAGCTGTCCAGCCAGGTTGTCTTGCAGCACATCCTCGGGGAACTTGACTCGGAAGCCGCGCGCCACTCGCTCGTCACCCAGCAGCTGGTCCATTATCTGACTTGTGATGTTCAGTACGCGGTCCTGAGGAGGAAGAAATATAGGGATGAGTAAATGAAGCAAAATAAGTTACAAGTAAGTTATTGTCGAAATAATAATAAGTTAGGGTAGCGTTTACCGGGGCTGCGGGACTGTTCGAAAGAGATACCGCGGCCCTGGAACACAAAGGGCAAAGAAGGAACATGGATGGGTTTTAGTCAGTAAAAGTCTGACTCCCTCCCACTTCGCCCAGAAAAGGGTAGCGTTTAAATTAGGGATGCATCCGATACCGATATCGCGAGTTTTCCGATCCACCGATATTGATATTCTATTTGAGAATTTCGCGCTATAGACAACCCATGTGAACGCGCCATGATCGTTACCGAAAAATTTACGAATGTTGTGTTGTGATGTTGTTGCGTATGTTGTGATGTTGTGTGTGTTGTGTTAAAAATCTCATAATTGTGAATTTTTGAGTAAGTTTTTTCTTCTGATCTGTTATCAATTGTCATTTCTAAATAATGACTGTACCCGTATGTAACGTATAAGTAATTTTGTCTGTTTCTAAAGCCACAGCTTTTTGTAGCTTTCTTTGAATCTAAATTGTCCGTATCGGTTGAAGTATGTATCGATGCGGGTCTCCCTTGTTTGACCGAAAGGCATTTGACAAATTTTCACTTCCCAAAAAATTTTTCGCATAATTTCATTTGCCAAATTATTTACTTAGCAAAAAATCTATTCCCAAAAAATTGTAACGCAAACCTATTGTTTGGGAAGTGAACGTTTAAACTATAACTTGTTTACCAACTAGTACTTTTAACATTTTTTATTTAGTCAAATATTTCAATTGGAATAACAGTTTTTACGCAAAGTCAAATAAGACAAATTCTAAACAGGTTATAATAACATGAATATTAACTATTCTTTTTTTTAGTTAGTTGCGTTTTTTTCCATATTTTTTTTTCTATATAATGTTGTCGTTCCTGGCTGGAGGTCACAGTTTTAACCTAACATAACCATTTTTTTTAAATAAGTCACAGTTTTAACCTAACCTAATCCTAATCTAAATAGTTTACTAAAAACAATCTCTTTTTTCTATTAATGCAAGTCGTTTCTGGCACTCGCCGGCCGCTGCCGCGGCACCGCTCGCTACGCTCGCTCGGCTCGTGCGTAGGAGGTAACAGTTTTAACCTAACCTAACCTACCCATTTTGTATACCCTATTTTGCATCAAACAAATGATTATATTAAAATGAAATTGCATTTTTTAATTATATAATTTCCAAAAAATCTTATTTTTGCTTTAATATTTTTCGTCTTAACAAATCATTTCACCAAACGTTTATTGTCTGAAGATTGTTTGCTGTAATAAATCATTTGGGTAAAGACCAAATGCCATACTGACATTAAACTTGGTAATATTTTGGCAAGTAAAAATTTGACCAATTAAAAATATGCGTAATAAAATCATTCGAAATATTGCAATGGTATAAAAAAAGGTTGCTAAAACTTGTTTGGGTAATGAAATTTTGTCAAAATCTTTTCGGCAAAACGGCAGGCTCCCGTATCGATGCATCCCTAGTTTAAATAAAGGGTGTAAAAAGACCCTTAACGAAGCCGAAAGATACTTGTTCTCCCCGTCATTGCGATTTTTTTTTGTTTTGGACGATACCTGGGAACCTTCTAGTTACGGAGATATTGGGGATCAAAGTTCCAGCTTTTTCACAAGTTTTTTTTTTAATACATGTTTCTAATGTAAGATTTTTACTTTAAACACCTTCACGACCCCCGTACTATTCAATCCATCCATCAGCACAATGTTCTGAGTGCGTTACATTGAGTCCTACCGTAAAACATGGATTTTCACCCCAAAAAAAAAGTCGCTTCCCATCAAAAAATTTTGCGTAAAGTTACTTAATTTGATGTACAGAATGCTTGGTTGACGGCTTCGTGAAGGGTCCGTTTACACCCTGTATAAGTAAGTATTATCGCCTTTGTCCTGCAGGACACAAATGGCTTATAATCATAAAAACACTATCGCATAAAGTAATCATAATAATATAATGATGTATGTAATCTGGTTATTTAAATAAATAAATAACATGGTCATTACAGTAAGTAGCTATTGTTGTACGTAATGGTGAGTTGGGCTTGTTAATTACCTACTTTACGAGGAAGGAAAGTTTCCATCGTGAGAGCACGACCTTAAGATTTCTGCCTCTCAGAAAAACCTACCTTAACGGTATATTTTCCTCTAAAGAAAATACAAGACATTGTGTCCTGAAGACGGTAAGGAAGGAAGGAAAAGGAATATAAAGTACTCGTGATTAAAAAGAGGAAAAACTTTCAAAGCAATCGGACAAGAATGGCTAGATGAATACCTGAGCAACGCAGTATTAACTAGAGAATCCAATCCCGCAGATCCCGCGGGATTTGCGGGATTGAGTTTTTTTTTAAATATTCTCTTGTTTCGAGTAGTTATTTTAAAAAATAAAGACAAGCAAATTTTTATTTTCATTATTAATATTAAGTAGAGTTATGATTAACCAATTGGAACTATTTAATCCTAGTAGCAATAACAGTTTGTAAGAACAAAGTTACGTAACATCATAATATCACGCCTGTAATCCCCTAACTGAGGGTTAGGCAGGCGACCTACTACCATACTACCATAGTACACCCAGGTTTCGTCAGTTATGTTTTTTAAGTCCCATGTAATGTAATAGAGGGCGAGCCTATTGCCATTGAAATTTTCAGTAAATGATGATGATCATTTACTGAAAATTTCCTATTATGGGAAAACCCAATAACACTTGGCCCAACCCAGGAATCGAACCCAGCACCTCAGGCTCAGCAGTCGCGCTTGCGACCACTCGACCAACGAGGCAGCCAACAAAGTTACAACTGATACAAATCACCCAGAAGATCGTGTTTTTGCACATTTCAGCAAACACGAAAATAAAACAAAATTTATCAGTCACATAAAACTGAAGTGCTAAGGTTACATCGACGGTATAAAGTGTAGGTGCTAGGTTAACAACCTGCCATCATCCAGTGTGCACGCGACTTTAACACGGATAGGGCATTGCGGTGCGCCGGTAAAGGTCAAACGTCAAATCCGGTCACACGTGGAAAGGAACATGTGTTTTAGACTTAACTGTTATCTATACTAATATTATAAAGAGGAAACCTTTGTATTTTTGTATTTTTGTATTTTTGTATGTTTGTATTGAATAGGCTCAAAAACTACTGGACCGATTTCAAAATTTCTTTTACCATTACTTAGAGGGATTCTTCCGAATCCGTATAGGCTATATTTTATCCCGGAAAATAGATAGGATTTTTCGTGGTAGTGAAAATTGTGGAGTAAGGCGTCGAAAAAACTGCCGTACGTTAACGATTCTCGCGAACGCTGCCTAAATGGTTAGAGATGTATGGTTGACTTCTATAGAAAAGTTGTAGAACTCAATAATGCCTACAAAAAAGTCCGCGATAGTATAAACCAAACATTTATATTTTAGCCATTATAACCACTTTTCCATAGAATAAAAGTAATTAAAATTATTAGCCTATGTTTATTGATCATATTATCGTCAAATACTAATCCTTATCCAAATAAACTATTTATTGAGCAAGATTGTTTCAATAGCTATAAATTACTTTTTATTTTATTCCAATCGGACAATCCATTCAAAAGATATTACGAATTTAAAATTGTAAAGACTTGCGAACGGATGAGGCCTACAGAGAAAAATGAGCATCGGACGAACAGCATAGTGGTACCAGACAAGAAGTGCCACAAACACTCCACAAAAGCTTAAAAAATAAATGTCCACCCGTGCGAAGCCGGGGCGGGTCGCTAGTTTGATATAATGTGATAAACAGTTTCAAAAATTTCCAATGAACACGACATTTCTATGGCACGCTTAGTTTGGCATTAGTAAGTACGTACTTAGTAATGCCAGTTTAATAGTTAGTAAGTACTTTCTTTTTATGTGGTTAGTGATATGCGAGAAGTCATTTTCAAGATTGTTGTATGACTGTAAAATAAATACTTTTTTTATTTGCTTATTTTTATCACTGATAAACCAAAGCAGAACTATGGCTAAAATAAAACAACTAGATTATAATATAATCGTTATTTATATAAAAAACAGAGCGTAGTACATGTAACAGATTTCACAAAGTAGGTAGTATTAAATCTCTGGCAATCAAGTGGGTGACGTGCTGTTCTCCTTGCTATACTCTCTGCCGTATCTGTGTTCCCTCCCACATTTAACCCGTCTGCCTTCAAAGCAAGAGTGAACAGGCATCTTCTGGGCACGCTCGTTCCATCATAGACCTCATCTACCGCTTTCCATCAGGCGTGATCGAGGTCAAGAGCAGCCCCATTTTGTAATAAAAAAATATCCTGATTGCTCCCCAATGGTCCACAGTAAGATCACCCGGGGTTAAGTCAGTACTAGTAGATATTATTACTGTACAAGACATTGAAGACATCAAGCAACAGTCCTGAGAACGTATACTCAATGCATCTATGGAAGTCTTAGACTTCGTATTCTTTCAAGGAAGAATTCGTCAGGTAAACTAAGATCTAAAACAGTAAAAAGCCGCAGCCATAATTCCATCCGTAATTCCCTTAACGAACCGTGCTGAAAATAATCTGCATGAAACACGGCTCTAAAGAAAACTGGAGTGAACTAATGAGCACGAAATCTTACCTACTGCAATCATGACCAGCACGCGTGCATGACCACCGTAGAAACGGGCTTTTTGGATGGAAGAATCGACAAAATGACAGATTGTGTCGACAAAATGACAGATTGTGTCGACAAAATGACAGATTTCTTTTCACAATCTATCATTTTGTCGATTCTACCGTCAAAGAAACCCATTTCTATGTGGCCATGCTACGCGTGCTGGGAATCAAGAATGTCTTGAAACCAAAGCGTGCGCCGGTTCATAACCACTTCACGCGATAAATTTTATAGTTGTATAAATAATACACTACGTAGCTGGCATGCAGTTAACTTTGCGATGCTTCTGTGAAACTTAAGTCCTATTCTTACGTTTTATGACATAAAATCTCGCTCCAGCGAGAATTTCATCCCGCTAGTTCTGCTACCAGACTGGAAGTGACAATATCATTATCTCTAGATACGGGATATTTACCATGTAGTAAACATGGTAAATAGTTAGTAATTAGGTTTGAGTTCCCGATATTTCGGCGCTGTTGCAAGCACCATGATCACGGATAAACTGAAGTTATTGCGGGTGGGTGTTTATGAGCAGACATATCGGCCTACCCTCTTTCTTGTTCGTTTTTTGCACTCAGTACCGCTACCACTGTCACTCACAAATCGATTCTGTTCCCGACACACGAAACTCACTGTGTCCGCTCGCGAACTTATTTGGCACTTTTTCTGTTTTTACACAGCTGGATCTAAAGATAGTGATCATGTTAGTGACCATGACAAACGTTAATCGCGAATTGGAAGTGACAAGTTTAGAAAAAACTTGCATAACACCTGTTAGGACCACAATCATAAAAAAAACTTGTAGTTTAGCGCGATTTGCTCCATCTACAGCAATGATGTCTTTTAATATTATTTTTCCGACTACACAAAATTCCGAATGGGTATGAGCCCGTGATGTGACAAAAAGATGTCTTTGAAAATTGAAAGACATTTTCGCTTCTTGACTAAAGGGCTCATCTAAAGAGCGAATAATTTCTAAAGAGTATAAAGGTTCTTTAAAAAAGAGGATTAATTCCAATTTCTGATCTACTTAGTCTTACTTTTAGCAGGAGATTTTTTCTTTATTCAGATGAATCCTCGGTCCTGCCAACGACAACAACCATCAACGGCTACGATTGTCTTTGGGGGAAAATCACATTACACGCACAAATCTGCATTTTCATACATCTGTTTCCCTTTCTGTCATGTAGAATTGCAACTCACTAAAGTGAGAGGTCCAATCGCACGAAGTGCTCCCGATGCGAATGAATGCGGATGCCTGCGACCGGGCTCCTTGCTCCACCAAACGACGTCTTTACGTAACAGAATGAGACAGAGATACTCGAAAACGATGATGCGTGGGCGCAAATGTAATTTCACCTTTATTAATTTGTGACTCACGTATTGGCCATAAAAAAACATTAGACCAACACTATCGTACTACGTGTCGTCCTTTTCTAAGTAAAAATAACCAGGAAATCGAAACACAAAGAAATCTAACTAATGACTTACATAACCAAGGAAGTGTAATTAATATGTACATACACATGCAAACACGACTTAGTCATAGACACACGTGTTTTGTGAACCGAATCCCACATAGAGTACTCACAGACCTGTCCGGTACAAACGGATTAGCATCATCATCTGCCTAGCCTTTTCCCAACTATATTGGGGTCGGCTTCCAGTCTAACCGGTACCGATGATGAATGATACCGATTTTTTAAGCAATAAGCGATTGATCGCGCGATGACTGCGCGATAGTTGCGCAATTTTTGCTGATTGCTATTTCATACGTAATAAGCCCGCGGATGCAGCTGAAAACCAGTATTTTACATGGAGTGACTGCCTATCTGACCTCCACAACCCAGTTAGTACTGGGTACGATACCCCTTGGTAAGACTGACAAACGACAAACGGATTAGCAACAGTCTATAATACGAACACACCACAAAGCCTAACTTACGTCAATATGTTCTGTCCTTTCCGGAGTACGTTCAAACGACTTAAAGTCTATCTAAATGTTAAGGACAAACATGGACACCACTTACTTAAAATTATACATAATTACTTAGATAACAACAATGTGCTTCAGGCATGTTATGTACATTCGGCGAAAGTGATTGATATGCAGGCAGTCGGTGCATTCAATTTTGATCACTAGCGATGACGAGTAGGAAACACTACACACTAGGATAAACATTCTAGCATTTAAAATATTTTATTTGTATTCGTACGGACTAGATGTTCCTATGTATAAACGCCATACACGATTGGTTACCCAGCACACGCGCCACACTTAAAAACGACTGTAGAGAAAAAAATGCACAACTCAATCGAAACATGCTTGTATAAGGCTGCCTGCATTGCAATTTGTTTTGTCTACTGTACTTAAATGACACAAGCATAGCGATTAGAAGCTAGAACACACGTGGTCTCAGATAACAGCAGTACCGATAAACATTGTATTATGTTTTGTCCTAAAACAATGTTATTTTCCACGTTCGAGTTCGTCTGTTCGGTGATAAAATAATTGGCTGATATAGTGTAATAGTCTTTAGTGAATTATTTTATCGTGCAGATAGCGAGCCGGGTGAGCGTTCCAGATCGTAAGTGCTGGTAATCACGCGAATAACTTCATTTGGCCTGTTCGTGATCTAACCGCAGTTTCTAATAGATTCGTGTTAATGTTATAGTATTATGGAATTATTGTTTGAGTCCAGTCGTTTGGATTTAAGTGAGAATCTAACAGTGGCAGGAGCGGGACAGATCAGGCTAGGCACAAAACGAACAGTTAAAATAATGATTTAGGGAAAAGAGAACCCATCCTAACTAAATTCTGTCTGCCTTCAAAGCAAGAGTGAACAGGCATCTTCTAGGCACGCTCGTTCCATCATAGACCTCATCTACCGCTTTCCATCAGGCGTGATCGAGGTCAAGAGCAGGCCCATTTTGAAAAAAAAAAATCGAAAGCGAAGTGTAGTCTTAAGGTCTCGAGTTCTACTGAACATTATCTAAGTAGGACTTTACAAATATTCTTGGCTTTTAATTAATTGATAATTCCGCCAATTTTACTGGGCCAATTAAAATACAGAAACAGCATAAATAACCAGTCAAAGTGGTACAGACATTAACATTCTTTGTAACTGTGGGTCGAGGCGCAGGATATTTGTGTACACATACATACATACAAATCGATGTAAACAAGGCAATTAGCAAGCTGAACGACAGTGCACATTATACCCGTATACTTCGGAGTTATTAACTGTCTAGTTAGTCATTAATGCACCGAAAGTGAGTTTGGGAATAGAAATGTATAATTAATAAACTTACAGTGTAAACAGTGGAAATAATAGAAGTATACTAAAGGAACATCGCTTTATCTATACTAATATTATAAAGCTGCAGTGTTTGTTTGTTTGTTTGTTTGTTTGTTTGTTTGAACGCGCTAATCTCTGGAACTACTGGTCCGATTTGAATGATTCTTTCAGTGTTGGGTAGTCCATTTATCGAGGAAGGCTATAGGCTATATATCATCACGCTACGACCAATAGGAGCGTAGCAGCAATGAAAAATGTTGCAAAAACGGGGAAAATTGTATTTTTAGTAACTTGACGCGGACGAAGGTCGCGGGGAACAGCTAGTTTCTTTAATAAAACTGAACGCGATCGACCCATCTAAACCTCGTTCAAAAGCTAGCAATGTCAATTTTCCACAACAATGATTGCATTGACTGATCTGAACGCAGTTTTCATATTCTAATCCCGTTCAGTTTTATTGCTGAAGTTCGCCTATAATAATAACAGTCGCAAAATAAGCGTTGACCTTTTGATAAGGAAGGTAAAACATTTATACCTCCACTTCACCAAGTCCCATAAAATGTCCCGCTAGCTAATTACGTAGCAAATCAAAACGATCTCCATATTTAAATTGAGTGGCAGCATTTAAAGCTAAACATAGTAACACAGTGGCATACTCGTGTGTCCAACAAAACAAAATAAAGGTGAGGAAGAAGTTTCGTTCTGTGTCGTATCGTATTCTAGTTGTGGTAACGCACAAATATGAGCTTCAAGAACAAAAGTCCTAGTATGTTGCCCTTTCTTTATTATTATTTTTTATGTATAAAGCAGTTTTATATTTAACTAGCTGTTCCCGGCATGCGTTGCAATGCACCTTTTTCCTATCCTACCTACCTATCCTACCTACTCTACCTACCCTACCTACCTACTTACCTACCCTTCTCTACCTACCTACCTACTTACCTACCTACCCTACGTACCCTACCTACCCTACGTACCCTACCTACCCTACCTACCTACCCTACCTACCCTACCTATCCTACCTATCCTACCTATCCTACCTACCCTACCTTGAATTTTTCTCGCCGTAAAAACCATCCTTGAACTCCAACGAACATTTAAAAAAAAAAATTGGCCAAATTGGTCCGGGCGTTGTTGAGTTATGCGCTTACCAACACATTTTGCGATTCATTTTTATATTATAGATTAATCATAAGATAAGTTAAGAAATTTACATTTGCTTCTGATCTCTTCCTGTCGTTATTTTATTATTACTTTTTTGTCTTCTTATTTACGTTATTGTAATTTAAAATACTGTGTATACACTGTATCTTTAAGTAATGTGTGGAAACGTTGTGGATGGTACATTAGCCTGGTACCTCTAACACGTTGTATTACTATATTTACTGTTATATATTGTACAATTGTTTGTTTTTCTTAAATATAAACAAATAAATATGAGCTAGAAACGTCTGAAGTTGTCTAAGTCGGTAGGAGTTTCACATAAACCGGGGATGGTTTTCCGTCGTTCCTATGAAGATTTGCCAACGAATGAGCCTTGAGCCTTCGATCAGCAACAAGCGAGTAAATCGGTTTTATCGGTAATTGGGAAGCCAACCCTCAATATGGCTGCCTAAGTGCCTAACATCGTAGAATCGTTGGGTCAGTAACTCAGTAACAGAATGTATAGTACACGTGGAGTTCAAAGTAAACCCACATTTTTCAAACTAAGATTTTTCTAAAACAAAGCATCTGGGGGTCTAAAATGGCAGAATCACAATAGGATAATAATATGAATCACGTTAAAATTCTTAGTATTGTCACAGACGCAGGTAGTATTATGAATTTTATTGTCTTGTGACCATTTTACGAATTGTAACGTTATTTAAATTATTAATCGATTATGATTCTGCTATAGCGGCCATTTTAGCCCCCTGAACAGCCATTGACAGGTTTTCTGACTGCACAATCACGTATTGTCTGGATGGAACCAGTATTTAAATAGTCCTTCTGTGTCAATCTATTTCGTGACGCTCCATCGCGGTCACGTTGCTAGTCGATCGGTTTTCGTAACAACTAATTAGGTCTAAACCCGCCCGTTACGCATGCACATTTACTTGACCGAGATTCGTGTTTATGAAATTATGATTTGGGCTAAATATTGTTGCTGTTGTTTATATTACAATAAATTAATCAATCACTTCCGGTGATTATATCTTCTGTGAGTGGATTATTTAGTTAATAATTTACTCGTCGTCAACAAATACAAAATTGGCGGCTTGTAATCATAAAAATACTGACAAAATGTTAATTACCGGTACGAATCCCAGAAACACTTTATTTGATTTATGTTACATTTAATGGCACCTCAGGACGATTACGTCATATAACCGGAAGTTAACCATAACCATAAAACAAAAAATAGATAAGAAAATACGCCTTTAAACTTCTGTACAATTTTCAAATCAAATTGTTTATTCATAGTTCTCAAACATGTCAGTAATGTAAACCGAATTGTGTCAAAACTGACAAGTAAAATGTAGTGTAAAGTAAACAGTATATTTCACGTAAACTGTTTGTGTTTCTTTACACTTCTCACAATATTAGGAGGAAGAATAACAAATAAAATAGCAAAGGAAACTATAAAAGGTCGAGATGTTCGTCTTGGCCTTAATTACTTAAGAACTGCGTCCTTCCTTTATCAAGATTCTAATACTTAATACCCCAGTAGAAACATTTCTACTCCCGCGGGAAAAATTTGGTTGAAACACAGAAGCGAAGGGATTGGGAACAAGCTAAAGCTAAGAGAGGTCTATGCCCAGCAGTGGGTATATTTATTTAGTGGGAGATATTTTCCTAAACACACCTAACATTTAATATTAACCAAGCAATTGGTTCAATAGTGGAAACCAAGGAAGCATAGGCTGCTTAATCCAATATGCCTGATGCTGATCGTGAGAAAATTGAAACAGTTTCAACTGTTTCACGCACGATGACATACCTACTTGCCAAAGTGCCAATTTTCGGAACAACAACCTGTTGGTTTATGGATACTGAAGTTTAATATAGTCCAAGCTATTAGAAAGGGCAAGACCAGATTGAAATAATGAACTTTCTACACAAGGAAGGTAATAGTACTCGTACCAACTGAATCTAAATGAATGGACCAGAACATCTATTCCACACAAACACTGGACTCAACAATAATGATACGGTGGTGATACTACGATATAGTGTTAGGAACCACCAAAAGTTTCAGCCAAAGATTTTTAGTGATCTCACAATGCCAATTACCCATTAACTATCAGCTTTGTCTCATAGATCTTTTACGACAGTTCTACCTATCCTCATGATTCATCTAGAAAGAAGAAAGAAAGAAATCATATTTATTTGGCACATGCCACAAGTACCTACACACAAAAAAAAAAAAAAACTTAAATCTACACAATCTCTTAAATCTACTAATTTAAATCTACAATATCTCATTTTATTAGTCACAGATAACAAAGCAAGTCAACTCAAAGAATCCTTTAACGGGATCTAGATTAGAATCTCTGGGTTTATTATTTGCTGTTATTTCGAGCTCTTTCTAAATCTGCCAGACCTGCATGTCTTGTTAGTCTTCTGTCTCTTCCCTGTACTCGGCATGTACCAGAAAGTTGATACAAGAGGCGGTGGTCTATTTGTCGCCGTCGAAAGTGGCGCAACAAGTCAAGTCTATATATCGTAAATTGTAGTTTAAACTCACTCCTACAATTGCTACGCCAATGCCTGGAATTACATCAATTTTCTGCGCTATGAATATTTTAGCAATAATGTTAATTTAATCTAAGTACTAGCATGGTGTAGCAGTGAGACTATTTCCAACGATTTGAGACAAAAAGATAGCGTTCGTTTCAAACTTAATGCAGCCTTAATGCACTAATTAGATGAAGGTAAGGTACCACTGACTAATAAAGTAAAAAAACAAACATACAGGGTGTAAACGGACCCTTCACGAAGCCGTCAACCAAGCATTATGCACATCAAACTAAGTAACTTTTCTCAAAAATGCTGGGAAACGACTTTTTTTGGGGTGAAAAATCAGGTTTTACGGTAGGACTCAATGTAACGCACTCAAAGCATTGTGCTGATGGTTGGATTAAATAGTACGGGGGTCGTGGAGGTATAAAGTTCTTACATGATACAAAAGATGTATTTAAAAAACAACTTTAGAAAAAGTTGAACTTCGACCCCCAATATCTCCTTAACTAGAAGGTTCCCAGGTATGGTCTAGAACAAAAAATGACGGGGAGAACTAGTGCATTTCGGCTTCGTTAAGGGTCTTTTTACACCCTTTACTATTATTGGCTATACAAAGATCTAGATTTCCAGTGGCCTAGAATGTTAAATGAAACGTCGTAACAATCTTTTTCCTTTCCACCTAGACTATCAGGGAAGTACATTTTGAAGTACTTAAAAACATAGGAAAATCATTTGGAAAATAATTTTCCCATCTAACATTTCCCTATGTTACATCAATCGATCTAGCGGCTGTAATCCGGTAATGGAATCTCGATGTCCCAGTGACCGAATTGTGCAGTCCACTGCATAAATTGCTCAAGGAACTAGCCTTTCCTGTTAGTAGCTATAAGGACTCTAATCCTTTAATGTTGCATACGTATATTGAAGCACTTAGGTACTTATTCTGATAGGTATTGCAAGGTATACATACCTATACATAAGAAGGCTCGGACTTAAATGCCAGTTCGTACAGAACTTAAAAACTGCAGAACTTTTTCGTTCCTCATCTGTACAGACGCCAGCTCATCAAGCTACCCGAAACTGTCAAATTTTCCCGATCAACCTTGAACCTAATGCTTTAGCAATAATGTTGAAAATCTATTAAAGAAATTTGACAGATTGTAGTAGCTTGATGTACAATTTAGTGAAACATAAAGGTGGCTTTAACTATTTAACTTACTACAATTTGTGTAGAACTTATTACATAAAGAGCCATTTCAGTTATTTACGAGTATTAATACTTACAAATTATTTTGCACTTAGATACCAATTCCGAGTACGTACAACAGGTTTCCGTGGCTTGCAATCAAGTAATTAAAATGTTCTTATTAGGTACGTATATGGAATTATACCAAGTAATAATGGCTTAGATGTATAATAAACATTACCTATAGATAATTCTTATACACCCGGCTAAGTAATTCTTTACAAACTTAAAGTAAAAGTATTGCAAACATCTGTACAATAAAGGAGGACTAATGATTGAAAAAGTTACAATACAACGTAGGTATACATGGTCGATAAAAAGTAACAGCACAGTACAAGGTATTTGCACGGTAATATTATAATACAGTAATGTAACTCGGCCGCATGATAGAAATAAATGCCTACAGCCGCGCGGTACGTAAACATGCGTTAGGGCCGCGTCTCCAGCATTTTAATTACATTTGCCTACTTTCTGTTTATATTTAGTTTTGTGATTGTAAATATCCTTTTTATATAAATAAATGAAATACTTTGTATATTGAATAGGAAGTGTTCAATAAAAATGCGTTGTTTTTTGATTGGTAGATTTAATTAAAAAAACATGTTTTTGTTTGAAAAAAAAATCGGGCTTATAAATTTGCGACCGAAAAATATTTGCGCCTCGACTGAGTCGTACGAAATGCTTTATTGTTAAATTTTAAGGTATAATAAATCCGCATTCTTATATAAAGCTTAATTAAAAATTGTTTTGGGAAACATGGACAAGGTGGAGAAAATGGAATATCTTTTACTTGGTTATAGATACCTGCAGCTACTTTACAATTTACATGTTTGGTTTTAAGTGAATTTCGGAATATTTCCTCCATTTTTTCTATATATTCCACAAAATCATCGTTGGGTACAATCAAAAAGCGTTATTGGCGAATCCATACAACCAAAAACAGCACAATATTTCCTACTCGTCATATTAACTGATTTTTAGAGAAAAAATCGCGCGGTTATTGTTAAAAAAACAACACACCGTCCGTTCGACACTGCGGTACAGCCGTGACTGTCTGCACCGCGAGCGCACCCCACGATCGAGGCGCGTAGGTATAGCTCGCGTTTCGTCCGTTTGTATGAAGTTGGAGTACTGTATTATAATATTACCGTGGTATTTGTTGCCTGTATACCTAATAATTTCGCCGGCTGTACTTTTACCATCACGGAAAGGGATTCCGATTGACAGTACCTATAATAGTATGTTTTCCTGCTTCGGTAAAATACCGTTTACAGAATTTATTTATTTGATACCGAATACATTTTCCTCCACGTCAATATTCCTCGTTAGGTGCAAGCAGTGACACTATTACCGAACTCTTTCACAAATGAGTTATTTGGGTCAGCAGACGTTCATCATAATTGACTTGTTTGTTGTCCTTGAGTGAATCGTACTTGCATCGAGACCGCAGAGAGATGTACTGAAGAAAAAACTGAATTTTAAATGAGTCACATGACTATTGTTAACTCAAAATAATAAATTACTGAGTATTTCAAAAACGAAAATGATTTAAGAAATTATTTATAGAGCGGCTGAATTTAGCTACGACTTACTTCTTTTTTTTTGGATGGGGAGTCATCAAATTACCCCCCCCCCTCCCCCGCTCTGGGTGGGGGTTAGTCAGTAAAAGTCTGACACTGGAGGGAGTGTCAGACTTTTACTGACTAAAACCCATCCATGTTCCTTCTTTGCCCTTTGTGTTCCAGGGCCGCGGTATCTCTTTCGAACAGTCCCGCAGCACAATATTTTGTGAGACGAGTGTCGTCTCACAAAATATTGTAAAAGAGATTTTTTTTTTTGAGAAAATATATCAGATAACGTGTATAACTAAGTGAATCCTCGGAAAACCAAGTAGAGTTTGTTCAGTATATAGGTATTAAATTAAAGTAAACATTGAACTAAAAACGCTCCAAATATTCAAAGGTAATCGTAATACTAGTTCAAGGCTAATTAAAAAACCTGAATAGGTATAATGAGCAGTCGTTCATTAAAATTCACCCAAGCAATGTCAGTGAAACAAAACAATGAAATAAGTACACTTTTATCAAAATTCCGGTAAATTCCGGTAATAACGTAACGACGGAACCGATATAGAATGAAATACTAAACAAATACCTACTTCATTTGATAATAAATCTGCACCCAAGTGCTTCCATTTCTATAAAGATTTCGTAATAAACTCCAATAAAAACAATAATTTATTAGCTATCTGGGTTATGACAGCTTATTCTGAATGACATATTAAGCTAAAAAATACTGACAGCTAGCTATGTAGGTGCATAGCTGAGGCTGAGGTACCTACAATCGAGAAAAACAAAATATCCTCTACTTCGAAGAATCTAGGTACGAACTTTTGCAGAAATTTTATGGTATCCTCATAGTATTGTGTACAATGACGCTATAAAATGACCTCCATGCTCAGTGCGCGTGAGTCTGTGAGTCATATGATTCATTCGAACAGCAAAAACTACGCAAAACCCCACTCGGGACGCTCGAAGTACGAACGGATTGCGTATCACACCGTAGCGTAATTACAATAATTGGAACAATTTATGGTGATTGCCTTAGGTAGGTAGATACTTCAAATTCTCTGTACTTGAAGCATACATAACATAACGCCTGTAATCCCGGTTATGCAGAGGTGTACCTAGTAGTGTACTGACATTTCGATTTTAATTTTTAAGTCCCAAAAAGGGTGCGACCCTATTGCTATAAAGCAGGAAAACCTGGTGGAAAAACTCAATAACACTGCCCGACCTGGGAACCTAACCCAGGGCGTCATGCTCTTGCCCAGCAGTCGCACTGGAGCTACTAAGACAACACAAACGTAAGGAAAAACTCACTCGGAACAGACGCATTACGTATCACACAATCACACCGTAGCGTAGTTAAAATAATTGTAACAATTTATTGTGATTGGTACTTCAAGTTTTCTGTATTTTCTGCGTATTGGTTTACGACATGGAAAATGATTGGTTTATTCTAAATCATTAACAGGAAATTATTATTTGCGCGTTGTTATAGTAATTACTAATTGTAAAGTAATTCATCCTGATATTTAGTTTTAATTCGATATGAAATGAATGACTGTAAAATGACTCAAACGTTGATGAGAAAGGAAATGAAAGCCAATAAGACAATAATCACGGGAAACGAATGGTTTACTTGAACTGGTAACGTAAGATGTTTTTGCAGTTAAGAAGTGCAGTATTTTAGTAATGAAACCTCATCTGTCAACGCTTTGTTGTTTTGCTTCGTATTGTGACATAATGATAAGACTACCATAAAAGATAGTGGCCAGTTTTTTTTTCATTATATTGTCAGATTTGTTTTTATTAGATACTAGCTGTTGCCCGCGACTTCTTCGTGTGGAAATTTTGGTATGTATGTGTAAGACTGCCTCGAGTGGTCGCAAGCGTGACTACTAAGCATGAGGTCCTGGGATCGATTCCCGGGTCGGGCAAAGTGTTAAAAAAAAAGATAAGATATAAAGGGTGTAAAAAGACCCTTAACGAAGCCGAAAGGCACTTGTTCTCCTCGTCATTGTGATCATTTTTTTGTTCTGGACCATACCTGGGAACCTTCTAGTTACGGAGATATTGGGGGTCAAAGTTCCAATTTTTTCACAAGTTTTTTTTTAAATACTACATTTTAAGGTTCTAACTTTACTCCAATTATCTCCATGGTCCGTTTACTATTCAAAGCATCCATCAGCAATAAGTTTTGAGCGCATTATATTGAGTTTTACCGTAAAATGTGAACTTTGACCCCAAAAAAAAATTTCGTTTCCCAGCAAAATTTTTTGCGTAAAGTTACTTAGTTTGATGTACAGAATGCTTGGTTGACGGCATGGTGAAGGGTCTGTTTACACCCCGTATAAAGGGTGTAAAAAGACCCTTAACGAAGCCGAAGGGTACTTGTTCTCCCCGTTATTGCGATCATTTTTTTGTTCTAGGCTATACCTGGGAACCTTCTAGTTACGGAGATATTGGGGGTCAAAGTTCCGACTTTTTCACAAGTTTTTTTTTAAATCCATGTTTCTAATGTATTTTTTTTACTTTAAACACCTTCACGACACCCATATTATTCAATCCATCCATCAGCACAATGTTTTGAGTCCGTTACATTGAGTTTTACCGTAAAACGTAATTTTTCACCCCAAAAAAAAAAGTCGTTTCCCAGCAATAATTTTTGCATAAAGTTACTTAGTTTGATGTACAGGATGCTTGGTTGACGGCTTCGTGAAGGGTCTGTTTACACCCCGTATATTATATAGATAAAAGAAGATAATCTCAGTTATTAGTTATTTTCGTTATTTTTCTTCACTCCACAATTGTAAATAAAGCCAGATTAGTACTCCGCTGCCGCGGCAAATCACCGCTCAGCGGACAGACCTCCGACGCGATCTCATGGCGACATGGAGACAGCGACTGTCGCAACCCAGTGCAGGGCACGCCACAATAGTGGCGATAAGTCCCCTCTTTGAGGAGTGGCTAGAGAGGCGCCACGGCTCCCTCACCTTCCGCCTGACGCAGGTCCTCACCGGACACGGTTGTTTCGGGAGGTTCCTGCACCGAATCGGGCGGGAGGAAACGCCCGGGTGCTATCATTGCGAGGATCGTCCGGAGGACACGGTGGCGCACACCGTGGAGGTCTGCCCCGCTTGGGCGGAGCTCCGCCGTGTCCTCGTAACGGCGATAGGCGGCGGCGACCTCTCGCGCCCGGCCCTGGTTCAGGCCATGGTCCGGAGCGAGAGGGAATGGGAAGCCGTCATCTCCTTCTGCGAAGCAGTCATGCTAGCGAAGGAGGTGGCGGGACGTGAGAGGGAGAGAATCTCACGTCCCAGCCACCGCGGGCGACGCACCGGGCGTCGGGGGCCACGTGGTGGCTCCCGGCCACCGTAGGCGCGGGCCTGTGGACGGTGAGTAATGGGTTAGCTCACCGTCCGTCCGTCTTATGACGACAGGCCGTGTCGACGGCGCGTTCGTGTTCCACGCGCGCCTCAAAGAGATGTCAGCAACCAAGAAGGGGCCCGCAAGGGCCGATGCCTGCCGGGGCTGCGGGACTGTTCGAAAGAGATACCGTGGCCCTGGAACACAAAGGGCAATGAAGGAACATGGATGGGTTTTAGTCAGTAAGAGTCTGACACTCCCTCCCACTCCACCCAGAGCGGGAGAAGTCATTTGATGATTTCCCATCGGTAAAAAAAAAAAAAAAAGCCAGATTAGTATAGAAAAATGCCTAATACAGCCCCCCCCCCCAACTGCTCACCGAATGAAAAATATGTTAAATATACATAAAAAAAACTAAAGTCATAACCAATAGCGTAAAAAGTAGGGTTGAGGTAGATGGGCAATAAATTCACTATAATGTATATAAACATTTGAGTTTGAGAGTTGCCGAGTCGAGAACGCCTGGAAGAGCTACTGGTCCATGAAGTCGCTGATGAAGGGTGACCTACCTTTATCCCTGAAGCACAATCTCATCGACATGTGCATTCTGCCCATCCTAACCGGTCAGGGACCAAGCTTGAGCACCGTAATGTAAAAGTACGTAGTCGTAAAAGTCCAAACTCAAGGTTGGCCAAAGGGCGATGGAACGTAGCGTATTGGGTATTAAGCTCAGCGACAGAATTCGCAATACCACAATACGCTCAAAAACTGGAATCGCTGATGTGGGCAATAAGATTGCTAGTTTGGAGTGGGATTGGGCGGGCCAAATCTGTAGAATGCATCAGGACCGGTGGGCCAGAGTCGTCACGCAGTGGGTGCCAGAAGACGGGCGTCGTCGCCGAGGGAGGTCTAGAAAACGCTGGTGTGACGACTTAGAAGCGTTTGTGACAGATTGGACGAAGAAAACCGCACGGAGAGAAGAATGGAAGGCAATGGGGGAGGTTTTTGCCCAGCAGTGGGACAATAAAGGCTAAAAAAAAAGATTACATAAAAATTATAACGAATGGGTTGCCTAATCATTAAGTCAAGAATATTTTAAAACTGCGACAGACGCTAGGCTTGACTGCTTTTACTTAGACAACGTTATACTTTCCAATCACATCCTAACCTATGGTACCCAGACATGATCTTTGACGGAGCCTGAAAAGTCCAAACTCAAGGTTTGCCAAAGAGCGATGGATTTTAAACATCAAAATCACCTATTGAATACGCAACACCACAATGCACTCCAAGACAGGCATCGCCGATGTTGGCGATAAGTGTAAGAGGTTCAAATGGGACTGAGCGGGTCACATTTCCAGAATGGGTCAGGACAGATGGGCCAGAACAGTCATACAGTAGGTACCTGAAGACTGTCATCGTCACCGAGGCAGACCCAACAAACGCTGGTGTGACGATTTGGACTCGTTCCTGACTGATTGGCCAGAGAAGGCAAAACACCGGGACAGTTGGAAAGGAAATGGGGAAAGCCTTTGTCCAGAAGTGGGACAGAATAGGCTAATTAAAAAAACAAAACGTTATACCTTCGTGTTTGTTATAAAATTACCTATCTGTTTTTTAATACATATTTTAATGAGAAAACAGATGAGTTTATATAGTACCTAGTAGTACACCCACATTTTGTCAGTTATGTTTAACTCCCATGAAATATTTAGCAAGCCTATTTCCATTTTGTATAAAGAACAGGTTGTAAGGTTCTTCATCCCCCATAGAAAAGGGAGGAAAGTCCGACCAGACGGCTGTAATGTCTGGTGGGCTACTGCCCAACAGTTGTTGTCGGGTACTTCTAGATAGTCTTAACTCGCGGATAACTTTATTTGGGCGATTTATTTGACCCAGGCAGAATTTAGACGTATTTCGATGTTTAGTTCATCACCTGCGTCATAGATGGCGCTGTAGTACTTTTTATAGTGCCGATACACCATCAACCGGGCACAAAACCAGACTTCGTAGTTGCTACTGAGAATTTGCTGGTGGAAAAACTCAATAACACATTGCCCGACCGGGAATCTAACCTAGGACCTCATGCTCGCTTCTGAACACTATACCAATCTATAAAAGAACAATAAAATTCCAAAATAAAATTCCAAACTGCGATTGATTACTGATATTTTGCAAATCGAGAAGGAAACAGACTTCTAAAGCAAAATTTTTTTGTAGAAATCATCATCATCATTCTCCTGCCGTTCTCCCAATTTTTTCGGGGTCGGCGCAGCATGTCATCTTCTTCCATACTTCTCTATTACTTTTTGGAGAAACGTTTGAAGAAAAAAGGAAAAAAACGGAAATGCAAACGACGTCAATACAAAAAAAAAATGGAAATCTAAAAGCATCAAAAAAATATTCAAACAAATTATAAAAAAGTGAAAGTAATAGTGGGGTTTGAACTTGCGACCAGAAGCTTACAGAACGTTCAAGAACCCGCTAGGCTGTTTTCTCTGTTGACATAAGCTATAAATAGCCATTCTGGTGCTTGTCATGACTGAAATGTCAAACAAATGAAGGATACTGACATAATGCATTATTGCTCACCCCCTTAAGCGAGTAGCGTGATAATATATAGCCTAACATGTGAAGAAGCCTGTAAGGAATATTTGTGCAAAATTTGAACAGGATCTATGCAGTAGTTTTTGAGCCAAGTCGGAACATAAAATTGGATTTTTACGATTTTATTATATGTATAGATAGTGTTACTTTTCGGTGTGATAAGCGGCCTTCACATACAAGGCAAGACATCGGCTTTTGGAGATGACCGAACGACTTAAATATACTTAATGAAAAATTTAATGTTTTGAATTGATTCGAATTATATTGTAGGATTCATCATGTTATCATTAAATAAACTACAACTTTTTTTTGTTTTTGTGTGTCAAATAATGTCTAATAGATAAGTAAAGGGTATTTTAAGAAAGGTTGAGAATAATATGAAAAAAATTGTAATCATGAATAAAATTAATAACTAAGTAATACTCAAGAGTGTCATTTATTCGTATTAAAACTATAACAAATTAATTAATAAACAGAAGACCTCGACATTAATATAATTTATTATGTCCTTGAATAACATTAATATTGCGCAGGTATGCAATATTATACATATTTTACCGCAAAACATTTATTTTATTCAATAAAATACTACAAAACTTACTCAAACTTTTTATTACGAAAATGAAATTTATTACTTCCCCCCAGTTTATTTTGTAGGTTAACGATTGTTTCTCATTAAAATAATTGTGTATTATTATTACGTCGCGGCACAATAATGCTTCATTTAATATGCTCGATTATGGGATTTTTACGTCACGCTTGTTATGAAAACTACTACCGGGTAGGCAAATTGATAGAAAAATAGATAATAAATAACAATTCAGTGTTTACTTCAGGTTGCTAGTACTTGCTGTAGAACTTTAACAATCATCATCTGCCTAGCCTTTTCCCAACTATGTTGGGATCGGCTTCCAGTCTAACCGGATGCAGCTGAATACCAGTATTTTACACGGAGCGACTGCCTATCTGACCTCCACAACCTAGTCAGTACTGAGCAATACGATACCGCTTGGTAAGACTGGTTGTCAGACTTTCGGGCCACTGACTACCTGTCACGACTGTACAAATGACAGCCGGCACCAACGGCTTAACGTACTTTCCGAGGCACGGAGGAAACCCGGTATGTAATGAGCGGTCACCCATCCACGGACCAACCCAGGCAAGCGCGGCTTAACTTTAAAATCGACCCGAGCGGCTGTTATTATTTAGCCACGAGCACCTCAAACTTAAGAACATTAACAATATTAGTTCTAAACTTCTATTAGAAGTTATTCGTATCTAGTACCTATTGTACTCATGAATATTATCAACTTTTGCTAAGCGAACAGCAATAAGGAAGGAAGGGACACCAACACACACACGGTTACCACGTACAGTACCTACATCATTTTGGGGGCCAAATAGAAACTTTTCATCGCTAATTAAAAAAAAAAAACAGCCGTTTCCTACAAAAGTGCAATGTAAGAAACGCGGTCAAAATGTACGGGTTGCAAGAGACACCGACGCGAAAACGGTTACCACGTATTTAGTAGGTACATCATTCTGAGTCACCCACAAAGAATTTTTTTCATCGGTTATTAAAAAAAATCTGCTGTTCCAATCATTTTGGCCGTGAAGGTATTGTACTTTTGTAGGAAACAGTAGATTTTTTTTTCGCTGTCTTCGCGTCCGTGTCCCTTCTATCCTGTATTTACGCGGTTTGATGTTGATCTCCGCAGCCGCTGCGGTAGCGCTAGCACAACACGATTAGATAGGAAGATGGGATGGCGCAAGAGTATCAACACAAGTTGCCCACACTAAAGACAAGTAACAATGTCTTTGTTTCCGGATGGAAGATGTGCAGGTCTTTTTCGAACATCCATTAAATTATTTTACATGGGTACCTACATCTAAACTACAAAACTAACTACGAGGAGGCTCACGCGTTAATAATGTGTCGAGTTATAAGGACCCTGTTCCTTACAAAACTACTCATTCTGGTTTTTAAAACTGCATTTTTGTTATGAAAACTACTACCGGGTAGGTAAATTGATAGAAAAATAGATAGGTAACAAATGACTACTTCAGGTTGCTAGTACTTGCTTTAGAACTTTAACAATCATCATCTGCCTAGCCTTTTCCCAACTATGTTGGGATCGGCTTCCAGTCTAACCGGATGCAGCTGAATACCAGTATTTTACATGGAGCGACTGCCTATCTGACCTCCACAACCCAGTTAGTACTGGGTAATACGATACCCCTTGGTAAGACTGGTTGTCAGACTTTCGGGTCACTGACCTAACGACTGTCAAAGATCTACAAATGACACCCGGGACCAACGGCTTAACGTGCATTCCGAGGCCATCCACAGACCAACCTAGGCAAGCAAGAGCGACCCGAGCGGCTGTTATGATTAAGCCACAGGCATAAGCTAGTAATAAAATATATTAGCAATTCCTTTTTTTTTATTTTCCTCTCAATACATATATTTCACGAACATAATAAGTACCTATTACACGTTATTAACTAATAATTATCAGGTATGTATTGCATATAACACGGTATAATCCATCACAATTTCATTAAAAATGCAGGAACGAGATTTATTTTAAAAAAGTGACGTGTAATATTGAATCTTACGTAATGAGCTCATTATCAGTGTTGATATTAAAATTCAGTAGTAAAAACTGAACCCGTAAAAGATAATAAACAAATGAAATGGACACTCGAGTACATAATAACGACTTGAGCTTCGTTATCGGTAGTACTACTTGTACTATTATGTATTCCGTGGTTGTACCGAAATGGTAGCAAATAGGTACAGTCACCACAAGCACTTATACCTATAAACTTGGCTACTATTCAAACTGATTTCCTCATACTGGTTTGGTTGTAATTTTATGCAGAACTAACAAATACTTTTTTATTTTGCAAAGTGTTCACTCATATATTTGTGCTTGTGACTGCACGTAATATTATGTCATACCTACGCGAAAATATCCAAGGTCGATTATGTTTTGGATTACATAGGTAATGTTTGGAACCACGCGGTGAAGGTAGATAACAGGCAGTTATAGGAGCGTCTATCAGCATCATCATTCTCCTGCCGTTATCCCAATTTATTTGGGGTCGGCGCAGCATGTCTTCTTCTTCCATACTTCTCTATTACTCGTCATCTCATCAGACATCTCCTTTCGTGCCATATCATCCTTCACACAGTTCATTCATCGTTTATTTGGTTTTCCTCTACTCTTATACCCATCCACATTCATATCATTTTGGGAGCGCCTATGTAGGTCGATATATGCGGGTGTTTCCATATACAATATTGTTTTAATAAATTGCGTATTCTAGTAAGTAACAATACTACACATTTCGCGCTAGAACAACAGAACAACAGGCCCATCCTCTCTGTTTTTAATAGAATTATTAATAGAGTCCCAAGTACTAAGCAACTGATAATGCAACAATCAAAATTATCTATTGTTCCTTATGATAACGTCTTGTACAATATCAAATAATAACAGTTAGATAAGTTTGTTTACAAGTTGTGAGTAACTTCATATCTAGAAGGATTACTGACCTGACTGCCTATAATTTCCTGCTGAAGCCATCAAACCTTATAGTTATGCAGCTAAGAGTGAATTTACAGTGCACACCGTTGGGCTTTCAACAGTTCAATACAGCTGTTGTATGCACTGATATCGTATTTCTAAATGCTGTCACCGACCACCTGTTGATCTTACTCGAATAAGAACAACAATAATGAATTTTCCTACTTCTGTTCTGATTAAATTCGATAAAGGTAAGACTCGAAGAAAATGATTAAATTGTCTTTCTTTTGGCTACAAGTTTGGCGCCTTCAGTTGCGTCCATCAGTTCCTGTAATGAAGAAACATCAGGACTCTCACAGGACACGATGTTAACGCGCTGCCGAGCGCATCTTCTTCACCATCTACCACTCCCGCTCTGTTTCTCTCTCTAGCAAATGACGGTTCGAAGCGACAGAAAAGGATAGGAGCATAGGAAAATTTGATTCCGCGCTGATAGACGTGGTTCAGCTTTTAAATGCCCCATAGTTTGCAGAACAGCACCATATTAACACTCTAGAGCGGAGTCATCTGTGGATCTCTACCTGAGCAAGTTTTCCTGGCTTCGTCCAAACTGGTGTTTGTTTACCGAGTTCCAGGTTAGACCTGTGACCCGGCTACTCATTATCTTTGAAGATAGTTGAATAATTTCTCCGGGACTTATCGACCTCCCATTGACTCCGCGCTAAATTAGCTTTCAGGAGATAATAGAACCGCGGGATAATCCCAAGAAAACATCTTGAGTTATAAACAAACCTGTGCATGTCTAAGCTGGTTGACGAGCGTGGAGCACCTCTCTGGGTCTTTCCGGCCGTCAAACGAGTCCAATTCAGCCGCGACCATGTTTAGTGCGTCGTCGGCGAAGAAGAACTGCGCTAGAAGCGACCGGTCGTCCCTCTGAAACAAGAGAAAACAATTTTAAGATTAAGATTTTTTTACATAACGCCTGTAATCTCCGAAGGGTTAGGCAGACGTGTACCTAATACACCCACAAGATTATTTAGTAAGCCGTTGGTCCCGGGTGTCATTTGTAGATCTTTGACAGTCGTTAGGTAGTCAGTTGCCCAAAAAGTCTGACAACCTGTCTTACCAGAGGGTATCGTATTACCGAGTACTAACTGGGTTGTGGAGGTCAGATAGGCAGTCGCTCCATGTAAAATACTGGTATTCAGCTGCATCTGGTTAGACTGGAAGCCGACCCCATTATAGTTGGGAAAAGGCTAGGGAGATGATGAAGTTTGTTTAGTAAACACAATATTGGGTTTTGGAGCATACAACAGCTCCATCAGTCTGCCCCGCTGTCAAACATTCCTGACTAGCTTATCCTTCTAGTTAGTTTCAGTTTGGCATAAGTTATTTGTATAGCTTAGTCTGAATGAGCTCGTGGCTAAATAATCACAGCCGCTAGAGGTCGATCTTTAGGTTAAGCCGGGCTTGCCTAGGCTGGTTTGTGGATGGGTGGCCACCCATTACATACCGAGTTTCCTCCGTGCCTCGGAAAGCACGTTAAGCCGTTGGTTCCGGGTGTCATTTATAGATCTTTGACAGTCGTTAGGTATTCAGTGGCCCACAAAGTCTGACAACCCTACAGCTGCATCGGGTTAGACTGGTAGCCAACCCCAATATAGTTGGGAAAAGGCTAGACAGATGATGATGAGTCTGAATGTCAGAAGAAATCAAAACAACTTCGGTTTACGTAGCAAGCAATAGTTAGCTAGCCACAGGAAAAGGTTGGTTGTCAGATAAATGCACGTCAATCGCTAGACATAATGCGTTCTAGATATTGACGTACCTTAGCTACGTATGCATAAGTACCCAGTTTATTACACAGTCGGTAACCGATCCATTGTAAGGTAGATTTCTTTTTCTATTACCAAGGGAATACCAACACGTTTTCAATTACTTATGCTACTAATGTCTATTTCAAAGTATTTGTTACGTTTAAGTATTCGTTGCATCACCATCAAGAAAAAACTTGTCGTGAAGATACCGTTTATTGTTTTGTACGTAAATGAATTCGTTGATTAATAAATTACAGACAATTATAATAGTCTTAACTCATCATTAGCGTACTGTAGCTGCTGAAACCATACACCCAGCCCATCGGAGAAGAAAAAATGTGACAATTCTGTAACTTGTAAATTTTTATACCTGTCTTGAAGATAGGTCTGACCGTATCCCGCATTACTTGGCCTCTCTTTGCAGAAAAGGATCTGGAAGAGAGGTCAGGTACCTTAAGGCCTATTTATTATACACAAAGACAGGTCCAAAGTTTTGTTAACAATGGACACATAATCCATGGTTCGTATCACGTCATTAAAGCACCATTCATGTAAATAAGCATTATAACTAAGTTCAGTGTAGTGACAACAATGTGTAGTAAATAAATGAATGAGTTGACAGCTAAATTACGGTGTTAGCAGCCAGGTGTTTACGTTGGCCAGTCATTGTGTTGAAGTTACAAGTCATGGTACGTTAATAGCTTCAAAGTATATTCAAATGTAGGAGTTGAACATTGTGGACATGGCACCTACATTTTGTGTCTTCGACAGGTTTTGTCGAAAGATTACGTCATGTTATTTAGCTTAGAGGCAAATAATACTTTGGCGAACGGCAGACATTGCACTTTTAGCCTTAAACTAGAGGAATAGAATCATACGAAAAGCCCGATTTCCACGAAATTCACATCTCGTCTCTCATCTCTTCTCTGACTGGTCGAATCTTGGAATTCTTCTCTCGGCTCCGCTCGTCCCCGTTTTTTAATCATAACTTTAAAGGAGATCAAGTTAGGACTCTGCCACAGAGATATTTTTTACTGCAAATAACCCCAACTATCGCTCTGTTTCGTTTGATCCACGATTTTTTGCCCACCCTGTATAGTACATATACGGTGTTGCTGGTACAGCTACTTTAGTAATCACAATATTTTATTCGCATAATAAAAACGCAAAACAAGTATGGCGTTATTCTTAGTATTCATTAGTATTTGACCCCATGGCTAATGGGTGCAAAGACCTAATCAAGTTGGAGCAGTACATTAAAAATAGAAGAAAAACACACGATTTGGGGCTCATTTTATACGTTCTAAGTTTAGATTCTTATAAAACAACATTATACCACTCGAGTCGTAAAAACTTGAAACCGAGGACAGGCTTTCGGCAGGACAAAGCTAGGACATTTGCACCGCAGTACGAACCGAAGTTCGTGTTCGTTTGAACGTCTCAGTTGACTTGCTAAAATACTAGCGGGAAATTAAATTAAAACTTAAAATATGCATTTAGTTGAATGAGTTATTGATTTAAAATATTGTAATGTTTATTTTTACCAAACTTATGTAGTAATGAATAAATAATTCTTTATTTTGTTGATAGTTCTAAAGGTCAATTAAGTCAACAATTATGTATTCGTCTTCTTATAAAGCAGCCTCATATTGCGGATTTTTCCTTGAGAACATTACGAAATAAAATTATTATGATGACGCCATGTCATACGTAGGCTACATATTAAACGACGACCGGTTCATTAAAGTGATATTCTGTATAAAACCCACTTAAATAAAAAACACTGTTATTTACCGCAATCACGACAAACAACACAATATGAATCATTTTGTAATTACTTATTGAAAACGGTTTGAATAGGTACTTTTAGAAAATTAAAAAGTTCCAGTTACTAGCCCAATTCATCGGTCTGGTGTAAACAAGTCTTCGGATCCCAGTCAAACGACCTCCATGTGACATCGCCGAAAATATGGAAAAGCTGACATTGCAAATAGAATTATGAAATAAATTATGGCCACTTTTAGTGGTTTTATAATTTAAAATGGCGTATTATTTGATATTATGTTTTGGAGACTTTTTATAATGGCTAGACACGCTCACCCACGTTTAGGTCACCTGTGATTTGTGTTGTGATGTGAACGAAGCATCGACTAAGTAATTGTAAAGTTTTTTTTTTTACTGTTATTGTACTAGTTTATAATTTGTGACTTCTAGTTACAGTTATATGTTTCGTATTCCAGTATGGTAGTAATATCTAACAATATATGTATATTTTAATGTGCCTGGAGAGTTGTACCTAGGTATTTATTACTTTGCTTGAGTGTAATTCTCAATGTTTCTTTATTTTTATTTTGGTATATTGGAGTGTGCTAGTGCTAGCTGACATGTGGCATTTAACTTTTGTTTTATTTGATTATATTAATACTTCGTGTATTATTGTCTAAAATGTGGTTGTACAAACCTATTATGTAGTAGTGTTGCTGGGCAGTGGGGAAGGGCGGACGTTTTGGGGGCTATCTTATGTAGTTGACGTTCAAAACATGCTGATTTTCAGTATTTTTTGACTTGACTTTGTGATTTTGATTACTTTTTTAGCTTTTGCTTTCCCACTACCTCCTGTGACTAAAAAGTCCTGCCAAGTATTCTTTTCCCGATTAACTTTTTAATTTTCAAAATTAACTTAAAAAGAAAGACTGATATCTAAGTCCTCCTTCATGCACCTGGGCAATAAAAATCAACATAAGGACATGAATGAATTATAAGTTTTTAAACTGACATGATCACGAACATTATCATTAACTCTAGAAACAGGATAATTACCATGTTTACTGTTAGATTTGAGTTCCCGATATTTCGGCGAACTCAAATCTAACAGTAAACATTAATTATTCCGTCTCTATGTAGACAGTGATAATGTTAGTAACCATGTCAGTTCAAAAACTTATAATTCATCCATGTCCTTATATATCGGGAACTAAAATCTATAGTAAACATGTTAAATATCCCGTCTCTAGAGTTAATAACAATGGATGAATTACTTCAACGGATATTATCTTGTACTAATTAATTATAGGATCAACACTTAAATACAAAGTAATCACATCAGATCAATTAACGTTTTTCTTGCCTAGCGTGAGACTGTTACATAAGATAAAAACATTTGTTATGTAACTCTATTATCTCAATTAGCAGTCTAGTCTCTTTCAATTCTAAGTGAAAAGATTTCTTTATAATCTTATATAAATAAACCAAAACCTAGGATTAAGTGAATGGCTTGAGATCAAGGTGACAGACGTCACACCAGGCTGGGTATGTCGCCTCGCGCTTGTCCACTTTCATCAGCTCGATTTATATAACGAAAACTTATGCCAATATCAACTTTAACACTCCGTAATAAAGTCCCAAAAAATCTGTTTTGATGCTATTGTAAATGCTTATAAACAAAAAAAAACTGTGCAAATAAACAAACTTGTTTTACTTTAATAGCCTTACAGCCAGTTTCTTCATCGACAACTAAAGTTAACAGTAAAAGTATTAACCTTTACTTGACCATTGCTGATATTATAGGAAATGTGTTTCTTCATCCAAGTAAAAGCAAAACTAAAAGTCAACAGAGTTGCCACAACACAAACGTCGTAATTTCCCCAAATACTCGTGGGGAGGTTTTTTTACACATGACAGCACCGCAATAGCATTGTCAAGTAGTGTCAAAAGACAAGTATAAGTTCTTTAAAAATAGGTAAAATGAATAAGGATTTATTGTATCATTCGTAAAAATTCACTTTCACTCGTAAAAATACTCTCAAAAGATAGACCTCGATCAAACTAAGATAAAAGCCAATCACAGCATATGTTTTTATGTTTGGGTTTGGCTGGAATAACATGATTTATAACCACACATATAGCGTGGGCAAATTCAGAACTAAAGCTGCTATTTTATTTTTTCAAACATTTCAGAAATGTCTACTAATAGCGCTGTCCTGTCAACCTCTATGAAGCGCCAAAAGATCTTTATAGCACTCAGACCATATCCTGGATTAACACATAGGATACTGTTTGTCCTGGGTAATTAAGTAGTTGCAGAGCAGGTTGGCAATAAATATTACCTACCAGGTGATTTACTTTTGGTGTACGGTCTCATCAAACGTACATTTACGTAAGAAGTTTAAGTAAGAAAACGGAATAATGGTTTTATAAAGTTTTATTTTTATAAAATTTCATGTTAAAAAAAACACATTCGGGCACCATCTGTGCAACCTCTATATCATCCAGGGTCGATGGTACTGCATGCTGGGATGCATACAGCGAGAAAGACGTAAGAGCGCCCGAATAATGTAAATACACATATTGTTTGCACGTTGTATGAAAATACACCTTTCCTATTTCTGTACAGCTCTGCCCTTTCACCTCCTGGAACAGATATTATTTGTAATAATGCATATTTTGTGAAATGTGAATGTTAGTAGAGATGTTAGGACATTTTGTATTTTGTTAGGATTTTGTTTTGAAAGGGCACACACACAGACCATGTCCTGGATTAACACATAGGATACTATTTGTCCTGGGAAATTGTTGCAGTGTAGGTTAGCAAAAAATATCGCCTACCAGGTGATATAATTACTATATGGGTACAGTCAATAGCTCCAATTATTTTTGGAAATCTGGCTATGTCGTAAACTTGACAAGATATGCTTTCTAGTTCTTCATTTCTTGGCATTTGTACAAACATCCCTGCTAAAGAAGCTATAGCGTGTGATACTCTGAAAACGCATTTACATACTGTACTTTTATGTACGCCAGCTATATCGCCCACAACTTGTTGCATTGATCCAGGTGCATAAAATCGTAAAGCCAGCAATAATTGTTCTTTCACAGATAGAGCTTTATTCCTGTAATTATCAAAAGGTAATGAATTTAGACTATTCTTGACATTTCCAAGGAGAGATTTTTGTGGAAATAGGACCTGCGGGTAGCTGTTTACATAATAAGTGCTGGTAGTAATACAAAATACAAACTGAAGTTGAACTTACTTTTCTGTGGTTGGCGTCAGTTTATCTTGTAACATCATGCTGAGGAAAGCAACGGTTTCCTTTGAAATTCTGTATCGGAACAGAAAATCGGCCTCGTCCCATAGGAAATGATCTTTGCGAACATTAAACTTTTTACGCCTATACGTTAAATAACTTACGATAGATTCATCGTCTGATGAAATTGAACTTTCACTGGACGAAGATTGTGATAACATTTTAATATTACAATAAAATCTAGGAAATAAATGCAGTGATATCTATATGACTTATGTCAAAATAACAGTGACTTTTGCTTTAGCAGCTCCCTTTTGAGCAGCAAAAGTTAAAGGCAAAAGTAACAGTTAAACCAACGGCTAAAATTGTGAAGAAACGTATTTAACCGTTACTTTTACTTTATGACATTGCTTTGACTGTTACTTTTGATGAAGAAACTAGCCGTTAGTGACGCAAGCTTTGTGTTTTACTAAGATAAAGTTAAATGCAATAATAAGTTGTTAGATCTAATCTGATAAGATTCGTTTATTTCTAAAACTGTCTATAAACGATAACGAATATATGATAACATCAGCATCATCATTGTGATATGATTATGACAATCATAGTGGAAATTCTTGTCACGTTTTTATCATTGCATTCTATGACTGTTTTTAAATCGCGTGACAAAACAATGCAGTGTATAGAAAAAAACACAATGGAAATATATTATATTGCGCCCTACCATAAACTCAATTATATAAAAATGGCAAAGGAAATACCTTTCCGCATGTAAAAAATATACAATACTAGCTTTTGCCCGCGGCTTCGCTCGCGTTAATTTAGAATTTGACAATCAATTCGGGTTGTATTGTGCTTGTAATAATATAATTCAAGTAAGATTCGATAGACACGTGGCGCAATCTATTATCATATTTACGTTATTGTTGTTTTCTTCGGGAACTGTACTTTTTTCGGGATGAAAGGCCCTATGACCCTATGTCCTTTTCTGTACACCTGACAACGTAATACAAAATTCCCTTCAAAATTCAGGATGATCGGTTCAGTGATTTAGGCGTGAAAAGGTAACAAACAAACAAACAAACAAACAAACAAACATTAGAATTTATAATATTAGTTAGGTAATAGTAAATAAGGTTAAGGATTCTTCAGTCCGGTGCGAATGTGGTTTTAAAACTTTAACTCGAATGTTATACAGGTAGATTTCGTGATCAAAACTCGATTCGATTATAAATCTGAAGCAGTATTATCAGTTATCGAGCATCATTCGACAAGGGTTCCGTACTAGGTCAAGTCGATTGGACCGCGGCCAACCGAGCCAGCATCGGAAAATTGAGAAAATCGAATACATGCCCGAAGTCCGAACTGCACCAAACAAATATTTCCGATTAAATTGACCGCGAAACGGATTTAATTAGAGACAATTATATATGAATTAGAGCAAATCATCGCCATCAGTTTCTGTGGCGATTCAGTGCAATGACTCATTTCAGTTGTAAACACACACACACACACACACACACTCGTGCCGAAACACGCAAACGCCTTGTTGAATCCTACATCTGCTAGCAGACGAGTTTTTGTTGTGTGAAATCTTCGCATATATGGTAACTTGTCCATAACTGAATTTGGCATTGAGCAGATCGGTTAACACGTTACCCGAAGATTTTTTCAAGCTGAAATAGTCAATAGGAATGCCAGAAACCTACGTTTTATCGTTCATCGAAGGATTCGCCGGCGCAACTATTTGACGGGTTCTTGCTCAACTGCTGAATGAAAATAGGTCATGGCTCTGTTGCGTGCTGTAAACAACAGAATTTACTGTAACTGGCTTCACTTTACTTCGAATAGTTACCGTGTCACTGAGTTCTTTCGGAGCATTAAAGAGTATCTTGGTTGTTTTATTGTTACATCTTATTTAAGCAGTACCTATAATCAATCTCATATAATGCAAAAGTGATGGTACAAAGTAACTACCCATCCCATAAGATACACTTGCTGAACTCGAATGTTAAGCAACTCTCAAAACAATTGCCGGATAGTTGCAAGTAGTTGCCATTCCATGTGAGCGTGGAGCAGAGCAATCTGAGCAATTTTCCGGTATGCAGTTAACAACGACACCTTGAATCAGCCAGCCTCGCAGATGTAGCGGCAGATAGCTCTATTGTGATTTGTGTCTATTAAATTCATTGCAATTTACCAATTTGTGACGTAGCTCAGTCGTTGGGGTTCGAGAGCGGCTGGATGCATGAGTTACAATGCAACGTTGATGCAATAATTGTTGAGTAACTAGATAGAGAAGCTGTCTTTATTCAGGTACGGTCCAGTGGTTTTGACGCAGATTTTGCGAAGTGCACATTTTGCGAAATGCACATTTTGCGAAGTGCACATTTTGCGTCAAATGCACATTTTGCGAAGTGCACAATGTGCGTCAAACCCGGTCCAGTCACAGAAGTGCAATGCAATGTGTTTGGTCGACTCCCAGACGCCTGCTCACCGTTCCACTCGTCTTCGCTTTCCATCTGGGTGAACCAGGTCTCAGCCTGGCATTAAAATTTCAACAAAACCCTTCCAGTTGCTCTTGAAATAGATTCTGATGTTCAAATTGTGGGGAAAGTATTGATCATCAACATGCATTTGTAAATGGGAAAGCCTGTTGGCAACGAAAACTATTATTCTGAACTGAGTTTTGTTCCAAATAGTTTTATTACGAACGCGCCACGAAATTGTAGCCGATGAGGAAAACAGTTGGGATTCCCCCATCCATACGAACTGTGGCAAAGACATAAATGCCAACAGGAAATGTTATAAGAGTTGTTATTTAATAAACTATCAGCCAAATGGTGGATTCTACGAGTACTAATTGAAGAGTTTCGCACTATTACATTAATGAAATACTAAAATAATAATTTACGACAACAATTCGACGATTATTAATGACTACATTAATTAATGTTCGCTGAATTTTTTTCGTAAAAGCATAGCAAATGCATAATAATCTTTAAGTTAGGGTTGCGCTTGTATACTTCGAAGAAAAGGATAGGGGCATGGATTCCGTGCTGCTAGATGAGGTTTAACCCTTAACATGTCTGCATGTAAAATTCTGTCTCACTACCAAAACCTACGGCCATTCCGTCTGTGTATGCCCAAACAACATGAATCAAAGCCCAAACAATATGAATGAACAGAGTGAACCAACTAAAAATATATTGTAAATTATGTGTACTACCGAGTCCACTGAGGGCCTGCCACTTTTCACACTAATGCCCTAAGTAATAAAGTTGAAAAGTGGTCGACCGTCAGTGAACTCGGGACTAGGTCCATAAAGTGAAAAAAATCTAGAACTAATTGGCCCCGACATTGGCATCCACATTCACGGCACCTACACTTGTTTCGAAATGAGTTTTTATTTTATAATCATACGCTACTCAGACAAACTGTGAGTCAAACTATAATTGACTCGATTACCGACGAGTAGGTATCTTCTAGATTCATCTTTGGCATATCAGGAATGGTATACCTAGTTCTACAAAAACATACCTACCAATTAAATCAAAGATAGTTTGGCAAGGGGGTTTATTTACAATAGACTATTTCGAACAGTCTTTGAACCGCATAAGAACGCAATCATCAGGCTGAGATAGTTGTTAGGTACCAGTAGCGAAGCGTCAATTTTTGTAAAAGGAAAGCCGGAGTACATATCTTTAATGTGATTATATTATTTGTCTATAGAATACTGACTGGCCATTTTTCAAAGGGAAGCTGGTAGGAATCGAGTTGCATGGAACCTTCGCCACTGGTAGGTACTGATACTGAAAATCAGGTCGCAACGATGGCCTGGATCCCAAATATGACCTAATTTTCAGTAAGTTGGTAGTATTAGGTCGCAGGAAAGTTCATAGCGTATAACTGGATTTGACTAAATCCATTATATTATACGTATAACCTAATAAAATAAAAAATAAAGGTGAAAAGAATACGCGAGACGAATATTAAACCAACAAATAATACGTTTTTCTTTAGCTAGGCTTCATATTTAAGATTTTCATGTCTTATACGTGTATCAAAGAAAACGTGATTACTAAGCATACAATAAACCCTAACCTGCTTATTTCGATAAAATCTAAACCTTGCTTTTTATTTTTTATTTTATTTTTATTTTTAGTACATTCATTCGTTCTTTTTGTGTACATAATAAAGTATTTCTTTGGCCACGGTTTAGTGAACGTTACATAGCAATACTTTATTCATACAAAGAACAGTTTTTGTATGTTCCAAGCGAATTTTCTAAAGACATTCCAAATGTCATGTCTCGTCATCGATATCTTGATTCTGACACATTCACCTAGGTACCTACTTTCGAAACTTAGATTGGAGCGATTTCACTATCTATAGAAGAAGAATGAGATCATACAAACGGTACTAAGTGTTTAATTTAATAACACCATTTTCTGTAAGGCTCTCCTTCGATAACAATAAGAATGCGAGTTATTTTTCCTTGTTTAATGCTTATTATACTTTATGGGGCCATGAATAAAGTATCTAATCAATAATTGTTATAAAAACTTTCGATTTACAAACACTTATTTCTGTTAACATCACTCGACGGCATTGAAGTCCATCGGAACTTCGCAATACACGGCCAACATTTTTGACAACCGTGAAACACCGCCCTCATTTCCAACCATTTACGAAACACAAACTGACATGCACATCTTATCTTAATAAAACATGGAAAGCAATGAAATAGCGTCGACAATGAGATCACATGACGGTTCGGTGAACGAAATCCTTGACGAAATGCAAATAAGTGGGCAACGGCCGACAATCTGTATTGAAGATTAATTCTTCCGGCAATTAGATCCTAATAAGTGCTCAACTCATCAATTAGATGCTCTTGGAGATCATAAACATCGGAAACGGAAAATTACATCAAAATAATATCATTGTGGCTACGAGGAACGGGGTGCCGACGTCATTTGACTCAATTGTCAATATCACTCTCTTGTCTTGACAAACTGTTTATGAAAGCAATGACACTTCAGGACAACGATAGGGCGTTACTCCTAGACACAATAGTTGTGTGGGAGACTGAAGTGGTTGACTGACATTAAGGGACGTTCTTGTAGTAAACTTGACAATAATGACTATAAGTATTAGTGAAAAAGTCGTGCATGGGACGCAGAAACTAAGAGGACTGTCTTTGTTGATGCCTTAAAAGGTAGAGATACAGCTGCTAATCAATGGAGCATAGCAGTTTTCCTAGGCACTATTACAGATCCACACCACACCACAATACCACCACCATTATGGAAATTCCCTATTTAGGCCGCGATACAAAAACCGATTTTGGGAGCACCAGCAAAAGCTGAAATGAAAAGCTGGTTTACTACTACAAGTAATGTGTTGCATTATTGCAATAATACAGAATATCCTACGTACAAAAACAATACAATAAACGTAGGATTGAATTCAATTTCCGACTATTACTTAACAGTCGATGACATAACAGGCGCTGCGTCCGCGCATGTCAACTGTGGCATTCCTTTATTACTCACAGAACACAACGACTAGCATTGAAGCAAATAACTCGTAGGCATTCATTGAATAACGTAACATGCAGAATCTTATCGCACTAAAGAAACTTGATACAGGAAGTAAATAATTGGTTAGTTTACAATGACTTCATCTCGCAGGCGTTCTTAGAGATTTTAATCTGAAACAGATTGTACAATTTGAAACTTTAATTGTGTTCTGTTTCCTGGCACACAACCATTCATAATTGCAGTACCCGTACTACCTATTACAAGAACTAGACTTCGTGCTTCATACACTGAGCAGGTTAGATGTTAATGCCGTTTTTCTATCGTCGTCATCAGCAGCTGCCTAGCCTTTTCCCAACTATGTTGGGGTCGGCTTCCAGTCTAACCGGATGCAGCTGAATACCAGTATTTTACATGGAGCTACTGCCTATCTGACCTCCACAACCCAGTTATTACTGTGTAATACTATACCCCTTGGTAAGACTAGTTGTCAGACTTTCGGGCAGACTGCCTGTAACGACTGTCAATGATCTACATGACAGCCGGACCAATGGCTTAGCGTGCTCTGAGGCACGGAGGAAACTCGGTATGGGATGGGTGTTCACCTATCCACAGACCAGCCTAAACAAGCGCGGCTTAACCAGAAGATCAATCCGAGCGGCTGTTATTATTTAGCCACGAGCCTTTTTATCATCGTCAATCATGGCTTTTCAGGGCACATGAGACGTTGATTCGACACTTCTTTATAGGTGCTGTTAAATCGGAACAGTTTGTTTACACCGGTTTAAGAGCTCTATCTCTAGCGGTGAAAGATTTATGGGCTGATAATATGTGTGACACTCGAGTGTTGATCATCCAAGTGATAATTATCAACTTTCTATTATCACAGCTCACGAAATATGTTTCAGGCTTCACGTAACATGAAAACTGTCGTGCAAAGATCCAGTTACAGATTGCAGTAGCAAATTTAATCGGATTATATCTAGCTTATGATATTGTGATTTTTCTTCGTCGGTCACTTAACTTTTGTCAATGCTAGGAGTACAGACACAAGCATAGCCAGCAGCTGCTCAAGTTTTTTGTAACGCCATTCAATTTTGTTCCGTTGTCTCCAAGTCTTAAAGTGCATTTGTTTTATCCTCGCACTGGAACACCAGGAGCAGTTTACACCAACGGAGTAGTAAGGTCTACCATCCAGCAGAGGTGGCTCGCTCACACCAACAGGCTGCCACCTCTCATGTTATTTATGACTAGCTGTGTCCCAAGGTTTCATTCGCCGTTTCTGACTTCTTGTATTTTTCTCGGCTGCTTAGTCGGATTTTAAGAGATTTCTTCAAATTCGACTGGTTGTTCCAGTAATTAGCTCATAAACAAACTCTCTCAGCTTTATTATATTAGTATAGATTTAGATAAATGGACTGCTCGACACCATGTGGCTCTTTTGGATACATAATATCATAGCTGACATGAGATTTTACAAAAAAATATTTGAATCAGCTTTTCATACACTGAGGGATAAGACTTCTGAATGAAAGTCATCCTAACACGGATCTTTTAACCCCGATATCTAAATACTTTCAAACAAAAATAAATAAACAACATTAGTGCCAAGTATTTCGGTATGAGATTAAAGGCAAATGAACTTAGAACGTTATTAGGAACAGCACATTTATATTCAAGGAAAACAATATTATCTTATCTATATTACAAACGGATGTCTATGGTCAACCATCCATCGTCAAGTCACGCATATTTTTTTGTCAGTGCATTGTTATTTTGATAATTAGGGTAGGTATTTGAGGTTTTTTGCTGGGTATTGTTTTAATTTGATAAGTATGTAGTCAGATAGTACGTTTGTTAAATACTTTTTAAGTTAGTGGATTTTATTTTAAACGTTAACAGGCAAGATAATTATTAAAAAAAAACCGTATACTTTCTAGGTTGAATCTATTAAAAACTGAACTCTAATGCCCCTTTTCACTAACACTAGATAACACCTAAATGAATGCTTAAATAAAAATACACTATTTATAGAATTTTCAACTATCGGCGCTGATTATAGCGTGCTTTAATTTAGACATTTGTTTGTGTATCACTTGGTGTCAGCGAAATCGGGTATTAAATTCTAAGAAATTTGTCTCACCAGGAAACTGCTAAGACATAAATCTAGATATCTATAAATACTCACGAGGCAGAACGCCTAGATTCGAAAGAGTAAATAAATACTAAACTTGATAGATGGTAAAAACAAACACTCTTTGTGGATAACACAAGAAGTGCCTGGTATTTTAATAACATCATATTTTGGAAAACAAGACTTAAAAAACAAACATAACTGGCGAAATGTGGGTGTACTATACCTAACCTTTGGGTTATTGGGTGTTCTATACACCTGTACCCAACCTTTCAGGGATTACAGGCGTGATGTTATGTTATATTTTAGAAGATTCCCTTTCCTAAAAAAAAATGGTAAGTATGAACAATATAATGTCAATAGTAGTATAACGGGTGTAAAAAGACCCTTAACGAAAACCACATATTCTGCCTGCATCATTGGGATATTTCTTTGTTCTGGACCATACCTGAGAACCTACGAGTTACGGAGATACTGGAGGTCAAAGTTCCAATTTTTTCACAAGTTTTTTTTAAATACTACTTTTTAAGGTTTTAATTTTACTTTAATTACCTGCATGACCCGTTTACTATTCAAAGCATCCATCAGCACCATGTTTTGAGTGCGTTGCATTGAGTTTTACCGTAAAAAGTATGTTTTCACCCAAAAAAAAAAGTCGTTTCCCAGCAATAATTTTTGCGTAGGGTGACTTAGTTTGATGTACATAATGCTTGGTTGACGGCTTCGTGAAGGGCCCGTTTACACCTTGTAGAATATATGAACAATTTATAATAATAATATGTCTGTTGTTCTCCTATGGTGAATGCTGCGTATAATAGGCATACATACCAGCAGTTTTATGTTATTTTTATTGTTTCAAATTAATTCTTAGTATGTATTGCTGTTGGTGTACCAAATAAATAAATAAATAACAATATAAATGAAGGTCATGGACATACATTTTTGTAATTGTAACAAAAGATGGCACGAAGTTCATGCGTGACAAGCCGCCAACTGGTTGCCTAGCCTGTCTACCAGACAAGGGACGTGGTGACCTTTCCATAGTTTTGTGAGTAAGTAGAACAGCTGAAATTACGACCTTGTATGAGTAGATCATGACAATGTGTCGGGTATACACTATTTTTATGATAAATCATCAAATTGCGTGTTGGGTCATCCATATAAAAGTTGTTTGTGCGAATTTTATAAAACCAGGTGATATCTTGAATGATACAACAATATTAGATGTCGATAAATGTTGAAATATTATGAAATCATTCCTATCAACTAATTAATCAGTACCGTAACGTAACGCTTTGCTGATAGGCTAATATTTATGTTTAGAGAAGTCCAAAAACCTGTTTTAAAAAAAGATTTATTTTTTACCTGTGGTTTTACCCATCTTATGCAGTTTTTGAGAACCTAATTGGAGAACCAACTTGGCAAAGATTGCTAAATCACAATTGGCCCCAATATTGACCCTTGTGGAAATTCACACGAATCATGTCTCTGACAATGATGATGATAAATGAATTACAGTTAGCAGGCTGGTCATCTTCGAAACAGATAAGTAAAGGCGTACTACTAAATAGTAAGACCGTACCTATTAGCTATGTTTACTAATAGTGCTCACGCAGTGTAATGGTGCTGCCACACTGCTGTTAAAAATATTTACAAACATTAGTAAACATTTTCTTAACAAACATTTGATCACAATGTTAAGAAAATGTTTTCATGTTAAGGTGAGTATAGACTACAACATTTACTTGTAACAGAACAACGAGCCGCTCTATGATATCGTCCCCGTAGCGCGAAAAGTCACTAAGTCCGAAAATGGCCAAAATGAGTTATCAGTGTCATTAGAATCACATTTTTTTTCTCTAAATATCTGTCAAACCGTCTTTTTTGTAGCTGCTCTTGTTTTTGATTTACGTAATATGCAAAGTAAGCAAGTCTACCCTTTGGACCCCAGAGCGTAATGGAAGAATTAACTAATTCAGTTAATTATTTTATATTTATCTAACTTGTACAAAACTCGAAACTAAAACGACTTAATTACTTTTTCTTTTGAATTAATGATGCATGCAAATGCTTTTAGGTATCGTAAACATCACTAAAATGATTTAGTGAGTTTTTAATATCAATAGTTTGCTAAAACACTGGAAAGCGAAAATTAACTAACTCGACATAGTGATTACTCACTCTTTATTTTTAAAGTATTTGTACAATACTCCAAAAGCGAAATGTCATCAACTAATTTTAATGATTTGTTTTGTATTAAAAGTGGCACATAAGAACTATTGAGAATAATCATTAAAGTCTTTTAATTATTATTTATACAACTTTGACGTGCATTTTAAGAATAAAGTAAATTTAGCTCCCGAGTTAGTGAGTTTGTCGCGGTGAGAGCAACGTGCGTGGCGTGTGGTGACTTTCATTCATTCACGGCAACGACGTCAACCGACACGTACACGTGCTTGGTTGTGGTTAAAATTTGTGTTTAAACTTGATTTATTGAATCAAAACGAAAAAACTGTTGTAGAGGTGTACTTAAGGTCCTTCAGAAGATGTTTGATTTCGTCATCGAGGGGAAAACGCCACAGGCATAGTGCAGGGGTGGAGGTACTCTTCTTCAAAAATGGCGACAATGCCCGGCTGAAGAACTTTAGCCCCATCTCACTTCTAAGCCATGTCTACAAGTTGTTTTCAAGAGTCATCACGAATCGTCTCGCGCGCAGGTTTGACGATTTTCAGCCTCCCGAACAAGCCGAATTCCGAAAAGGCTTTAGCTCCATAGACCACATACATACGCTGCGGCAGGTTACACAGAATACCAATAAGTACAACCTGCCTCTCTGTTTAGCGTTTGTGGACAGCGAGAAAACCTTCGATTCGATCTAGACTTGGGCTTTACTGCAGTGTCTCCAACGGTGCCAAATCGACTATCGGTACATCGAGGTGTTGAACTGCATGTACAAAAACGCCACCATGTCAGTCCGACTTCAGGACCAGACCTCGGGACCTATCTTTCTGCAGCGAGGTGTGAGACAGGGAGACGGCATATCTCCGAAACTTTGGAGGATGTCTTCAAGGTTCTGGGCTGGAGAGGGCTAGGCGTCAAAGTCAATAGCGAGTACATCTCTCACCTTCGGTTTGCCGCTGATATAGTGGTCATGGCTGAGACTATGGAGGACCTCAGTACAATGCTCGATGACCTCAGTAGAGCTTCCGAAAGAGTGGGTCTTTTAAGACCCATTTTTTTTCATTTTAATGAACATTGACAAAACCAAAGTCATGTTGAGTGCCCATGTAACACTCACTCCTATCAAGATTGGAGACTATACACTTGAAGTTGTATACGATTATTTCTACCTGGGACAAATGGCCCAGTTAGGTAGATCTAACTTCGAGAAAGAGGTCAATCGTCGAATCCGACTCGGCTGGGCAGCGTTCGTGAAGTTGCGTAGTATCTTCTCGTCCAACTTACCGCAGTATCTCAAGACGAAAGTCTATGACCAGTGTGTGTCGCCAGTGATTACATACGGGACGCTGACACTGGGTCTCATCAAAAGGCTTAAAGTCACCCAAAGGGCAATGGAGAGGGCTATGCTCGGAGTTTCCTTGCGTGATAAAATCAGAAATGAGGACATCCGTAAGAGAACCAAGGTTACCGACGTACCCCGAAGAATTGCCAAACTTAAGTGGCAGTGGGCAGGGCACATTTCTCGCAGAATGGATGGCTGATGGGGCCGAAAAGTTCTGAAGTGGCTCTGGACTGCGAACCGGAAAACGTTGCGTTGGAAGGCCTCCCTCTAAGCGGACCGATGACGTGGTGTAGTTTGCGGGAATCAGCTGAATGCGAGTAGCACGGGACCGGTCAATGTGGCGACACTTGGGGGTGGCCTATGTCCAGCAGTGGACGACTTTCGGCTGAAATAATGATGATGATAAAAGAACTCACTACTTATAGCGACACATGCGCTGGAAATCAGTTCATTACGGCATTTTTGGTCCATTTATTTTACAGATCGGATGTGCAGCTAGAATTATTGATCAAAAATATTTAGAGAGTAGTCATACTCATATGGAAGTAGACTCCATGCATAGCGCAATAGAAAGACAGCAAAGACATAGCCCTGTTTATTCCATGATTGATTGGAAGTCCTCGCTCTAAGCGATACAGATATTCAGCACCGCCTTGTGTATTTAAGGAATTAAATTAAACGGAAATTCTGGATGTAAAAGCACTGAATGATATTTTTTTTTTTAAATACAAACGGAGATAAAGAAAGCAATAAAACTAAATGGTCAAAATTAAATGCCTTAAATTTGAGAGACACTGTCCGGGTGTCGCCAAGTTTAGATACCAGCACGATGGTCCCTATCTAGAATTTAATATTTTAGGAATTGTCATATTCCTATATAGAAACTACTCCTATTACTAGGAAGAGGAGGAAACAAGAAGAACAAACGGATGGAAAAGGGACAGATGAACTATTACAAGAATTGAAAAATTGTAAAATACCACAGGGATACTCCTTGCCACTGCCTATTTTAGAGGCGAAAAAAAAAGACTATTTTAATAATTTATATATATGCAAAAGGGATAATCCCACCAACTAGTAAAGACGTAATAGATAGAATTTTGCAGCCAGTCATCACAGAGGAGGAGGAGGGAGATGAAGAAGAGTGTGAAATCTGATTTCCTTTTTTTAAACAACAACTAATAATAGTTTGTGTCATGCGGTTGAAGCACTTTATTTGGTTTTTGTTTTATAATTGTGGTATTTTGTTATTTTTTTCTTATAAAACTTTGATAAGACTTTAATTGAATTAACCAACCAACCAACTACACAAGCTTCGTACATTTAGATAGGTAGTATTTACTATACACGTTTGAAACATCTAACAGTAAGCTCTACTTTACCTAACTCTAGTTATTTTTCTTTTTAACACTTTCAATCTGAGAGAAAAGTCACTAACTCCGATCGAAAATTCACTAATTCGCAACTAAGCCAAAGATTTGGTAGAAAACAATTAATTAATTTGAGTTTTTTTCCTTTTCTCAATTATTAGAAGTGTTTCACGTATTATAGCACCTATAGTATAACCTTTATTTTATTATCTTCAAAATAAAGCTAAATCTATAAAGATATGTAATGACAAACCGAAGTTATGAATATTTATATTTTTTTAAACTTTAACTCTCGATATCTCGAAACTAAGTTTTTCGAGTTAATGACTTTTCGCGCTACGGGGACGATATGTTCTAGTGTATCATCCTTTTACGAACTAAACGTCGAGCACGCTCGCCTCTTTGTTACAAACCAACGAGCGTATTGGTGTAACATTTCGTCGAGCCACGAGTGCGGGCGATGAGCGGTTGCGGGGTGACGCGGAGGGAGACCCGAGGGAGGATTTACCCGTAACATAACGCCGAGCATTCGCAGGAACGTTACATTACATGGAAATGCTTTGGAAACTGAGCTTTTGCCTGTATTGTACCATTCGTAAGAACGTTACATTACACAGAAATGCTCCAGAAAATGTTGTAGTCTATACTCACCTTTAGGTAATGTTAGTAAACATTTCTGAACCAAATTGTTAGTTAACAAATTGTAACAAATAAAAAATTTGTAAGTTAACATACTAAACGTCAACTTATCCAGGCGCTTTTTGTTTTTTTTAACATAAAATAAATGCTAATCTAATGAGCAAATCTTCCATTTTCGTGTAGACGCCTCGGAACGTAAATCCAAACTGCGAGCCGATGTCATGTTTTCAAATGTTTGTAAACATTTTCCATCAGTGTAGCAACACTCAAAACATCTAACAATTCCAAACAGAATGTAATAATTCCTAACATTTGTTAGTAAATGTATTAGTGTTAGAAAATGTTTATAAACATTTTGAACAGCAATGTGGGTGCACCTTAACTAGTAACTAGAGTGTAATGCGATGACCCACAGGCAGCGGGCGTGGTGTTTACGTCAATTATCTGCGCTGCTGATAACCGCAATGACCATGCCAGAACAGGCCATGCCATTTACAAGGATTTTATTGGATCCACGATTTCCTTTACCAATCATACGGAGTTAATTGGCAATAGAACTGTTTGCATCACAGAGCTTGCGGATAGCGAAGAAACGTGATTCGAAAATATTTTAAGAGTGACCATTCATTTGTTACCTAGTAATAACTCTAAAGCATAGATAAAAACACAGTCTTAGTCATAAATTAGCTACTTAGCTTACGGTAAAAACTTTTGTGCCAAAAATCTGTTTACTAACAATAAGTAACGGTTACCACGATCAAGAACAATGGACCTAAAAAAGTCAAAACAATGCCAAAAGAAATCCGTTCAGAGATTAAGACACCCACAAACTTGAATCGTTGAATGGCCACAGACTGCATCCATTCGCGAACATTTGGCAAAGACGACCGAGTTTCGCCATTGGGAAAGCGGTGAAAAAAAAAGTGAAAGTGTGCAAGCGAGACGAACGAATAAATTGGCCTTGTTAAAAAGAGACGCAAGGTGTGACGTCACAATCTGATAACGCGGATTAAGGATGTCAATAAATATAATAAATCGATCGTGAATAATATTGTGTGCGCTCGCTAAATTGTTGTTATTGATAACTGTGGAAGTCTTGGGGTTTGAGATAAGCCTGTTACCAAATATGACTCGTTCAATTGAATGATGGATGTAGTCTCATGTTTATTGTTAGTTGTTCTTCGTATACATTACATTGTTTATTTTAATACTAGGTTTTGCCTGTGACTCTCATGGGCTTCCTTATAAATAATAATGTCGATCTTACCTGGATGTTACGTAAGGTCAGATTACGATGTCTTTTAAGTCGTCCTGCATTGTACGAATTGATGGAAGATTCTATTAAAGAAGTTTGTGTTGAATATTGTGAGACTGTTTTAGGTTTTCACAATCTTGTAATCGAATATGTTCTTCTAGTATTCAACTAGAAGAACATAGGTATTCGATTACAAGATTGGAATAAGGGCAGAGAGAGACTCATGCCCAGCAATAGAACAAAAACGCTTTAGGTAATGATGATTCGAAGTTAATATTACCTATGAAATGACGTCACCCAACCCAAAACACGAAAAACTACAATCGGCTGAATGGTACCGGTGTGAATCGGTCCACTAATCCGTATTCGTCATCTAATTGTACCATAATTGTGTCACGGTGGGACAAAGGCCTTTGTGCACAGAGCAATTCGTCAATACCCACTAAAAGAGGCGGAACTTAACTGTGCAAGTATAAAATATTGGCGTTGGTGTCTATGGCCCGCTCTCCGCTAAAGAGGAAACGAAAAGGAGCAGAGAGAGGGGACGTTTTGTAATTATAACTAATAAGAAATCGTTATTTCCACATTATTTATTACAGATATTGATTAAGAAATTTGCCAAGAAATAAGTGAGAAGCCTTAACCGGGAGACAATAGAGGTAATAAGTGGAGGACAAGGTGTTGTGGCGCAGTTTGGGACAGGCCTATATCCAGCAGTGGACTACAAAAGGCTGAGTTGATTTGTTGAGTCACTTTTGTGCCAGGAGGGAGAGGCCTCTTAGTAGGTGAGGTTGGTTTTGAGTTCCATAAACAATATTGAGGTGAGTAGCATAAAACCGATATGTCACACTATAAGGGACCTCGCGCACGACACGGCCACGACTTTTGGTCGCAGAAGCTCCAACCAGGAAGACAGTTTTAAACCACTTTCGTTCAAGATAGCGGCGGTCCGGCCAAAAGTCTTGGTCGTAGCCGCGTAGTGCGCGAAGTCCCTAAGCAAGATTGTAGTTTCAAACAGGATAAATTATATCGATAACCCATCACTTAGGGCTCATTGATGAAGGTATTTTTTTTTAAATCCAAGCTCATTAGTGCGTACATTATAGCTATATCAATCCTATTTACAACTCCAGTCGGTACTGACTAACTAAGCTTTACTAATTAAGCTTCAGTGTCAAACAGCTCATCAAAGTCTAGACAGACTTAATTACATGTTTGCGTCAAAACAATAAACGCCTAAAATAGACAAACGACAAAATAATTTATATCAGTACTGGCATCTTAAATATCGCTAGAATAACATAATCTCCTTTCTTCGTCTCGAATCGAAGACTCGGATTTAGTCTGACCAGTATGTAGCGACCTGGATAGCTCTATCGTTCGCCTCATTCAAATCCAGGAGGGTGCAGTTAGTTGTGCACGAAGGGCAGGACAGAAGGTCTGGCATATCGTGTGTTGGGGCTCACTGAAAGGGAGTGTACCGTAAACTACTTCGGGGGTCCAGTACGGGTTGGTGGATGTCACACGTCTTCGATTTTTTGTTGCAGGACATTATAATATCCTCGCGATGTTTCTTTTTACCGTTTTGACAGTAAGGGTAATGGAAATAATTTATAAGTATAGTGCCTGATGTATATAGCGGGACGAGCTGGACAGAACCAACCCCCAGTGGTCCACATTAGCCCTAGATCGAAAGATTTGGAAGCCATGGAGAGAAGCCTTTGCCCAGCAGTGGGATGACAGGCTCATAGTAACAGTGCCTGCCTGAGTTCGAACCCACAACCTAAAAGTCGTTCAGCAGGGACATTACCAATGGGCAGCAAACAAAGATAAATTTCTACAAATCATCATCATTCCGAAATGGAAATTTACTTATGGCGACATTATGAATCATTTGAAAGATAGATAACTTATCATAAACAAAGATAGAGACAATACATTTTAAGTAAAATGTAGTTTTATGACCGTTTTTGATTACACTACTTCACACTAAAGCGTGCTGTGGGATTTTCAACTTCGTGGCTTAGCGTCGAAAGTTAAAAATCGAACAGCGTGTTTTTATTTAGGCAGTCATTAAGGTGTTGTCTAACATTAGTGAAAACGAGCGGGCAGCACATATTTGCCTTCAGATAAGGAGGACAATCTTAGACAATGCTATTTGCAAAGAGATTTATTTTGGCTCCAACATGCACTATTTATACATGCTTTATAGGGTGACTGGTAATTAGTGACCGTTACTTAATCACGTGATTGTGCTCATGATAACAAACAACTTTCCCAAAGAAACATTTTTTTAATACACAGACTTTTATCACAATGAGACAACAGCCGTATGAAATTGGCACGCGCGCGCCTGTGCCCTATCAGCTGTTAGCCGTTTTAAAAAAATGTTTCTTTGGGAAAGTTGTTTGTTATCATGTGTACAATGACGTGTTTAATTATCGGTCACTAATTATGAGTCACCCTATATTTATAGTAGTAAGGGGTTATTGTCCAGGCCTAAACTGGCGCCGTAAGTAAAAAAAGAGCATCTGAGGAAAAATGGAGAAAAATGAGCCTTACTACAATGCATCTTAGTTTTTAAGACAGGCTTATTTTGTCTTTACATTTATACCATAGATGCATCCGTTATTCTTAAACGTGGCCACATGGTTTTGTACAGACTCCCTATCTGTTTAGTATTTTTGGAACATATCATATTGATTTTATTACAGTTACTTACGGTGATAGTTGATCACATTAACCAATTATCTTTCTCAAAACATTTAATTGGTAAAGAGAAACTAGAAGTTATATATGTATAGACGCCAGCACATCAAGCTACCCGATACTGTCAAATTTTCCCAATCAACCTTGAACCTATCGCTTCAGCGATAAAGTTGAAAATCTATTAAAGAAATTTGACAGATTGTAGTAGCTTGATATTCTTGAAATCTGAACCAAAAAAAAAATATTTGACTAAATTACAGTAGTATTTCCTTGAACACTACTGGAACTAAAAACTATACTATGGAAACACCTAAACAAATAACTGTTTAATCTGCGGTCATTTGAATGCGATAGTGGTTTTAAAATTATCCTTTTAAGGTAAACCAGCTATTCGTTTTGTGATTTTGCATTCAAAATGAGTGATAACAAACAACACATCACATAACATGTTTTAACAATAGTATTATTACATGAGTGATGATAATGAATATTAATGTTATTAATAATTTTATTCATACCTCTATGTGTTACTCAGTGCTTTAGGACTAACTAATTGATCATTATATCATTTAACTAGCAATTCACCCTGCTTTGCAGATTAATCTCAATGTTTTGGCTCATCACCATTGAGTCGCTTTGTGTCAAAAGATTTAGATTTTTGTGCTGAATCTAAATTTTTTTATACCATAGAAAGAAAAAAACTAATATTAAACATAATTATATCTAACATATTTAAAAGGATTACAGGGCATCAAAAAATTCGTCCACATCGGCCATCGCTGTCAATAAGAAAAGTGCCCAGAAGGCTGGCAGTATTGCGACGTTGGATAGCAATGCTGATTCTTTGGCCAAAAAATAGGCCCACCCTCTGGTCACATTAAGAGTCGACCAACCGCTTTGAATCTAAATTAAATATTACCTTTTAATGGATAAATACTCTATGATGGTGAAAACTGGATCAAAATCTGTTAGACACCACGCAAGAGCACTTGCATGTATTATGTTACACCTCCTATAGATTAGAAAAACAACACACTCACGAATCACTCATCATTTCAAAGGGACTTTACTGAGACTATCTTTGTTACCAACATACATAGTAAACATTTAGCAACAAGAGGGTCTTCTTACATTACATCAATACTTGTTTTTCTGGACGGTTTCGGCAAAGGAATCCTATAGTACACCCCCACATTTGGTCCGTTAATTTTAAGTTCTATGTAATATGCAAATTGTTATTGTGTTTTTCCATCAGGATTTTTTTTAGTAACAGCCATGGTATTTGGATTCGCGACCGATTGGTGGCAATAGGTTCGTCCCCCCTATTACATGAGACTTAAACATAACTGGCAAAATGTGGGTGTACTTTTTAGGTACACCTCTGCCTAACCCTTTGGGGGTTACAGGTGCAATGTCATGTAATAGGGAGCGAGCCTATTGAAGTCAACCCAGCACTAATTTAGACTCCAGGCTGCTACTGTGAAATTCCTGATGGAAAAACCCAATAACAATTTACGCTTGACTTGATCCGAGGTAACACAAGGGACTACTATAAGGCAGTTGGGTTTTCTTTTACTAATTCCTTTTAATTCTCCAGTATTATTATTAATACAGGAATACCTACATAAGGTTTTTAAACATGATAAGGAAAAACATTAGGAAATACCACAATATTGTCAAACAAGACATTATTACAAAATAATGTTTGAGTTTTATAAAATGTATATTAAACCATTAATATGCCACCATTTGGGAATCCATATGTACTTGAAATAAGTAAATAATATAGAAACACAGGCTGGCATAATTATATTTTTATTTAAAAGTAAGTTTTTTCCTTGCTTTATTCCTCAAAAATTAACAGTTTCTGTTACTCATGATTCATAATACAAAACAGCTGTCACTGTCTTTCCTTCCTAGTAATATGAGACAGCAATAGCAAGTTAGGCTTCAAAATAAATGCTATGATGACTAAAATTAGCTGTGACTGTGACCAAGCAAGTCTGTATGTTTTGAATATTTCAATATTGACTATCAATATGTGATAGACAATATTGAAATATTCATGATAGCAATATCAAGTCATGAATATAAAATTTAATCACATTTTACAACACATGCTTATATTATCAATTATTGACTGATGAATTGCTCTTTTACACACATTATCATACAATAAATGACCTTCATTAATTGTATTCTGATATGCATGCAAAGAATAACATCAAAACTTAATGCTTTAGTAACTAAAAGACAGACAATAACTCAAAAAACCTGACACATGGCAAACATTACACAAAAAACGAAACGTAATTAATTTATGACGATGTTTGACTCGTAAGAAGATCAAAACAGACGTCGCAAAACAAACCAGTATGGCAAGCTTATATCTAAGCAACTATTAACATAACAACTCTGTGTTTGCTACAGCATCACATTATGCGCGGCCACCGAGGCGCTCACTACATAACATTTTCATACTAACATATTTACTATTGTACACTGATTTGCATATGTCGCGCTGACCAGACAAAGCAAAACTTCTTGTTAAATGACGTAAGGACTAACAATCGTACCCTAGTGATTTAATACAACCACTAGAGTAATAGGAAATAGTACTGGAGACTATAGCAATCCGAACAATGGTAGGTAGTAGGAAAATCAAACAGAAACATCTACTGAATCATCCTAATAATACATGCCAACAAAGAATGACAACTTCTACAATGCGATTCATTTATACCACGCCTACAAAACAGATATCCACCATATGTTTAGCACTAAACCTACATAATAGTAGGCCAAAGTTAAAGTTACCAAGTAAATTAGCACAGCTAAAACGTATAATAACGAAATATGCTGTTGACGTACCTTTGGTTTATAGAACCACTTTCTTAGTGACTCCATTGGACCTGTCTTGTATAGCAGCCTCATATGAACGGATCACTGCACATCCACACACATTATAAAAATGATATAGCACCAATTATCACTACGCAAATGAAAACAGAAACTTGATTTTCGTCAATATTTACGTCAAATAACACAAACGGCAGACATGTTGCCACTGGCCGCGTTCCGTTCACGTTACCGAGTGAATGACATGACGAAACTATTTGGGCAAGGAGAATGAATGAAATAATAGTGCTGCACTACAATAATAATTTTACACATGATACAATACTCTTTAGTAAGTTCAAAACGCATTTCGGTTCTATTTTGTGGAAAATAGTATTTTTTTCGCTATCTAAATCATCATATAAAATTAAATTAAATTTCAAACGATAGGATCGTTGCGTTATTGTGTAATATTTGTGCTAAACCTATTGAAAAAGTAACTCTTAGCAGCTAAATCACTCAAACATAGTGTAGTGTCTTACAAATAAATTACATATAATATACTATTGGGTAAGACTGAACAAAAATAAACTTTTTTTGTTTCGAATAAATTTAGTCGACTAACTAGTTCTACAACTATTTACATCCTAGAAGGATAAGCTGTAGAGTTAGCATTGCTGGAAAAATACAACATGCCTTTGCCATTGGATGCTTTTGAACCATCATCATCTGCCTAGCCTTTTCCCAACTATGTTGGGGTCGGCTTCCAGTCTAACCGGATGCAGCTGAATACCAGTATTTTACATGGAGTGACTGCCTATCAGACTTCCACAACCCAGTTAATACTGGGTAATACGATACCCCTTGGTAAGACTGGCTGTCAGACTTTTTTGGGTAACTGACTACCTAACGACTGTCAAAGATCTATAAATGACACGCGGGAACAACGGCTTAACGTGCTTTCCGAGGCATGGAGGAAACTCGGTATGTAATGGGTGGTCACCCATCCACAGACCAACCTAGGCAGGCAAGTATATTAAAGAAAGAAGATGCGTCACAATTAACCCACGTCCTACAGCAAAGAAAAATTTCTCAAAAAAAATGATAAAAATGGTTTAAAAAAAGATCTTCCAAACTCCATCCTTACAGTCTAACATAAAAAAAATTGCTATGAAAATTCGTTCAGTGCGCTGTTCTGTGTATTTATTTATTTGTGAAATTAGTTTAGGTAGTACGTACAAAACAAAATAAAAGTATAGTTTTGTTCATTCATTCATGAATGACGAATGAAATACGACTCATTGGTTTTGTCTCATCACTAGCACTCTTTGTTGTCGTGGGACCATAATTGTATCGATACACGTTAATTAGTCAATGTGTGTTTCTTTATTGTCAATGTGTTAATGGTTGTTTTTTCTTCGTGTGCATTTGTAGGAATAGGATGCATTAAGATGTGTGTAATTGTCAAATTCCTGATTTCCTTCTCGCCTCCCGCAAAACGTGGCAGAATCTTTTTTCTGGGATTCGCTTCTTTGTCTCCATAGATTTTTCCTCTATGATTTACATACAATCTTACCTCAAAAATGATATGCTGTGGTGATGAATGACGTGTGAATGATTGAATGAGGAAGATCTTAAACGCGGGAAATACAAGTTACAACCTCTTAACTTCTACTTGTTTTCTACACTTGCACTTGAAGTCTTGAAGTTCTTCCTATAAACAAAACTCGATTTTTGATAATGGTTAAGTTTTTAAACAAGTTTCGATGAATAATAGTAAGTATAAAATAGTTTAGAAGAGAGAGAGAGATAAAAGTATAACTTTATCAGCTTTTCTATCATTAAAAGAGTCTATTGTTGTTAAGATGTCGAATAGATACGAATCTTGAATTGTAAGGGTTATTCTTATTACCTAGACATATAATAATGTCAACATTTACACTAATTGATGTTGTACCTATTCAAATTTTACGTTTAAGATGTTCTAATATTTGTATGCTATTTTATGGCGAAACATGTAAGTTCACAACCCTATTTTTAAGATCTTAATGTACCATGTTTTACACAAATAAAAATTATTCTATTCTATTCTATTCAGCCTTTTGACTGTATCAGGTGTGGCTCCATAGGTTCTAGTTCTATGTTCTTGGAATTACCTTACCTTGTAACTAGGTCAGTTGCAATGGAATGGATGGCTGTATGATACCATGAACATTGCCCATAAACAATTGTAGTCTTTAACTGTGTAGAAGTCAATTGTTGAACCAAAGATGAAATACTAACCGCAGCAGTAAAGAAACACTTAAATGCATGAAAGTGAGTCTTTGTTCTTGTACATAATTTTGGTGCAGTCATTGGCAAGTCTATGGTAAGCATATTTGAAATAACAAGCGCGAGCGCAAGTGCCTTTATTTCGCAGCAATAAGAGTGGTCCTCGTAGTTCATGTTTTGCTAACATAATTATTTTCCGTGAAGAATTATCTTATGTATGTGCCTGCTCGGTGGTCTTACACATTATAATAAACCTAAGATTGTTTGGTCAATAACTAGTCTGTAAATATGTATGTCCAGCATATTAATTCGTTGTAACTAAATAAGTAATTTCAGTACTTACAGTATGTAACGAAGTTTCTAAATTACTCATTCTTGTGATAGGAATCTAGCGCCATCTGTGTCTGCATCAATGAACTAAATGGTGGAGGCCGTGGAAGTTGTTTGCGATGTGAAGAGATCGTGTGAATGTTTCATCTCATAATAGCCCGTTTTTAGTTCTCAGAACGGCCACGACGGTTATTGTACTACTTAATAGGAATATTTAATTACGTGGAATACGATGCTCCTATTGTATAAAGTTATCGGGAATCCGGGATAGAAAAATATAACATTTCGGGAACAATTGTTTCTCATTTTGAATATTGTAATTACCTACATGACCTGTTAAAGGCCTATCCGCACACAACAGTGCCGGCACAGTGCCGACACGTGCCGATCAGTAACGTATCTATCAGTGTCAGTGAAAAATGATATTGTAGCATACATTTTGTACCACGCTATCCGTACTCGTCAGTGACAGTGACTTTCAGTGATGTCAGTATTGTCAGTACTGCGCCGACGCTCGCCGTGATCCGACGTGGATTTCTAGCGGACAATATTTTGCCTGACACGGTCGCAGTATTCCAAGATGGACGACGAAAAGTTGATTGAATTGGTCCTTGTACATCCTGCAATTTATGACCTTTCACATAGAAAATACATGGACAATAATTTAAACAATTAATATAATTACGGCTCGCATTGCGAGGAGGTTCCTGTCTCTGGAGCCCTAACCACCGGTATCTTGGACCCTGCTCCCGACACCGGCGGACCACTATTTTTTATATTTTTAAATGTTTTTGTTTTTTAGAAATGTAAAAAATGTGCAGATATAAATGAATAAAGGAGATATTTTTTTTTTTTTTTTTTTTTTCATTTATTTTTAACTCCTTCTCTTTTCCTCTACGCGTTTTGAATCCATTGCCTTCTTCTCACATAAATTTCTTCGTCTTCATCTAATATTAAAGCAATCGCTGCTAATTGTGATCTTGAATATGAGGCTTTTTCACGTGAAACTGCTGTGATACTAGGGTAAAAGCACTGCACCTGTCGACACGGTACTGTCATGTATGAATAGCACGTCACGGAACTGTACGGTACGGAACTGTCGGTCACGTGCCGGTACTGTTGTGTGCGGATAGGCCTTAAGTCGGTATGTGAGTCTCCTTTTGGTGCTGTCAAACCGACCGACCGGATCAGACTCCAGGCTGGCAGCGGTCGCCGTATCTATCTACAGACGCCAGCACATCAAGCTACTACAATCTGTCAAATTTCTTTAATACATTTTCAACTTTATTTTTAAAGCATTAGGTTCAAGGTTGATTGGGAAAATTTTACAGTTTCGGGTAGCTTGATGTGTTGGCGTCTATACTACCGAGCCCACTGACGGTAGACCACTTTTGACCTTTATGCTCTGAGTAATAAGGTTGAAGAGTGTCGACCAGCAGTGAAGTGCATTGACAGATATGTAGGTATAGTTGTGTTCAAACTTTATGGCGGCTCTGAAGTTAGCTGCGAAAGACAGTCTGCGCAAGATTATCTGCTTTATAGCGTTATTAGCTTTATTGGGGCTCGGAACATCTAGCGTGAAGCTGCGCAGAACATATTGTTATGTATCATCAGGACGCAGAGGATGCATTTTCTTGACTGTATAATGCGCAGACCATCACTCGCAGCTAACTTCCGAGCCGCCATAAAGTTTGAGGAGAACTATACTTCAAGTTAGTACATTATCTGTCAAAATCCGTTGCTCGCAGTCCGCAGCTTTTTTCTTGAAAGAAAATTGCCATTAGGTATCTATTCCAGTCCACTTAGGACCTTAGGTACCCACAACCCTATATTCGAGTTAGTTAGTTAATTAAAATACCCTCACTAAATCAAGCCCACGCCACGGTGTAACGTGTTGGTTAGTAAGTAGGTAAACACGTGGGTAGACCATTAGCTTCACTTAAGTACTACCAAAACAAGCAGATGAAAACGTAGAAAAGTCTTGCAACCTGTAAGGCAAAAAATAAAAGCTTGTAAAAACAAAACCCCGAGACGTACACCTAATTGCACTAAGTAGAGTTTCTTATTACTGACGTCTTCGCACAGTTCTTGGCAATGTTTCATCTAACAAGACGACTTTAAATTGTGCTTACCAAGAAACCAGTCATAGGATCACAATTTATTTGGTGTTGTTTCTGTAAGTAATGACAAGGTGTCGATTTTAGGTCACTATGTTATAAGGGTGTAATAAGATCCTTAACGAAGCCGAAAAGCACTTATTCTCCCCGTCATTGCGAAATTTTTTTTTGTTCTAGATCTAGACCATACCTGGGAACCTTCTAGTTACGGAGATATTGGGGGTCAAAGTTCCAACTTTTTCACAAGTTTTCAATGTAATTTTTTTCTTTAAACACCTCCACGACCCCCGTACTATTCCATCCATCCATCATCACATTGTTTTGAGTGCGTTTTATTGAGTTCACCCCAAAAAAAAAGTCATTTCCCAGTAATAATTTTTACGTAAAGTTACTTAGTTTGATGTACAGAATGCTTGGTTGACAGCTTCGTTAAGGGCCTTATAACACCCTGTATTTGTTTTGAATTGAGTTTAAAAAATAAACATCTTTAAAAATATTTGGTTTTGTAAAAATGCAAAAGGACATCATGTCCACTTCCTTCTTATTTCAAGACATTGCGGCACCTCCGGAACATTCGCAAATCGCAATACTGAGCTCGTCAGCAGATAGGGTAAGTTCTAAACTGTTGATAGGTCTGTTATTTGAGCCGCCAAGCAATGATGCTGTTTTCCGGATTGAAGGCACCATTGGAATCGGATATTGAATGGATAATTTATATAACTTGATTTGAAAAGAGTAGAAATATTTTGATTGAAAAGAGTGTCCATGGAGTTTCTTGCCCATTCTTCTCCATAGAGATCTACGCTTTGGAATGGGCAACTACAGTACTTTCACAAGTTATTATGCCTTGTGTCTGGGACTGTAGCTTCGCCTTCTTTGTTTTTCTGACATTCAAAAGTGCCTGTTATGGTCTAATTGAAATAAATGCTTTGAGTTTGAGTTTGAGTTTGAGTGTCCATGGAGTTTCTTGCCCATTCTTCTCCATGAGATCTACTATTTTCGAATGGGCAACTACAGTCCATTCACAGTTATTATGCCTGTGGCGGGACTGTAGGTAGCTTATTTTTGACTATGCAAAAGTGCCTGTCACGGGTCTATTTGAAATAAATGCTTGAGTTTTTGAACAACTAAACAAAAATTTGAAAGCAGAAAAATAGAGGAATATGATCTTTCTCTGTGATGTGTGTCTGATACAGATAAAGCATACTTTGGTATTGAAGATTTCAATGGCTGGCGGTGTCCACTTACAATCAGGTAGGCCGTTGACTTACTTGCCAATCAATTTCATTAAAACAACAAAATTCTTTAGTGAAAAACACCTACGTAGGTGTCAATCCTTTGATACTGGACAAATAATCGGTAAAAATGAAACTTGAACCCTGAAGTGACGTCTGTAGTCTACGCCCAACACTTCGTACTGCGTAATACCTACGAAAACGTGCATATACCGTTCGGTTTGTAAACAACAACATTGATGAGTAAGTTGTAAAGCTTCGAGTTAGTTTACTCTACCTTAACTTACCCGACGTTATTTTGCATGGGTAATATACAAGGTGTAAACAGACTCTTCACGAAGCCGTCAAACAAGCATTCAGTACATCAAACTAAGTAACTCTACGCAAGAATTATTGCTGGGAAACGACTCTTTTTTTTTTTGGGGTGAAAAATCACGTCTTACGGTAAAACTCAATGTCACTCAAAACTTAGTGCACTCAAAACTTAGTGCTGATGGATGTTTAGTAAACGGGTCATCGAGTTAATTAAAGTAAAATTAAAACCTTTAAAAGTGGTATTAAAAAAAAAAAGTGAAAAAATTGGAACTTTAACCTCCAATATCTCCGTAACTAGAAGGTTCCCAGGTATGGTTCAGAACAAAAAAAATGATCGCAATGATGGGGAGAACAAGTGCCTTTCGGCTTCGTTAAGGGTCTTTTTACACCCTTTAGATCTAGTACGTATTGCAAAGAAAGTTCATAGTACTAGGAAAAATTCTGATAACGTAGGCAAAGTTAACAATAACGGAAAATCTGTTTTTTTTTTTGGATTAATGGTGGATACGGACCTTGTAGAAATCCTACACTGTTTTAAGCTTTCACAGTTAACCTAAACTTATGCTGTCACTTACAGGAATATTTTTCGTTATTGTTCATTATTTTGAGCTCCCGATATTACGGAAAAAACTGAAGATATCCCGTAAGTGACAGTATAAGTTTATAGAAATCCTGTTCAAAGTCGGTGTAGAAAAACGAAAACGAAAAGTTTTTGATGCAATTGCCACTAGGCCTTTTAGGTTTATTTTCTTTCAGTCAAGCTTGATTGCGATTTCCTCGCAAGATTAATGAAAAATTATTCTTCAGATATGTATTTTTATGATGTTCAAAACAGTAACGTCAAATTGTCTGTGGGAGTATAGTATATCGATGGATTCCTTTTAAAAAGGGGCCAAATGTTTATGCTCGTCGTACATTCACACCTGATGATATTTTTCTACACCCACACGGCAAGATGTGGGTGTAATTTTTGCATAAGTGAATGGGTTTTTATCACATACTCGGTCGATTAAAAACCTATTTTGTTGTACTGTAAGGCTCATTATCCTTCGACAGTTTTTTTATGTTATTATATCATTCCATCATCCTCGTATCGATAAATGTTGAATCATCATCTGCCTAGCCTTTTCCCAACTATGTTAGGGTCGGCATCCAGTCTAACCGGATGCAGCTGAATACCAGTATTTTACATGGAGCGACTGCCTATCTGACCTCCACAACCCAGTTAGTACTAGGTAATACAATACCCCCTGGTAATACTGGTTGTCAGACTTTTTGGGCTACTGACTACCTGTAACGAATGTCACAGATCTAGAAATGACAGCCGGGACCAACGGCTTAACGTGCTTTCCAAAGCACGGAGGAAACTCTGAATGTAATGGGTGGTCACCCATCCTAGGCAAGCACGGCTTAACCTAAAGATCGATCCGAGCGGCTGTTATTTTTTAGCCACGAGCTCCTTACACATCGATAAATGCTGAATGTTTGTCTAAAATCTTCATTGTTCGACGTTCTTAAAGCCAGTGTGTGGTATGCAACTAGATATTTACTATTTCGTAGGTGGGTAACACCAAAATAATGACATCAAATTCAACCAATGCGGAGCCTAGAGATTCGATGCTCCCTTTGAACGTTACAGCCGTATCTATTTCAAATGGAAGATTATTTCGCTCGTTTGCTATCGTCTATGTTTCTCTTTTATTGCCGAATTGTTTCTTTCCTTTGACTAGCCCGAAACGAAGCTATTTCGGGAAAGCATCAACCAAAACATTCCTTTGAGTGGGTAGATAATCAACTTTGTTTTTCCCGGTAATTGCTCTTGGTCTCACCACATTGTGTCCATCCCCGTTTCATAGACCACATGTGCCATCCCACCATACATATTGCAAGTGAGTAGTGGACTCTCCAAGTGGGTTCCCGGCATCGCAAGTGCGACTTGAGTGAACCCACCAGGTGGGTTTCCGGCACTAAAGGTGTTAAAAGTGACTCATCAGCCTCATTTTCGATTGTACTTAAATGGTTAGAAACACACCTATCTTTTTTAATTGATGTACAGTCACGAGCACCAATATGTAAACACTTAACAACTTTTAAAAGTGTTTTTCTCCTACTGTTCTGAATAAAATTTCATGTTGTTACGAACATAGTATTCTGGAACTCACATTTTTATGAAAAAGATCCTGATTCTCGTGAGAATTGCTTATTTATACATTTAAAAAAGTGTATACATATTGCTGCTCGTGACTGTACAACCTTCTTTGAAACTTTCACTAAGCACGTGTTTAGATCGATAGTAATAATCTATAAAGTTGTTTAACAAACTTTGGATTGATGTCCTAGGTTCAATGGATGACAAAGAAAACTACAAAATAAGAATCTGCCATGTTCCACGACGCCGCATCTATCCTTTCCTGAACGACTTACTAAGACCATACTAAGGAAACATTTTTTTCAACTAGACGCCTATAAAAACGTTAAATAAATTGCTCAAGAAATAATTATGAATAATAAGAGATAGACCTTTTGCGTCCCACAAAGTGACGGACCAGCCCCCTAAGGATTAAAACAACAATAACAGCTAAGGGAATGAGCCGAATTTCAATGTAAATTGATCGACGAATTAGTGGGTAATTCGCTAGAGATCGAAGATTATTTTTTCTAGTTTTTTGTCAAAATGCAAAATTAAATGTGAGATGGTCCTCCGCCCACCTCAGATGGAATTAAATTACTGGCATGCTTACGAAGTTCTGTTTCCCTTGGGTTCTTAAATGGTGAAGTTTTTAGTAAGGTGTTGTGTTTAAGGTTCTCATTAGTGAAGTTGTAACTGCTTTTTATATGCGCTCCTGGGAATCTTATTGTGGCTCATTGAACTGCATAAGAGCTTACGTCGTGCTTACAATGTTAGCCAGTCAACACGGTGGTAGCGGCGGTCTGTGAGGTACTATGTCGAACTTCATGTATCAGGTAAAAGTTATATTGGGTGTAAAAGTACCCTTAACGAAGCCGAAAGACACTTGTTTTCCCCGTCATTGCGATATTTTCTTTTTCTAGACCATACCTGGGAACCTTCTAGCGTGACGGTTGACAGAGGAAAATGTAAGAAAAAAACGTGTTGCGCCGACCCAAAGTGACATGGAAAAGGGAAAAGGGCAAGAAGATGATGATGACCTACCTGGAAACCTTCTAGTTACGGAGATATTGGACGTCAAGGTTCCAACATTTTCACAAGTTTTTTTTAAATACAATTTTTGAATGTTGTAACTTAAAATACGTCCACGACCCCCGTACTATTCAATGAATCCATCAGCACAATGTTTGGAGTGCGTTACATTGAGTCCTACCATAAAACGTGATTATCACCCAAAAAAAGCAGTCGTTTACTAGCTTTACGAAATTAATATTATCGTAGAGTTACTTGGTTTGATGAATAGAATGCTTGGTTGACGGCTTCGTGAAGGGTCAGTTTACACCTTGTAGAAATAATTATTAGTTATAATTGATCTTGTTGGTATAGAAAACGTGATTTCCTTCGAGAGCCTTCTTATGCCAAATGCGATCAACTAATAATCATCATCACAAGTCTTCTCTCCAATCTAAAATCATTTAACGTAATATTAAAAAGCCACTAATTACACAAAAGCACTTACTAAAGAATCCCAAAAGAGTTAATTCATGGTTACAAAACCAGTTTGTGGATGAAAGATTTCAAAAGCAACGATCTGTCAATTAATTTTTACCTAAAGAAACTAATTGGGGCAAATGATAGGTTACTTAAATGTCGAAGCCTCTGAAATTCTTTTGAGAAAACGTCTCGCTCAAAATACTTTTCCGGTGGATCAAAATATTTTCTTTTTTCTGCTTAAAAGTTCTTATCTTTCTAGTGGGTGGAGATGATAAAATATTTGTTTTAAAACATTTAAAGTCTTTGTTACACTGAGTCAAGATTCTTAAGAGCGATATCCAAAAAGTTGGCAACGTCGCTAATAGCTGTCAAATATTTACCTGTTTTAATTAATTTAGCAATATTACTGTATGGAAATAATAAATATGGTTAACTAGTGAACTAGAATATTAATAATGAATTACAATTAAAACACTGAATTTGATGTTGTAACCGTTTTAGGTGTAAAAAAGGCACTTGGAAAGTTTCCAAATACTTTTTTTACATCTAAAACTAAATATTCGGTGTTACGATATTAATTATTGCATTTCATAATCAATATTTTCACTAGTTACTTAGCCATATTTCTTATTTCCATACAGTAATATTGCCAAATTAATCAAAACAGCGAAATATTTGACAGCTATTTGCGACGTTGCCCATTTTCTGTATAAACGCTATTAAAGGCCAGTTAAAAAAAAAAACTGGCGTAAATGAGTGAATTTATACCACGACTTATGTTATTTTTATAAGCATAACGTAAAGTCCATTTAAGCCCTGACATCCATTAGCTGTCATTTTCAATTAGACGAAAATCAACTTTATGCAAGTGTAAATTAAGTTAATTTCAGAATAACTCGTAGGTACAATGTAAAAAAAATAAGGAGTTAGTAAAAAGTATGAGTGCTAACTGAATTTTCTACTTTTCATGTTTTGCAACTAAATAGCGAAGGTACCGATATGATATAAGAGGAGGAAGCCGTTGTAGCAGTGATAGCTTAGTGGTGTGACCGCCAAGTCATAGGTCCCAAGTTCGAACCCAAACTCGCACCACTGATTTTCGGATTCATAAGCGTAATGTATAATTGTCACTTGCTTCGGTGAAAGAAAACATCGTGAGGAAACCAGCATGGCTGAGAGATATTTCTCGACGCTATGTAAAAGCCAATTGAGAGGCCCATGGGCTGCATAAAAACTCTGACACTAGGTTAGGCACTAACCACACGATAAAGAAAAAGAGGCGGAAACAATTGCACTACGAATATAGTTTAATTATGCTATTACCGCAATACAACTACACTTGCGTGCTTACTAAATGGGCCATTCATATAAACACCACATTAAACTACATAGGTACACCCTAAAACTTCAAATCTACCACACAGTGTATGATGGTACCACAACTTTAAAGTAACCCCCACTTTCTTACGTACTTAGTCTCTGTGGGGATATCAACCCCGCCACAGTTATTAATTAATATAACGCGTACAATGTCACAAATTATACTCCACGGAATGATTAGAAGATTAGAAGCTATCCCTCTAGATCATTAACAATCTCTTCATTTTGATGTTGAATTTCTAGAAGGTGCAAAAGCGCACTTTAATGGAGGAACATTTAAAAGTTCTTTTTGAAAATCTGTGTTCTTAAAAGAATAGCACCCCGATTTCGGATAGCACGTCAACCTCAATTTGAAGGAAATTGGTAATACATTGCTGCATATACAGGGTGTAAGGGACACACAAACGGTTGACTACGTATTCAGTACATCATTCCGAATTTTCTCATCAGTGATTAAAAAAAAAAAGTGTTCCTTACATTTTGGAGTTTCTTGACGGTTCTTCTCTATAGGAAACGACCAACCCGAACCGTGAACCTTTTTGGTCGACGTTCTATAAGTGCCCCCATCTAGGCGTATGTGAAATAAAATATTTTGATTGATTTTTTGAAATTTGAAATTTATTTATTTGTTTACAACTAATTATAGCAACATTACAGACAAGTCCAATACGATTCTATAAGGCATAAAATAAAACAATATAAAAAGAAGTAAAATCACCCAGTAAAAATATTAATAGCTACAGTTAAACATGACCAAGCTTATAGTTGTATACCTTTTTCAATTATCATTTGTCTTTTTCTTTTTGACCGAGTAGGTATTGCACTTTTGTAAAAAAGCCGTTTTTTTTTAATTACCGACGAAAAATTTATATGTAGGGTTCGGAATCATGTACTGAACATAACCGTATGTGCATCGATCTCCCTTCCACCCTGTATTGGTATACTCAACAACGTAAATATGAATGTTGTTGAACTGTCAAAATGAATAGCATTTCCATTGTAAGTGTGTTACGCAATTAGCACACAGAATTACCATAACTATAAGGCGGTTACAATTCATCATCATCATCGTCCTGCCTTTATCCCAATTTATTCGGAAACAATAACGTGTACAATTATTACAATTACGTTAGGTAGTCAGTGGTCCAAAAAGTCTGACAACCAGCCTTACCAAGGGGTATCGTATTACCCAGTTCTAACTGGGTTGTGGAGGTCAGATAGGCAGTCGCTCCATGTAAAATACTGGTATTCAGCTGCATCCGGTTATACTGGAAGCCGACCCCAATATACAAGGTGTAAACAGACCCTTCACGAAGCCGTCAACCAAGCATTCTGTGCATCCAACTAAGTAACTTTACGCAAAAAATATTGCTGGGAAACGACTTTTTTTTTGGGGTGAAAAATCACGTTTTACGGTAAAACTCAATGTAACGCACTCAAAACATTGTGCTAATGTATGGATTGAGTACCTTTCGGCTTCGTTAAGGGTCTTTTTACACCCTTTATGTAGTTGGGAAAAGGCTAGGCAGATGATGATGAATCCCACTGCTGGGTCATAGGCCTCCTCTCTAAGTGTGCTGTAAAGCTGTAATCCACTACGCGGGCCCAGTGCTCATTGCAGAGGTCACGTCTTCGAATTTTTGGTTCTAGGACATACCGGTTTCCTCACGATGTTTTCCTTCACCGTTTTGAGAGCAGTGGTGATGAAATTAATTACACAAAGTATGCGCCCGTACCCACGGCCCCTGCATCAATGTACCATTTTATTTAAAATACTATTAAAAATTAGGCCTCAAAGTTATGAGGAAACCAGTTATTTTTTGTACCAACCGCAAGTTCTCCCGAAGTAGACTGCGTGGAATTAAAAGCTTTTTGCTTTAAAACATACTTAAATACGTGCTTTTAGAAAAATGAATGACTTCATTCAATATAATATTTTTCACCTTTGGCCTTAATGCTAAAAACTTTAGAATTGTAAACTATACTTCATCTTTTCTAATCATGCTAAAATTCTTGAGTAGGTCGAGTAATTACGTAGGCGTAGCGTAGCCGCGTAGGCTTGGCGTAGCAGTGTAGACGCTACGGCGTAGTACAGGTAACTGCGTAGCAAAACTATCCGTACAATTGTTACAAATATTCCACTGCCTGCCTAGTTGGTCCAGTGTATTTGATTTCCGCACTTAGTCCTTAAAGTGGACCATTGTACGTGAGCCATGGTGGCCGTTACTCCAACCAGCCCACCTCCCTCCAGAAGCAGGTCAAACTTCCCGGTCTTCTCAGGACATCCGCGGGGGATCTTGGTGTTCTACTCGAGGAGTCCGTGCGTTTCCTCCGCCTCCATGCACGCTCTGCACAGGGGACTGTCAGTGATACCTAGGCTGTGGAAGTAACATATAGTTAAAGTTTACCCATTCATGTTTCGATTACCATTTTATTTGAAAACTTTATATGTCGCATTTAGTTTTACATCAACATCCATGTCACCCCTATACATATCCTGGAAATAGTCATAATTATAACATCTATGTAATTATCAATTCCATGAGTATAAATAATTATAAGGCAGAGTAGTTCGCTATGAGTGTATTAATTTTGATCACATTGATGACGTTAGATAACTAATTATAAATGCGTGGTTGACGTCAGTTGATCATGTTTGTGTGTCAACAAATTAATAATTTTGTGTTTTAAGGAAGTACCTATTAATGTGGTCTTTCGAAGGTTTGACCCTTAATAAATATCAATTTTCTCTACTGTAGCAATGTAAATTTACCGTTATAATTCCAAAGAGAGAAAAAATAACTAATGCGTGAAAAAAAACCCGTCATTGCGACGAGTGACGATTGAGTTTTATTGTGATAAAAGTGAATGAGTATAAAAAAAATCTTCGGGAAAGTCTTTTGTTATCATGAGTACAATCACGTGTTTAAGTATCGGTCACTAATTACCAGTCACCCTATATATATGTTGGTATAAGTCCAACATGTAGTTATAAACAGAAAAGTAATTTACTATTGCCCCATCTCGATAATTGGTGCACGGCATTGTGGGGTTTCTTTAGGCAACAGGTGATATAATTAACTCCACACACTCACATTTTGTACAGCAGTCACGTTCGATGTTTATTGCAATAATTAATTAGTCAAACCATATTGAATTTAGTTCACAACCTGTGTTTTGATGGAGGAAAGGTCGGTAATGAATTTTGTTTTACAATTTTTGTTGTGTGTTATTTTTATTTTACTTGTTTTTTGTGATTTATTTATTTATTAATATAGGTTCACCAACAGCTTGTGTGTACAACATATCAGAATTATACATAGGTTTTAGTCTTAGACTTTCAGTCGCCAATTATAGGTTAGCCAGCATTCACAAAAGTAAGTGATAACATAAGAAAGAAAAAAAACAGAAATTTAACGAGTGACTCTAGATAACAAATTTAACAGTAACCTCCTTACATTTAAGGATTTACTTAACTTACGAAATATAATATAATGAAAAACGGTATCACTACTATTTTATTAACCAATTACTAATAAAAATTAAAAAAAATATATATCTATAAAATTATTAGTGCTAAAACAAAATAAAAAAATGAGATCAAAACTGAGATCATAACTGAGATCACAACTATTAATAAAAACAAAGAAAAAGTAGTATAATAAAATAAAATTAAAATTTGAAATAAAATAAAACGAAACAAAGGAATCATTCTTACTAACATAATAAAACATCGTGTTGCGACTTTCGGGAATCCAATAATTGGGTTTTAAAGATTCTTGTGATTGAAAATTGGCTAGATCATTTGGTCTGGTTGACATCTTGGGAAACATCTATGCCTACTACTGAGGAAATATATTGCTTAGAGTACGACTTTTGGAGTAACATAACATCTTCATAACATCACGCCTATAATCCCCGAAGGGTAAGGCAGAGGCAAACCTACTAGTAGGTACAATCACGAGCACCAATATGTATACACTTCCCGAAATTTAAAAGCAGTTTTCGCGAGAAATAACGATTGTAACTTGGAGATAGGATCTGTTTCATACAAATATGAGTTCCAGAATACTATGTTCGTAACAATATGAAATTTTAATCAGAACAGTAGGGGAAAAACTCTTTTAAAAGTTGTTGTTGTTGTGTCGGACTTGTGGAGCAGAGTGATGGTATTCTTGCAAAAACAGATGTCGCTGAGTTTTGTCAAACATTCACGAGCTTGTAGCTTCTTTGATTATATATATATATTTTTAGCTATTGTTGAAGTACCTTCTTGGCATCGACACTTAATCTGTTTTAGTTGACTTTATTATATTAAGTTCTTAGTCGAAAAATGGGACGAAATTAGGTTAATCGTAAATTAAACAAAAACAATGAGTGCACGTGATTTTTATTTTACGTTATAAAGAGTAGGCTACACTGTGAGCTAAGCTATACTTTACAATATTTAATCAGAGCATACTTACATGTAACATCATACTGGTAAGCTATGAGCAAGCTAGGCGTAAAGAAAGCTTATCTATACTAATATTATAAAGAGGTAAAAGTTTGTAAGTTTGTGTGTAGGGGCTAATCTCCGGAAATACTGATCCGATTCAGAAGATTCTTCACTAACGGGAAGCTGCATTACCCCGAGTGTAATAGAGTACATTTAAAACGTTCTCTTGGGTAAATTTCCGTACATAACGGGAGCGAGACCGCTAGCAAAAGATAAACTACGTTAGCTTAGCTCGCAGTGTGACCTGAGCTTTAGAGTCAATTTAGGGAATGACCCTGGCTGAGTTTTTAATTATAAAATTAAAATAGACCAAGCTGCAAGTTGATGACCTCGGAACCGAGCCATCCTTAATCATTTCAATTCAAAAATAGAACAGCAAAAACCTGACAAGGGATACTTGAATAAAATGCCCAAGTACTAGGCATTGTTCGAATTTGAACTCTCAGCGCTAAGCCTTGTGGTGAAAATCCAACAGTTTGCTTTTATTAAGGTGTTCATTTAGGTGTTCCCAGTTGTTAGGTAGTCAGTGGCCCAAAAAGTCTGACAACCAGTCTTACCAAGGGATATCGTATTACCCAGTACTAACTGGGTTGTGGAGGTCAGAAAAGCAGTCGCTCTGTGTAAAATACTGGTATTCAGCTGCATCCGGTTAGACTGGAAGCCGACCCCAATATAGTTGGGAAAAGGCTAGTCAGATGATGATGATTTAGGGAACACTCGAGTGTAACTGAAAACGGACAATATGAAAAAAACAGTTGTTAAAAAACAAAACATTAAATACATAACAGATCGAATATAAAACCTCTTTGTTTTACCTCAGGAATCGATGAATATTTTTAATTTGAATTAAAAAAAAAAAGCAAACATTGTTGTTTCCTCAATAAATGCTGGTCACGACCAGCAAAGACGTCGCTTTAAAAAAAGTTTATTCATTTTACAAAAGTACAACTTCTTTGCATAGTTCATGACGGAAAATTTTATCTTACTGCTGTGATAAATGCAAAAGTCTGTGAGGATGGATGGATGTTTTTTACTCTTTGACGCAGGAAATACAGAACGTATTTGGATGAAATTAGGTACACAGTTCCTGTACAGATAGTACCTGGATCAAGACATAGGATATTTATCCCGATAGTACAATCCCATAATCGACTAAGCATATATATATATATATATATTTGTTTTGTGTCCCACTGCTGGGCAAAGGCCTCCCCTTACTCCCTCCAAACCTCTCTGTTCTGTTCAATTTCTGGCCACGTTTGCCCCGCGAACATTATCAGATCGTCACACCACCACCAGCATAAATATGGATTTGAAAATGGTAGCTTAAATATTTGTTGTTTGAGTACCTAGTTGGCAACCCCACTGCCCCAGAATATTCGAAATCCTGAAAATAATTATCCCATTTATCTCACTATACATACAAATGTGTTTTCTTAAAAACTAACCTGTTGAGAGACAACAAAGAAAACCTTCAAATAAAAACAAAAAAAAAGGGAAAAGAATGTCATGTCCCAGTTGTTTTAAGTAATTGATGAATTTGTTCTGTGGGAAAACTTATACAGAGTGTAAGGGACAGCCCTCCACAAACTGACAGGGTGCATTCAGCTCCTTATTTTGAATCATATTCCACCGGATTTTTTCTCCAGATTTTTCCTTTGCTTTTCCTTCATTTCAATGTAAAATTACATTCCCTGTACGCAGCACTTCATTTATGTAAATAATACGGCTAAAGTCAAAAATCCAACAATAGATGTTGAAATACTCTAACGAACGACGCGTGAAATCAGCTGTTCACTTCCTGCCTAGCTTCAGAGGTCATCGAACTAGACGTCGCGCTTGCCGTTCGCTACGAGCGTTTTGCCACGGTAACGATACATAGCGTATGAGGAAACCAGGCACCGCATGATACAAAAATTAATAAAAATCGTTGTTATTATCAATAAAAGTAAAAGCAAAACATGACAAAATAAATTGAAATTTGCGAAAATATTCGGCACAAACAACTGGAATAACAAAAGTGAGGAAACATTTCAGAACCCGTGGGCACATTGTCGTAACCCTAATTTTTGGCTAGGCCCAATTTCCCGTCATTATTCAAATTGTCCTGTTTTAAGAAACAGAAAGGCATCTCATTAGAGTAGGATTCTAAATATACTGAAATGTATTTTCATGAGGAATTTTCACTCGCCTCCTAACCACCATCTGCCTAGCCTTTTCCCAACTATGTTGGGGTCGGCTTCCAGTCTAACCGGATGCTTACATGGAGCTGGATATTTTACATGGAGCGACCTATTCCTATCTGACCTTTACAACCCAGTATATATATTTTATAGTACTGGGTAATACGATACCCCTTGGTAAGACTGGTTGTCAGACTTTTTGGGCCACTGACTACCTAACGACTGTCAAAGATCTACAAATGAAACCCGGGACCAACGGCTTAACGTGTTTTCTGAGGCACGGAGGAAACTCGGTATGTAATGGGCGGTCACCCATCCACAAACCAACCTAGGCAAGCACGCCTTAAGCTAAAGATCGACCCGAGCGGCTATTATTATTTAGCCACGAGCTCCTCTAACATGGGACTTAAACATAACTAGCGAAATGTGCGTGTACCGCAAGGTACACCTCTGCCTAACTCTTCGGGGATTACAGGCGTGATGTTATGGATATGAAATTGAAATGTTTTGTAGCTGCGAATAATGATTGGCTGCCCACTAAGTACACTCACGAGCACCAATATGTAAACACTATGACATCAACAAATACGGGGTGTAAACAGACCCTTCACCAAGCCGTCAACCAGGCATTCTGTACATCAAACTAAGTAACTTTACGCAAAAATTATTGCTGGGAAACGACTTTTTTTTTTAGGGTGAAAAATCATGTTTTACGGTAAAACTCAATGTAACGTACTCAAAACATTGTGCTGATGGATGGATTGAATAGTAAGAGTGTCGTGAAGGTGTTTTAAGTAAAAATCTTACATTAGAAACATGTATTTAAAAAAAAACTTGTGAAAAAGTTGGAACTTTGACCCCCAATATCTGCGAAACTAGAAGGTTCCCAGGTATGGTCTACAACAAAAAAATTGATCGCAATGACGGGGAGCACAAGTACCTTTCGGCTTCCTTAAGGGTCTTTTTACACCCTTTATGTGTTTTAATTTTAAGTTAACGCAACTCTGGCCCCCAAGATACAGGCGCAGCCTAGTTTGGGGACCTCTGTTTACTAATTACTATGTTAAAATTTAACTTGTTACGATTAAGAAAATTTTTGTAACAATGGCTTAATAAATTTTATTCTTATACTTACTTAACAACTCTTAAAAGGGTTTTTCGCCTACTACTCTGATTAAAATTTCATGTTGTTACGAACATAGTATTCTGGAACTCATATTTTTATGAAAAAGATCCTATCTCCAAGTTACAATCGTTGGGCTGCGGGACTGTTCGAAAGAGATACTGCGGAGCTGGAACACAAAGAGCAAAAAAGGAACATGGATCGCTTTTAGTCAGTACGAGTTTGACACTTTTTTTGATGATTTGATGATTTTCCATCAGAAAAAAAGTTACAATCGTTATTTCTCGCGAAAATTGTTTTTAAAAGGAAAGTGTATACATATTGGTGCTCGTGATTGTACTTAATAAAAACAAAACAGAACGAGTAAACAAGTGCATATTTTGTCACCTACACTATATGCAAATAAATTGAATATTTCCCATCCATACTAATATTTTAAACGCGTAAGTCACTTTGTTTGTCTGTCTGTCTCCTACGTTTTCATGTCTTAACGGCTGAACGGATTTGCATGGGGTTTGGCACACGGATAGACCATGACTCGGGTTTGGACATAGGATATTGTTTACTCCGCTATCGTAGGCGAAACCACGGACAAAATCTAGTTCTCTAGGAAGTGAGCAGATTTAGTAACTCTCTTCTTAAGTACTCATTTGTGAGTGGGTTAAAACCCTAGCGAGGTGACTTTTAAAACTTCAGAAATGAACGTCCACTTAGACCTTCCTCATGGATTTTGGACACTCCTGACTTACTAGCAGGGGAAGTACCTAAGTACCTCTCGTACTTAGAGATGAACCTCTTTCGTTTTTTACGTCAAACATTCAAATTTAAATTCAGAATTTACATTTTTTTTTTAAATCATCCATTTTCTTTTCTAAAAGATGCGTGTCGTAAGTCAAAAATAAATCAAAACCGCGATAATTTGCGGAAAATTAAAGCTAAACTAAGCGTAAAGACCAAGTTCTTGGATTTATTCGTATTTATATCATTCGTTCAACGTTATAAATTAATGTTAATCATTCCGTTCATTTAGCTGTCAGTCTAAAGGCTTCAAATTAAAGGCTTCAGGTTAAGAGTCCCAGAAGGTTCGAGACGTTTCTCGAAGATATTTTGTTTCCTTTCGTTTGATCTATAACAAAAATGCATTAAGGAAAACAAAAACAGTTTTTTTGAGGGGTATTAATTTCTCGTCAACCTTCGCATAAATTGTAAGACAGTATTTTTTTTAATGAAAAAGTGATAGATGCTTACAAGGAGGTTTCTAGTTTTGACAGCCCTACATACTGTCTGATAAATACATGAATTTTTAAGGTGCATTTTGTATTAGGTAAATATCCTATTTATGGGCCTTTTTTCAGTGGTAGGTTAACGTACTCATCACTTACCATATTTTACGAAAATGCACGCGAGAGCATTTAAAAGTAAATTTTCTCTGATTTATCAATGGAATGTAAACCTGCAATGGAAAGTTTACGGAAACTATAGACTTTCCACCGTCCTTCTTTCAAAATTGAGTCTAGAAAAGGTTGAATCAGTGTTTAATACGAGTTTATTATTTCACGTTTGGGCGCGCGGTGCTAAGCTAACCGCGTACTCGCAACGTGTTCTACAATGGTGCCATAAAATGAGCGAATATTATTTTAAATTGAGTTCTTTTTTTAATTATATGTCGGTTGAGAATTTGTTTACTGCCTTTTTATGGGACGAACATGACTTTTTGAAAGTGGAATCTACCTATGGTGGTAAAAAGTTGGTTATATTCGTTTCTACTTATTCTAGAGAGTTTAAAACCATAAACCATCTTATAATAAAAGTACAACGAAATATTGTAGGTTGATAATACAAGTTCAAGAACACTAGCTATAATAATAAGTTATGGTCGCTTAAAAAATTAGGCCATGGAAAATTACTGCTGCATCACTTTAATCAATTAACATAAAATTAAAAATGCTTAAGTTTGTTGTCCACTATGACAAGGGAAAAAAAACAATTAGTAGACTTTATATTTAAAAGCAGTTACTATTATATAGTATAATATGTCATTGACCTCTTACCATGTAAGTTCAATAGCAAAAGTGCACTTGTGCGATTTTGGGTCATTCGAAAGTAGCTGTTAGCGATTAGCGTTTATGGTTTTTGCATTTAGATTCCAAAGACTTGGTCAAATCCAGGCGTTCAATTGGATATCGGATATTGTGTCGTACCCTTTCAATAATAGGGACACTCCACTGTTGAGGTTTTGTGCTCTTAATCATGGCATATCCCTAACATTACATCTTGTCAAAAATGGTGCTTAACTTGATATGAAGTTTGTTCCTTTTTCGTCTTTATAATGTTTTTCTGGTTCCACAAAAAAATGTGAGAAGTAAGAGGGCTAATTGAAAAACCATACTTTGTAATAGGCTTAATTATTCCAATTAATATTCCAAATATAAATTTGAAACTAGTTTAAAGTAAACAAAGTTTTCTAATGAACGACAATATTTTTCACACGCACACTTTTCACACCCCTTCCAATAAACCATAGACAACACAACTAAAGTCATAAACATTCAACGAGTAAAACATGCTCGGCCAAAATTAATACGCTACCAACCTACGTTCATTGTATAACAGCCCCGCTCATATAAAAGGGGGCGACGGAATACTGAGGATCACAGTCAAGCCATACCTTCCAAGGAATCGAACGGTCTAGAAGGAATCTCACCAAACTCATTTTGATTTTGGAACACCATTTGTTTTATAAATTACATTCCATTCTGTGGAGTTGTGTGACGTCGAGCGACGGTTTTGATTGGCCACCTGTAATTAAACGGTGAGTTATTCTTTTTTTGTTTTTCTTTTTTCGTATTTTGAATTTGGAAGGAATTATTTTGTGCATTGATTGAATTTTTGGAGATTTTTTGTTTTCATCCTTGTTTTTCTAATAATTGAAAATCTACGGGTTTTTAATCAATTAAATTGAACTTCTGTAAAGAAGAAGGAAAATCGATAAATTGCGCATTACTTGTAGTTTGACGGTAAACTTAAAAATGCAACTGTGATCATCTATCTACAGAGTGTAAACGGACCCTTCACGAAGTCGTTAACCAAGCATTCTGTAAATCAAACTAAGTAACTTTACGCAAAAAATATTGTTAGGAAACGACTTTTTTTTGGGGTGAAAAATTACGTTTTATGCTAGGACTCAATGTAACGCACTCACAACTTAGTGCTGATGGATGTTTTGAATAGTAAACGGGTCATGGAGTTAATTAAAGAAAAGTTAAAACCATTAAAAGTGATATAAAAAAAAAAAAACTTGTGAAAAAATTGGAACTTTGACCCCCCAATATCTCCGTAACTAGAAGGTTCCCAGGTATGGTCTAAAACAAAAAAATGATCGTAATGACGGGGAAAACAAGTACCTTTCGGCTTAGTTTAGTGTATTGTTACACCCTTTATACAATTTCATAAGATAGAGTCTCAGATTTAGATGTTAGGATTACCTCATAAAGGATTTCTGACATTAAAAGAAAAAAAGTTGTTTCGCCGAACCAGAGTGACACAGCACAAGCAAGGACAGGAAGATGACGATGTTCAGAATGAAAGGAAGTTACTTAACAACATAAATATTGCAGATTACAACGGAAAAAACAAAAACATTGCATTCCAAATGTAACAAAAACTGATTTAAATATTTACATCCAAAAATCTCAACGACAAAAACTGAGAAAACAACAAACAACTTACGTTAATTTAAAGTAAACAAATAATGTGTATTACTGTCTTGCACGTCGGTTCACGTTACATCTTTTAAGACTTGGCCACGAGTTACACGCTCACGAGAAACGAGTGTCGCGATATCATCAACATCTGCCTAGACTTTTCCCAACTATGTTGGGGTCGGCTTCCAGTCTTACCGGATGCAGCTGAATACCAGTATTTTACATGGAGCGACTACCTATCTGACCTCCACAACCCTTGGTAATTACTGGTTGTCAGACTTTCGGGCCACTGATTTCCTGAGTGAAACTAGTGTCGCGATAATGCTGAAAAACACAATTTAAAGATTTGCCTGGAGCATGCGTGCTACGAGTCACCACGAGGCTACGATGCGACGGTACCTATTCACGCGATGAAAACCAGTAACACACGCGTGTGTCAATTCTAGTCGTCATGCAGGCAGAAACTACAAAACTTAAACTCAGTATTATCCTTATACAGTTGCATACTCCTTCTGCTTTCTCCACGTTGATACGTCATATCTAAGCTAACTCTAAACATAGGGAAAACTTTTAACATTAGCACTAAATCTAATATTCTTGTACATCACTAAAAGTTATGTTTAGATTGGAGTGGTCATTTACAAGAGTAAGTTAGTCCCTGCCCAGACTTGGGACAAATTACTCTGTGTATTTACCTAATTACATTGTGAGTAGGTAATCATATTCTTCTTTATCGTGTGGTTAGTTCCTGACCTGGTGTCAGAGTTTTTATGCCGCCATGGGCTTCTGACTTGGCTTTACATGCCGTCCAGAAATATCTCTCATGCATGCTGGTATCTTCACGATGTTTTCCTTCACCGAAGCAAGTGATAATTATACAATACGCACATGCATCCGAAAAATCAGAGATGTGTGTCTTGGGTGCGAATTTGAGACCTATGACTTGACAGACCGACGGTCACACTACTAGGCTATCACTGAGTAGGTAATCATTATAATATTGTAATAGCTGTGTCCCAAGTTAGTTTTTTTGGTGAAAATTACTCTAGGTAAATTCCTATTATGTATCAAGTTCCCGTCAAAAAACAAACAGTTGAATAGTTCAGTAGTGACAGCGAATGAAACAAAATACTCATTCGCAATAAAAATGATTGACCATTTCCAACCATTCATTTTTATTGGAAAAAACATAATTCTAAAAAAAATGTTTTCTTTTTTGACGCAATCGCCAATTCCCCCTCTATTAAAAAGACTAGTAGGTATATTTTCAATTATTTCTAATAGATCAAGGTGTTTTACTGTAGGAGAAAAGTCTCCTGGCATACAGAGAGACATGAGCAATTGAGCATTGATCACCACGGAAGATGGATTGGCAATTTTAAACTGATTATATGTATAAGTCCCGGTCCGAAGTTTTCCTTCACCGATGTCCAAAATAAACTCTTAATTGAAATAGTCACCTTGGTACACACGGCTACATATCAAGCTATACATTTCGCTTTGTATAGGTTTTCCATACAGTGAGAGATCCGCATAAATTAGTTTTGTATAGCTTGATTGGTCGTCGTGTGTACTTCTTCGGATTTGAACCAAGAACTTCGAGCATGAGAGGCAAGGATCTAAATCACTGATCCCGCATAACTACATATTGAAATTAATAAATATGCCAAGAACAGTCCAGAAAGAGTGAACTAAAGGACATATTCCAAAATCAGCCTTTTTGACGTCACGTCACCCACCACGACATTCCATAGCAAACAGTTCGCATTCCAAACAGCACATTAGGGGCTAGAATTGCCCGAGCTAATAATAAAAAGCTACCTATCCAAGTATAAAACATTCATAGTATTCGTAATACCGTCGCCTGTTCGCTTCCCGGTCAAAAATATGATCACTTCATTACTCCTTGGATGTCCAGAAGAAATAATTATGGATTCAACTGTTATAAAGGGTCTTCGAAATTTGAAAGCGGACAGGTATTATTGTGATTGACAATTTGAGGGGTCAAGTATTATTGTGACTCAGACGAATTTGTACAGGCACGTGCAGTAATATGTAGACGTACTGTTACATCCCTAGGATGCACCCTTAAGTGCTTAGTCAGCACCGCATCATCATTCCTTTCTAGACTTAGTGCATTGGTCAGACAATAGCGCCAGTTCGGGTTGAGACTCCTTCCGGATAGGTCGCAAGTCAGAATATTAACCAAATTTCCTCTTTTAATACTGTAATTGTGCCTTTCACTAAATATAATTAATTAACCTTCGATAATCGTTTTTTTTAAAAAGGTATTTCTAAAGTGTGTCCTAACATTGGTGGCAGCGGTGGGATATTATATCCCGTGGAACGTCTCGCGAAGTGTAATCCAGTGAAAGTGTCCTTGTGCCAAGTGTATCTTGTGTGCTTCATCATCCTGTGACCCGAACTCAACGCGACCTATCTGCGGCCTAAGAGAGGCCAATCCTGGCTGAAATAGGCCAACTCCAGTGGCCTACGAGAGGCTAACTCCAGCTCAAAAGAGGCCAAATCCAGAGCCCTTTTGAGGTTCATCCAAGTCGTCACCTGTCTTCTGTGCAGTGGTATTGAGCAGCGCGCTGCAAGCGCATTCTACGGACCTGCTCGTATCCAGCATCGACCAGGATCTGACGTCCTCCGTGTTCCCGCAAAATGAAGTGTTTTTGTGTCCTGTGAGTCAGTTCAGTGCTCTTAATTTTAATTCTATTTATAGATTTGCCTTATTAAGAAATCATATTAGTAACTTAATATTCCTGTTACTTCTTATTTGTTGATATAACACTGTGTGTGTCCAGACCGTAGTTTAATCATCCTTCGCACACGTATTCGGTTACTTAGTACTCGGAATACTGATAAGCCGTGTAGAACCAGTTGGCAAAAGTTTTAATCTAGAGACCATAGTTATTGTATTTTATTCCACAGCAAGCTATTTTAGTTACATAAAATGACTAAAGCAGATTCAAAGAAAGAACTTAAAGAGTTAAGAGATGAGGAAATACCCCTTAGTGTTATCTTAAAATTTATTAAGCCATTCGATGGTTCTAGAGAAAAATTAAATGCTTTCCTAGTAAATTGCGATAATGCGATATCCTTATCATCTTCATCTCAGGAAGACATTGTCTTCAGATATATTATCAGCCAACTAGATGGCAAAGCGCAAAGCGCATGTTCCATCAAGGACTTTGACAACTGGCCTTCTCTCAAAGAATTTTTAAAAAACCAATTCGGTGAGAGAAAGCACTATGCCCATTTACTTACCGAGCTTCAAGAGTGTCATCAAACTAACCAGGAGACGGTCAGCCAATTTCACCTGCGAGTCGAAACTTGCTTATCCAAGTTACTTACAGAAGTAACAATTTCCAACACTAAGAAAAGTGAACTTGTTGGTAGAGTGGCTGCGATGGAGGATTTAGCGCTTCATACTTTTAACATAGGGTTACATCCTCGTATTGCAAACATTGTAAGATGTAGAGATCCCAAAAACTTGAACGAGGCTGTCAACTATGCAATCTCTGAAGAAAAGATTCAGCAATATGCATACAAACAAAATGTTCATTATAAGAAAGATAATAATAGACCTTCACCTAAGCCACATCTACCTAATAATTATAACAATCAACCTTCTTCCTCTAGAGATTCGTCGGTATGCAGATACTGCAAGAAGGAAGGCCATACTTTAGCCGAATGTAAATTGCGCGAATATAATAATAAAAAATATAACAATAAATTCAATTCTCCCGCGCAACAATATTCTTCTAAGCCTAAGAATCCTCATGTTAACTTCGTAAACGACGAAGAAAACTCCCCTATAAATGATTTAGAATCTGATCAGGACAATTTAAATTACTAAACGTCTCGATAGGGTGTCGCACGAGACGAACTTTAAAAGACGACGCCATTAATCCTATATTATCCAAGAACCATTTATCTTCTAGAGCTATACGACAGGGTAACCAGCCCCAAAATGGCAGCTCTCATAATGTCACGCGACAGGGTAACCAGCCCCAAACAGAAGACATTTCCAATCCTCTTCAATCCATGTGTATCCCTGAAAAAGAAAAAAAGGACGAATATAAAGTATACGAAATAAATACTAATCTAAAAACATACTTACCCTATATCGTCGCCCAGTCATCTGTCAGCAAGGAACCACTTACCCTTTTGATAGATACTGGAGCTTCTTTGTGTATCTTAAAGAAATCATGTCTATCCAAAATCCCTGAATTAGGGGTTGACATTGTCAAAATAAAAGGTATTGACTCAAAAGACCCGATTACGAGTCACGGTGACCTTACCCTGGACTTAAGTCTATCCCCTGGATTCATAGTATTACACAAATTCCACCTCTTTGATAACTTAAGCTTTCCCTATGATGGTATTATAGGTAATGACCTATTCATTAAAAGCGGCTGCCGAATAAATTACGATTCAGGTACGCTAGAAATCGCACACCATCATATAAAGTTGTCATTCAACCATCCATCTTACATAATAGAACCACGAACCGAAACCATCATAGAATGTTCAGCTAAAAATCCAGAAGTTAAGGAAGGTATAATCTTAGACCAACATATTTCTGATAAATTGTTAATAGCTAATTCGATCGTGAAAATAAAAAGTAATAATCGAATTAATGTATCGATCCTGAACGTATCTGAAAAACCTATTTCAATAAATCCTAACCTTTCTTTAACTTTAATACCAATAACTAAAAATGAAATATGCTTATCTCAACCTAACACCAATTGTTATGAGAGAACAAACGAGGTCCTTAAACAGCTACGAACTTCCCATTTAAACTCTGAAGAGTCTGAAGTTCTTTATGACATCTGTAGTCAATATGCAGACATATTCTACCTTCCTGACGATGAACTCACTTCAACTAGTGCCATCAAGCACGAAATTAAAACAAGCTCCTCTCAACCTGTAAATGTAAAATCTTATAGATTTCCAGAAATTCATAAAGACGAGGTCAGAACCCAGATTAGTAAAATGCTGGAACAAAATATAATTAAACCATCTACCTCTCCATGGTCATCCCCCATTTGGATAGTGCCCAAAAAAGTTGATGCCTCAGGAAAAAAGAAATGGCGCATAGTGATTGACTATCGCAAGCTCAACGACATCACTATTGGTGAGAGCTATCCAATTCCCCAAATTAACGAGATCCTAGACCAGCTAGGTAAGAGTAAATACTTCACAACTCTCGATTTAGCATCCGGTTTCCACCAAATAGAAATTTCAGCTGAAGATGTCCCTAAAACTGCGTTTAGTGTACCCGAAGGTCACTACGAATTTATCAGAATGCCATTTGGTCTCAAAAATGCCCCAGCAACCTTTCAGAGGCTCATGAACACAGTCCTGTCAGGCCTGCAAGGTATTCATTGCTATGTTTATTTAGACGATATAGTAATATACTCCTATGATCTTACATCCCATGTCCAGAAATTATCCCACACATTTGAGAGATTGAGAAAATTCAACCTCAAATTGCAACCGGACAAATGTGAGTTTCTTCGCAAAGAAGTAACTTATCTTGGCCACACTATTAGTGAAACAGGCTTAAAACCTAACCCCGAGAAAATAAAAGCTGTAAGTGATTTCCCTATCCCAAAATGTCCAAAAGACGTAAAATCATTCCTAGGTTTGGTGTCTTACTATCGTCGCTTCCTACAGGATTTTTCCAAACTAGCTAAACCTCTAACATCCTTGTTAAAAAAGGATGTACCGTTTGATTGGACTAATAGTCAACAACTTGCTTTTGAAACATTAAAAAATAAGTTAATCTCAGCACCCGTCTTGATATACCCCGACTTTACTAAACCTTTCATCCTGACATGTGATGCGTCAAATTACGCTATTTCAGCGATTCTCTCTCAAGGTGAGGTGGGAAAAGACCGCCCAATTGCTTTTGCCTCACGAACATTAAATAAAGCTGAAACTAATTACAGCGTAACTGAAAAAGAATGTCTGGCTATTATTTTTGGAACAAAAATATTTCGCCCATACCTTTATGGTTACAAATTTAAAATTGTAACTGATCATAAACCACTAAGGTGGCTATTCAATTGCAAAGAACCAGGCTCCAAGCTAGTTAGATGGAGATTAAAACTCGAGGAATACGATTATGAAATTGAATATAAAAAGGGTAAGATCAATAGTAACGCTGATGCTCTTTCTCGTTACCCTGTGCAACCCATTCGATCACCAGACACAGCTCACGTACTTACCGACAAAGTACCACCACCTATGAGTGTTCCACCTCCTCTTCAGCAGCCTGAAATCCCTCCTGTTAATCCTGAAAGTCCAGGACTACCTGAAATTCCCGACTTACCTGACTTTCTTGACTTACCTGAAAATATTGAGTTACCCGATGATGACTTTGAACTCCCTGAAGATTTTGATATCCCAACTCCACCTGAAGTCCAGAACGACGACGATACTTACTCTAAATCAGTGGCGGTTTTCTCATAGAAGCTTGGAAGCCGGGCTTGCCTTAGAATGAAACTCAACAAACAAAAAAAAACAAAACATTCTTACGAAAACAAAAATGTAATCAAACAACATAATAACATCAGCTGATTCTGCCACGCGCCAAACGCAAAAATTCAAAGTCAAACGCAGCGTAATGTGATGCGAAGTTGCCAGGTTTACACACAACTGGATCAATTCACAGAAATTATTTTAAATTTGCGCGACGTTGCCAAACGGTCGGTCGGGATCCAGTGCTACTAACGCTTTCCCTCTCACACCCACTGGCTTGCATTGGGCTTCTAACCTTTCACTTACACTGCTAGGAAATCGTCTCTTTTTTCGATAAAAATAATAGGTAAATATAGAAATTTATATTGAATTTAAAGCTAGGCTTTTTTTTGAATGTGTGCGTGTAAGTCAGTGTAAGTTTGAAAGTGAATGTGTGCGACTCATTGCATCGCTGCACGACCATTTTAAATCAGTTCAATATTTGTTTCGAGCGGATTACTGTTGCATCTTTTTTGTGATTTTATTTTTTCAATTTCTTGTGATTTAAAGTTTTGTGATTAGTTTTTGCTGTAATTAACGTTGTTTAGTAGTGATTATAGTTTTTTTAACACTAAAATGAATTCGGAAACGCATGCAATTGTTCCTTGTGATGGATTAAAATGTGTTAATTCTGTTTTGGGCAAGGTAAATACTTTGAGTTTTACAGAAAAATATAATCTCGTGACTTCACCAAAACCTACTCCTGATTTGAATATTTCTCAGAAAGCTAAAACCCATAATAGGCATTTTAGTCGATCAGCGTACAGTATTCAATGGCTGGTCGGTTGCTCTCATTTAAACAAATTTTTCTGTTGGCCTTGCATATTTTTCTCTAATGATAAGAATGCTTGGAGTTCATCAGGTTACGATGATTTAAATAACTTCTCTGGTGCCATGAAAAGACACCAGAAGTCCCAAAAGCACTTGAATGCTGTTATTTCATTCTGTAGTTTTGGTAAAACACGAATTGAAACATCTTTATCTCGTCAGTTAGGTGACGAAATTTCTAAACACAATATGCGTGTCGATCATAATCGCGCCGTTTTTCAAAGGTTGGTTGATGTTGTGTGTCTTTTAGCACAACAGGAACTACCTTTTCGAGGTCACGATGAGTCTAAAACCTCGTTAAACAGAGGCAATTTCTTAGAGCTTGTTTCTTTGCTTTCTAAGTACGACCTTGTCTTAGAAAAACATACAAATCAACAAGAAGGCAATAAGCCGGGGCCCAGTTACTTGTCAAATAAAATTCAAAATGATATTATTCATTCCATATCCGAAGTTATTAAATCTCGCATTAAACTCGAGATTAATACGACAAAATTTGTTTCTATTATTGTTGATGAAACTCCAGATATAAGCAACAGAGAGCAACTGTGCGTAATTCTTAGGTATCATTATGGCAACGACATTCATGATCGTTTTATGCGATACGTTAATGTATCTGAAAGCCGTAACTCAGAAACTTTATCTAAAATTATTTTAGATTTTCTTAATGAATACGATTGCATCGGAAAATTAATAGCACAAAGTTACGACGGTGCAAGCGTAATGTCAGGCATAAGAAATGGAGTTCAACAAAAGGTCAAGGACGTTTGTCCACAAGCTATTTACGTTTGGTGTAATGCTCATATTTTAAACTTGGTACTTTCCAAATCATGTGGTAGGATTAGTGAAGTCAGTTCGTTTTTTTCTGCCCTTCAGGCAATGATTAGTTTTTTCAGTAACAGTACGAAACGTGCTGCTTTTTACGACACCCATTGTAGTAAACGATTACCTCACCTTTCTGCTACTCGTTGGTCATATTCATCACGTATTATAAACACGGTTTCAGAACAAAAAGAAAACCTTATTAAACTGTTTACTGAAATGGCTGACAACACGCAGCAGGAATGGGATGGTGATAGTATATTGGCCGCGGAAAACTTTTGCAGTTCGCTAACATCATTCAATTTTTGTTTTTTTCTTTCCATTTTTCACAAGATATTTGAAAAGACCGATGGCTTGTACAACATAATTCAAAAATCACAAGTCGATGTTGGTTTTTGTGTCAACCAAATAAAAGTGTTTGACTCATGGTTGCACAATGAATTCCTTGCCCAATTCAGTAAAATTTATGACGATGCATTAATAAGTAATTCTGCTCCTCGTTTAAGACGTAATGTCACCTGCGTTCGTACAGAGTATAAACGACTCTTTGTCCAAATAATTGATAACATATCTTCCGAAATTAAAGATAGATATTCAGAAATATTTAAATTACAGTTTTTCCAATTGCTTAACAACAAACAGTTTGATAATTATAATCGAGCTTTTCCGACAGCGGCATTAGATTCTTTATTCAGCATTTATGCAAACTATTTTGATAGGGAAACTTTAAAGATTCAGTTGTGGTAAAGAAGCGAAGAATGAAGAGTTATGGCTGTTTACATTGTGAGTAATTACAAACATTTTCAACAATTTGTAACCAATTTATTATTAGAGCGCCATCTGCAGCAAAGCGAGAGCATTGGCAGAGGAATTGACTCGAAGAGTTCAGTTGTTACATTTAAGTCAATAGATGGCTCTTACATCATTTACTTATTTTGTGAAGGGATATAAAATACGATAGTTAATGACCACTATTTGTATTTTTATATTTAGACATATTTAAATTAAACAATAGGAAAATAAAACCGGCGTTATTAAAAACCAATGTCAGAACTCAGAACAGAGAGCAAATCTTTTTTTCTCCCAAATATCGTCAGTTCTTTACTGGGGCTTTACCTTCATGACACGGCTGGCACGCCACTGCTCTAAATGCCTGAAAAAAATAAATGATAAACTTAATCAATTTGATACTATTATTCACGAACATAGTGAAACTTTATTAAAAACAAAATTAAAAACTATTATTATACCAACTTCCATTGACCTTGATGAGTCTAATCCCTATATTTCGGAAGTTATCGATAAACTTTCGGAACCAAAAGATATCCTTGAAAAAGAAAGGACATTACATTCCTTTGTCTCTTTCGAAAATAATAATGTGAAATTTTACTTACTTTTTGTAAAAGTCCATCACTTCGATCAGTGCATCTATGAGGATATTTTTAAGAGCCTCAAAAATGTAAAACATGAATTAATTAATAAAAACACCACTGAATTCGGCATAACAGACTTTTGTAACCCATTTGATTCACATAGTTTTATGAAAATTCATAATATAATTACTTACTTGTTTCACAATACTTCGATCACTGTCCATATTTTCAAAAATACTATAATTTATCCTTCTCCAAATGAAATAATTAAAATTTTAAAGGAGAACCACGACATTCCCATATCAGGTCATTTAGGCTCAAATAGAATGTTAAGTCGAATTCAGGAAAAATATTATTGGCGGAATATGCGCAGAGATGTCGAAGACTATGTCCGTAAATGTAAACTATGTCAAACCAACAAAGCCCTGCGTAGAACCAATCGAGCCCCTATGCAGATCACAACGACATCTACACAACCTTTTCAACGCGTGTCACTTGACATCGTCGGACCATTGCCTGAATCAGGTACGGCCAAGCTCAGGTTTATTTTAACCATTCAGGATGACCTCACAAAATTTTCAACAGGTTATCCTATCCGAAATGCTACGGCAGAAGAAACCGCTGAATGTTTAATCCATTTTATATCCCAATTTGGCATCCCCAAGACTATCCTTACAGATCAGGGAACAAATTTTACAGCAGAACTATTTAAACAAACCTGTACCTTTCTGAAAATCAAACAGTTATGGTCCAGCCCCTATCATCCACAAACTCAAGGTGCTTTAGAAAGAAGTCATGCGACTCTAAAAGAATATTTAAAATCTTTCGTTGATGACAACCAAAATGATTGGCCGAGATACGTTTACACGGCAATGTTAACCTACAATACCACAGTCCATTGCACCACAAATTATACACCATACGAATTATTATTCGGTTGCAAACCATTTATACCCACTTCTATTTATGATACAGCATTAGAACCTACATATCCTAGTTATGTCCGTATACTCCAACAAAGAATGAAACTCTCTAGAGAGAAAGCCGTAGAAAACATCCTTAAATCTAAAATCACCTCTAAAGACTATTATGATAGAAGAACCAGACCTATGAAATACAAAACAGGCGATATGGTATATATCAAACACCATCCGCGGCAAAATAAAGCTCTTTCGCCTATCTGGAAAGGTCCACATAAAGTAATCAAAATTAATGGCAACAATACGTTGACCCTTCTCGTTAATCGCCGTCACGTCAAGTATCACTATGACGAATTAAAGCTGGCGGAAATAACTAATATTTAGTTTTTATTTTAATACTTACTACTTTTATTTTATTATTATTATTTTTTTTACCTTAATCTAATAAACCTAGTTTTAACACATAACAAAATAACATTAGTTAAATATTTTGTCTAATATATTTCAGAATATCTACATTCCTGTCCCTTGCAACATCTGATATCATCGAACAAGTCACTGAAAGCCCTGGCATATACTTCGACTCAATAGGAATCATGAAACAGACTAGAGATCATATTCATTTACTTGTACCTATTGACATTACATATATAAAACCCCATATAGATAATATAAACAACGCATTAAAAGCTTCTACGCTTTTGTGTCAACAAAATACAATACTTAAAGAATCTGAATGTACAAATATACTACAGCCTCTGGTTTTGCGACTTATCGATATTCGGAAAGACTACAGTGCCATATCTCATTTAACATCTGGGCGAGAAAAGAGATCCGCTTGGTTAGCAGGAGTTGGCTCTCTTTTCAAACAAGTCATTGGCACAATGGATGAAGACGATGCCATAAGATATAATAACGCCATTCAAACCCTAAACAATAACAATATTAAGTTAGCGTCCATTTTAAAAGATAACATTCTTGTAACAAGTACGGCTCTTTCCCGTTACAACAAAACTCTTGAAACTATAACCACAAATGAAGGCCGTTTGAATGACGCTATTATTAAACTATCTAATACTTTTAATAATCTGTCAATTTTATCTGATAAGCTATACATAAAATCAAAGATGAACGATGTCTACACTGAACTATCATCTTGTCTACTTACTCTGTCATTTAAATTAGACGACCTTGTAAATGCAATGTTATTCGCTAAAACTAATACTCTTCACCCATCGGTCATGACACCAAATCAGTTTTATAATGAACTAACAAGTAATGTTAGAAAATTACCTAATTATGAAGAATTACCTTTAGACTTAGATTTAGATACTATTCATGCTTTGATCGATATATCAAAGATATCATGTTATTTTGTAAACAATAAGTTAGTCTTTGTAATCAAAATTCCCCTTGTAAACTCTTTTGAGTTAGATCTATTTAAAGCTATTTCAGTACCTATACCGCACAACATGGACAAACCAAACTCCTATGCTATGATTGTACCATCTTGTAATTATGTTGGCATTAGTAAAGATAAACTAACATACACCTGTATAAGTAATCTAAAATCCTGTACTGAGCCTGTAAACAGAGTTTATATTTGTGATGATACTGACACACGCTCAATTCAAGAAACACCAACCTGTGAAACTGATATACTAACAAAAATTGTTACAGAAATACCTATATACTGTCAAACTAAATTAATGTATGGTCAGATAGATATTTGGCAAGAATTGCAAGGAAACAAATGGATATTTGTTCAATCTGAACCTTCTAAACTTTCTGTCCAGTGTAACTCTGATTTAATAGAGTTCAAAATATTAGGTACTGGTATACTTAATATTCGACCTAATTGTACGGCTTATTGTAGAAATAAACAACTGTTTGGAAAAAGCAACATAGACATAAATGTTAAAACTATAGTTTCCGATTTTAATCTAATTAATGAAGCCTGTTGTAATCTGGAAAAGTTTAACATATCAAAGCCCAAATTGTTAGCATCTAAATTGTCAAACATAGACTTAGAAAAACTACCTAGCGTTATCAACAACCAAATGTTGTCAGATGTTGATAAAATTATAAATAATCCTAGCCCTAACCTAATTGAATATAGTTCTCACTATCCACTTTTGACTTACCTTGTATTAATCTTAATTTTAATTTTTATTAGTTATAAACTTTGTAAGAAGTTTGGAAAATATTCTGGCTGCAAAACAAAACCTAAATTACAGAACGATAGCACCTTAGATAACGATCCGGAACCGGAAACAATTCCTCTTCCAAGGTTAAGAATAAATTCGTAACTTTCCATGAAAACCGTAAAGTTCCTCTTAAAGGGGGGGTTGTTACATCCCTAGGATGCACCCTTAAGTGCTTAGTCAGCACCGCATCATCATTCCTTTCTAGACTTAGTGCATTGGTCAGACAATAGCGCCAGTTCGGGTTGAGACTCCTTCCGGATAGGTCGCAAGTCAGAATATTAACCAAATTTCCTCTTTTAATACTGTAATTGTGCCTTTCACTAAATATAATTAATTAACCTTCGATAATCGTTTTTTTTAAAAAGGTATTTCTAAAGTGTGTCCTAACAGTACACTTTACAAAATTCAATAGCCATTTTCCCGTGAGATAACGCTTTCTACTTTGAGATTGTAAACCCCGAAGGGTTAGGCAGAGGTGTACCTAATAGCACACCACACCCACATTTCGTCAGTTATGGGGGCGAGCCTGTTGCCAACAACCGAGCACAAATCCTGACACCGTGGCTGCTACTGAGAAAATCTTGAAGGAAAAATCCAATAACACTTCGCCCAGCCGGGTTTTGTAATAGTATGGTAAATCACAAAAGTTGCATCCTGTATTCATATTTATTAGTGCTCGTAACTGGTTGGTCCGTGGTTGGGTGACCCCAACATAACAAGTTTCCTCCGTGCCTCGGAAAGCACGTTAAGCCGTTGGTTCCGGGTGTCAATTGTAGATCTTTGACAGTCGTTACAGGTAGTCAGTGGCCCGTAAGTCTGAAAACCAGTCTTACCAAGGGGTACCGTATTAGCCACCCACCCGCAATAACTTCAGTCTATCCGTGATCAAGGTGATTGCAACAGCGCCAAAATATCGGGAACTCAATAAAAACAGTAAACATGGTAAATACCCCTTTTCTAGAGTAAATGATAATGACAACAGATATTATGACAACAATCGTCTCGTTGTAATTGTAACTGTTCTACTTAGCTTAATGAAAATCTACGGTAACTAAGACATCAATTGTGTCTGCACCCTCTGTGTCTTCCTGGAATTATGTACGTCCTATTGTCCCGTTTAATTATCTATTTGTTTATTGTCTTTCGTTACTTCAGATATGAAGTTGACAGGTATACACTATACGCTCTTAGCCTACACTAAACACTTCTTTATACATCGTTCTCACATAAATGTATAGTCTCCACATGAATGATGTAACCAAGATTTTGTAACAACATTTTGATTGAAAAGAGTGTCCATGGAGTTTCTTGCCCATTCTTCTCCATAGAGATCTACGCTTTGGAATGGGCAACTACAGTACTTTCACAAGTTATTATGCCTTTTGTCTGTGACTGTAGCTTCGCTTTTTGTTTTTTTTTGTGACTTTCAAAAGTGCTTGTAATGGTCTAATTGAAATAAATGCTTTGAGTTTGAGTTTGAGTTTACAGCAGGCGTTTTCAGAGCCATCATCGTCATCACCTGCTGCTGTAGGTATCCTCTCTTTTGTGTACAGACGCCAGCAAATCAAGTAACTATAATCTGTCAATATTTTTTAATAGATTTGCAACTTTATCGCTAAAGCATTAGGTTCAAGGTTGATTGGGGAAATTTGACAGTTTCGGGTAACTTGATGTGCTGGCGTCTGTACCAAGCTCTCCTGCGGTCTGAAAGAGTATCTTACCACGGTCTTTTCCGCGGTGCTTTATAGGTCATCCACCAACCATAATAATGTCCTACCGAGTACACTGACGGGCGACCACTTTTCAGCCGTATTACTTAGGGCATAAGATTGAAAAGTGGCAGACCGTCAGTGAAATCGGTAGTACACGCGGCGGCACATGAAGCTGCACATTTCCAGTATAACTTGGCCTCGCTTTGTATAGATTATTACCTACACAATGAGAAATCCGCATAAACTGGTTTTCTAAAGCTTGATTGGCCGTCGTGCGTACATACATAGCATGCATTTTCCTAAGCAGTCGTGTTGAGCCGAATGCTTTGATGATCTTAGGTGTGATTTTGATTGCACCCACGGAAACTACAAGTGTCATAAATATAACTGGTTAAATGTGGGTGTATTATTAGGTTCAACTCTGCCTTACCCTACGTGGATGACAGGCGTGATGTTGTGTTATGTTATATCATTACTCGCAAACAAGAAGAATATCGGATTACATTGCAAAGGTAGATTTCCGCATCAATTACCCTTTTAAGAGTGACTTAACCTTTTAAGAGTCTAACCGAAAAACTGTTTCGACTACCCTCTTATGACGTCTTTTTATCGAGATTCAAAGTGGTAGTTTTTATATTACGTAAATGGGTAAACATCAATTAGATTTCGGTAGTTAGCTGCGTAGGACATCAACGTGACCAACTTGGTATTTGAAACAATGACTGTTGTTTTGATTTAATTGTATTTTTCATTTGTTCATTGGTTTTTCACCTGTGGGTTACATATTTCTCTGTAACCCACATTTGAGTTACAACTTTTAAACCTTTGAGTGTTATATCTGTAATAATAACAACATGTCGTCAAAGCGTTTCCTAGGTCTTCGCCACACTTAACCTGCCTGTGTAAAACAGATTAGTTAGGTACAAAGAGTACTATAATCAGCATACAATTTCAATTCAAAAGGTGCTGAAAACCTCAAACGGCGCAAATACAATAACATTATGTTGAAACACTTGGGCCATGGGGTCCGAGTGCCCAGTGCCCACCTAGTATTTCGGGACATTGCCAAGCGGTTGGTCGACTCTTCTCGTGGCCAGAGGCTAGATTTTTTTCTTGTTCCAAGTATCAGCATTGCCATCCAACGGTAATGCTGCCAGCCTTCTGGGCACTTTCCCCGTTGACAGCGATACGGGCGAACTTTTTGAAATCCTTGATGAAAACATTAGTTCCGTATGTTGACGAAGTCTGTTTAGCCAGGAACAATTTAACTTTGCGCATTCTAATTGTGAGCTGATAGTCGTGAGTTCGTGAGCAGTGCTTGTCCAGTGGTCATTTGTAGACTATGGCTATGGATATGAACCGATGCAAGCAGGCTTGAATTTGTTTAATTTATTCAATAACCACTGTGTATTATCTACGAGCTGTTTCGCGTGATCTTCAACCCCCTTGAAATGATTGTGTATATGTTTTTGCAACATTTTTCATTGATGCTCCACTCCTATTGGCCGTAGCTTGATGTTATGTAGCCTTCCCCAATAAATGGGCTATCCAACTCTAAAAGATTTTTTCAATTCGAACCAGTGGTTCCTGAGATTAACGCGTTCAACCAAACAAACTCTTCAGCTTTATAATATTATAGTATATAGTATAGAAGTATAGATACGCACGCAGAGTACAATCTTAATAAAGCATTATAAGTACACAGAGTAGCTGCCTACTATAGCAGAATATTAGACTTCAGAATTTTGCCCTTGATTGGCTCGCTTATTTACGAATAGTGACAAATGGTCTGGCAACTAATATGGACAGGGGATCAGACAGATCATACTTTCGTCTACACGAGATTATGGTATTACCTACTACAGTTCTTTAGTATACTTACATATTTGTTTCAACAAAATTACTTAAATAACTTGGATAGAGACGTTGAGGGCTTAGGTTGGGAGCACACTGGGTGACGGTTGACAAAAATTCCTTGTACCACAGATAATAAATACTGCTTGTACGCAAGCGGTTTACAAACTTTCAGTATAAAAAGATGTTGTAGGTTTTAATAGCATAATATTATTACTCGTTGGTTACAATTATAAGCGCGACTGCTGAGCATGAGGTCCTGGGTTCGACTCCCGGGTCGGGCAAAGTGCTATTGGGTGTTTCCATCAGGAATTTGCCAGTAGCAGCCACAGAGTCTGGATTTGTGCTCGGATGATGGCAATTGGCTCAAACATAACTAGCGAAATGTGGGTGTACTGTAAGGTACACCTCTGCCTAACCCTTCGGGGATTACAGGCGTGATGTTATGTCATGTTATAGTAGTAGCTAATATTTGTATTTTACTAAGGTCAAGTCTTAATGGTCAAGTTTTATTCAATTAGAACAATTTACAAATCGATGAACAATTTGTTACTTTGTCTTTTATTTTAAGGGTGGTTCTAATTGATGTCAGTAGGTCATACACAACCACATTGGGTTTCCTTTGATTTTGGAACAGGAGCGTCTAGTCTTTTTTTTTTGTTTTTCGGATGGGAAATCATCAAATGACATCCCGCTCTGGGCGGAGTGGAAGGGAGTGTCAGACTCGTACTGACTAAAACCTATCCATGTTCCTTCTTCGCCCTTTGTGTTCCAGGGCCGCGGTATCTCTTTCGAACAGTCCCGCAGCCCATGCGTCTAGTTTTAAAATAACATCACGCCTGCAATCCCCGAAGCCTAACGCATAGGTGTGCCAATTGCTACACCCATATTTTGACAGTAACGTTTAAAGTCCCATGTACCTATTACATGGGATCGTCCTCTTTCCCCTCCCTCTAGGGGTCGAACCCTGGAACGCTAAAATACTGCGCTTTAAACCACTACAAGTAATGTCTAGATTAATACAGAAATAACTTAAAATTAATGCTAAAAACATCTACCTATTCTGTGCCTTTCATTAATCAAGTTAGTGCTGTCCCCCAGAGGGATTCTACATGTGAATTGGAATTATTGGAAATAAATCAAAAACTTTTTGTTACGTTTTATTATTTTTGTTTACAGAATTATTCGAACTGGGGGATAGAGTAGATAGATAGATTATACTTTATTGTACACCTACAACAGCTCTTTTACAATACTCTTAAGATATAATTATCTTCTTCTCCATCGATAGAATTCCTATTTGACTTGTTCATCTAGAGACTATTGTCGCACAAGCAATTGTCGCACTATAGCGCGACGTCGAGCTTCAGTTTGTCGCACTAGCGTGACGTCAATAGCGTGACGTTGAGCTTCAGTTTGTCGCACTAGCGTGATGTCGAGCTTCAGTTTGGCGCTCTTGCGTGCATTCGAACTATGGTGCGTCGCAGTACAGTTTTGTCGCACAAGCGTTAATCGCACACCCGTTTGTCGACCTCACGTAATACAGTCTTTCAAGTGAAGCTCAACATTGGTTCCTACTTCCTAGGTGTGGCACTCAGTTGTGCAATTCGAAGTACATTTTACAGCAAATATGCTCACCTTTATATGGGAATTACATATTACCGGAATAGTGAATCAATTCTGTCTATCCTTTCAGAGGATCAAGCGTGAAGTTACATTATGTTTTATGAAGAAAATTGCGTCCTACTTTTTATGTAAATTGAATTAACAACAAATTGAAGAGATGACGCCTTAGAACCGGTGGCGACGTTGTTATAACTCGTAAGGAAAGTCATAAATAACACTTGAGAAAGAAACGCTCTAATACCAGGTGCATGAGGAAGTATTTTTGTTTATAAACAGAAGCGAGAAGAGTGTACATAAACATCTACCACTTCAAAATAACATAACATCACGCCTGTTATCTCCGAAGGGTCAGGCAGAGGTATAGTTACCTTATAGTACACCTACATTTGGCCAGATATTGACGTAATCCGGGCACAAATCCACAAATCCAGACTCTGTGGCAATTTGCCCGACGTGGGAGTCGAAACCAGGACCTTATGCTGAGCAGTCGTGATTGTGACCACTAGATTTTGAGGTTTTGAAGTTTTTCCATCAGGAATTTCTCAGTAGCAGCTACAGGGTCTGGATTTGCACCCGGTTGATGGCAGTAGGCTCGCCCCCTATTACATAACTGGCGAATTATGGGTGTACTATTAGGTACACATCTGCCAAACCGTTCGGGGATTACAGGCGTGATTTTATGTTATGTTATAAAGAAATATGCTAAACTTTCTCTATCCCGGATTTTTTGCGGTTTCGTATAAATGCCGTTTTCTCAGATAAAATATTGTTGGAGATACTTCATGTATCGTCAGTAGGTAGTTATCACTAGGACAATTAGGTCTATTTTTACTTAACAAAAGAGAGATGGTAACTTCATATGTAGGAGACCTGTCATTACGTTTATTTTACAAGATAATACATCATCCATGTCTCTTAACAAGTCCGTCTTAAATGCCAGTATCAAAAAACTTACATAAAACCAATCCATCAAATTGGAATACTCGTTCCCATCACCTAAATTTCAACCTTTGACTACTTGCTTCAAGGTTTCAATACATTATAGAGTATCGAGGCAATATGCACTTTACCCAATACCCCAGTAGATTTTTCCAGCCAGTAGTGCGTCTATGGTCTGTGAAATAGCATACAATAGATTTTCTACTTTATGCGTTGAACAGCCCGCTACGTTTGTTGGTTCAATTCATTCTTTATTTTAAAGCTGCTTTTCCTTTATCAGTTACCACAAGATAGGATTAGATGAGGGATAGAAAGTCTATTTAGTAAATGCGTACGATGTGGTCTTTAGGTTCACTTCCCTGGACCGGGAAAGTGTAATTGCTAAAAAGATTTGTCAAAAGCAGCTTATAGGGTGACTGGTAATTAGTGACCGATACTTAAACACGTGATTGTGCTCATGATAACAAACAATTTCCCCAAAGATCATTTTTTTAAACGGCTAACAGCTGATAGGTTACAGGCGCGCGCGTGCGAATTTCATACGGCTGTTGTGTTATTGTGTAAAAATTGTGTGTATTAAAAAAAATGTCTCTTTGGGAAAGTACTAAACAAACGAAATCTGGTTAATATTGTAATATATTATACTCTGCCTACCCATTAGCAGGCTTGATGCTGTTTGATGAAACTGTCACTTTTATTGTGCGTCTATCAAAAGATTTTAAAATCGCACTTCCCGTTCGTATCTAATTGTGCGGTCTTTTGTGGGTAACAGCGGATGCTGAATCGGATAAGGGGTGGACCAAAGAAAATCTTTGAGATATCTCTGACAGTTTTTTTTTCTTAAAACATTTTTAAACTGACACTGTGTGGGTAGAATTATAGCTAGTAGTGTTTGAGAGCTCGTTGTAAAGGAGCTTCTATGGGTGGTACCACTAAGTTCTCACATTATTCTCTTCCTTTTTTCACACACTGTCTACATTTCTTTTTCATTTCTCCTATTGCAGGTCTGCTGGCAGAAATTTCTTAAGAAATAAGCAGTCCCTCATATATTATAATGTTATTTTCCTGTATTGTCTACTGTGTGTACATAAATAGTAAAATAAATAAAAATAAATAAGTCGATTTTTGACTCGAACCAGTGTTACTGAGTTTCTGTGTATAGGGATTGCCACAGGTGTAATATTAGCTACATGAGGCACATGTAACATTATCTTGGTCTCTGTGATATGGTACCGCATTTGCGATGCCTCTGCTTGCTATTGCAAATTCCCATAAGCGTCGGTGACCTTTAACATCATGGCTTAAATTCAACAAAACAAATATTGTAGGTTATACATAACATAACAACGTCTATGTAATCCCCGAGCGGTTAGGCAGAGGTGTACCTAATAGTACATCCACCTTTCGCCAATTATGTTTAGGTCCCATGTTATAGGGCGAGCCTATTGCCATCAACCGGGCACAAATCCAGACTCCGTGGCTGCTACTGAGAAAATTCTGAAGGAAAACCTAATAACAATTTGCCCGACCCGGGAATCGAACCCAGGACCTCATGCCAACGAAGCAGTACTAGGTGTAGATTTTCAAACTCAATCCTCTAGTTTCTGTATCCAGACTTAAGTTGTGACCAGTAATAAGGCTCCAATACTTCACTTCAATCAAACAAAAGCTGTGATTGAAAACATTCAATATAAAACGAATCGAACGGATTTAAAATGGCTGCCATAAAATCAGTTGGCAGCTGTCAACGATAAAATTGTCCAGCGGTTTGCAGTGAAGTTATTTCAAAGAGTTTATTTTATGTTTCAAATACTTTAATGAGAACCTTGCGAATGAATATGCACCGGACTCTTTACTTATTTATTTCTGACGAATCTAATGTCTATTTTCACTAATGCGATACGTGACACACCGACACTTGATAATAATTTATACTAATATTATAAAGAGGTTTTTGTTTGTAAGTTTGTTGTAGGGGCTAATCTCCGGAACTAATGATCCAATTCTAAAAATTCTTTCACTGGCAGAAAGCTACATTATTCGTGGGTGCTATAGGCTATAAATTATATTTATATCATGCATACTAGTCAAGCTATCACAATTTTTGCGGATGAAGTCACGGGCGAAGTGTTAGTGCTTAATAAAAGCCTGCTGTTGGATTTTCACCTCTTGTCGCTGAGCCATCATCATTATCTCCCTGACCTTGTCCAATGTTATTTGGGGTCAGCGCAACACTTCAATTCTCCCCTGTCAATCGTCACGCTTTCATTTACTCCTTTTTCCTTCATACAATTCCTCACACAATCCATCCATCGTTTCTTTGGTCTTCCTCTCCCTCTCCATCCATCAACATTTATATTCATCACTCTTTTACTCACATGCGATTCGTCCCTCCTCATCACATGCCCGTACCAAGACAGTCGACTCCCTATCAACTTTTCTGTAACTGGTGCAACTTTCAAGCTTCCTCTAATATACTCATTCCTTACCATATCCATAACTTGTGACCGTTGAAAAATCCAATAGTGAACTTTTTATTCACCAAAAGGTCTTATAGGTCATCATCATAATCTGTCGTTCCTTTTCCCAACTATGTTAGGGTCGGCTTCTAGTCTAACCAGATACAGCTGAATACCAGTACTTTACATGGAGCGGTGGCCCGCTACTAACTGGGTTACGATCTGTAACGACTAGGTAGAGCACTAGGACTAGGTGACTCCTAATGCTAGTGAATTCGTGCATATCGATCTCCACTTACTACAAAGTTTACATAAAGTTTAAAGCTCGCCGTTCAATGTAAAGAGAATAATAAATGGTTAACCCATACGGTTAATAAGTTTAACCCTAACCGGTTAACTTATTAACCCAATTATCGTTCCTTTCCTTGCATTTGAATCAATGGAGTTATCTCATCGTCCTTACCTCTTTTACCGTTTGTCCTATTTTAATTGCCCTTGGGGCAGAAGGCTAGAGGATCCTTTAATAAGTAAAAATTATATGTACGTATACGTTTCTATCAATGCAAGACCGACCTGGGAAGAAGTGGGTGGCGGGGGTGGGTTTTTAATTCAGAAAACTCTTCTTTCTTCTTTATCGTGCCTAACCTGATACCCATGGTATGCATGTTATGCCGCCCATGGGCCTCTGACTGAGCTTTACATGTCGTCGCGAAATATCTCTCAGGCATGCTGGTTTCCTTACGATGTTTTCCTTCACCGAAGCAAGTGATAATTATGTAATACAATACGCACTTGAATCCGAAAAACCAGAGGTCTTGGGTTCGAACTTGAGACCTATGAGTATGAATCAGAAAACTACAAAGCAGTATTATTGTAATTAGCTAACATACCTCATATCTATACTAATACTAGCTGTACCCGGCATGCGTTGCAATGCAGCTTTTTCAACCTACTATCTATCTACTATTAACTACCTCCCTGCCAAATTTCAAGTTTGTAGCACAAAAAATGAAGGACTTTCATACAAACTTGCGAGAGCCCCCTTAATCCAGCCCTGTCGCAAAATCCGTTCTTAGCGGACGTCTACTAACTATAAACTACTTCCCTGCCAAATTTCATTTTTATACATCAAGCGGTTTTCGATATTTCGTGATGAGTGAGTGACCTTTCGCTTTTATATATTTAGATAATAAACCTGAAGGGACTGCCCCGTTGGTCGAGTGGTCGCAAGCGTGACTGCTGAGCATGAGGTCCTGGGTTCGACTCCCGAGTCGGGCAAACTGCTTTTGGGTTTTTCCATCAGGAATTTCTCAGTAGCAACCATGGACTCTGGATTATTATTTCATGGGACGTAAACAGAACTGGCGAAATGTGGGTGTACTATTAGGTACCCATCTGCCTATCCCTACGGGGATTACAGGCGTGATGTAATGCTATGTAAAGCTGAACGGTTTGTCTGTTTGAATGCGCTTAGCTCTGAGATTTCAAAATGCTTAATGCATTTGATAGCCTCCATTCATAAGGAATGCTATTTAACTCACGCTACATCTTTAGAAGGCGGGAAAGAACTTCGTATCGTTAGTTGGGAATAAGTCCTTCTATAGAAGTTTCGACAAATGTCAACTATCTGTCAACCTGATGGTAAATGAAGGTGCGCCGAGCGACAGTTTCCACTTGCCTGACGAATTCTAAAACCTTATTCTCTTGTTCCAGCCACCACAATGTCCGCCAACGTGACCCTACTCCTCATCTTCGTGACCCTGGCCTCAGTGACGGCGCAGACCTTCCAGTACTCCCGCGGCTGGACGAACGGCAAGAGGGATCAAGGGCACCTGAGACCCGAACTGAAGGAGCTCATCAACAATATGGACAAGATCCTCTCACCGTGCCAGAAAAACAAGCTGAAGTACCTCCTGGAAGGAAAGCCGATTACTGAGAGGGTTGGTATTATTCAAAGACATTCAAATATAACTAGCTATAGACGGGACAAGACCAAGAAACTGACAATTCCAAAACCTGTTACAAATTAGTAACAAGTCGATCAGTCCAGTGCGATACGTCGCCTTGTCAGGTCGCATTCATATGACACAAAGACACTCAAATATTTCCGAGCTATAGACGGGTCATGACGAAGAAAATCGTAATTCAAAACTTGTTACTACTTAGTAACAAATCGTTCTGTGTAGTGTCATCTGTGTCATACGCCCGCTTGTCAGGTAGCACTCGTGTGTCAAAATCGAAAATATTCAGGATGAAAATTATTGTATGACAATATTCCCAATGTCCTCTCTATATGTGTTTTAAATCTCTTTGGTATTATTGTTGGTTTAGTGGAGGTTGTGGAGGCCCTGGAATCGTTTCCTAGATCGGGCAAAATGTAATTGGGTTTTTCCAACAGGAATTTCTCAATAACAGTCATGGTGTCTGGATTTGTGCTCGGTTATGGCAATAGGCTCTCCCCTATTATATGGGACTTAAACATAACTGGCGAAATGTGGGTGTATTATTAGGTACACTTCTGCCTAAGCCTTCGGGGATTACAGGCGTGATGTTATATATGTCTCAGAGTGTAGTTAGGACCTACGACATTGGTCATGGACATTTTAAATTTCCCAAATTATTTATCACACGGAAAACTACTTACGGGACAAACGGGAAAATACTTAGTAAGAAAAGTCAAGTAAAGTGAAAATGAAGCGCGCTCCGTTTGTCTAAGGCGCTATCATTTTACACAGTGATGTAAGAATAACATGAAGTATACTCAGCTAGCTAGCACGCATCGCATGAGCAACCAAAACAGAGGGGACGAAAACTGTTTACTGAAATACGGTAGGCCCCATATTAGTGGGGGCAAACCAATATGCTGGGCCAGATCATGTTCAAAGTGTTGCCAGTTACCACTTATATGCGGTTTTCTGTACTTTAACTTTAGGAGAATTTACTGACGTCAACCTGTAAAGGTAACAGCCGAAAAGTTAGTTCATATTTACAGCTGGATCAACGCATAAGTAAAAAGGAAAGCCCTGACTTACTCAATCACTGACTCACCTTGGACCTAGAGAGCTAAAATTTTGCACAAAGGTTCTCTTCAAGCCTTACCTACATAGTATCTGGGTTGTGGAGGTCAGATAGGTAGTCGCTCCATGTAAATACTGGTATTCAGCTGCATCCGGTTAGACTGGAAGTCGACCCCCACATTGTTGGGAAAAGGCTAGGTAGATGATATTCTCTTGAAGCCTGATTTATTTATTTATTTATATTATATTATGTAGGTAGGTAGGAATAAACACAGACTGTTCGGAATTCCCAAGAGATAGAAAATAACACACGATTGACAGCACGCTTGGCGCAGTGGCTGAGCGATTGAATGATGTTTATTTTGAAAATAGATTTTTACAAACACTTTTACACGTCGTGTTTTTAAGACTAGACGAGACCGGTGTTTCGTGCCTGACTACTCTGAGAAGAAACAGCCGAAACAAACTCAGACAGAGTCGCTTTTAAGGTCCAGACATAACCTTGGTCAACTCACATGAGGACTATGCAGATGGTCTTTTGAAGAAAGAACCACACAGATTTGAGTAGACTTATCCAGCTAGTGCATTTGTTAGTTATCGAGTAGCTCGACTCATAACTCAAGGAGATCAATTAATTAATAATATTGGCTTCTGCGCTGCGTCTTGCGGGTTCGATTTCCGCACGGAACAAATATTTGTACTTATAGCCTACAGGTAGTGGTTCCGGGTCTGGCTGTTTGGGTACATGTGAGTCTAAATGTTTGTAAACGCACCCACGATGCAGGAGAAATGCTTAATGGAGACAAAGTTTGGACAAAGTCGCTGTCGAAGTTAATGTTTCAAATTATATCAAAATATTTATTTGCTAGAATATGGTACATGAGGTGTTACAGTAAATTTGTTTCAGCATATCCTGCCATAACATGGCGTGCAAATGTATTCACAATAAGCCAATTTACAATGTCAATTAATCTAACTTACAAATTACAGATTCTATTGACTTGTCTTCTAAGTAGTCCTTAACGGTATAATATCTTTTAAATAGTAAGAATTTGAAAAGTATTTTTGTAAAACTAATGTAATTAATATTTGTTCTAGCTACTGATTCCCTGTGACATCATCGACACTGAAGAATATCCCAGAGCGCTCACTGAAAGAAACCTCAACGCCTTGATGGAAGGCTATTACTGAAATTATTTAACTTTACTTTCATAATGTGCCAACAGAAAAATATGAGATTATTTTAATTTATAGTTAGGTATACAAGGACCATTTTGATAGATTTTATTGTTGTAATAACGTTTATTACGTCTTTTTAAGATATTTTAAAGTAATGCATTAATGGCTGGATAGGTGCATTACTAAACCAAAGAGAATTTACGTTAGTTTTTTTTTTAAATTATTACAATGAAATATTTTCTTTTAAATTTTACCAATCTATTTAAAAATAATAATGCAAATTCATATAAACTGTTTACATGATTGTATTTATAGTGACTTAAATATACTTAATGCTTACTATTTGATATTTATTAATTACTGTAACTTGTGCTATTTTAAGGAACAGTCCTACTAAAAACTAAAAACTAAAAGTATATAGTATAACAATGTTAAAATGTTGACAACAATATTGTATTGTAACTTATATTGAAAATAAAATTGTGAAAAGTGATGTTGTTTATTTATTGACCGACTTCTAAAAAGTAGATGATTAAACTAAAAAACCCGACTCGGCCCGAGGAATCTAACGACGTATATTATATAATTTATGCAAATCCGTTCATATGTTTAGGAGTTACGAGGGAACATAGTTACGGACATACATACACAAGTCAAACACATAACCCTCCTTTTGGGCTTCGCCACAGTCGGGTAAAAGGATGGTTGTGTTCTGTTATTAACTTTCCTCAACTAGGTCGTTAGGTTAGTCAGAAATATCTCGACATCAACCTAAATTGAATGGATGTTCAAACCGAACTGGATTTGCGCCCGGATGATAGCAAACCATCCATATTAGTAAGAAATAGGAATAGGATTGACACCTATCCATACCTTGATTCTGTAAAATAATAATAAAGTTCTCCTGGTGGTTTCAAGTGTGCCGACACAGATGCACACTCTGTTCCTTCACTATCATAGTCCGATGGGACGGCAATCAGACAGGATCGGAGTGAGATCAGGCACAGCACAGGTCCAACGGCTTAACATGCTTTCCGAGGTACGGGGGTATCATACCGCCATGTTCCAAACTCCGGACTGCCTCTGAGAAATTCCTAATGGAAAATCCCAATAACACTTTCCCGACCCGGGAATCGAACCCAGGAGACCCGTCCAGCAGTCGCGCTTGCAACCACGAGACCCACGGGGCAGTAAAACATCAGTATTTTCTGTAAAATATCAGTGATTTTAACCAGCATAATAAGTAGGACCTACATGCTCGTTTTAGCGCAAAATACTACCTAGACGGGACATTCAAAGACTCCACGTGCCCCTACGGGATATAGAGGCGTGTTTTGTCAGTAATTTTTGGGTTAGCTAAATCATAAGTAAAATAGGCAACTAAAAAATTAATTAATAATAATGAGAAAGACAGTGAAACTGAGATTTTAGAGAAAGCGTCATCTAGTATTTAAAGTAAAAACTTATGAAACAAAACTATTTTAGCGCCCTCTATGGGAATTTAATAAAACAACTCATTTTAAATTTTATGAAAGCGCCATCTAGTGAGGAATAGCATTACTATCACAAATGTTATTGCGCCACAGGCCATTTTCGTTCAGCTACTCGACGCTAGATGGAAAATACACTTTTAAAATTCAAAATCTTAACTTTTATCAGTGTTGTTTTACTTGCCTCTTCCAAAATAGAGCCGTTAAATTGGGTTATTTGCGAACCTTACAATATAAATATAGGTGTTTTCACCTAGGTATCTAATATAAAATATCAACATAGCCCACAGACCGTGCATGTGGCTGAAAATGAATTTTCTTTCGATAAAAGCCTTAGGCTAAACGGTAATAAAGTTTAATATTGTGTGACATCTCAACAGCTAATTTGTGCTTCATCTATCATTCGTAACAAGCATCATTAGACTTTAGTGGGCTACAACTTGTGTATGGAGCCATTTAAAAGCAAATTAACTTTGTAGGTAGGTACTTATTACTGTCTACTTCCTATTGTTTTTTTTTTGTAGGTGAGTTATACATAAAGTTAAGTACACACATGTTATACATAAATGTGGGACTGTGGACATCGGTAGCTTTTTGCAGTATTTAGCATTTAGTAGTTTTAATTTGCATCAAGACCAAAGAAACGATTTATGGATTGTGTGAGGAATGATATGAAAGATAAAGGAGTAAATGATAGCGTGACGGTTGACAGAGGAGAATGGAAGAAAAAAACGTGTTGCGCCGACCCCAAGTAACATTTTTAATTTGCATCATTTATTGAAAATGTTTGTTTTGATTTCCCTTCCCCCCAAAAAACATTGCAAGAATGATTGTATGTAGTAAACTGTAGGCATTTTAGCCGTTACTGCCCCACAGCTGGGCAAACAGGATGGGTTATGATTTTAGCAGTCTATGTATGTATGTTTGTATTTACGTCTATGTTCCTCCGTAGCGCCTAAAATTTTCATCCGATTTTGATGAATAAGGTGTCAATCGATTCGTTATTATGACCCGGGTAGCATAGGCTACATTTTAACCGACTTCAACAATAGGAGCAGTTTACAATTGGGGTTTACGTTGCAAACCCCGATTTTAATTAGAGAGTGATTTTTTAGTACTTAGTCGTACGACTAAGTCACACAAATTCTTGTCATGATATTTCTCATGATTACAAGATCGTGCAATTGCTCATCAACTTAGTTCCCTATTACATGCTAGTGTTAAATAAAAAATATGACTAGGTAGACGGTACAGATAGATTACCTACATAAAATCATACTTTTTATCTCCGAAGGGTTAATTAAAGTACTATGTAATAGGAGGCCAGTCTATTGCCATCAACCTGCAAAGGTTCAGACCCTGAACTGCCACTGAGGACTGCCAGATGAAAAAAGCTAATGGCACTTTTCCCGACCCGGGAAGCGAACCCATGATCTCATACTCAGCTGTAGGGCTTGCCACCACTAGACCCAAGAAACAGATAGATTAAGAAATACATAACAACATACTTACAAAAAAAAACCCCACATCAAAACCGATTTAGTAAAAAACTACTTAAACCATAATTACTTGAGAACCAATTACGTAGTTCGATGTTATGCGTGATTACAAGTAAATTACGACGAGTCTCAACGAGCGGGTAATGATGACGGCCGCAATGTATTGCTGATGAAATTGGTCGTCGCCGTGAAGACGTACGCTCGAGACGTTTACAACACTAGTGGTGGGGATGTGTCGATAAAATATATGATAGGTACCTACTCCGTGACTTTTTAGTCGTCTTACAACGGCAGCCCACTTCATGTATCCAATGACTACTAAGCAGTTATAAAAAAGGTATTTATGAGATTTCAATAATTTAAAATAAAAATATTATTCAATATTATGACGCATGACGTAGTTAAAACACCCTGTTGTGAGCGATGATCTACTGGACTCGTCTCCCATTTGACACGTAAACATCATTAACAGGATGTTTCATATTTTTTTCTAATGTTTATTTATTTTTCTTTGTACCTATGGTAGGTAAAAAAAAAAATCGCTCCTAGAACTATTTTATGTCGGGCACATTGAGTGGACCACCTTTGTAGAACGACTAAAAAGTCACGGTGTATATTTTAAAATAGTAATGATGGAATTTTTTGCCCACTCTTCCCCATACGAACGTATGGGGTGTAGAATCAATTATATTTACTTTGTTTGAATGTTTCAAGTTCACAATGGGCCTCATTGAAATAAATGGCTTGAACCTTGAGACTTTTTCCTTAAGGGATTTAAGATATTATAGGGAATCTATCAGAAGAATTTTCGTTGAAAATCTTAATCTCTTGTCTCAGTGACGCCTTGATGCGGAATAATATAAATATTTACCAATATTGACACGTCACACGCGAGCGAGAGAACTAAACAAGCGAGCATTGGCCAGTTGGCTCTTGCAAGTAGATTACGACGTTTTCCGTGCTTCCCCGTCTATGGGAAGTATGCTTAAATGTCTAGTAGCTTTTCCCAACATTTTATACCAGTCAAACTGCTTAACACATAGCAAGTCTTGAGAGTAAACTTTCAACTTATAGAACCAAAAACTAGGTTATGGTGATGAATATGAATACTTCACCGTGATAAGTAAATAAAGTAAAGTCTCATCTATAGACCGGCACGAAAAAAAGTCGAAAGACGCATTCAAAATGCTTGGAAAAGCTTCTCTTATAGGTTCTTTAAAGAACACACGAAGAGATATCTTCCAAAAACACAGAAAAGGAAACTTGGTACAGACGTGAGTTTCGTTCTTAACAAGATGCCCAAAGTTGGTCATTCACTAAATAATCGAAGAGGCAACTCAAACTTTAAAATCTCATTCGCTTTCGGATGGTGAATGAGGAAATTCGTCGAGCAACGTTCATCGATATCGATACCGTATACTACGGCACTGCCCTGTCGATTGTAAGAATGAGATGCCATAGACTTAAATCCGTTTCCCGCCATCGCACAATCTGTACCGCTCGCCGACCAATACCGAGCGCGGAGGGCGTTGCGCGACCGCCAACCGCCGCCGCTGATTGGCTGAAAATATTAAACGGGTTGCTCATAATAAAAAAGAAAAAAAATGTATCGCAGCGTAAACCTTACAATTGAGTGCCACTTTTTGCTCGTGTTAAATTGATGAAAAAAGACTAGGAAAAATTGGTACAGAGATGTAATATAAAATGATTTATTATAGCCGTCTCTCAACTTTTTAACTTATTGGACATTAATGACTTTTGATTTTCCACGTCATTTTTGAAATTCGTTGTGCTTTTTTTATTTATAGATATTGGGTTGCCAGTTATTTTGTTTGGATATTCTAATTTGGTAGATTTAATGCAACGTCGGGTTGCAAATTAGTTTTTATTGTTCCGTTTCAATGCTGTAAGTGTGTCGTCATTTTTCTGTCAATTTATCGAATTTTCCGGTGCAGTGATTGAAATTGAAGCTGAAAATATTTTATAAAAGGGTTTTTATTTCTTTTTATGCGCTTTTCTGTTACGTCAAATTCTATTAGCAGAGTAAACGGCACGGTACATTCGTGAATATTTAATTCTTGACGAAGGGAATAGATTTTGTCAATCTTACTTAAATTCAAGTAAGTAGGGAGGTACTATTTAAACAGAAATTCGCTAGAACTTTGCAACTCTTCATTTGTACCTACAATTTTAATTAAATTAAGACAATTTTTTTTAAGAACTTCTTCACTCTAAAAAGCCTAATCAATCGTTTATACTGAGACAGTTTTTGAATAAGTTCAAGTTACTAAAAAAAATAGCCCGTAAAAATAATAATATATTTACCATTTAATTATGGTATATTATTTTTAAATAGTTCTGTTTTATGTTTTATGTATTCAATTCTCTTTTCTTCTTTTACACACTATGTCTGCATCTCTTTTTTTATTATCTCCTTTCGCAGGTATGCTGGAAGAGATTTCTTTAGAAATAAGCTTCACCTTTGTACTATTTTCTGTTCCTTTCTTCTTTTCTGTATTTAGTGTGTACATAAATTGTTAAATAAATAAATAAATAAAATAAATAAAGCTAAAATACGACGCCGACTTAAGCCCAGTTCAGATCGATAGCCTGTGTTAATGATACAGTGATCGTTAGCAGCGTTTACGCCGACACACTGTCCGCACGACATGCAGACATTTGTGGGCCGTCTATAGCAGTCCCGTGGCCGTTACGGGCCGTCTATTAGGGCACTTACGTTGACTGTCACTGGCCCATTGAGGTTGATGCGTTAAATGGTTACTAGTAGGGATATCGTTGGCAATTTGGTTGATTTAGGTAGGTAAGTAGACATTTTTTGGGTAAACTTTCAATGTTTTAAATAAGGTGTTGTGCCGCATACTGTGCATTCAATTCTAAAGGGTGTAAACGCGACTGTTGAGCATGAGGTTCTGCGTTCGATTCAAAGGTGGGGCAAAGTGTAATTGGGTTTTTCAATCAGGAATTTTTCAGTACCAACCACGGAGTCTGGATTTGTTCCCTGTTGATGGCTATAGGCTGGCCCCCTGTTACATGGGACTTCAATCTTAAACATGACTGTTGAAATGTGGATGTACTATTAAGAATACCTCTGTTTATAACCCTTTTAAGATTACAGGCGTGTTGGTATTTTATTTTCGTAGAGTGGCAGCTAGTTGATATGTGTCAATTCACTTATGGAGTATCTTCCGCGATTTTCAATTATTGTTGTGAGCCCCCGATATTTCGACGCGCTGTTGCAAGCGCCATGACCGTGGGATGACTTAGACGTCTGTCGTCGGGAGAGCTTTACGTCCAATGTCCGGTTATATAGTGGGGTGGTGTAGTGTTCATTGCTGGATTTAAACCTCTGCGGATTGATGATTGGTGATGACTATGAGATTATCATTGCTCAGTAACTTCAGCTTCAGCTTGCAGAACTTTTAACGTATTGTGACGGTCTTTGAGGAGCTTCACGATAACTGATAGCGTTTAGGTATGTGAGTTCGCTTTCGGTACAGCTCAACTCAAAGCTGCAAAAGCTTTTTCTTCAAAAGGCTCTCAAGACCTTGCTTAGATTCTAGTAAACTTTTCAGTAGACTAGGTTTCTTAACATGATTACCAGATTTATCAACTTTTGTGGATCTTTGACAGTTGTTAACGGATAGTCAGATATCCGAAAGTCTGATAACCTGTCTTGCAAAGGAGTATTGTGTTATGTAGTAACTGGTCTGCGAGACCGTCTCTGTTTCTGGTCTGGAGGTCAAAAATATTCGTTCTATGTACCATACTGGTATTCAGCTGTATCCGGTTAGGCTGAAAGCCGATCCAAGCGTTGGTAAAAAGCAAATGCGATCTGTCGTCTGAAAACAATGAATGAATGAATGGATAAAATAAGAAATGAGTACATAATAGGAAGTCTGAAAGTGGCGCCGGTGACTGAAAAGTTGTGTAGTAATCAGTTGGCTTGGCATGTGATGCGGAGGAATGAGGAAAATGTCGTTAGAAAAGTTTTGAGTAAGAATGTGGATGGGTACCTATAAGAATAGAGGAAGACCAACGACAGATGGACTGTATGAAGGATGATATGGCAAGAAACGAGGCGTCTGATGAGATGACGAGTAATAGAAAAAATATGGAAGAAGAAGACATGCTGCGCCGACCTCAAATGAATTGGGATAAGGACAGGAGAACGATGATTATGACATCTGAAAACACATGTAGGTAGACACAAAAACAAAGAAAACATTAAAAAAAGCTAGCTTTTGCTTCTACTTATCCCTAACTTAACTTCACACAATCTTAAAGGACCAAGAATGTCACTTGAACAATAGAGAAAAGACACAAAAAGTGCAGACAACACAAGACATAACAATTCCGCCTAACATTTGATTACATGCGCAATTTATTTTAGCGAGATAAGCGTCGCCGTGAACTTGCGCCTAACTTAGCGTTGAGGATAACTTGGATACAGACGTTGAGGGCTTAGGTTGGGACCACACTGGGTCACGGTTGACAAAAGTTTTTTTTTTTATTGAAATCTCCCTTACAACTATCATTACAGGTGTATTCCTAATGCGATAGTGCGGTCTTTAAATTTAAACTTATTTACAATTAAACTATACAAAACGTAAAAACAAAAAAAAAAAAAACTAGTAGTAAGTAATTAAAATAACATCTAAAAATCCTAAGTTCTATACTAAGTTCCCTAAATACACTAAACACAATATTTAAATTACAAAACAACAACATTTAGCCTACTCTAATCTACACTATAACATAAAATAAACAACAGTACTTTTGCGAATTCACTCAAATAACATGTAAATACATCGATCTTGACGTGAAGATCGTTCGAGTTCCTTGTATAAGTCCCGTCACGTAAAAAGAACGTTGAGCGACAGTGGAGGGGATGTGTTTGCGCACGTTATACAGCCGCGTCCTTAAGTACTAAGCTATTGTTTTATAATATAAGTATAACTGTTTCATTGTAGAATAGTAATAGGTTCTTTACTAGCTACTTAGCACTTTGGAAAAGGCTGGAAAAAAAAAATGAGAAAGTTTATTTGAGCGGTGAACGTTGTTTTTACGTGACGGGACCTATACCACAGATAATATAATACTGCGTGTACGCAAGCGGTTTACAATATTTCAGCATAGAAAGATGTTGTAGGTTTTAATAGCAAAATATTATTTATCACTCGTTGCTCTAGTAGTCAAAAGTGCGACTGCTGAGCATGAGGTCCTGGGTTGGATTCCCGGGTCGCGCAAAGTGCTATTGGGTGTTTCCATCAGGTATTTCTCAGTAGCAGCCACGGGAGTCTGGAATAGTGCCCGGTTGATGGTAATAGGCTCGCCCCCATTACATGGGTCTTAAACATAACTGGTGAAATGTGGGTGTACTATAAGGTACACCTCTGCCTAAGCCTTCGTGGATTGCAGGCGTGATGTCATTTTTATTTTTATTCATAGTCTATGTAATGTTCCTCTCGAAGAACTCTCTTTCCATCTCTCTCTGTTTTAACCTTCTCAAGCTTTAGTGTGAAAACGAGTTGTTTAAAATTTTTAATGTTAGAAACTTTTTCTTTTTTGTTGTTGTTTTGGCTACTATAGGTGCGGTAGAGGGGTATGCCTGTCAGCGACTGATCAGGAGTTCTGACCGCCCTAGGCTAATTATGAGGACGCGCCCTCGCCAGGTGTATTACGGACGGCCTAAAAAGTAGTGAGTAGAGTAGTAGTGTGAAAATTTTAACATGGTTCATAATACCTACAAAAGTTTTCAGATCGATTTGCAAGCGAAATAAAGTTGTCCTTTAATCTGCATGACATTCAACCTTAGGGTGGCAAACCATTTTTTTTTATGCTGACCGTACATAAAGGCAGCCTGCTGGGGTCGCGGGATTGTCTAAACAGGATACCGTGGCCCCAGAACGTAAAGGGCATCCGAAGGAACACGGGTGGATTTTACTCAGTAAAAGTCTGACAGTCCCTTCCGCCCCACCCAGGGCGGGAGGACTCATTTGATGATTTGACCATCCCAAAAAAAAAACCGTACATAAAGGCAAAGTACCTCAAGCATTATAAGACCAAAATCATGACAAGTGACTGCAGGCTACCAAGTAGAAAACCAAATCCATGTCGTGGTAGGCACGATGACTTGTATTGACTTAGTTTCTATAGACAACTTAGTTGCCATTGCCATTGACCATGAGCTTGGTCATCTAGTCTGTGCAGTTGCTTCGACTTGAGTATTTTTTAAATACGTATTTACACTTCTGTTATTGTTAAAAAAAGAGGACAGGCATCATACAAGTGAAACATGTTTGCAACTAATTAATGATTTATTTGAAAATTATAGTAATTAAGTAATTATTATTAGATTATACAAAAGTCCTTTTTCGTGCTTTAGCGTTTGCAAATCTTTCCACAATTTTTTCAAATTTAATAGTTTGTAAAAAATCACTTTCTATGTACATTAGCGAGAGCGCTGCAAGTTTTTGCTGGCGGAGTGTGGAGCGCAAGTAATTTTTTACTCTTTTAAGTGCTGAAAAAGACCTTTCGCCGCTGCAGTTGGTAACACTCATTGTCAAAAAAATTCTTAATATTATCTCCACATTCGGGAACATGCATGAAATATTAAAACTTTTTATTAACTGCAACAAACCCTTTGGAGTTCTGGTTGAAATTGAATGCTCGGCTTCGGTGTCAGATTTTAAAAACTGCGCCAAGTGGACGCATTCTTCTGCAAAGGTTTCTTCTAAATCAGTGGCATATAGTTGTTTTAACTCCTTTGCTTTGCTTCTAATAAATTCACTGTCATCTAGTTCATGCAGTTTCCATAAGAAACCAAACTTTGTGTTTACTGTATTATAAATAATTTGCCGGGTTTTTAAATGCCAGCTCACCCACTCGCTCGACCACCTACCGATTCGAGTAACAAGTCAGTGTTTGATTCACGCGCGCTTTTTAAAATTTCAAAATGTATTGTTAAAATCAGGGACTCTCAAGCTCATTTAGTTTGTGTTTTGTCTCGGTCTAGTTGAAATATATAGGGTAGATGCAATGATGGACTAGATTAGTGCATGCGAAGACACGATTTCAGCGCGCCCCCCCGATCCTCGCGCCCTAGGCTGCAGCCTAATTAGCCTAAGGGTTAATCAGGCCCTGATGCCTGTCTATGGCAACCAGTGATGCACAAACTAATTTATGTCTGCAAATGAAGACATGTAGAGTCACTAGAGGACCTTACGGCTGTATTTTCTAAAGAACCACTCTGTGCCATTTTAAGGTGTATTACAGCGACAGAAAATCTTTTAAAAAGGTCTTGCGTAGTTTCGACTGAAAATAAAAACAGAGAGTTACTTATTGTTATTAATATAACTAATCAGGACGTACTTAAGCCATCAACGTCATCATCTGTCTACCCTTTTCCCAATTATGTTGGGATCGGCTTCCAGTCTAACCGGATGCAGCTGAATATCAGTAATTTACATGGAGCGACTGCCTATCTGACCTCCACAACCCAGTTAGTAATGGGTAGTACGATACCCCTTGGTAAGACTATTTGGCAGACTTTCGGGCCACTGACTACTTGTAACGACTGTCAAAGATCTACAATTGACAGCCGGGACTAACGGACTAACCATAAACGTAACCTTAGTTTTATTTTTTACTAGCTTTTGCTCCCGGCTTCGCTCGCGTTAATTTACAATTTGACAACCTAGCGGTGTGAAATATACTTTACGACCTATTCTCATACCTACCAACTACACATAAAAAAAAATCATAAAAATTGGTCGGGCCATTTCGGAGGAGTGCGACCAAAAACACTGTGACACGAGATTTTTATATTAAGACTAGCTGACCCGCGCAACTTCGTCTGCGTCACTTAGGGGTATGAAAAATAGATGTTGGCTGATTCTCAGACCTACTTAATATGCTCACAAAATTTCATGAGAATCGGTCAAGCCGTTTCGGAGGAGTACGGGAACGAACATTGTGACACGACAATTTTATATATAAGATTTCACTTACAAAATCGACTACCCGTCCCCTGCAGTACACCTCAGACCTTACGCCGAATACCCCGGACCTCGTATACCAGTCGTGCCCAAGTCGTGGGCGCAGCGATACCGATACGATATAGTGACGACTTTATTCTGCGACGAACCGTGCGATTTATTGTCGGATGTCGCAGATACCTAATCTGAAATTGAACGTGTAGGATTCAGATTGAGTTGGGTTTTGAGAGCAATCTCTATGAGGTCCTGATGGTATTGAACTTTGTTGTTCTTGTAAATTGTTCCTTATTTGCTTATTTTTTTGTTGAAATTTCTCTGTTATTTTTGATGGGATCCTATTTTTTTATTGCTGACTAGCTGACCCGCGCAACTTCGTCTGCGTCAAATTATTATGTCTCTCTTGAGAGAGAGGGTGAGACAGAGTGGGTTGACATTTTTCATTAATGCTCCGCTCCTATTGGTCGTAGCATGATGCTTTATAGCCTGTAGCCTTCCTCGATAAATGGGCTATCCAACACTAAAATATTTTTTTAATTCGAACCAGTAGTTACTGAGATTAGCGCGTTCAACCAAACAAACTCTTCAGCTTTAAAATATTAATAATATAATAATATTAGTATCGATTCATGATAAGGATTTGTCGTGTATCGGCCGTGGGTTTGCGCTTTGTATATCTTACATAAAGGGTGTAAAAAGACCCTTAACGAAAACGAAAACCACATATTCTGCCCATCATTGGGATCATTTTTTTCTTCTAGACAATACCTGGGAAACCACAGGTTCTGGAGATATTGAAGGTCAAATTTTTTCACAAGTCTTTTTTTTTAAACCACTTTTTAAGATTTTAACTTTACTTTAATTAACTTTTGGACCCATTAACTATTCAAAGCATCCATCAGGAGTAAGTTTTGAGTGCGTAACATTGAGTTTTACCGTGAAACGTGATTTTTCACACTAAAAAAAAAAGTCGTTTCCCAGCAATAATTTTTGCGTAGAGTTACTTAGTTTGATGTACAGAATGCTTAGTTGACGGCTTCGTGAAGGGTCTGTTTACACCCTGTATACTACATAACGACTAGATTCAGAACAACAAGCTGGAGGCTACACAAATGATGCAATAAAATTGATACAGATTGGGTAAAAACTATGTAGTCCCTGGCATATAAAGTTAGTACTTAGAAAATAATTCTGTATCAATTTTAATATATCATTTACTTACCTCACAGCTTGTTAAGGAATTTTAATGTCATCGTTATAAACTTGTAATCGATTTTTGGAAACATCTGGTTCTACATTGAACATTGAGTTTTACTTTCTGAATCATAGTCTCTTTGCTATAGTATATTACATAAACTAAATGCCAACAGCGGTATCTCATACGTCCAATATTGCAGAAGCATTTTTACAGAAATAAGAAAAACTAAATAAGTAACTATGCACCTACCTACTTTTGTAAATGTTTAATTAATTACCTATCCACATCAAAAGTTCCTATCACATAGCTCAATACAACTTAGAGACATATGTTTTATATAGTGCCTAACTTCATCATGATATGCTAGTGTAGGCGTTGTGCTCAAAGCACATTCATTAATACGGCCTGGTTATCGCGCTTTCATTTAAATGCCTTCCACTTGTAAGAGACGGCCCACTGCATGGCTGGGCTAAAGTACGAATTGTCAAAGTTTTGGTATTGAAAAAATAAATGCAGATCTATAATTGGGACATCCGCTGCATCCGGTTAGACAGGAAGCCGATGATGATGATGAATTGAGACATGAAATCATCTAAAACATAAGCTTTTAATGAAGATGATTTTTGGGAAAAATTTAATAAGTACACTAAAGCAAAAATAGTTGTCTGGCCACAGGAGATAAGAGGTGAAGGACAACCAATAAAAAATCTCAGGAGGATTCGCATAGAACAAATCAGATAAATAAAGTTGGTAAAGTTCAAGAATTTCAGCAAGCAATGTTTGCATGAAGAAACAAAGCAGAAATGAGAGCACGAAAGAAACACTGGCCCCAGAGAATAGGTCCCTACAGGCAAGATCGGTCTGCGACAGAAAAACCTCAGGGGTTTTCCCCAAAGAAACGCTTCACACAGTGCTGCAATAAGACCTTTATAACGCTTGTAGGAAAACAAATTCAGCTTCAAATTGGTAAGGGTGTCTGGCAGCAGTATGAGATGAGCCGAGAATCGAGTTGAATGGCGTGTGATTGAAGAGGCTCATGGCCAGGATGGCGATGGTTGGTTAATTTGAAAACTTAAACAGGTTATTGATTTTTTGGACTAATAAAATATCAGTTTACAAACACACGTAACTGTGATATAGCTGCTATAACGAAAGACTACAGTCTTTTATACCCATGACGTCATCGACCCAACAACCACCTTATAACAATGGAAAAGAGATCAATGTGATTTAACTGTGATCTGTCATCTGTCACTGTCATCTGTCAAAATTGACAGAGCAGTAAAATAGAGGTAATTTAACCGTGAAGATGCTGTCATTGTATTTATCTATGACATCATAATTACCTACCGAAAACAACACAATTGAAGAGAATATTCAACAACATTTTTTTTTACAAGTCCGTACTTTCCACAACCCGACCAAAAGTCCATAATAAAGTTCGAACAGAACATAATATTAAATAGCTTTTAACATTCCTCGCGCTATCTTAATGTTCTCCCGAGACATTTATATTTAGTCTGCTACGTGTTCAATGTTTACCTTTCTGCCTCTTTATCTGTGGCTCTTTTTTTTATTCCGTGTTTTGGGATCTGTGGCGAAAAAAAGGAACATTGTTTGCGAGAGGGAATTTGGGTTGAAAGGGTTTCGGAATCTTGGGAATCGGTTGTTGGGATTTGAATGGGAATCTTGTGTTTCAGCTGTGGTATGATAGGTAGGTGTTTCTCTTTTTGTGGATTTGAATTAAGATTGTTTTTTGTTGAAAATGTGGAGTATTCCTCAAAGCGCAACTATTTTTAAGCGCAACCAACTAAGCGCAACTAAATTATTCCTCAAAGCGCAACCATGATGAAAAATATCGTTAATGTATCCATCATACCCATCTCTTTTTTTATATATATAATAGTTGCGCTTTGAGGAATACCCCGAAAATGTTGTCTTTAATTTTTCCGTTAAGTCACGATTTCTCTTCACCACCATCTTCCAACTGAATTTTCTTTTACATTTAATAACTACAGATATCAAGTATTATTTCATGTTTTAATCCATTCCCAAACTTGCAAATACCTTTCCTAGGAATTGCATGTAATGATTGATCACAACCAGCGCGGCCTTTTCCTAACAGTGTTGGGGTCGGCTTTCTGTAACCGGATGCTTCTGAATATCAGTATTTTACATGGAGGACTGCCTATCTGACCTCGATATTCCAGTAGCTGGGTGCGATTTTTCTAGTTTATTAAAATCACATACGTAATGGTAATCCTACTTCCTACTAATATTATAAATGCGAATGATTGTGAGGATGGATGGATGTTTGCTACTCTTTCGTGCAAAAACTACTGAACGGATTTGGATGAAATTTAGCATACAGATAGCTTATAACTTGAATTAACACATAGGGTACTTTTTATCCCGGTGGTATCCACTCCATGCGGGCGAAACCGCGATCATAAGGTAGTTTGATGATATTTACTTTCTTTAATGTCTGTATCTTATTTATATATCGTTGTGCACATTTAAACCAACTAATTCTAAAAATAAAGCTAAATATCAACACCAAAATGTTGACCTACAGAACCCACACAAACTTATGCACGTTAACACATTCTCGACGGTCCAAGTGATTTGTGAGAGCATGCCCCACATATTGAATGTTTTAAAACCTTTTAAGTTGGATACGAGTCTTGATAAAATTGTTATAAACTTGTAATTAATTGGACATATTAAATACAAACATTTTTTTCTTGTTAGATTAGTAGATTTTATGTTCTTTAGGATTTTGTGCGTGTCAATTGTTTTATAGTACAGTCATTTGGTTCCAAAAAAGGGTTACCTGAAAAATTTTCCGGTGTTCTCTTTTCGAATTTCAACTTTGACACCTCGTTTCTTTGCCGCTTGCGCCGCCATATTGAAAAAATGGCGCATAGCATTTTTTTTCATAATACCTCCTTTCTGACGATTCTCCTTTACGATAAAATCATTTATAAACATAAAATTTACTTAGACAAATGTCCACTTTGTAGTTCCAAATGACTGTACTATTATGAGTTTTTTGGAAAAGTAAATCTCGTCTGATCAGGCAGTTGGGTTTTAGTTTTATTTTCCTAACTAGTCTCTTTACGTCTTCATACTTATGTTAAGGTGCATCTACAATGAGGTTTGCAAGTGCTAGTGGGGCAACAACGGATTACAATAAGTTACTTGATGATATCGTATGGTAAAATGTTGCTCCATAAAAAGTAACTTTATCAATGAATATCTTCATAAATAGTAACTTTATCAAATGGTTTTTTGGTCATTGACCTAGGTACTCTCTATTAATAGGTATAAAATACCCTTAACGAAGCCGAAAGGTACTTTTTCTCCTCTGTGATTGCGATCATTTTTGTTTCCGGACCATCTTGTAGGTCAAACTTCCAACTTTTTCACAAGATTTTTTTAAATACAAGTTTTTAATGTACTTTACTTTAAATACCTTCATGTTCCCTGTAATATTCAATGCGTAAATCAACAAAATGTTTTGAATGCGTTATATTGAATTTTCACCCCAAAAACAAAACGTGTTTCCCAGCAATAATTTTTGCGAAGAGTTACTTAGTTTGATGTACAAAATGCTTGGTCAACGGCTTCGTGAAGGCTTCATTTACACCTTGTATAATAATAACTTTGTTTTTAATTTTTTTACTTGTTCCAAAAAAAGTTACTTATTTCAAATTCCTGAAATCCCATCTTTGACGTGATTTCTTCATCATTGACTACGCAGCTGTAGTAGCCTATTGTGGGCATTACTTTTTCAGCCCACAGGATTTTATCGATAAAATTTTGCGACTCCATACTAGGTATACCGAAGCAATTGTGTAGAATAGCGAAGTGCTGTGCTCAATATCGATATGACACTCGTACCTAAACGCGGTGCCCACTTCGATATAATTTTTATGAGATCTCTCATCTTTCTTCGTATGCGGACGGTTAGGTTTTGATACTTTTGGAAACTTTTTCTGAATTTCTAGTATTTTGGCGGTTTTACTAAATTTAAATGTAATGTCAAATGATTTCATGAGTCTTATTTGATTGTAATCTAATAAACTTATTTTTCATTGCCTGAAGTTTGGTTTAACTTTCCGATAAGCAATTCAAAGTCGAAACATTCGCTTCAATGCTTTTTATTACCCATCTATACCTATTATGAGTTCAAAAAGAATTAGTTTTAGGTGATAATTCACCAATCAATTTTCAAGTCTAATTAAATAAAGTTTTTTTTTTACCGTCTACTTTCACATTACGGCGTTTTCTGCTCACGAAGGTGAATAAAATAATTCAGGAATGTTTCAGTAGCAGCCTAGAGTCTGGATTTGTGCCTGGTTGATGGCAATAGGCGCGCCCCTATTATATGGGACACCTCTGTCTCACTCTTCAGGGATAACAGCGTGAAGTTGTGTTAAGATTTTTCGATTGATTTTCAAGGCTGCGTAGTCAAGCCATATGGCCTTTTCTGCACATGTAGGAGAACAAGACTGCCTCGTTGGTCTAATGGTCACAATCGTGACTACTGAGCATGAGGTCCTGGGTTCGAATCCCAGGTCGGGCAAATTGTTATTGAGTTTTTCCATCAGGAATTCGCAGTAGCAGCCTCGGAGGCTGTATTTGTGCCCGGTTGATGGCAGTAGTGTCCCTATTACATGGGACTTAAACATAACTGGTGAAATGAGGGTGTAACTCTCCATAACCCTTCGGGAATTATAGGAGTGATCTTATTTTATGTTATGTAGCAGATCAAAAACAGGTCATACCTACTTCCATACCCAAAATCGCAAGTATCAAGACCGCTCTCCGCACGGCGATCATCCGGAACGCAATACGAACGTGACCGGTTTGCAAACGGCCCCGTATCCGGATCGCGTGTGCTCGTGTTATTGTTATGTAATTTGTCAGGGACGTTTACGGCTCTGCGGTAACCATTCCTTAGGAGATATATGTACTTACATGCCTTTTCGAAGTTGAAAGAAACTGGTGAACACGGGTTTGTAAGGATGTGGAGAGTGGAGGGGTTTTTGATACAGTTTATTATAAATGTTTTTATTTTTATTAGCATTACTGATATTAGTCATATGATCGAAGATGAACCAATAGGTGCACAGTTGAAAGATAACAGGTCCAATTAACAGGTTTCGAATATCATAATCAAAAGTCAACAACATCACGCCCATAATCCCCGAAGGGTTAGGCCGTGGTGTACCTAATAGTACACCCACATTTTACCAGTTATGTTTAAGTTCCGTGTTATACGGGGCGAGCCTATTGCCGCAACCGGGCACAAATCCAGTCTCGGAGGCTGCTACTGAGAAATTCCTCCAATAACACTTTGCCTGACCTGGGAATCGAACTTAGGACTTCATGCTCAGCAGTCATGCTTGCGACCACTAGACCAACGAGTAAATAATTACAACTTATTATCGCTTGCAGTAAGTCCAAACCGCTATAGTCATGCGCCATTTTGTTTGGAATCCAATTTATTCGACCAATCCCATCAAATATCGTCCACAGACAGTTATACTAAATATTCTAGAATAGAATACTAATACACGAATTGATATTCAGCTGCAGGTCCGATGTATGAAAGTTTGATGAGAACATAGCGATGCAGTGATTTCGATTGGTTCCGTACGTGCCAGCGACCGAGGGGTTTTTCCTGCATTTTATTGGAACCCTGATTTTATATGACCATCGTCTGGTGTGGGAGGTATAAGAAATGATGTTATTTCAAATTTTATTTGGACAGACAAATATATTCTTTGCTGGAATATGTTTGAGATGTCTTTGGGTGAAATGGAATATTGGTATTGGTATTCTGTTGTGTTTAGTTATTATATTATTTGTGTTTATTGAATTTGTTTTGTAGGAATAACTTCTGAATCTTATTATTTTTAAGTACTTGTTATTTTTGCGTGTATTGATAAGGTTCACACGCCTGTAATCCCCGAAAGGTTAGGCAGATGAGTAACTAATTATTAGTACACCCACATTTCGCCAGTTATGTTAACGTCCCATGTAAAAGGGGGCTAGCCTATTGCCATCAACCGGGCACAAATCCAGTCTCCGAGGCTGCTATTAAGAAATTCGTGATGGAAAAACCCTATAATAATTTGCTCGAAACGAGAACCAAACTCGGGACCTTATGCTCAGCAGTCGCGATTGCGACCACTGGACCAACGGGGCAGTGACTAGATACTTTTTTCTTAAGTATCTAATTAAAGTATTGGCAGAAGGAATGAATAAAAGTACTAAATTATGTGTACTTTATAATAGGTCAAATCATTTTTTTTAAACAATGTACAACCATAGACTACCTACCAAAGGCCACCATAGACTCTTTAAAGGTATTATTATCAAGACCAAAGGATTTTGTGTTTTTACAACTGAATCGATATAAAAATGGCCACATGATAGCCGCAGATATGATTGTAGCAAAAACAATACACAACCACATTTATGAGATCGAGATTGTGAAAAAAGAAAACCTATTTTGTTCTACGAAGTCGATCCAAATAGGGACTAAGGGATATTTTCTGGATTCTGTTCTTCATTTATGCAGCCATAATATAAGGCAAACGGAGTAAACGGAGGGTCCATTAACTCCTTCGGCACGACAACTTTCACGAAGTCGGAACAAAGTAAGTAACTCTACGCAAAAAAAAAATCTGAGAAACGAATATTTTTTTGGGGCCACGTTTCACGTTTTACGGTAGGACTCAATGTAACGCACTCAGAACACCGGGCTGATGGATGCATTGAATAGTACGGAGTCGTTGAGTATTTCAAGTAAAGCGAAGCGAAGGCGAAATATGGGTGTATGTAAAGTTCCGAATAAGTTTGATAATAATTCAATATTCAATTCCAAATCAACAGCACCATTTTCTGTATCCACATAACTATCTATTCATAATCAAAAATCTAAACATAATAAGCAAAATATCCACAAACTGTTAATACAATAGTTTGCCAAACTGTGGGACGTCGATGATACAATACCAATGTCCCGATGTCCTGTTAAGTAATTAACGTTAGTGGTTTCTATTAATAGCAGCATTAAATTTAGCTGTATTACTGAACCGCATCACGTTCGCCGCTACTCGAATGGGTAGTGGTGTGGTAAAAATAGAATGTGGGTGGTTTAGTGGGTTATTTACTTGCTAGGAAATATATTTAATTACCTAGTTACTTACAAAGGCTTCTTTCGTAGAATACCACAAAGCAGAGAGCATTCTTCTCTTTCTGTAAGGGCCCTTTTGTTTTAAGGGGCTGTCTTATGTCATTTTCACGTTCAAAAGGTACCGATTTTTAGTCTAATTTGAAAAAATATTTTTTTATAAAGAGAGTGACAGATGGTTGCTGCTTTTCAGAATATTTGAAATCTCTAGTTCCAAAGCTCATAATTGTGGCTGAACAATGTGCATCTTTAAGTTTATGAAATGAACAACTTCCCAGTGTTCTCTTCGTTTATCCTAGTATGACCTTAAATCAACCATTTTTTACCGCTTCATAAAACCACAAATTATTTATTTTCTAAAAAAAACAACAATATCAGACTAAGCAAGTTATAATTTTAATTGCTAATGGCAAAGTGACCCATCCTATGACGACATACAAATACTTCACTTCTTCTATCATTCACCCAACAACCCCTTGACGAGCTCAATCCGAACTCGTCGACCTATACAGCGCACTCATCTACTCGCCTAGCTAACAACGTCGCATGATCCGAACACAATTACCGCGCAATTTGGCGCGTGCCGAACAAAGCGGTCCGACCGCCAGTCAGGACTGCGCCTAACGAGATTAACTGTTGCAAGGTTATTGATTTTTGAGGCAATGGTTTAAGATGATGAGTTGTTCGGGTTTTAGATGCTGGAGTAGAAAAACGTTTGTATTTTGTGAGTTGCAGCTTCGCCCGCGTGGAGTTCGGTAATTGTCCCTTGGGATAAAAAGTATCCTTTGCGTGTTAATCCAGGTTATAAACAATACGTGTGACAAATTTCATCCAGGTCTGTTCAGTAGTTTTTGCGTGAAAGAGCAAAAACTACTGAACAAACATTAATCCATCCTCACTTTGCGCATTATAGTAGTAGTAGTAGTAAGTTAAGATGTTTCGATTTGTTCTTATTCACATAGTATTATATCCTAAAATATGTAGATATCCATATTTTATGCTTGCGACTTAAAAATGCATGTTTTAGAACGTTCTACGCTCGTAGCATCTCGTAGCAATTAGCGTCTACGCCGTAGACCTGACATGTTGGTTAGTTGACAGAAAAAAATGTGAAGGAAACGAAAATGACAATTCAGGATAAAATTTCTCTTTCTTACACTCTCAAATCTCAATTTATTTAGGGTCTGCCCAGCCATCCAACTTCACAATTAATAGTAATCGTCATTCACTCCGTGAGGATAAGATGGTATATTCATTTAATATTGACAATACCTACATAAATGGCAAGTACAGACCCCTAGCAAACATAAATCAAAATGGCAAAGAGGACGCTTGCGACATCTATGACGCAAATTAAGAACTAAAATTCTGCGTTATCATAGGTATACGTGAGTTAAGCGTATTTACAACATCGTGACAACATTCGTCGGACAGTAGCCCACCAGACGCAACTCCTGTCTGATCAGAGAATCCTCCTTTTTCTCAAGAGGATGTAGAGCTTAATACCTTGTTCCTCATACCCCTAAAAACCTAACTATCTAAGCGTAAAATACCAATATCCGGACGTATTGGATATCATCATTCTCCTGCCCTATCCCAATTCATTTGGGGTCGTCGCAGCATGCCTTCTTTTTCAATACTTCTCTATTACTCGTCAGACACCTCCTTTCTTGCCATGTCATTCTTTACACATACCATCTATAGTTTCCTTTTTCCTCTACTCTTATCCACATTCAAACTCAAAACTTTCCTCACGAAATTATTCTCCGCATTGCATGATCAAATTAAATTTAATAACCTCCCGTATTTTAAATAACCGTTCTTGTTTAAATCTCAAACGCGCATGTTACCCGTCAATCGCCACAGTATCGATTAATCGTTACAATCGTCAAACACGACATCGATAGCGTCGACAGTGCGACTAATTAATCGCTTCATCTGTCGCATAATGAGCTGATAACCTGCCAGCGGTCGCGGTGTGAACAGAATTATTTATATGACGTCATATTATAGGTACGATAAACAGTAGATGATTATTTTAAAGCATTTTGAGAATGACCTCCGCAAGCGTAGCCTTCAACTGTTTCGAGCAGCAGTCTATTATTTATAGAACAATATTATTTGATTTGAACCTCTAAAATTTCATTAATCTATTGTAAATGTGCACTTTTATTTGATGTTTTATCTTTGTCTATATTACTTGATCGACAGATAGATTATAAATTAACTGCTTTCAAGTTAATTTGGTTTTTAAAAATAATATTTGATCCTTTTTTACATTTTTTTTTTTTTTTTTTTTTTTTTTTTTGTATGCGTCGTAAATCTTTTGATATTGATCTCCTAATAAATACGCTTAATTCATAGGAAGATAGATAACATAGGAAGAAAGCGAGCGAAGCGAGCTCGGGACTTGTGGCAGCCCGACTCGGACAGGTTAGGTTCGAAGGGGATAAGACCCCACCATTCCCTTCGTGTTAGGTTACCTTAAACTCTGCAGACAGGAATATGTCGACGATATAAAAAAATATATAAAAAGTGTCCAAAATTACAATTAATGCAAATGATGACCGTTTTAACTCTTTTGCTTGCTGTTTTTGCAATTATATTAATTATTTAAATACGTGCATTATTTAATTATATTTAACTAAAATATACATTTTAGTACACCGCAAGTTTATCAGGCAGACAGCTATTTCTATTCCCAAATGTAGATCCAAAAATAGAACTTTCTGAATCGTCTAGTCACCACAAACTATCGATTAACAGAACTTTGTCTTACAGTTCTACCCAGGGGCAGGGCTGTTGAGCTATTTGCAGACAAACTGGATAATTGGGCAAAGTGGATATTGAACAGAATTAAATATTCATCGTGATTTAGACGCGTTTTAGGCACGTCTTTCGGAAGAGAAGCTATTTGTGTAAAATGATGATTTGAATATGAAATGGTATCTGTGAGAATAGACTACTAGAATTTCTCTTGCCTTAGATATTTGTTAAACTAACTAAATTGATGATTTAGTTTCGAAAATAGATCCATGAGGAGCTCGTAGCTAAATAATTACAGCCGCTCGGGTCGATCTTTAGGTTAAGCTGCGCGTGCCTATGTTTGTACGTAAATGGGTGAGCACACATTACATACCGAGTTTCCTCCATGACTTGGAAAGCCCCGAAGTCGGAAGTCGGTCCCGGCTGTAATTTGTAGATCTTTGACAGTCGTTAGGTAGTCAGTGGCCCGAAAGTCTGTCAACCAGTCTTACCAAGGGGTATCGTATTACCCAGTACTAACTGGGTTGTGGAGGTTAGATAGGCCGTCGCTCATAAGAAATAACCGACTTCCAAAAAAAAAAACACTAAAAAGTGGAAAATAACTTTAGTTTTGGAAGTCGGTAACAGTTGTTTGTTTCATTGACTTTCTGCCACCGACTTCCGAAAGTAAAGTTATTTTCTACTTTTTAGTATTTAAAAGTCGGTTATTTTTCTTTTTAATTGTGGCATCTCAAACAAATCCTTGCCAAGTATCAATTTTACACTGTAACTAGAAAAGCACATCATATATAAACCGGAACAGTAGTCACGGAGAAATCGGAGAACACACATGAAAATAATGCTGGTAGAATACATAACCTCCTCCTTTGTTAGAAGTCAGTTAAAAAGGGCAAAAGAATGACAACTTTGATCACAGTAACAACAGGAATGAACTAATCTACTGCCTTTCGACACACAAAGTCCATCTAACATAGACTAGTAACACACGACCAATCTCTCTCACAGGGCAGACATTCGTGTCCATCCCCTTTTTAATTCGTCAAACATAAGTCAGACAGCGATAAAGCCCCCTCACTCGCAGTATTAACTCAATTACTGATGCGATTTTTTTGTCGCGTTGTCGCTAGGGAGTGGATGAGTTAAAATTATCTGTGGGTCTGCTAGTTTTTTTTTTTAATTTGGATTTTCACGGGTTTTTTTTTACAGGTTGGTAGCAAAAGGAGTCTATAGATATAATTGAGCCAGTGACGGTATTATAGCCTATACTGGCCTAATGGCGGACGGAGCTCGTGGCTAAATAATAATAGCCGCTCGGGTCGATCTTTAGGTTATGCCGTGCTTGCCTAGGTTGGTGCGTGGTTGGGTGACCACCTATAACATACCGAGTTTCCTCCGTGCCTCGGAAGGTGTGACCCGTCATTCACCACGCGGGCGCATTTTTTGGTGGATTACGGCCTCCCTCTAATTTAACAGCTTTAACCGGGATTTTACGGAGTTATTATCCACATGTTACTTCACTCCATTTCATGCTATACCACCAACTAATACTGCTTGTACCAGAAAGCTGTGGTCATATTTCAGGGTGTGATTCGAGATATTAAACTGAACCAATATCTCCATGGGACCACCATCGAAATCGCGAAAAAAAATCACCTACCCCATACAAAACTTCAATTCCTACTCGACCCACATGTATGGGACAACAGATTTTTTTTCGCGATTTCGATGCTTGCCCCGTGGAGAAAGTTGTTCAGTTTGATTTTCTGAATCACATCCTGAAATATGACCACACCTTTTGGGGCGCGCTGTATACATACCATGAAATAGGAATTCTTTATTTTGGTCACAACATTCATATAGTCTAAGTATTATTATTAGTGTATTATTATTCATAATAATATTCTTATTATGGATATCATAGCTAACAAAATAAGTAATCTATCCCTGAAACTCCTACCAACATTAAATACCGCCCGTCATAAAATAATCATACAACTATAATCTATAAGCCATAACCCTGCAAATGCAGCACCCGGTCGCAATAACCGTAATAAGTGGGACACTAAAACAAAACCGTACTTAACGATGTCCCGATAACAATATAACTGGATGCTCGTAACCCTCGCCCCTTTGCTAACAATTAACTTATTGCAACATTTGGGGGGTTAAATGTAGACTAAGTTTGTTAAGAACTACAGAGGTGACATTCTTATGCGGGGACTTGACTGGACTGGCCGTACCGGCCAAGCAAAATTATTAAAATATGAATACTGATGAGATTACATTGTTTAAATTTTTTTCTTTGGAGTTTTTTTTTGTGTTTATCTGTGATTTTGTTACCTAAAATTTACATAAAGATTTTTATTTTATTTAACCATATTCAAAAATATATACAAATATCATTCAAATTCAAATAGTAATTGTAGTATTTGCAATATTTTGTCCACTATTGTGCCTTCCGCACCCTCTGTTTAATTTACAGTCAAGTAATCGCAAGTTTATAGACAGACACTGTCAGATACCGCCCTATTGAGTTTTAACGCGCTTTTGAGGGTTAACTAACGTGCCCACTTTATCCCGACCCATAATACCCGAACTTTCCTTTGAATGTCTTTAATGGTGAGAGGTCAAAATAAATTGGTGATGGGGATAAAATTTATTTGTTTGTGATTGAATTATAATCGATCAGAAGATAAGCATCTTAGTTGGAATGATTGCGGTTTATTGTTAAGTGATTGCTCTGGAAAATAATCTTCTTATAATTAGATTTATTTATTTTATTAATGAATGGGGTCTTATGAAGTAATGTTATGAAATAGTTTTAGGCTGATTACGTTTGGTGTGTAATAAAAACATGTTTTCGCACTTACGACTGCTGTAATTTACCTAATTTGTAAGCAACAGTCGGTATTTTGTAAGAACGACTAAGATTAAGATATCTATTTTTAAAGTTTATAAAGTTTTTAACCACTTTTAAAACTGTTGCAACTCGTAACGACTGACAAAGATCTACAAATGACGACCAACGGCTATATTAATTATTCGAAAATAACATTTAATAAAAACTCTGACACCAATAGCACTATAATATGAATTACGTTACAATTTGCTAAATGGTCACAAAGTGACAATTCATAATATTAACAGTTTTTGTAACCATTTTAAGAATTTTAACGTGATTCATATTGTCATCCTAAATGATTCTGATAAATCGGCCATTTTAGACCCCCAGGTTAGACACTAACCACACGAAAAACAAAAAATAATTCGAACAAACCGGTACGGACAAACGGACGCAGCTGAAGTATCTGCCAGTCTCCAGTGTCCGTAGACGGTCCTGTATCGTTTGACCGAACCTTACCGTGTTTTCCGAGCCAAGAAGGGGTCTCGATCCAATATTAACAATTATTATTACCAAAAAAACAACAATACATTTTTATTTTTAATATTTATTTGTAAATCAATGAGACGTGAACACAACGAGTAGTAAAGCACTTGCTTGTAAAACAATCTGTTGTCTAAACAAACAACTGTAACTGCCTGTCTGTTCTGGAGTGATGAATTAAAAAAGTAAGCTGGTAGGGTTGTCGCAAGGGCTTGCAGAAGTGGCAGCGGGTGAATTGAAGTGTGCTAATGCATGACGAATGAGGAACGCTGACTTAGGTAGGACGGATAATGATTTTAATCTACACTAATATTATAAAGAGGAAAAAATTGTATTTTTGTGTGTATGTTTGTAATGAATAAACTCAAAAACTACTATGCGGATTTCAAAAATTTTTTCACCTTTAGAAAGCAACATTATCCCTGAGTAACATAGGCTATATTTATTACTAGAAAAAAATAGGGGAGGCGGGGGATAGGGGAAAATAAATGCCCACCCGTGCGAAGCTGGGACGGGCCGCTAGTGTTAAATAAATATGGAACCAGCATTAAATATTGTAAACCTTATAGGTATGTTACAGCTATCCTTTATAATAATCATGAGAACTGAAATTTCACCCGTGACAAACAATAAACGAATTTGAATTGGAAGTGTGAAAAGGACGAGTACAATGTTTTTGTCAATGTGCGGTGATACACGGAGAAATCTTATTAGAAGAAGATTTGTTTAGAAAGGAAACATTAAAGAAGTTTTATTTTAGTTTTAATTAACGTTCTCAAAAAGTTTTTTTTTAAATGTTACAAAGATTTCAATATTAATTTTATCGGCATAAAGTGATCGCTTGCGATTTAAAAACTTTTAAACGACCTATGGTATGTAAATCATTTTCATATCGTCTAGAATATGGTGGTCAAATGAATTTGGAGTATTTAAAACCACTTTAAAAAAAAATCAGAAGCATTACATTGAAAGTTTTATTACTTTAATTCGTATGTGACTAAAAGAGTGATGAATGTAAACGTTGATGGATGGAGAGGGAGAGGAAGACCAAATAAACGATGGATGGATTGTGTGAGGAATGATATGAAAGATAAAGAAGTAAATGATAGCGTGACGGTTGACAGAGGAGAATGGAAGAAAAAAACGTGTTGCGCCGACCCCAAGTAACATGGGGCAAGGGCAGGAATTTCTGTCAAACTCTGTTTCTTGATAAGAACTTTAGGACTACAGAACCATATCATCTACCCAAAAAATGATTCAAAGGCAATAGTTGCAGAATTTCTAAAAAATAAACATAATTATTTTCCGCAGGGTACAGCCCTACCAGCCAGCATCACCCTACACCACTCATAGCGGGACAATAAAAACTGCGAAGGGGCACATGCCGCTCGCACGCCGCGCACTTGTGATCAAATTATCCCATTATATAATAGGCGCGATATGCAACGACCATCTGATATCATTGTGAGGGTTGGCCGGGAATTTTTATTGAATTTATTATTAACGCGTTATTGATTGGGTTGTTTTGGTGACGGTACTTTTAGGTAGCGTGATGAAATTTATGTTATCTGTGGGTTCAACTCACAAAGGCAGGATTTTTGCTGGCTACATTCAATTCTTGTCCATGGTACTACTTTCTAAACTTTATTGGCCTAGAACTTCGACCCCTTCCACCGGCATCTTCAGCTTTTGGGGCATAAAGGTGAGGTATTATCCACGACGCAATTCCAAGTCCATAAACTCAACCAGCTTTAACTAAAGATTCAATTGGAAACAAGCTATTGATTCTTTTCACATTTTGTTACGTGTACATATTTTTATTCTATTTACATTTTAAAGTATTTTTTATTAATAGTTTAAAGTTAATAATTACATTCACAAATTAAATAAAGAATAAATAAATAAAATTAAAATAAAAAAGCCTTTTATTCTACTACACTATTTCTAAAATATAACTTAAATAAAGAATAGTACAGCTTAAAAAAAGCTATTGATTGAAGAACCTTTTTACTTCACACACACTTAAGATGTACACAGAACCCTCTAGTAATGAGGGATTAAAATAAAATCTGTAATAGGTAGTTTTTTTATCAACTCATCACCTTTCATATTTTGAGAGAGAGAGATCTATACTAAGAAAATATTCTATCCAATAAAAAGGAGCATTACATTTATTGCCAATTATTTTACATCATATTTGGCTAAGAGTAAAGGAAGACCAAAGAAACGAAATAGTAAAGTGGTGTGGTGAGTTATAGAGAAAGAAGTATGGAAGAAGAAGACATGCTGTCCCGACCCTAAATAAATTAGGATAAGAGCAGGAGAATGATTATTTGCAAATTGTAGTTTCTTAGAAGTCTGGATTCGTAACCCGTTGATAGAAATAACCTGAGACTTAAACATAAGCGATTAACTTAATTTAAGTAATGAGATGTTATGTTAATGCACATAGGTATATCCTCTTATGCAAATTTCGCTATCGAAATTTGGTTTGCTGTAAGAAAACCCAATTCTGGGTTAAGCTCGCCATTGTACATAAGCTATGTTATTGCAATTTGTATGTATATTTTTGTTGTTTTGTGTGCAATAAAGAATAAGAATAAGAATAAGCGGGATTACAGGCGTTATGTTATGTTATTTTGGTACTGCAAATTCTGACTTATCAAAAGGCGTACGATTAGCTCTCCGCCATTGGAAAAGGTTCAAGTAACCTTTGTAACAAAAATATCACCCAGCTGGAAATCCAATTAATATTTATGCCACCGATTGCAAAAGTTTAAATTGAAAGCAGATACTTCATAAAATCCACCAAAACCAAATGAAATTTCATGTCGCATTAACTTTTAATCCGACAAAATTAACGGACCGTGAGAATTTCACAAATATGATACAGACATCAGAGGAGTAGGCGCTATGGGACCATCACTATCACCCTTTTTGTATGATGTACAAGATGTTACCCATACAGTACTGGAGTCAAGTGCAAAATTCGCTACTGCACTAAAGCATTACATATTATGGGAATCACGCTTTGATGTCAATGTTGAAACGTCATTAGAACCTACAACTGCTGCAGTTGAATTTGTGTTTTGAGTTGAAAGATTCAACGTTGAATTTGCATTGAAAATGAGACGTGTTAGAGCAATTACTTCATCCAAATATCAAACATCGTAAATCAAATCTGCAACGCTTCCAATTTCAAATTCTATTTCTGAAATAGTAGAGTCTGTTTTAGCATGTGGGGTTGTATCAATATCAAATGCCAGTTAACACGGTTAATCCCCATGGGGCACAAACAAACCCCAAAGCTTTGCGGGGTACAGATGGAAAGTTTATGAAGGCGCACTTGTTAGCCCAGGGAATTACAAAAACCGTGTTATTGTTTTATATGGAGGGCCGGGAGATTTTATGTGTTAATAAAAGTGGGTGGGAATTGGCATCTGAATTGTGATTCTCTTATCTTCTGTTTGAGTGATAAATGGGAGTGCTTTGTTTGATGTTGGTGGATGATTTGAATGTTATTTTATTGATATTTTGTTTTATGTAGATACTCAAGGATCCATCCATTTGAATATTTACGTATACAACTCCACACAACTAGATTTAGAACTAGAACACTTTTAAAGCTCAGTTCTATGCGTTTAAAAGTGAATGATTATGATGTATATCAGCCCCAAACAAAATGAAGGTTATCTACAGCGGCTGGTAAATCGTCACACTAGAAAAGAAACAAGAAACTAAATTGTACACGACAATCTGCTCATTGACAGTTACAGACAGAGAGACATTCACACTCACATAGCCATTATCAGATTCTCCAAATCCTGTTAGCACGTCCTGCATAGTTAAAGTTTCAATAATCTGTCACCAAATATCATGTCCATCAAATTTTAGATCACTATCATCGCCGAAGCGTGGGACTGTATCAAATTCGTGTGACGATCTCCAAACATTTATAACTTCTCTCTTGAGAATATCATTAGTTGGGGTTGTTTTGTACCCCATAACTTGATCTACCTCGCTCTCCTCTTTTCCTACATTAACAGTAGTATGAGGGGTTAACGTTTTAAATTTAGGGGTCTTCTTATGATGGACAATTTGGGTCTGGCCAGTTGAATTCGCACGGGTTTGCGATTACGGGATTAAATAAGTGAGAGGAAATTTTCTGATGTTGACTGGGGTCAAATATTATTTTGGTATTTATCTGTTTGTTCGATAGGAATCTTTTTGAAGTGAGAGTAATTTGTAATATAATAATTTGTTAGTAGTTACAATGTTTTTCTATTGTTATTATTTTCTTATATTATTAAAATTCAAGTCAGTTGCTTGCCTGGAAGAAATGACATCGAGCTTTTCGTATCGTCACCAGCCTAGCTTTCCCCAACTATGTTGGGGCTAGCTTCTAATCTTACTGATGCATGCAGCTGAATCATCATCTGCCTGACCTTTTTTCCAACCATGTTGAGGTCGGCTTCCAGTCTAACCGGATGCAGTTGAATACCAGTATTTTACATGGAGCGAGTAATACGCTACCTCTTAGTAAGACTGTCAGACTTTCGGGCCACTGACTACCTATAACGACTTAATGTGCAAGGCACAGAGAAAACTCGGTGTGTATCGGGAGGCTTAACCTGAAGATCGACCCGAGCGGCTGTTATTATTTAGCGGCTGAATACCAGTATTAATTTGTAGTGACTGTCTGTCTAAGTTGCACGATACCCTTTGATAACACTGATTTTCAGTATAAAACCCAAAAAACGAGTTTTGCTCCGTACAAAAACCAAAACGAGTGGTGGGATCAGATCAAAAGTAACATGGTAGTAAAACAAATAGCATACATCATTAATCTCTTCACCTTTTCTCTACTAGAACCACAAATACAACTTTCTAATGACATACAAACTGCTGCAGCGGAACATCAACGTATCTACATATAAACAAAGATAACCTTGGAGGTTATACACAAGATCGATTTGTCTTTCATTAGCGTTTAGTCACAGTCGCAGTTGATTGAAAATTAACATTTTATTTTAGCAGTGATAAAAGCAGTGAGAGATCCAAGTCATAGATCTCGAGTTCGAAGTCGAGACACGCACCTCTGATTTTTCGGATTCATTTGCGTATTGTATAATTATCACTTGCTTCGGTGAAGGAAAACATCGTGAGGAAACCAAACCAGCATGTCTGGGAGATATTTATCGATGGCATTTAAAGCCAAGTCAGAGGCCCATGGGCGGCATAAAAACTCTGACACCAGATTAGGCACTATCCACACGAAAAAAGAGCACATTTAATTTTAGTGATCGCGTTAAATCTAGAGGCCTACTTTCAGGCACTGAACATCTTAAGACTGGTAATGACAATGGAGACTCACACGAGTTATTTATGTATATGTGATGTGTTGTCAAAAGAGTAGCTATCAAGTTACTGATATTATTTTAATCCGTTTTTGATAAAACCCCAAATATATGTAGTATCGACATCATCACAACACAAGTATATTGATAACTCCTTTCAACAGGGAAAAAACCGGTTATGCATCTGAGCCCTTATAACTTAACAACTGAACATCTACGTACAGTCACTGCCACAAGTGTACCGAACTCTATCACCGTTGACACATCGTGAATATTGTAGCACAAGACGATGCCGGGTCAGCCATCATCCGTCAAAGTCCATTTTAACTTAAATTTTACTCTTTATTTCATTTTTTTCTTTCAGGGGGAACATAAAAGCGTTATCGAGTAAGGGTGTTGAAAATAATAGGGGGGACGTAGAATTTTTAACATTGAAAAGTTGCCTGATAAAATATTAAATGGCTTTCGTTGTGACTGTACGTTGCTCTGAGTCTAGGTTTTTTGTGTGTTCTGTAATTATGTGATTTTGGTTGCGAGTTATTTGTTAGTATAATGTGAAACTTGTGTTATTTATTAAGAGTTATGCCTTTAAAAGACTCTGCGTAATTCGTGAGACAATGTACTCAAAAGAGCTGATTTTGAAAAGTTTGAAATTACCCAAGCGAACATTTCAAATGTTATTTATGTCAATGTAAGTTATGTCAATGGTAGTTATGTCGGTGTAAGTATTGTAAGTTGAAAAAACTACGATAGCAAACTATCTTAAATACGGGGTGGAATGGACACCGACGCGAAAACGGTTACCACGTATTCAGTGCATCATTCTGAGTGAATTTATTCATCGGATATAAAAAAAAAACAGCTGTTTTCTATATATATATTTTTTTTTTAAACTTTGCCCCACACTTTGCAATTGCAATACCGACACGGTCAAAAAGTATGTAAAGCTGATTTTTTTTAAATAGCCTGTGAAAAATTTCTATGCGGGGGCTCAGAATGATGTACTAAATACGTGGTAACCGTTTTCGTGTCGGTGTCCCTTCTACCCTGTATTACTCCCTCTGATTGTCAGAAAAGTTGAATTCGAGATGTAATTTCTATTGCACAGTCCGGCAACAACCCACATGAAAAAATCAATATAAATTAACTACATAATATCATTGAACCCTCTACAACACTGTTCTCATTACCTACATTCACTCTAAATTGATAGTATTGCAGTGTCGAATAAATTAACAGCAACGGTCACACAGTGCAAGGCTGCGCGCTGTGGTTTGGTAATGAGACTCATGTCAAGCGACAAATTGTGTGTTGAGCTACTAAGAGGAATAAAAGGACTGGGTATTTAACTTATATTGGTTTAATTTGCTTTGAGAAGTAGTATGTCGGATATGTCAGGGTTTATTACGTTAGGCTAGTACATCATGTGGGCAGCAGGTGGGTTTCGTGGGTACGATACACTGTTTCTAGCAAAACTAACGAATTACTTGAGATTACAACTTAACACAATAACACGGCGCACAATGAATCGGGTACAGTTCCAAGAAGTCTCAACTCCGCCGCGATCAGATATTGACTGTCGTCCTCGCCTCGAGCTGAACATCAGGGCTCCGTATAAGCACGCTGTGTTGTGGGTAGACTGGTAAGTAGTTCGCGTGATGTCACCAATGCATACAGGCGCGCTTTCTAGTTCATTTTATGTCCATTAATTGTATGATACTAAGGACAGGACCCGACAAGTAGATAATATATATATATATACATAGCTTTACTTCATGTGCGTATTGTCTAGGTATCTATTTGTATCTCTCGGGCCCCGACACATAGTGGTAGTCGGAACAGTAGGTTTTAGTTGACTAGAGTCCGACTTGACCCTCCGCTTGCCCAAGAGGGTATCCATGATGATTTTCCCTCACATCGGATCGAAAAGGATACGAAAAGATGCGGCGATAACCGATCGCGTCCGGCAGGATGTTGACGCATTCGATCGGCTCCGTACCGTCGCTTGCGAATGTATCAGTCTGCGCCTAGTCAAATAGTTTCATTCCTACCGTGTTGACAACCGAACGGATTCGATCGGATTCGACGACAGCGAACAGAGCCGATCGCGCATCGCAGCATACTTGCGGCTTCGATCGCGTGTCGCGGAAGACGCTCGCGGTCAAGCAATATAGGCTTTAAATACTGTGTACACGATTTAATATCGTTTAAAGATTGTAAAATCCGTTCCGATCCGATGCGATGCTAGCCGTTTGGTGGATATCATCCTAAGAAGCACTTCTCATCATAATTCGTCCAAAAATACCCTCTCTACCTCGATCCTAGCTCGTTGCCCCCTCACCTCAAATTGCACGCCAGGCCGAGATTATATTTGATGCAGTCCTAATCAGTCTCACTTACCCCCGCTAATTGCTTTCCACTATTGTACTAAATTAGTAAATGTGTGAGTACGACTACTTAAGGTTCGTAATAATTAAGCTTTTGAGAGGGTTTATTTTAAGTATGTATAATGTTTTAATTGGGTTCAGTTGATTTGGTCTTTGTTTAAATTAGGGGAGTAAGAGAAATAGATAAAGTGTAAAGGATGATATGGCAAGAAAGGAGGTGTCTGATGAGATGACGAGTTACAGAGAAGTATGGACAAAGAAGACATGCTGCGACGACCCCAAATAAATTCGGTTATTGGCAGGAGAATGATGTTAGAGAATTAGATTTTCTTTCTTTGAGTTTTTTTTGAAGAGATCTTGATACAGGGACTGGGCTCACCTTGATAATATAATTTGACATTACGGTCTTCGGTCTGGTAATCGACTGCAATGGATGACGATTGTATTTCGACTATGTAATTATGCTCCGATCATTCGGTCCCGGAGCAACGGACGACTGAACAATCTTACTACTATGTTTATGCGAAAGTTTCTGAGGATGGATCTAACGGATGTTTGTTAGAGTACCCTTCACGCCAAAACGACTGAACAGATTTTGATGAAACTTTTCAGCAATGTAGCTTATACATCAAAATAACATGCTATCTATAATTTATCAAGATATTCAGTAAAAATAGTATATACACGGGCGAAGCCGCAGGCGAAAGATAGTTTATTCAGATTTCATTTGAACTGGCTTTCTGTCAATATCATCTTGCACAAAACAGCTTATTCGAACCTATTAAAAAAACTTAATAGAACAAACTATCGGTAGTTAGTTGAACTAGTCAAATTATGTTGTCGTGTTACGATATGACATCGAATTAGCTGCGACTGGCGAGTCGAGTCGCAAAGAAGCGCATGTCGAACTGTCGGGATTATTTGCTTAGTAGGGGTGCTGTGAGTTGGCGTATACTAACTATTGGATAGTTTTGCAAAATTTTAGATAGCCATTTTTAGAAACTGTATGATTATATTAAAACTAGCTTATGCCCGCGGCATCACACGCGTGGACTTCGGTATTTGTCCTATGGGATCGTACTACCGGAAGAAAAAGTATCCTATATGTTAATCCAGGTAAATAAACTATCTAAGTGCCAAATTTCATCCAAATCCGCTCAGTAGTTTTTGCATGAAAGAGTAACAAACCTCTAGACTTCCATAAATCCTTACAAACTTTCGCATTTATAATATTAGTAGGATGATACGCTACACAAAAAAAAAGATTTTTCAGCGGTATCTTTTATTTATTTAAGCTTTCCGATATCGTCTCATAATATTCCACATCTTTTTTCATCATTTTCAATGTTGACGTCTCTAGCCAAACAGTCATGAAAGCGTCCCCAAGTCCTTAGGCAAGAGTTTCTAATTTTTTAATAAAAAAAAACTTTTTTGCAAAAAAATAACCGACTTCCAAAAAAAAAACACTAAAAAGTGGAAAATAACTTTACTATAAGAAATCGGTGACTTTTATTTTTTTTCGTTGACTGATAACTCATAAAGTACCGGAGCAAAGTTAATACAATTAATATGGGACCACCGCGCAAGCTTTTACTACAAAATAAAAAAATATTCATTTAAATCGGATAAGTATTTACGGAGAAATTGGTGTCGTACATAAAAGAAAAGAAAAGATGCTAGCCGAATACATAACCACCCCCTTTTTAAGAAGTTGGTTAAAAATAAAATCACCAACACGCCAATACAAGCCACCATCAGTACATTCTCTAGTAGCTCAGTTGGCACGCCACACGCTATTATAATGGTCCCTGCTTCGATTCCCGTCCGACGTGCCCTTGCGACTTTTGTAAACTAATTTGAGGCAAAACGTCACGCGATGGAGAAAAAAAAAGCTGTTTTCAAACTTTTTTGAGAGGCCATTATTTTAATACGACTGTTTTAGATGGATACCGGTTATTTTGATTTGGAGACAAAATTGTGGAACTTGGCTGCTGGATTTTGTGTTATTAATACAATGATGCCTGCAGGAGATTCTGTCTTATGTCCCCACTTCGTAATTGACAGTAAATAAAGGGTGTAAATAGACCCTTAACGAAGCCGAAAGGCACTTGTTCTCCCCGTCATTGCGATCATTTTTTTTGTTCTAGACCATATCTTTGAACCTTCTAGTTACGGAGATATTAGGGGTCAAAGTATCAACTTTTACTAAGTTTTTTTTTAAATACATGTTTTTAATGTAAGATTTTTACTGTAAACCCCTCCACGATCCGCTTACTATTCAATCCATCCATCAGCACAATGTTTTGAGTGCGTTACATTGAGTCTTATTGTAAAAGGATTTTCCACCCCAAAAAAAAAAAGTCGTTTTCCAGCAATAATTTTTGCATAAAGTTACTTAGTTGATGTACGCAATGCTTGGTCGACGACTTCGTGAAGGGTCCGTTTACACCTTGTATAAGAATGTATAACAAGTGGCTGGGTGATCCGACAGAGAACCAGAGTTGTCGATAATGCTCACAGAATAAGTAAGCTGAAGAGGCAATGAGCCGGCCATATTATTAGCTTTAGAACCGATGACTGTAGTTGGGGTAGACGTGTTCTTGAATGGAGACCGCGAATCGGCAACCGTAAGGTGGGACGCCGTCAGGCTCGGTGGAGAGACGATCTTCGCTGGGTGGCTGGTAGCAACTGGATGAGAGTTGCTGAGAATCGAGTTAAGTAGCGTGCGATTGAAGAGGCCTATGTCCAGCAGAGGACTGTTGTAGGCTGATGATGAGTGGCTCTGTAGGCAGAGAGCCAAATGCTAACTTACATATTGACCATCACTGCCTAAGGTCCAAGGCTTTGGAGGCTTCGAAGACTGCTGCAACGGAAGTCGATTTGAATTTACAAAAAAAAAAACCATCTGGAATTTCTCAGTAGCAGCCACGGAGTCTGAATTTGCGCCCGGTTGATGGTAATAGGCTCGCCCCTATTACATGTGACTTAAACATAACTGGCGAAATGTGGAAGTACTATTAGGTACACCTCTGCCTTATCCTTGGGGGATTATAGACGTGATATTTATGTGTTTTAAAATGTAGGTATGTTAAAGTAATGAAACTTCCTCTCAATAAATCGATTTTTGTTTAACCTTTTCCTATGTAAAATGGTCGTCTATAAGAACTGGAATAAACGAACATAATCGTGCAACCTTTAATGAAAATAATGATACATCATATCAACAATAAGGTGACTTATAAACGACGCCGTCAAATCATTTGTATCGCTAAACATCGATTATGTGGAGACATCCTTTAAAATATCATTTGGGCTAACCTTGATATGCACCCAAGACTTTGTATCTCTTCAATTGTATCTGCTGTTTCGAATTGTGCGGGAACCATTGCTGCTAATCTTGGGGATCGTACAACATTGCTTAGTACAGAAGCGCCTATGGGTACGGAACACGAAAAGTTGGGGGACAGTGGAGTCGCTTAGTGGTACAAGAATATTAGGTTTAACAAAAACAATCAGTTTAGTTTTTTTCCGCTTCATAAAACAAAACGTAGTAATGACAGCACAGGAGTCACGTTCCATATAATGTTTCGTTATTATATCAAACCTTCTTGGTATTAAAATTGTATTAAATTTTTCAAAATGGAGGTCTAATTGTCGTTAAATCGTTCGTTTGAGGACGGAAATGTTTTTTTAGGGCGTTTTTTGTTTAAAATCGATTTCGTTTAGTAGTTCTGTGGACAATTGTTTCCCGTTTGCAGTGTATAATTTGGTTGAGCTCCGCTTTTTTGTACTACAAATATGACGAACGTATCTACCTACTGTATTTTGTTTGATTGGTCGGTATCTTTTAAGTCGGGCAATGATTCTATGATTACAGGCCTCATTTATTTTAGAACGTTTGAGAAGTTCTACTATTGACAGTCGTTGCAGGTAGTCAGCGGCATGAAAGTCTGACAACCAGTCTTAACAAAGGGTACCCAGTACTAACTGGTTAGTGGAGGTCAGATAGGCAGTCGCTCCATGTAAAATACCGGTACTCAGCTGCATCCGGTTAGACAGAAAGCGGACCCCAACAAAGTTGGGAAAAGACAGATGAAACGATTTTGATTTCGTTTTTTTTTTGTTTCAAAGATGACATAATCGAGAGTTTTCTTACTAACAAAATAAATTATCTTCATCTTTATGACGTTACTATTTTTTCATGGTCTTAGTTTAACATCTGCCCCAATAGATAAGAGGAAACACAGTCCTACTACTTTCTTTTTTTTTCCCCGCTCTGGGCGGAGTGGAAGGGAGTGTCAGACTCGTACTTACTAAAACCCATCCATGTCCCTTCTTTGCCCTTTGTGTTCCAGGGCCGCGGTATCTGTTTCGAACAGTCCCGCAGCTCCGGCAGGCACAGCCCTACTACTTAAGGATTGTTTATTGGATTTGTCTGTAGTTTTCTGACATCTTATGTTTCTTTTGTTATTATACTTACTTATATGGTGTCCTGCCCCAGATGGCTTTGACTTGCAGCTTTACACCGTGGAATCTTGTTCCTTCCATGCTGTCTTTTTGCTTTTTGCCTTCTGGCCGCAGGAAGTGGTGTTCCGTCGCTTCCACGGGCAAGCGCCACATGATCGCGCAGTGACATAGTGCACAAATGAAGTCTTACTAAAATAGTTTAAAGCAGGGCTTCCAGACCCCAAAAGTAAAATAACAGTGATGTCAGCTAAACGTGCCGTTTACGTATTAAATGAGATAAAATATGATTCTAAATTAAATACAGTACATCGTAGGAGACAAGTTTAAAATACAGTAAATCTACTGTAATTACAGTGAATCTGGAAGCATTGGTTTTAAGGGTCTATTTATTAACACAAATTGTATTTTATTATATTTATGTTAGTCTGTAAGCCGGTATATATCTATGGGCCAAAGTTGCCTGACAATAAATGAATGTTGTTGTTTGTGTTTTTAAAAGAATATCATTTGTATTGTGTACCCTTTTGTATGTAATTAATATGTTTTAGATATAGTTTACTTATAAGTACTAATTATACCATTGTATGAGAAATAATACTACTGCGCCTAAATGTACACTTTTTTGTAATACTTTTTAAACAATTATTCTTATTCCTTTTTTTATACAAATTAAATATTTATTTAAAAAAACCATATAAAAACATTTATATGGTTTTCGGCGGTGTCGGGAGCAGGGTCCAAGCTACCGGTGGTTAGGGCTCCAGAGACAGGAACCTCCTCACAATGCGAGCCGTATCGAGGAGTACTGCCTTCTGAATCAGGCCCTCATTTATTCTTGTTATTCTTATGATGGTCATGACCTGAATTCATAGCAACAGTTTGCGTGTTGATGTTCTATGTACATGTGGGATGTGTAGTACGTGTGGGCTACGCCGTAGCAAAGTGCTACGCAGGTGATGAATCTTACGAGGAGGCTCTTTCTAGACCAGTGTTTTATTTGATTTACGCATTTGGGTCCCGTGCATGACCTATCCGGGCAATAAGACTAGCGTCGAACGAAACACGCGTGCTTTATGCTTAGTTAGAGTTAGAGTACACACTCATCTGCCTAGCCTTTTCCCAACTATATTGGGGTCGGCTTCCAGTCTAACCGGATGCAGCTGAATATCAGTATTTTACATGGAGAGCCTTTATGACCTCCACAACCCAGTTAGTACTGGGTAATACGATACCCCTTGGTTAGACCGGTTGTGAGACTTTTTGGGCCACTGACTACATAACGACTGTCAAAGATCTACAAATGACAGCCGGGACCAACGGCTTAACGTGTTTTCCGAGGCACGGAAAGCACGTTAAGCCGTTGGTCTCGAAAATTTGAATTTCGCGGGCTACCCTGGTGCTTCCACTATAATAACTTCTTCCATTTGTTTTTCGCTATCCGCTTGAGCGTGTATTTCGTGGCCAAAAGGTTTAAAGGGTGAATATAAAACAAACAAAAAAACATATGGATATCTCAATATTTTATTAAAACGTCCTTGTGTATGTGGCCAACGCAATGAAAATTCGACAATTATACAATCATTTTACATTTCTAGTACATAAACGCAATTAAAGACAGATTTCTCAGTGAATTGAGCTACTTTACAAACTATCACTTATTTTATAATATTACATTTAATATTTACATGTTTTCTACTTGGAATTCACATTTTAACTTACATTTTAAAAGCCGTTTATTTTTCTTAAATTTAAAAACGAGAAATGGTTGTAAAAAAGTGTAAAATACAAATTAAAAAAGAGTGATATAACCTATTTGACAAAACATTTTTTTTTTGCCATGGAGAAAATACAAATATTTTCTTACTTTTATTTTTATCGCAAAAGTTAGATATTGAGATCCGAGTGAAATTTTTAAAATAATGCGAAGAGTATTTGTATGAACTTACATAAATATTTACAATATTTTTACAACGCATTTATCATAATAATAAGGAACTGACTGAGTCATATTAATTTTTTCATAATACAAGGCAGAATAAATTCAGATATATGGTGAAAAGTCATGAGAAATACGTAATCGTATTAAGAAAATTTACGTATTTTTCAGAAAATATTTTTTTATTTTAAGAAATTAGTTTAAGTACAATCGCGCACATAATTTTGATGTCAATATTATTATATTCAAAACTGTGATTGAACGTAGTTTTAAATACGGTAAGTATTTAAAACTATGTTCAATCACAGTTTTAATTTAAAAAACACTTAATATTCGTATAATCAGTAAATTTTTAATTATATGCTGCATTTTTAAATCTATTTTATTAATTTACAAATTCTTTGCTACATTTCAATTAAGCTGACTTAAAGAATATATTCTATTACACATTTTATCATTTCATTAATTATATATGTAACTATAATTATAATACTGATAAAGTTTATTTACAAAGAGTTACATTTATTTATTGCTACTTATTTTAACATAATACAAAAGAGCTTCGAATATTAGTGGTTCTGTATTTTTTATTGTAATTAATATGGACTAGAGGCGAATTTCAATAATAAATTGAGTAGATACGAGTATAGGTACAATAAGAATGTATCGGTATGATAATTTTATTACATTTGATGTTTATCATCATGCAAAACTAGTTCTAAGACAGACTTTGAATAGCAAGCTCATTAAATCAAAATAATTGATGTATTGCATGTATATAATTCATGAAGTTTCAAGGTTGACAATAATTTCAGTTGGAGTAGAGCGGAAAACTAAGACTTGTATTTTAAATAGTATAGCACTTTTGCTAACCTCTGTACTTTTTTTTGAAAGAGTACTTTATTCTGCTGTATTTTTTTGTAATATAAGAAATAAAACGGATAAATTGTACAGCCAGATTAAATACATTTACTAGATCAAAAGGCCTGCAAACGCTTTAAGAAGCTTACAATTTTCAATACAGCTTCAACATTCCTAGTACAAAAAGCGCTTACACCGCTCCATACATAATTCCTTCACAAAAAACTAATCATATCCCGATCAACATATAGGCGAGGCGACTGGAGGGGGGTGTGGGGGCGGGGCGGTCGCCGCTTGCGCATTCATAAAGTTACCTTGATTGCCGGCCCATGGCTGGAGGTTTTGTAAAGCGCTTAAAGCGGTGTTTGATGGTTGGTTTTGCCCTGCATTGGCTGAGTTTTGGTAGTGTAAAGCGGAGAGTTGTGCTGAACCGGGCGGGGGTTCGGGCATGTAGCCTTTGGAAAGCGCTTCAGCTTGGAGTGAGAGCATCAAGCGGTTCGCTGCTTGTCGTTCGGCCTCGCGCTCTTCTGCTGTTTGGCGTCTGAAACAAGAGATGCTGGGTTAGTTTATATTCGTGAAAGTACGTAAAATTTTGACGGTTGGATTCGCATGGGCACCTTTTTTTGTCAGACTGCAGCAGTGTCCAAAAGGCACCACCGATGTAGTCCTTGTTGTTCTTTACCATTCATAAATATGAAGGGATGCCGACGCTATGATATGAGACGATATATTTCTAATGGGTGTAAAAATACCCTTAACGAAGCCGAAAGGCACTTGTTCTCCCCATCATTGCGATCATTTTTTTTGTTCTGAACCATACCTGGGAACCTTCTAGTTACGGAGATATTGGAGGTCAAAATTCCAATTTTTTCACAAGTTTTTTTTTTAATACCATTTTTAAAGGTTGTAATTTTACTTTAATTAACTCGATGACCCGTTTACTATTCAAAGCATCCATCAGCACTAAGTTTTGAGTGCGTTACATTGAGTTTTACCGTAAAACGTGATTTTTCACCCCAAAAAAAAGTCGTTTCCCAGCAATAATTTTTGTGTAGAGTTACTTAGTTTGATGTACTGAATGCTTGGTTGACGGCATCGTGAAGGGTCTGTTTACACCTTGTATGTGGGGGGTTCAGAATGATGTACTGAATACGTGGTAACCGTTTTAGCGTCGGTGTCCCTTCCACCTTGTAGAGAGCCAATACGAAGCTCCCAAAGAATTGCCTTGTCTGTACCTATCCGACTTTGAACAAGATTGATAAGCTTTACAATAGCGTTTGTCAGCCCCATACAATTTTTACTTGTCCATTACCGTAACCGCTGATAGCATGTCACTTTGACTAGACTAGACCCTCTGGTAGAATGTTTCCACTGGACCTGAAGCCGACTTAGATGTCATTGATATTTTACTCCTTAGGTATACAATATCAACGCAAAAATTTCTGTAAACCGTCGAAGAAACAGCATTCAAATCAATTTGGTAGAATCTACCGAACGATACATCTCTGTCTCACTAACACAATTAACTATTTTTACTTAGCCATCAATAAATCAGTTTAATTACAGCAGTATCACATGTAAACCACCAGCTCGACCAATGGACACACACTAATGGGTAGCAGAATAATTCACGTCTCACGACTCAGTCACAGTACACATTTTAGTGTAAACACACAGTATTTCAACTAGGAACAAGGGATTAATGGCTAAATAAACACCCACACATCGCTTGTTTGCGAGAATAATGACATAACTCGAAAAAGAAAAAATACATAGTTAGACTAAAAATATTTTCATTGTATTGGCAATTTTTTTAGGATAGAATCCTTTTATCAAAAGATGACAGGTTTATTTTACGTATTTCGTTACTTAATTTAATATTTTATTTTGTTAAATTTAAATTCAACCATAAACAACATCGAAAAATCAAAATTTTTGAGTTATGTCATTATTCTCGCAAACAAGCGACATGTCGATTTCAAGGTTAAGCTACGCTTGAACAGGTCGGTCTGTGGATGGGTGACCATCCATTACACACCGAGTTCCCTCCTTGACTCGGAAAGCACGTTTAGCCGTTTGTCCCGGATGTCATTTGTAGAACTTTCCAAGTCGTGACGGATAGTCAGGAGCCCAAAAGTCTGAGAATCAGTCTTACCACGGGGTATCGTATTCCCCAGTATTAGGTTGCAATGTAAAATACTAGCATTCAGCAGCATCCAGTTAGACTGGAAGCTGACGCCAACATAGATGGGAAAAGGCTAGGCAGATGATGAACCAATTGTCGGAAGCGGCGCAGCAGATTTCTAAGCATGCTTCAGGCATAGAGTAATTTCCTCGATAGCTTCAGGTTATAGCCTCGATGTTTAACTCGTGAGTAAGTCGGGTCGGGTCATTGTTGCAATTTCGGGAATATCCTGGATGAGGCTGGCACAAGACCGTGGAGCTTGGCACAAGCAAAGAGAGGCCTTTACCCAGCAGTGAGAGAAGTCGGGCTTTGGATGATGAAGTCGGGACTGTCTCGAGACAAGTGGTTACGTTTTACGTGTGTAGCGCAAGTTTTGTAAGTGTGGACAACCCTAACACCCGCGGCCCAGTTCGATTTCTGGTTATCTTTACACTGTGACTCATTCCAGCTTACTAGTAAATATTAAATATATGACTGCGATAATAAGATCCGTGTCGATATGACAGAGCTATAAGACTGTTTTGTCGTGTTTGAAATTATGTTTCGGAGGTTTGAAGTTATTGCTATTGTAGTGCTTGAGTTATAGTTGAATATGAATACTGGTTGGTCGGAGGATTAAGGTCTTTTCTAAGCTGCTAGAATTCAGACCTACGCGGTCCATATTGAAAATGGTACTTATTATTGTTACTAAGATTGATAGAATGCGCTTCACACTTAACTGAAGCATAACGTCAGAAAATGAAAAATGTCGAGAGGAAATTTTTGAGTATGAATGTGCATGGATATAAAAGTTGAGGAAGACCAAAAAAAATGATGGATGGACTATGTGAGGAATGATATGGCAAGAAAGGATGTGTTTGATGAGATGACGAGTAATAGAGAAGTATGGAAGAAGAAGGCATGCTGCGCCGATCCCAATTAAAGGGGTAAGGACAAGAGAATGCTAATGTTGAACGACTGATCGCTTTCGAATTCTAGTAAGCTGTATTCATTGCTTCTTCCTCTTGCCTCTTTTCAAAACAATACGGGAAGCAAGCATATTGGTCTATTTGTGTCTACTTTGTATAAGAAGAGGCATTTACACAGCTACGGGATAAAAACGGGCTGGCAAGTGGTAAGGCTACAATGATGAGAGTAAATCAGGAGAAATGGTGTAAGATAAAAAGAGATTGGTAACCAGTAACAGGAGAAGAAGAGAACCAATAAGGAGGTGGTAAGATGAGCTTAGGAGGAGTGTGGCCAGAACTCAATGGAAACAGTTCGAAGAGGACCAAAAGGAAGAAAACTAATATGGGGATATTGTAAGTATTCACAAAAAAGAAACCAATGTTACTGCTGTTATAAATGCAAAATGGATGTATTTACTCAAACACGCCAGAATGGCTGAACGGATCTGAATGAAGTTTGGCACATATGTAGATTATAGTCTGGCAGTTTTTTTTTGACACATTCAAATTTAAATATCCACGCGAGCTAAGTAGCAGGCAACAGCTAATTCAGAATAAAGGTCATTATTATTTTAATTTGTAAAGAATGCTGGTGTTACGTCGGCACAAACGCACCTAAAATATGCGTTACTTCGTGTTCATTAACAAAATCGAATCAAATCCATCCTTGCTGAATCCAATAATACTCAGAATTAATTAACTACACAGACACAAATATCAGCAACACAAACTAATTATGATCAACGCCCACAGCTTTCAGCGCCCACGTACATACATATTACATGAGTTTTAGACCTGACACCAACGGCCTGACGACGGGCCCTGTGTCAGCTCTGTCAATTAAATACGACTATCTAAATGGCGACAGGCGAATTAGTTTTACGCGTAAGTTAGTGGGCGGGTTTCGCTTAGAGTACTGCTTAATAGATGTAGATTTAATGGGTTCAATAAAACTCAAGTCAAAGGATTTGTTTCAAATATACCAGTTACAGATGGTATTTTTGTATCGTCAGGGTGTCGGTCTGTGTCTGTTTATATTTTATAGTCCATAGATTTTTGCCCATTCTTCTTTATAAAAAGTATGGGCAAAAATCCATGGACACTTTTTTTAATAGCATAAGAAGTCTAACGGCCGTCTATTCGATCTTTTCGGGACTTAGGACTAGAAAACAATAACCAGTTTAATGGATCTCCTATGCAGCCCCGTAGAGCGAACATAGTAATGGACCTCCATATACAGCAGACAGCTTTATCAAATCACGATAACTCAGATAAATATTGTTGATAGTTTTTACCAATTAATTTGTCAGGTTAACTTAAATTAGACGACCTCACAGAGCTGCCCTATTCTTTAAAAATATCTAACCAGTATTTTCGGTTACTCCTACATTATTTTATTTATTATTTATTACGAAAATTATCCATGAAGCTCATACATAAGACCGTAAGTCAAAGTTAAGCCTTTGTTGGTATCACACAACCGCATAGCAAAGCTTGGTGAACCGCGCTTTGAGTGACATTTTGCTCTTTGTTGTAATTTATGTAGACTGAAAACTTACGATTCCGACATTAGCTTCTCCGATAAATTGCTTGGCAACAGATTATGTTTTATTCTTACTAATATAATAAATGCAAAAGTAAGTTTGTTTGTTTGATCGATTGAGTGGTTTAGGCGTGAAAGGGTTTTCACGCCTAAACCACTCAATCGATCATCCTGAAATTTTGCATTTACATTGTCAGGTGTACAGAAACGGACATACGATACCTTTCATCCCGAAAAAAGTACTGTTCCCGATGAAAACAACAATAACGTTCTTATGCTAATAGATGGCGCCACGTGTCTTTAGAATCATGATTGAATTATATTAATACAAGCAAAGTATAACCCGAATTGATTGTCAAATTCTAAAATAACGCAAGCAAAGCCGCGCGCATAAGCTAGTGTTGAATATTTTTTACACATCGCCCATAAAATCTCGTGAAATAATCAAAATTCATTTTTAACCACAAAATCAATTACAACGATTCACTTAACTTCGAGCTGAAAGCACACAGGAAATCAACTAGTCCTTGCTGTACGCCTACAAGTTTGCCTCCTTCAAATAACTCAGCTCATATCTATCGCAAGTCGCATACAATCTCATTAGCAGCACTAACGGTTTCATTGAGCTCTCCGAGTGAGCATTTGATCTTCGGAGTCAAGCGCATCTTCATGAAACAGATGCTCTTTTGTTTCTAAATTTCCTCAATGGTCATTCATCCATAACGAAGGCAGTCACTCCAACTACCCTGCGAGCAGTCTACGCAGTTTTTGTCGAGGATCGAGCTCAGTAGTCCAATGAGGAAGCTTGCGTCTAGTAGCGGACAACTTTATGAGCTGATGATGATTATAGACGACTAGTTTTTGCCCGTGGCTTCGCTCGCGTTAATTTAGAATTTAACAATCAAGTCGGGTTGTACTCTGCTTGTAATAATATAATTCAATCTTGATTCGAAAGACACGTGGCTCCATCTATTATCATAAGAACGTTATTGTTGTTTTCTTCGGGAACAGTACGTTTTTTCGGGATGAAAGGTAACCTCTGTCCGTATCTGTAGCCTGACAACGAATATGCAAAATTTCAGGATGATCGGTTCAGTGGTTTAGGCGTGAAAAGGTAACAAACAAACAAACTTACTTTCGCATTTATAATATTAGTTAGGATTATATATCACAGATTTTAACACCCATGCACGTAAACATAGACTTAGATTAGACATTGAACGTAACACTTATCAACTTATAAGTACACTGAGAGATTTCAATCCTAAGATTCCCAAAGAAATTCATCTACAGTCAAACATAGCAAAGGAAATCAAGTTCTACCACGCCTACAAGTTTTCCTCCTTCAAATAACTCAGCTCATATCTTTCGCAAGTCGCATACAATCTCATTAGCAGTTCCAACGGCTTCACTGAGCTCTCCGAGTGAGCAGTTGATCTTCGGAGTCAAGTACATCGTCTGATAACTTCCGAGCCAACCCTCTTAACACGGAGGCTTGCATTTGCATAATTTATTCGGCGACTTGTCGCTAGATTGAAGCGACAAGTCGCACGATCAGTCGGGTCTTGCAGTTATTGATTGTGATTATGAGTTTCATTTTGTAAGATTTTGAAACAAGCGCGGTGTTTGGAGACAGTATTTAAAGATAGCTTTGGATATATTTTGTGTTAATATCTGGTTACTAAGAATTTGACATGAAATTGTATCTGATTTTGTATGATTTACAGATAATTGTGATTTCAAACATGACACTAGTAAGATGCAAGAAGCAGTCTTTGGAGAAAAGAAAGATAATTGCAGGAGCTCTCTTATTAGGCTTAATATATTAGATTATTTATAAGGAAAGAAGTGTTTTTTACTCTAAAATACTCAACTCAAACTCAAAGCATTTATTTCAATTAGACCATTACAGGCACTTTTTAATGTCACAAAAAAACAAAGAGCGAAGCTACAGTCACAGATACAAGGCATAATAACTTGTGACAGTACTGTAGTTACCCATTCCAAGGCGTAGTTCTCTATGGAGAAGATAGAATGGGCAAGAAACTCTATGGAAACTCTTTTCAATCAAAATATTGTTACAAAAACTTGGTTACAGCATTCATGTGGATACTATACATTTATGTGAGAACGATGTATAATGAACTGCAAGCTAAGAGCGTCCAGAGTAAAAAGATCGTATACAGTTTAAAAATAAAAATACTGAAGAAGGTTTCTAAGTTTTCGATCAAACAAACAATGAAACATCAATGAAAGCAGCAAAAACAAATCTTTTATACTATTCTTAAGACAAAGCATCATCCATTTATTGTACCTTGTACCCCAAGTACATTTACAGCAACTCCAAGCGCTTCAACCTCACCACGTTCACTTGTTTACCAAACGACAACCGTCACCATTTTTTCTCCTTGAACCAGCCAGTAATGACGGCTACCACCGCAGTCGGCAACCGCAACCCAAACTTGGATGGGTTGCGCAACCGATCGGGTCGTCATAATTTTAGAGCATCCTTAACGCAGGTTTAAGATTTTGCTGGAAACGACACGGCTCTTGTTTAGTAGTTACTGTGGTGGTGAAGTTTAGTGTTTTTGTTTTTTATTACTTATCAAGTACCTGATACCATTAGCCAAAACATGTATTTCATTTTCTCCTTTACTTTGTATCTGATTTTAATGAGCATTTTGTCTGAACAGAAATATACGAGCATGGAGTTTTTTCTTTCTCAAAACGCTTTGTAGCTAACTTTTTTCGTTATCGAATTAGTATGTTAGGTACTACAAATCTGCTGTTTTATATTTATGAAAAATTGAGATGAATCTGACTGACAGACAAATCTGCTAGAAAATTGCATTGCAATGAGAGCAATTGAATTCTACATTTTTTTTTAATCAGCCTATTCTGTCCCACTGCTGGGCAAAGGCCTCCCCCATTTCTTTAAAATTATTAAGCAATAATAAAGATCAAAACGTTTCGATATTACAGAATAGTGAAGACACGGCCTGCTCCACTTTTCCTCAACAATTTATAACTAAGGAATCGAAATCTGCTCGGAGACGAAGATGTACAGACGCCAGCACATCACGCTACCCGAAACTGTCAAATTTTCACAGTCAACCTTGAACCTAATGCTTTAACGATAAAATTGAAAATCTATTAAAGAAATTTGTCAGATTGTAATAACTTGATGTGCTAGCGTCTGTACAAACTGATATCCTTGTAGGTAAAGATGTAATGACCAGTGATCGGAGTAGGTAGATTGATTTTTGGTACTTGTATCATAAATGCACACAGAAAGAATAACATGGATAAGCCATTTTTCCGGAAAGTAATTCCGGTATTTCCGGATTCAATTAAATATTGTTAATGTTGGTAGTGATATTATTACTACTCAATTCAAAATTTAAAGGAAGGTATCAAAACTAAATTAATTCATTATTTATCTGTTGAATAAAAAAAACAATCACACCAATAATCCACCAATTCCGGAGGAATGTCCATAGTAATATATACGTTTCGGATCAATGACCCCAGTTCAATCTACCTACTCCGATCACTGGTAATGACACAAAATCCTGAACTTTAGTTGATACTGATACTGATAGCCTACGTCATCCCACTGCTGGGCAAAGACCTCTCCCCATGACTTCCAGTTGTTTCGATCAAGGGCTAATGTGGACCACTGGTCGTTGGTTTAGTCCAGTTCGTCCCGCCATCTTCTACGAGGTCTGCCGCGACCCCTTCGTTGAGCAACGCAAAATTTTCCGCACAGCTACGTCTGAGCCATATCCAGGACACTATATCGTTGGTTAAGTAGACAAGTACTTAGATAATACAGCCACAACTTAACTCTTAGCGGCCTTTACTTAAAAGGGGTGAACACACTTTAGAGTTAACGATGCGCCGCTTTTAAAATATTTATAAAGCTGAGTATGAGACTTCTTGAACTTGCGAGTTTGGTGGTTTTAATCATGAGTATTTATGTAGAGTTAGAAGGCCCGCTTTTTAAAGAAATTCATTTGGAAAGTACGACAGAAAACAGCGGACCACTACTTTAATACGTCTTCTAGCGGTGCCTTTTTCTACTAATTAAAGCAAAATACTCATATAACGGTTAGCAAAAATAGTGGTAGCGAAATGCGAACAGTTAGTTAGTCCCAAAGACATTCAAATATTTACGAGCGATAGACGGGACAAGACGAAGAAAATCGTAATCCAATACTTGTTACTACTTAGTAACAAATCGTTCTGTCTAGTGTCATACGCCCGCTTGTCAGGTAGCATTCGTGTGTCAAAATCTAAAATGTTCGGGATAAAAAATTTTGGGTGAAAATGTTATGTATCCGCAAGGGATCTTGGTATTCCAAAAGTCTCCTCGCGAATCTGGGTAACGCCGGTGCACTCGAGGAGTTCATACGCCACCGTATCCTCCGCGTCCATGCACAATCTTCACGGGGGACTGTCAGAGATTTAGTATATTTTTGATTGTATTGTATGTATGTATTTAATTTTTTTGCGGTGACCCCGAACTCAATGGTATTTAAAAAAAAATGATGAAGAAAATACCATGTTTGAATATTTCTACAGCATATTAGCAATGCCCAAAAACATACCCGCTAATCTTTAAAAACTTTATGGTTTAAAGATTTGCTAACGATTATGACTCTTTCAAGCTTCATCGCGAACTGACGATTCCGATTACCTTAATCTTCATTTTACTTCAGTACATAACATTAAATACTCTTAAAAACGCTGGTTAAGCATACCACCATAACATAAACCCTGGTGCACACTAATGAACACTTAAAACTTAATCGTTATTAAGTACGCAGACAAGAATATCGGGACGAAAAATTTTCAATTACGATAAAACCCTTACATAATTGAGACTCTTAACTTAACAACGTTCGCGATATCATGTGGACTCGGCTTAAAAGCTTTATTCATCTATAAAACATACCCTTTTCAAATGTCCAAATGGAATTATACTTTATTGTCGTTGTAATAAAGTTCATGTTTGGTGCTTGTGTAACGTGGTTCCTTTACATGCAAATTAATGTTGGGTGCGTTGGAAAAGTTTAATGGTATCTTAATTAGTCGATACAGGGAGGTTGGTGCTTATTTAGTGGTGGCCAGTATCAAATTTATATCTTCTCTAATATCGTGCAAGGCGAAGTTGGGAAGATTTCTTGTAAGAGGACTTAGAACTTACATTGTCTATGTTTTCAATGTTTTCTATGAGGAATTGGAAAATAGGTTTACTACAAAATTAATTATAATAAAGTTAAAATTCGAACTAGCCATGTACCATAGTAATTGTAAACAAGTAATATATTGTTGTGTTTTATACACCGTGACTTTTAGTCGTCTTACAAAGGTGGTCCACTCAATGTGCCCGACATAAAATAGTTCTAGGCGCCATTGTAATGGGTACAAAGAAAAATAAATAAACATTAGAAAATAATATGAAACATCCTGTTAATGATTTATTTACGTGTCAAACGAGAGAATATACCTACCCAGCGCTCGAGTCCAATAGATCATCGCTCACAACAGGGTGTTTTAACTACGTCATGCGTCATAATATTGAATAATATTTTTGTTTTTAAATTATTAAAATCTCATAAATACCTTTTTTTTTTAATGAATGCTTAGTAGTCATCAGTCAGTCAAAAATGTTGTGATGGCCCAGAGGTTAAGGCCTCGCCTCTCATGCATGAGGTTGTGGGTTCAAATCCGGGCAAGTACCAATGTGACTTTTTCAATTCATATGTACTTTTCTAAGTTTATCTTGGACATCACAGACATCGGTGAAGGAAAACATCGTGAGGAAACCTGGACTTATAATTAATATAAGTCTGAAATCGCCAACCCGTCTTGAGCAAGCGTGGTGATCAATGCTCGTGCCTTCTCTGTATGAGAAGAGGCCTTTGCCCAGCAGTGGGACAGTAACAGGCTGGTATTATTATTTTCGGAAGGTGTTTTTATTCTCAGCCCTTAGACTGGATTTTAGCTACATTTACGGGCCGAAACCAAAGTAAATGTAGCGTGTGGTGTGTAAGTTCGTGAATGTTTATGTGTTGTGATGAGGTCCTATTTCGTTTTCTTCTATCTGCATGAATTTTCGGACAATTCTGCATGTATTTAAAATAGCGGCTTTTTGCAGTATGATGTAGATGGATTCTTTTAGGTCGAGTAATTTTAAACTATGGAGAAGATGATTTGGTATAACGCCTGTTGTGGACAGGACTATAGGCACTACATATACTTTTTCTTGTCGCCAGATTCTAGTCACTTCGTCTTTGAGCTCGGCGTACTTACTAATTTTTTCTGTGATTGTCTTCTGTATGTTGTGGGTATTGGGAACAGCAATGTCTATAAGGTAAGTTACTTTGTTTATTTTATCCTGTAGGATTATATCCGGCCTATTGTAGTGAATAGTCTTATCAGTGAGTATAGCGCGATCGTAATAGATTTTATGTGTTGTATTTTCTAGGGTAACTTCTGGTTTATAATTGTAGTAAGGAGTGCTGGTATTTTGAATGAGTGTGTGTTTTAGTGCTAGTTTCTGGTGAATGACATTGGCCACCTGATTGTGCCTGTGAGTGTAGTCGGTTTGCGTGAGAGTTGTGCAAGCTCCTGTTATGTGCTGGATGGTTTCTGGTTGGCTATGACATTTGCGACACTTATCATTTGTGACTGTAGGATCTTTGATTATATATTTTCTGTAGTTTTTTGTGTTGATGATCTGATCTTGAATAGCTATGATAAATCCTTCAGTTTCCGGAAATAAGTTGCCTATTTTGAGCCACTTATTTGAAGCTAATTTATTTATGTGTGATTGCTCTAAGTCGTGAGGGTGCCGACCGTGGAGTACTTTTCTCTTCCAGTCTTCCATTTTATGTTGCTGCGGGTCATCATTAGTTGTATTTGGTGTTTCTGTCTGATGACTTAAATTAAGTGGAGTGTAATTGAGATCATTTATCACTATGGCTTTGTGTATGCTACTAGAGCGGGATTTTGAATGAAAGAATGATTTTAATCGACTAACTTGTTTCCGCCATAGGTGCTGGATGTCAATTAGGCCTCTCCCTCCATGTTGTCGTTTAATGGTAAGTCTCTCTATGGCGGATTTAGGGTGTAAATTGTTGTGCTTTGTAAGTGTCGTTCGCGTAGTACGCTCTAATTGTTCAGTGTCAGTTTTGGACCATTTTATAACTCCGAATGAGTACGTTAATACGGGAATGGCGAAGGTGTTTAAAGCTTTGATGAGATGTTTACCTGAAAGTTGCGTTTTACAAACGGCGTTTACTCTCCTCTTGTACTCATTAGTAAGCGTATTTTTAATGCGTGTATGATCAAGACCTTTTAGCTGCGCGTACCCTAAATATTTATACAAGTCAGTCTGTTCCATTGCTGATATAGTATCCGTGTCATTTAGTACATAGTCGCCGGGCCGTACCTTGCCTCTCACAATATGAAGTGTTTTACATTTTTCTAAGCCAAATTGCATGTTAATATCTTTACTGAACTCTGCTGTAACATCTACTAATTTCTTCATGTCGTTTTCTGTTTTTGCATACAGTTTGATGTCGTCCATGTATATAAGATGCGATATTGTTGTTTCATCTGTAGTGTGTTTGAGGCAATATCCGGCCCCGCAACGCTGCAGCAAGTGAGACAGAGGATTTAGGGCGAGACAGAACCACAGTGGGCTCAGGGAGTCACCTTGGTAGATACCTTTTTTTATGGAGATTTGGCGCGTGGTGACAGCATTGTGGTTGTAAGTTATTTGTAGTGTTGTTTTCCACTGAAGCATTATATGGCGTATAAAATCTATAATTTTCGGGTTTATTCTATAAATTTCTAATATTTGTATCAACCAAGAATGAGGAACACTGTCAAAAGCCTTTTTATAATCAATATATGTGCAATGTAAGTTTCTATTTTTAGTGGTGGCATGTTTATGAATAGTGGAATCAATTATCAGCTGTTCTTTGCATCCCATGTGGCCCTGCCTACATCCCTTCTGTTCCTCTGCTATTATATTGTGGTGTTCGATGTGTGAGCTAATTTTCTTTGTAATTGCAGATGTCAATATTTTGTAAATTGTGGGTAGGCATGTAATTGGTCGGTATTGGGAAGGCTGAGGTGAATTTTTAGTTTTAGGTAGCATGTAAGTAATTCCTGTTGCAATAAATTCGGGTGTGTTCTGTTGTCCTAATATAATATCTGTCAAATTTTTTGCTAAAGATTTGTGTAATGAAGTTAACTTTTTGTACCAAAAATTATGTATTTTATCGATACCAGGTGATTTCCAGTTGTGTAATCTGGCTGTTATGTGTGTAATGTCGGTCTCTGCTACCTCTACAAATTCCATTTCATCAAGAGCTCTCCATTTTACTTCTTCTTCTGCTATCCATGCTGCTTTGTCGTTGTGCTGAACTGGCTCTTCCCAAATGCTAGCCCAATACTCTTCTAATTGTTCCTTTGTAGGTAGGTTAGGTGTGTTTGTGTTATTTTCATCAATTGTGTCTGTTTGTGGTTTGTGTAAGTTTCTATAAAACATTTTTTCGTTAGTAGCAAATGTGGCGTTATCTTTTTTACGTTGTTGTGCTTTTTTGTATCTTCTGAGCCTATGAACTTTGAGTGCTAGTTTTTGTTTTAAGGTGTCTAAAAATTCTTCAGGTTTTCTGTTATCTTTTTCGTGTCTGGTGTGTGTCAAATTATTTCTAAATATGGCCTCAACTCTTTTTACTATTTTATTAGATCTGCAACCGTTAATATATTGAGTGAGTCTACCGATGTCTGCCCTTAATTTTTCAATATCATTTTCTAGTCTCTGTTGCCATGCTGGTGATAAATTCTGTCTTGTTCTTGGGGTGCCTGTGTGGTTTGTGATTTTAAAGTTTAGTTCTTCAGATATAACTACGGCTGTGCAATATATAAGTAGGTGTATGTCTATAAGCTGTGTGTCATCAGATATAAATTGTGTAAGTATACTCTCATTAAATAAATTAACTAGACGAAATAGGTTAGGTGTGTATTTAAGTTTAGGTAACCTAGGTCGAGCTGCTGGGTCCATCCCAGAGTATTGTGTTAAAGTTGTTCTAAATTTGTCATTAATTTCTTGAATATATGTATCTGTTGTCAATTGTTGATCTGGGACGACTACGTATATAGTCTCAATGTCATTTTCCAGCATTAGGGTAATGGATTCAGTTTGTGTGGATGTGTGTGATATTTGTGTATAGGCTTGTGATTGGTTGTACGGTTGAGATTGGGAATAAATAATTTGTGATTGACTAAGCGATTGTGGTTGTTCTTGATGACTAATTTCGCTTAAATTTTGCGTGATATTGTTAGCGTCTATATAATTTACTGTTTCTTCTTGTAGTAATTGTGTTCGTACTTCTTCTTTTAATTGATCTATAACTTCTTGAGATAGAAGTTTATTCCTAACTATGATTCTTCTTTGATCTGAGACTCTTTGTTCTGAAACCGTAATTTCAGGATATTGTCGGGTGAAAAGTGCATGTAATTGTTGTCTATATGTGGTCATATCGGTCTCTAACTTAGTTATGTGTAGGTAAGTTCGCATGATAAATAGATTTACTTCTTTACTCCATTTCATGCGAACTCTTGCTTTTCCAGCCTTGGTGGACGCGGGCAAAAAGGTAGATACCCCCCGCGCAGCATTCAAGGTTGGAGTGGGTGTGACTGTATTTAAACTAATGATTGGGGGTGATAAAACTGATGGTGACGATGGTATGGATGGTGATGATCGCCTAGAAGGTGTGTATGATACTGTGCTAGGACTATACGGTTCTACAGGGGTGTCTGTCCTGTCCGTCAGTCTGTCACCATCGTCAATGATTTCGGCTGTAGTATTTTTGTCGGTGGGAGCCCGCCTGCTCAACTCCTCACCGCCGACGGTTCGCATGCTGAGACACCCAGCGCCAGCTCCAGGTGTGCCCCGGCGATCGCCCCCGGGCAGCGGTCCTATACGTTTTCTTTTAGATCGTGTCTCCATTTTTTTTATGGGTTTCCAGAGCCACGTTAGCCACGCCAGTAATTTCTCATTCGTGTGTCCGCCCCCCACGTGATTAGATGGTCAATCAGGACGTGTGGTTGTTTAGGGGGCGTATTATTATTATTATTATTATTATTATTTTAGTAGTCATTAGATACATGAAGTGGGCTGCCGTTGTAAGACGACTAAAAAGTCACGGTGTATATTAAGCATAGGCACCCTAATCACTGTTTTACACCAGCTGGTCATGGATGTAAGATTCTGCACTGAAATCTCTAAAGGTGCGGTCAAACTGAGCAGACTGGAGACACCCGGACTTTGACAGATAATAATGGGGATAAAATAATCTTAACGAAGCCAAAAGGCACTTGTTCTCTCCGTCATTGTAGATTTTTTTTTTCTGGACTATACCGGGAACCTTCTAGTTACGGAGATATCGGGGGTCAAAGTTCCAACGTTTTCACAGGTTTTTTTATACAAGTTTTTTTGTTAGACTCCCATATTATTCAATGCATCCATCAGTACAATGTTTTAAGTGCGTTATATTGAATCCTACCGAAAAACAAAAAGTCAATTAAGCAATATTTTTTACGTAGAGTTACTTTATTTGATGTACAGAATGCTTGGTTGACGGCTTCGTGAAGGGTCCGTTTACCTTTACACCTTGTATAAATGAAATGTCTGCCCAAGTCCGGTGTCCGCAGCCAGTCCAGTCCGTTCAGTTAGACAGTCAGACTTAAAAATCAGAACAAGTTATTCAGTGTGACAGATCTCAGTGGAACGGATTAACAAAGAAATTTAATTATTATAAATGATAATTGATCCCACGTATCAAACTAATACGAAACCACATTAACTTATAAGCGAAGAAAGTTCCACAATATTTCACGTTTCATTAAAAGTGACGTTCAAATGAATATAAAGTTAATTCATTCGTTGAATTTAAACTTTAGACTGATATATGACCACCCCGAAGTGGAACCTGGCTGTTTGAAGCCAGTTATCCCAGATCTCTCCCACCCCCTTCTGTTATGAAGATTCTAATGAGAAAAGGGGAGATCTGAGCTGTTTGGAGGGTTCTAATTACCCTGGTCTGTGTGTAGCACGATAATGAATGATTGAACAAAGCGTTAAGTCTATTATAACGTTGCAAGAACTTTATTAGAACGGTTAATGTACGAGGTGTAGGGTGGGGCTGCAATATCGATGTTTTTTGTCGATGCTTTTGTGAAGGAAGCTAATGAATAATGCTGATAGAAGGACAGCAATTATCATGATAAAAACTTATGCTCATTATTTTCATTTAACAATCCTTGATAATGCCTCAAAGAAAAAATCGTAATTGGCAAATAATTTTCTATTTATATTTCAATTTGAAAAAGAAACAACCAATTAATTTAATTAAAACTACACTTTTCCACTCGGCATTAATCTCAAAGATAAAATATAACAATTAAAATGTAAATAAAACGACACAATATCGCAATTAAAATTATCGAGTTAAAATTTATCGACACGGCACAGCACTAGCTGCCGAGCTGCGAGTTGAGTCCGCGTCTTTATAATTAGATAAAGCGGGTAACAATTAAACTTCCCTTAAATAAGCCAAACGTGGAGGGTAGCAATTAGCATTTCAGGCTGATTATTTTATAAGTATAACAAGGATGGTGGGTTTGCTGGATGCGGCAACGGTAATGCAAGGACTGTGTGTGAGTATGGCAAGTTCATATTTTCTTTTCTTTTTTTTTAATGAAAACGTTGCCCCCCACTAGGAATTTTTCCTGAATCGTGGGTGCGTTAACAAAAATTTAAACTCACATGAGTGTGAAGAAAAGAAGTATTACTAAATACTTCATTAAATGTCATAGAATTCATTATACCATCCTTTTATTGTTTACTGCTAAAAAAGTAAAGAGATTCATTTTTGTTGTGTAGGTACAGGCGCCAGCAGATCAAGCTACCCGAAACTGACCATTTTCCCAATCAACCTTGAATCTAATGCTTTAGCGATAAAGTTGAAAATCTATTAAAGAAATTTGACAGATTGTAGTAGCTTGATGTGCCTGTGATGATTAGAGTGTTTTAAACACAAATATCCATTCTGACGTGATATTTAATTTCAAAAGTTTTGTATGCATTCCGTATGCTGTCAAATATGTTTAAAAATCTTTATCTTACTTAAATTCTATCCTAGTTTGCTGCACGAAATTCTTACTAAACAAATATATGTATGTAGGTATAATAATGTTCTAGTGGCCTACCACAATTCCAGTGTGGGAAAGAGATAGCGCTAGACGACCTGTATAGCTCTGTCTCTTTCCCACACTGGAATTACTCCTGAGTCCTGCTTTAAGACGTCGTAGTAACCCCGCAGGACCACATACTAATACAACTACACAAATACACTGTCATAAAAACCTACGATGTCCAGTGCCTGACAGACTCACTATCTGTTCAGGCCATGTCAGTCATCGGTGACTGACACCAAACATCAAATTCAAATGACCGCAGTGTGCCGCCTGGCACGTTTACAGTGTTATTTTCTATTAAAAATGACTGACATGGCCCCAAGCAAGGCATATTCAACATGGTTTTAGCATTTTTTAATCAAAATAAAGGAAACGAAACACTTTTTATACATAATTATTCAATTTGGAATCAATACGCAAGAAATTAAATTTGGAGGATACAGAAAATATACCTTGGCAGTTAACGTGCTAAGAGCTCTTCCAGTTTCACTCCTAGTTCCATGTTATTTTATCCCACCAACGCGGTCGGTTCTAACAAATTTATGCCAGCTAATTAAGATCTGCTTTATTAATTACTTTGGCCAACTCTCTACAGTTTTTCCTTTTTTCTCACTCCCAAAATCGTGTCTAATAATCTGTTTAGCGGCTATGAATTTTTGGGGTTAACTAAGCAGATTTGACGTGGCTGTTTTTTAGGAATGGTAATTAATTTTAGAGTAATTTTATGGCGGCGGTTGGAAGCAACTTTTTAAAGGTATTGCTTTTGCCGTCGGCTTCGCTCGTGTGGTAGTCAAATGTTATTGTAACGTTGGTACTACAGGGATAAAAAGTAACCTAAATCCCAGTTCAGGTCATGGTCTACCTGTGCTCAAAAACACATCGAAATTCATTTAGCTTTGAAGAAGTAAAATGATAACAGACATACAGAGTAGTTTTCACGTTTTTCGCTTGAACTCTATTTTATGATGGTTTCTAAGTATTTTTTGGAGTATTCAAAATAATTAAGGCTACTTACTAATACTAAGAATAACTTAGATACTGGTAATAAACACATAAGATATTCACTGGCGAATTTAAATAAAATACAGTCTAATCTAAAATGCCCGATACTAAATCGTCCGTTGCGTTGCACCAAAACCAATTGACTTTAAAACAAGCTAAAACATAACGTTTTAAGCTTTCATGGTTTAAAACTAAACTTATACTGTCACTAACAAGCAAGCGCCATGATCGCTGTATGACAATGATGATGAATGATGTCATCCCGCGATCATGGCGCTTGCAACAGCGTCGAAATATCGGGAGCTCAAAATAATGAATAATCACGGAAGATATCTCGTCAGTGACGGTAAAAGTTTGAAACATAACGTATTTCATTTTTTTAAATCACTTACTAAGATAAAGATAATAAAAATAAGGACATATGTAACGGCACCTAGTTCTAGCCGGCTATACTAGCGCTATACTAGGTGCGGCCGGTAACAGTTTGTTATAATGCAACCAATTTGGATGTAGCGCTCGCTGCGCTTGCTCGGCTCGCGCGCGTTTGGGCACAGTTCTAACCTAACCTATTCCATTTGGTCGATGTGTCCTAGTAAGGTGTTCGTGTTAGTAAGTAAAAAGGATAGTTACCGGGCGCAACTAGGTATAGCCGGCGAGAACTAAGTGTAACCTTACTTCGGCTTTTAGCCGTAACATATAAAAACATTTTCATTACGTCAAAATATGCCTCCAAAAATTCCCTAAACTCAAAACACACAAACAATAAAAATGTTCTAACGATAAAAGTTTACAACTTTACCCTCAGCAGTTATCAAAACAGTCAAATAAATCCGAGGAGCGTTTTAAAACTTCAAGATGTTCTCGTAAAAACTCCTTGCATAATGTATAGGCCTTTGAATTTGTTATTATTTTCGTTCCTTAAATTTTTTGGATCGTAATCATTGCCTTATTCAGGTGAAACTGACTTTTGGTTAGGTTTCAAACTTGTGTTTTGTGTTGGGTAAGAAAACTATGTGACTTTGCTACTCGTATTTTTGTTATATATGAAGAAAATTATGTTAAAAAAGGTATTTAACGGTGCCATATCTAAAAATGTGAGATTATACATGGATGACATCATAGTTTTTTTTGGTGACGATATATAGGGTGACTGGTAATTAGTGACCGATACTTAAACACGTGATTGTACTCATGATAACAAGCAACTTTTCCAAAGAAACATTTTTTTTAAACGGCTTGTTAGCCGCACGCGCGCGCCTGTGACCTATCAGCTGTTGCTGATAGGTCACAGGCGCGCGCGTGCGAATTTCATACGGCTGTTGTGTTATTGTGAAAAAATTGTGTGTATAAAAAAAAAATTCTTTGGGAAAGTTGTTTGTTATCATGAGTACAATCACTTGTTTAAATATCGGTCACTAATTACCAGTCACCCTATATTGCATCTTGTCAGAGGAGACATTTGTAACAAACATTACATGCTCTTTATAATATCATAAAACCTACTTATAATTTGTCTGTTACTGGTATATATTAAAAATATACAAGCACATTATAGGAGCAGGCTCCACATTTACCAGGTGACAGTCATTTGCATCATTTGACAGCATCAATACATCTTCCAGCTCCCCTTATCGTACGAGAATATAAGAAAAGACGATGTGCAATAAAAATTAACGACTGACTGTGGAACACATCACTTCCCTCCTTAGAACCCTCGTATCAATCGGCAAACGGATTTGTTTCCTAATTCCTAAGGAGACAACCTACAAGCAACAATTATACAAGAGACAACCAACATAGACTCGAAGAAACGCTCACGAAAAAAAAACAAGCCATTTGGAACTGTATGCCAAGAAAAATACACCTCATTATTCCTTGCAAATAATGTATTCGCGAAATTAAATCGCAGAGTGTTATCTTAAAGGAAAACACACTCTTAGCGGTTGAGATAAGACGTTCTTTCAAGAAGCACGTCTAAACACCCTAATTCGGGGAGTTTTAATATTCACTTATACAAGGGAAAAGAATTACAGGAAGAAAATGAAACAGGGTAAGTAAATAAATAAAGAAAACGAGACGCCTAGGGCGGCCATGTTGCTACGTGGGTAACATTACGTGTTAGATCGTGCAACGATTCCAATTCGATTTGTCGATCGTCGAACACGATTCCAGGGAAATGACCATCGACCTTTAGAATGTGTAAATAGTTTGAGGAAATTGGTTTACGATACTTAACTTCTAATAGTAAGAAATGTACGTAATAAGGTTCAATTGCAATCGATTTTTTAATGCTGAGAACTAAAATTAACATTAGTGCTGTACTTACAAATTAAAGATAATTTACCGATATCGACTAAATGGAAAAGCTACAGAAAGATTAAGATGTAAAACAGCATGTTTAACAGCTGTAAAGTAGTACAAAACAGGTAAATAATTTACTTTAATATGTGCTTAAAATTTAATGCTTCGTAACGACTCTATCAATATTCATGAACACAGTTGCAAACTATATTGGTATTCCATTACCTCTCTATAGAACTACTCCATAAAACACGATAAAAATCGACGAAAAATAATTAAAAACCTTCTTGGCATCATTTATTGTAAAATAACTAGTATGCCCGCTTATCCAAGACGAGTTGCGCATAAAAATAACGTTAAAACGCCGGTAAAAGTCACAAAAATAGGCTATAAACCAAACAAACGGGTACAATACATGTAAAAAGTCGAGCGTTCGTCTTTTCCACCGCAGTTAATAATTGATGCCTCAAACTGCCGAGTTGTGTTGCTCATACAAAATGTATGTCCCTAGCTACCCCATGTTACCGCCTGCTTGATGTTGTGTACATAGCATATGTATAGTTAGTACGTCCACTTAACTGCTTCTCTCTAACCTTTGTTATAGCAATTTGGATCGGTTTGGGGAACGAATTGATTGGGTGTACGCCGGCATATATTGTTACGCTTGTAATTTATGGTATGGGTGTATTTGGATGTGGTATAAAGCGATTTTTCAGGATTTATTACGTAAAAATGACGTTGTAATTAGTTGGTATAATAGAATATACTAACTTTAGATCATTTATTGTTTAGAAATGTTGTGAACGATAATTCTATGATTCTTGCAATCCAATAGATGAAGAAAATATACAAATGTCAACAAGCGTTTTATCTTTTTACTCAATAACAATCCATTCCTACATAAATATTAACACTTTCTACACTTTAAAAGAATGACAAATTACAATTCCAAAACTCTATTAGGAATCAATAATTCAAACTGATATATTATTCATGTAATAGAAAAAAACCTACACGACTATACAACTACAATTAATTTCAAATATAGAAATCGTTACACAAGAATCGACTGTCAATAGAATCGATAGTTTAAATATACGAGTTTGTCACATCCTTATCTGAGTACACAGATAATCAATGAAGGCACAGATCATAATGCATGGAGCCATTGTTTATGGATGAGTTTAAACTATTACTTACGCGAGAGGTGTAATTTATTATGTCTCATTCATGTATTGTTTTCATTGTTGACAGATGAACGCTGATTGCATGCAAATGAATGATTGCATGTTTTATTTCGTTCACGTTTAGTTTATGAATTGACGAAATTAAAATGGATTTGTCATCGAGGTTTCAGAATGATTTGGGGAAAGTTACTGTCTTTTTCTGGCTCTCATTTTTTAAATGAATTTGCAAGCTTTGGCGGGCACCAGAGAAAAAGAGAAAACATAACTGAATAGACTGTAAGGTGTGGTCCAATCGGGCGGACTGGACCCCGGACCGGACTGCGGACAGCGGACTCCGGACACCAGGCTTTGGCAGATATTGCAGCAATCAGCCTATAGTAGTTCCGCTGCTGGACCCAGGCGTCCTCTTTATGAGAGGGACTGGGCTGTATTCCACCACGCTGGCCCAGTGTGAGTTGGTGATAGGATGTCATGACTTTGAACTTTGGGTTCTAGGACATGTCGGTTTCCTCTCGATGTGTCCGCAGTTCGATTCGCTCGGATTAACCGCACTCAATTAGGACTGAAAGTATTTACATGTGCCATTAAATTGCTTATACGATGTTATAGGCCCATTTTTACTAAGTATTTCAAAATTAATTCAAGTTTTTTATCACTTGTCGCCCAATAAAGGATCTTTTTATTGTTTTCATCTTTAATCATTGTCAAATAATAACTAATTATCAAAGGATAGTCTACGGTAGCCCCATATTTGTTTTAACGATCAGCATCCCCGACGGAGCCACAGATAATACAAACCCATTTGTCATAGATAAAATGCCACTTCATTTACTTAATTTATGTCTCTTATATCGGTTATAAGGATATTAGGTTGAATCCAATGTGATTTAGATGATTTAAGAGCATCGTTAAGACTCTAAAATAAATATAGACAGACAGTACCCATAGGTAATAGAATAGACTTTATGAACCGCTAGCTTTTGCCCGCGGCTTCGCTCACGTTGAGGTCGGAAATTATCCCACGGGAACGTCTTGTTTTAGCCTATAACACCAGACACCAGAATTCTGATGATGATAGTAGCTTCCCAATGGTCAAACAATTTTCGGAATCAGATCAGTAGTTCCGAAAATCAGTAGTACCAACTTTACCTCTTCACAATATTAGTATAGATAGGGTCAGATTTTGTGGGAAGAGTTCGTTATCCTGTAAATAATCCATTCTTGATAGTAACCGCTAAAATGCAAGTTTCTACTTAACTTAATCTTATTGCTAAACTATAGACACTAGAGTGGTAGCAACGAGGAAAACTATCTTCCAACCGACGACTATAATAACAATTTCACCGAAGATAAAGATTTGTTCAGGACAAAGTAAATCGCATTCTTAGTGCAACATAGAACGCTATTGAAGATATGCTACTACAAACTCAAATATATCGAAACTCATTCCACAAATCCTTTTTAAGACAATAAGAACACAGGCACAAAACAAGAAATTCGATATTCAAAACTGCGAGACAATGCACGAGGTGCGTTCCGAAGTTGTGTTGGTGGCATCACAACCGATTACGTTCTAATGGACAAGCGGTGTTTGTGTTCGGTACTGATAACGCATGCTCGATACGCGCGGCGCCATGCCACTGATTTTATTATAATAAAACAAAAAAGACTATTGGCCAGGCACTCACGGCCGATGTTCGTGATCTACTGTCTGATACAGGATTTTATTTCGCCTTTGTAATCGTACTCTGATTGTGTTTCGGAACGTATGTTTGTTAAGTTGGTAGCGTTAGGTTTGAATTTCGAAAGACTATCTGGCTAGATAAAACCTAAGATTGAGTGTAGGTAACAAAGGTGTTTAGTTATTCCCATATTTATGTATAACATCGCTGGGTTTCCTTCACTTCAATGAATTAAATGGTTTCATGAAGATACCGTACCGACTGATTAATATTCAAACAAAATACTAATAACTACACAACTATTAATGAACAGTCCCAAACATTTCGCATGTTATTTATTTATTTGGTACACCAACAGCAATACATACTAAGAATTAAATTCAAACAATAAAATAACATAAAGTGCTGGTATGTATGCCTATTATAGGTATACACAGCATTCACCATGAGACAACAACATAATGTTCTCAGATCTTAATAATAAAGTAATACAATTTGAATATAATATAAAATTTACTTAAAACTAAATGAGACGATAATATGAATTATGATGATAAATGTGTTATGAGTCTTTATCTAATTATTATTTACTTACATTTTTGTTAACTAGTTGCAAATATTGAAAGTATTGAATTGACAGAAATTACTTGCTTAAAGGCAAATTAGTGCACTCCCGTACCTCAAAAACGGATCTTCTGAACTGTTGAATGTTGCAAATACTAGCCACTTTTGTGCAAAGCTGCAACATGCGCAGTCAAAAGCCGTTTCACAGCTTAAAAAGGATTTAAAAAAAAACAAAAACACATCTGAAGATGGCGCCTATTATGAACGAATTAATCCGTTCCTATTTCAAAATCTGTCGTACAAAGGGCATTAGTATTCGGATTCGGTCGATTTAGCGTCTGTCTCTTTGTATTAACCGGCCAAGTTAATGGTCTCTTATCTCTAGCTCCTTGTTTTTGTCCTGTTGTGTATTATTAAAAGTCGGGTTATCTGCTAACGAAGGGCGACGTGGCTAGGACCACGGTCGATAGGATTTGTTTCCAGTTTACTTGATTAATTTACCGCCTAATGTTTTTGACGGAGCTAGTCACCGACGGATTTCGTAAAAGACGATTTTGAACATAAATATTGATAAAGTTTAAAGAGCTACGTTTTAAGTAATTTATAGCGTCCGCTTTACACAATTATTCAAACGATTCTTTTAAATAGTTTCGTGGCTGAATTTAAATGAAAAAAGCTTTTAAGTAAGATGGCTGGTCTTTTGCAATAAATAACATTTAAGACGTGTTTACATAATGTAAAACATCACACAATCGCTAAGTATGACATGTATTTAAATAAATCTCATTTAAAGTTACGTTACTTTCAATTCGAAAAAGGAATTCAGTGTTCTAAAATATTTGAAACTTTACAACAAAGAAACGATATCGTTTTAAAATACCAACACATAAATACGATGTAAACTGGGCAAAGGAATTTTGGGTTCAGCCGCACTTTACCGTATTTCCGAACGGAGATTTGAAATAAAAGACTCATTTAAAAGATTAGGATAAAGCACGTTCGATTTATTATGAGGCTCTCAATATATTTTAAAACTGGGTTAGGGTAAAGTTATGGACTGATAGCAAGGGTTTTTGACAAAAGATATTTAGCCTAATAAAAGAGGCATGGGAGTCGGGACTATCTTGATAAAAAGCAAAGTTTTTGATACTTCGTAATAGTCAAATATAATTTGACTTGCTTAAAGTAAATGGATTCTTTGTAGCTACAGCCAATCAATCAGAATTATAAGTGAGATGAAAACATGAAAAATACTCTGAGGAAGATGAAACACTGAAAATGTGAAGATCTTACATCATCATCAGCTGCCTAGCCTTTTCCCAACTATTTTGGGATCGGCTTCCAGTTTAACCGAATGCCTATCTGACCTCCACAACTCAGTTAGTACTGGATAATACGATACCCCTTGGTAAGACTGGTTGTCAGATTTTTGGGCCACTGATTACCTAACGACTGCCAAAGATCTACAAATGCATCCGGGACCAATGTCTTACCGTACTTTCCGAAGCACGGAGGAAAATCGCTATGTAATGGGCGGTCACCCATCTACGGACCAACCTAGGCAAGCGTAGCTTAACCCGAAGATCGACCCCAAGAGGCTGTTATTATTTAGCCACTAGCTCCTCCCAAATGTGAAAATCTCAGATTTCATTTACCTATTTAGTTATTAAGGAAATCATTTTATCTAGACTTTATATCGGCTGCGGTATTAGGCATATTGTGAATTGTGGTTAAACATGGACCTATTTTCTAGACTACATTCAAGCACTAAGAAAATTAAGTGCTTATGTTTGTGGTAATACTAATGTCATGCTTCAATGCATTTACATTTTATTTATTATCTTTATAAAAAATAACGGGCCTTCAATGTTTGTGTTTTAATGAAATTGAGCTATTTATTTCGATTTCTGAGTTTGATTGCTCGATTTCTCAATCATTTGTACAAATAAATAAAATTGAAGTGTCTGTTTGTAAGTCTATCTGTTTGTTCCGGCTAATATCCGAAACGGTTGGACCGATTCTAACGGGTCTTTTACTGGCAGATAGCTGATGTTATAAGTTCTACTTTTATTTGAGAAAAATGATTAGGATTCTGTGCAAAAAAATTAAAACCCATGAAAAGGTTATCAAAATCAGATTCAAACAGGGAAGTAATATTTTTATAATAATTTCATGCGGACGAAGAGCGCAGGCGCGGCAGGAGTGTTTAATAAATGTCGAATAAATATCTAAACGATTGCCTCGTTGATCCTGTGGTTGCAAGCGCGACGACGGCCGCGGCATCGAGCAGTGTTACTAGGTTGTCCATTCGTTTAAAAAATAATAGGAGTAACTACCATAACACATTTTTAATTATTTCAGCACCATCCTTTTGGCCTGGTACAGAACCAACTTAGTTTAATGTATGTCTTACTAGCTGTTACCCGCGACTTCGTTCGCGTGGAAATTTTGATGTGTATGTGTGAGATAAAAAAAATAGCTTGTGTCCTTCCCCAGGATATAATCTATCTCCTAGCCAAATTTCATTACGATCTGATCAGCCGTTTAGCCTTGAAAAGGTAACAAACAAATAGAGTGACTTTCGCATTTATGGTATTAAGTAGTGGGTATCATTTAAGCTATCGCCAATTTAATTAGTTTTGTGTTTCATAAATAATAGGGTTTGCCCTCAAAATAGTAGATTTGTCACCAAAATGTAGACACCAAACAATATAAAATCAATTCCACAATAAATAACCTAAAATCATGGAGATATAGGGTCTAGTACCAAATAAATGTTTTTGTATGTATTACTAGCTGTTGCCCGCGACTTCGTTCGCGTGTAAAATGTATGTGTAAGACTGCCTCGAGTGGTCGCAAGAGCGACTACTAAGCATGAGGTCCTGGGATCGATTCCCGGGTCGAGCAAAGTGTTAAAAAAAAGAATGTTTATTTCAATTAGGTTCATAAAGTTATCACACATATGATTTGGAGATCACCTTTTAAGCAAGGAGATACTTGGGTTAGGGGGCGTCCATTAATTACGTGAGGCAATTTTGGCGATTTTTCAACACCCCCCCCTCTCCCCTTGGTGAGATGTCGTGAGATTTTGCTTTTGATTTAAAACATTAAGAGACTTTTTGCGAGAGCCCTTAGACCTCCTTAATCCGGCCCTGCCGCAAAATTCGTTCTTAGCAGACTTTTACTGACTATTTACTACCTCCCTGCCACATTTCAAGCTTGTAGCACAAAAAATGAAGGACTTTCATACAAACTTGCGAGAGGCCTGAGATCCCCTTAATCCGGCCCTGTCGCAAAATCCGTTCTTAGCGGACGTCTACTAACTATAAACTACCTCCCTGCCTCATTTCATCTTTTTACGTCAAGCGGTTTTCGATATTTCGTGATGAGTGAGTGAGTGACCTTTCGCTTTTATATATTTTTGCTTTTATTTTTTTTAATATTTTGCTCCGAAGTTAAAATGCTAGTGCAGCCACATCTAAACGTTAAAGACGTGCCGCGAGTGAAACAGTTATTATCTCAGTTATTAGTTATTTTCGTTATTTCTCTTCACTCCACAATTGTAAATAAAGCCTGCTTAGTATAGAAAAAATGCCTAATACAGCCCCGCCCCCCCCCCAACTGTTCACCGAATGAAAAATATGTTGAATATACATAAAAAAGACTAAAGTCATCACAAATAGCGTAAAAAGTAGGGTTGAGGTAGATGGGCAAGAAAATCACTACGTCGATGAGTACATTTGAGTTTGAGAGTTGCCGAGTCGAGAACGCCTGGAAGAGGTACTGGTACATGAAGTCGCTGATGAAGGCTACGCGGGGGTCGTGCGGTCCATGGCCCTTTACGGGGCCCCGGTGTGGGCGCGTTCAATTAAGCGGCGTGCCGCGCACTACCTGAACGCGCCCCAAAAGGTCGTAGCCGTAAGGCTGATCCGGGGGTACCGCACGATCTCCCGCGAGGCGGCGAGCCTCCTAGCCGGATTGCCGCCGTGCACTACGTCGGGGGGAAACTCCGCTGCTGCGGCAAATCACCGCTCAGCGGACAGACCTCTGACGCGATCTCATGGCGACATGGAGACAGCGACTGTCGCAACCCAGTGCAGGGCACGCCACAATAGTGGCGATAAGTCCCCTCTTTGAGGAGTGGCTAGAGAGGCGCCACGGCGCCCTCACCTTCCGCCTGACGCAGGTCCTCACCGGACACGGTTGTTTCGGGAGGTTCCTGCACCGAATCGGGCGGGAGGAAACGCCCGGATGCTATCATTGCGAGGATCGTCCGGAGGACACGGTGGCGCACACCGTGGAGGTCTGCCCCGCTTGGGCGGAGCTCCGCCGTGTCCTCGTAGCGGCGATCGGCGGGGGCGACCTCTCGCGCCCGGCCCTGGTTCAGGCCATGGTCCGGAGCGAGAGGGAATGGGAAGCCGTCACCTCCTTCTGCGAAGCAGTCATGCTAGCGAAGGAGGTGGCGGGACGTGAGAGGGAGAGAATCTCACGTCCCAGCCGCCGCGGGCGACGCACCGGGCGTCGGGGGCCACGTGGTGGCTCCCGGCCACCGTAGGCGCGGGCCTGTGGACGGTGAGTAATGGGTTAGCTCACCGTCCGTCCGTCTTATGACGACAGGCCGTGTCGACGGCGCGTTCGTGTTCCACGCGCGCCTCAAAGAGATGTCAGCAACCAGGAAGGGGCCCGCAAGGGCCGATGCCTGCCGGGGCTGCGGGACTGTTCGAAAGAGATACCGTGGCCCTGGAACACAAAGGGCAATGAAGGAACATGGATGGGTTTTAGTCAGTAAGAGTCTGACACGCCCTCCCACTCCACCCAGAGCGGGAGAAGTCATTTGATGATTTACCATCCGTAAAAAAAAAAAGTGTGACCACCTTTATCCCTGAAGCGCAATTTCATCGACATGTGCATTCTGCCCATCCTTACCCAAAAGCAAAAGTCCAAACTCAAGGTTGGCCAAAGGGCGATGGAACGTAGCGTATTGGGTATTAAGCTCAGCGACAGAATTCGCAATACCACAATACGCTCAAAAACTGGAATCGCTGATGTGGGCGATAAGACTGCTAGTTTGGAGTGGGATTGGGCGGGCCACGTCTGTAGAATGCATCAGGACCGGTGGGCCAGAGTCGTCACGCAGTGGGTGCCAGAAGACGGGCGTCGTCGCCGAGGGAGGTCTAGAAAACGCTGGTGTGACGACTTAGAAGCGTTTCGGACAGATTGGACGAAGAAAACCGCACGGAGAGAAGAATGGAAGGCAATGGGGGAGGTTTTTGCCCAGCAGTGGGACAATAAAGGCTAAAAAACATTACTTAAAAATTATAACGAATGGGTTGCCTAATCATTAAGTTAAGAATATTTAAAACTGCGACAGACGCTAGGCTTGACCGCTTTTACTTAGACAACGTTATACTTTCGAATCTCATTCAAGTGTAAACTTGTCGACCTGTGTATCCTGCCTATCCTCACATATGGTACCCAGACATGATCTTTGACGGCAGCTGAAAAGTCCAAATTCAAGGTTTGCCAAAGAGCGATGGATTTTAAACATCAAAATCACCGATTGTATACGCAACACCACAATACGCCCCAAGACAGGCATCGCCGATGTTGGCGATAAGTGTAAGAGGTTCATATGGGACTGAGCGGGTCACATTTCCAGAATGGGTCAGGACAGATGGGCCAGAATAGTCATACAGTAGGTACCTGAAGACTGTCATCGTCACCGAGGCAGACCCAACAAACGCTGGTTTGACGATTTGGACTCGTTCCTGACTGATTGGCCAGAGAAGGCAAAACACCGGGAGAGTTGGAAAGGAAATGGGGAAAGCCTTTGTCCATCAGTGGGACAGAATAGGCTAATTAAAAAAACAAAACGTTATACCAGCGTGTTTGTTATAAAATTACCTATCTGTTTTTTAATACATATTTTAATGAGAAAACAGATGAGTGTATATAGTACCTAGTAGTACACCCACATTTTGTCAGTTATGTTTAACTCCCATGAAATATTTAGCGAGCCTTGCTTGCTTGCCATTTTGGGGTATAAAGAACAGGTTGTAAAGTTCTTCATCCCCATGGAAAAGGAAGGATAGTCCGACCAGACGGGTGTAATGTCTGGTGGGCTACTGCCCAACAGTTGTTGTCGGGTACTTCTATAAAGTCTTAAATCGCGGATAACTTTATTTGGTCGATTTATTTGACCCAGGCAGAATTTAGACGTATATCGATGTTTAGTTCATCACCTGCGTCATAGATGGCGCTGTAGTAATTTTTGTAATATGTTGCTGTAGTACTTTTTATAGTGGCGATACACCATCAACCGGGCACAAAACCAGACTTCGTAGTTGCTACTGAGAATTTGCTGGTGGAAAAACTCAATAACAGATTGCCCGACCGGGAATCTAACCCAGGACCTCATGCTCGACTATACCAATCTATAAAAGAACAATAAAATTCCAAAATAAAATTTCAAACTGCGATTGATTATTGATATTTTGCAAATCGAGAAGGAAACAGACTTCTAGTACAGCAAGAACTTATTGTAGAAATCATCATCATCATTCTCCTGCCGTTATCCCAATTTTTTCGGGGTCGGCGCACCATGTCATCTTCTTCCATACTTCTCTATTATTTTTGGAGAAACGTTGGAAGAAAAAGGGAGAAAAACGGAAATGCAAACGATGTCAATACAAAAACAAAATGGAAATCTAAAAGCATCAAAAAATATTCAAACAAATTACAAAAAGTGAAAGTAATAGTGGGGTTTGAACTTGCGACCCGTAGCTTACAGAACGTTCAAGAACCCGCTAGGCTGTTTTCTCTGTTGACATAAGCTTTAAATAGCCGTTCTGGTGCTTGTCATGACTGAAAAGTCAAACAAATGAAGGATACTGATATAATGCAATATTGCTCACCCCCTTAAGCGAGTAGCGTGATAATATATAGCCTAAGTTGTGAAGAAGCCTATAAGGAATATTTGTGCAAAATTTGAACAGGATCTATGCAGTAGTTTAAGCGCCAAGTCGGAACATCCAATTGGATTTTTACGATTTTATTATATGTATAGATAATAGGTTTGTAATCGATTTATTTGATGACAGATCTACCATTCTGAGCACAAAGCTATTATTTAAGGAATAAAACTATTATTATAAGAACGAAGTTATGTTCATCTAATGCACTACATTTTTATTGGTAATCCATCTCTTATTTTAAACATATGTATATTAACATTAATTTGATAATTCATACCTGGGAACACTTTTTGTTTATCTGAGAACGAAAATATTTCGTGACGATATAAATTTAGGTGACAAATATAAATTTTGGTGACAAGAAATATAGTTCCCTTAAGTAGTATATGGATTTATGTTTTTTTTTGTTTTAATGTTTTATTGTGAGCGAGTCTAATAAGCACTTTTTCTTTTTCTTTTAGCTACAGCTATTTCAACTGTTTGGGAAAATGAGGCATGAAATTATGTCAAGTGCAAGCGAAATTGAAACAAACAGTAAGTACCAATAAAATATTTATCAAAATTGAGCGCGAAACATTCAATATCGAAACCAGAAACTCTACATAATCTATGGTCAAAGATGACTTTATTTATGGTCAAACTAATGCTGCCATAAATAAAATGAGCGTTGCTGGCTAAAAGCACTTACAAAACACGTGTTAGTCCTATTGATTGAATGGTTATAATTAATTTATGTTAATCGACGATTTCAATATAAGATGGCATGGGAATTGATTACAATTATCATTACAGTCTTGTTTCCTACTTGTAACCAGATTATTTACGGTATAAAATGAAGGTTATTGATAGATCTTAAGGGGTATTATGCTTTGATCTTATAGTCTGTCCAAAGAATAGGTGGGCGTTAAAAAATGTGGACTGCAATCAAATTTACATTGATGAAGGGCGAATTTTACCATCGAAATACATCTAAACCGTGTTTAAAAGCGTTTTGTAACAATATTTTTTATGGAGTTTCTTGCCTATTCTTCTCCGTAGAGATCTACGTCTTGGAATGAACAACTACAGTACTTTCACAAGTTATTAAGCTTTGTGTTTGTGTCGGTAGCTTCGCTTTCTTTGTTTTTTGTGATATTCAAAAGTGCCTTAAATGGTCTAATTGAAATAAATGCTTTGAGTTGAGTTGAGTTGACCTGAGCTGTCAGTGAAACCATTGCTGGGAAGAATTGACGCGGACAGCTCTTGAACGTGGTTTAGAAGTGCCGATCAGGTTTAGTTTTATTGGTGAAATTCGCCGTAAAAAGTTAATAGGAATTCGACTAAATGCCAAATTCCTTTTTGAAAACACTGCTATTTATGACTCCAACACGGTATTTTAAAGTAACATTAGATGTTAAACACGCCATTCAGTTTTACGATTTGTAATTAAAACGAATACTCAACTGACCGTATCATACTCTTCTACTTAACGTTTTACTGCTCAACACTATTAGTGTACAAAAAAGCACCAGTTTATCAAAGACCCCTAAATTTTAAGACCATGTAGGAAATCAGGGATCAAGTTCTATGGGCACGAGAAAACACCAGTTTTAAAAGACCTTGAAATGCGAAGGGTATTCAGGAAATCAAGGGTCAAGTTATTTGGACATTAGTAACTTGTCTTCAGTTATCTAAACGACAACAAGCTAAGAATGTTGACGCCTTTACTAAAATAATTACAAGTATTTTAAGTGTAGATAAAGTTTTGTAATCGACTGTACATGTATTTTGTTATCAATGATATCGTTTGAATCGATGTTGGGAACATGCACTTTAAAGAAAATTAAGCTATTTTTATGTAAATTTCTTGAATGTATTGGAAGCATTGATAAATGAAATAAAACTTATGTAACTATAATTTAACCCACTGCTTTACATCTTTATTGATTACATCCATCGTTTAGATATAGATTAGGTATGGCAAATCTCATCATCTGCCTAGCGTCGACTTCCAGTCTAACCGTATACAGCTGAATACCAGTATTTTACATCGGGCGACTGCCTATCGGACCTCCACAAACCAGTTAGTACTGGGTAATTCGATGCTCTTTGGTAAGACTGATTATCAGACTTTCGGGCCTCTGACTACCTACCAGTAAATACTGTAAAAAGATCTACAAACGACAGCAGGGACCAACGGCTTAACGTGTTTTCTAAGGCACGGAGGATCTACCTCTGCAGCTTAAATTAGAACTAGATAAATTTGCCGCATTTAAGATGAAAATGGCTCAAGTTTTCTCAAGTCAGAATAGTTCTCGCTTCTGACTCTTAAACAGCTGTCCGGCAATTATGACTAAGAGAAGTAGCAAAACAAAAGGAAGACCTTTGTACCGCTGGACAGGATATAACAACTCTGCAATACAGGGTAAAAAGAACTATACTCTCACATAAGCCCCTATCCTTGGTCCCGGAGTCCACTAAAGCGGAGACAAGCGAAGCGAAGAGATGTGCAAGATTTCAATCAAGTTGATTGGTTGGTTTCCGCCTGTCTCCTCTCCGACTTTTATCAAAAGTCCTCCGACCTTAGACTGGTATCAAGACAGTCTTTAGATAGCGCTCTATGGGAAAAATAATGGCACGCCGCACTGGATTCTAGTGTGTGGTCTTAGTCCAACCAGAAGGTCAAAATTATATGATATCAGCGATAAAGATGACAGGCAATGATGCCACAATCAAATCAGAAAATTGGTTTGACATAAACAATCGGAAAGCTCATGACCGTCCGTGTTGAATATGTTGAAATACAATGGGGATGACAACTGTGAAACTAATGGCGCTAGCATAGCTGGCAAGCATCGTCATTGGTTAAAAATCTGGTAATGTCATTTTACATTTCAAAATAGTTTGACCTCATTGGTCAGATTGAGACCTAGCTATGGTCGCGCCATTTACAGCTTTTAACGGTCTTTCCCCATTGCCATTGGTATACGACATCTGGTGTATCAGAGGGTGTATACAAAAAGCTAGATAATGGTTTAGCTTTCTATCGACTGTCTCTCGAACAATAAACTCCACACCACGTCCAAAACAAAAACAAAACAACATCAGCCCACTCACCTCCACTTCGTCCTCCGATTCTGGAACCACGTCTTCACCTGCGCATCAGTCATCTTCAAGGTCTTCGCCAGGCTCGCTCTCTCAGCAGACGCCAGGTACTTCTGTTTGTGGAACCGTTTCTCCAGCTCCGCGATCTGGAGCCTGGTGAAGGAGGTTCTGGGCTTCTTCCGCTTCGGGGGCGTTCGGTTTTGGTAGGGGTGACCGATCCGCCTTGTGATTGGGAATGATGCTGAAAAGAGGTTTTGTTGGAGTTAGTAGAGTATTTGTTTGGGTGATTTTTAAGGTGCTATCAGGGGTCCTACTGGCACCTCTTGTAGCAGAATTATTTTAATCTTATTTAAAGAAAGACGAAAGAAAATAGGGTTATTTAGTACATGCCACAAGTGCACACAACATTTTAAAAAATAACCAAAAAAACTAAAACCTGAGCACAAAAAAAAACCTGATTTTATTATTGTGTGTCTCACGGCTGTGCCAAATTAAATTATTATAACTCAGGGCATAAGGGTGAAAAGTGTTCGACCGTCAGTGAACACGGCACTACTTACTAATCATACCTAAAAAGAACAAACGTTTATTTCAAGAAATAAATAATCAAAACCTGTTACAATTATGAAAACCCGTGAATCACTCTTATAATGAAACAATAAAAATCAAATGAATAAAAAGTAATTTAAGAAGCATATTATTACATCCATTCATTGTTCCTTTTATGACTCAATGTTTATTAAAAACAAAACGTCAGGAACTAGGTTAAACTGCCTCCGTAATAGGTTTTATTCAAATTTTGCTACGTAACGTTTATTATCAAACTGAAACCATCAAGCAATTACACCGATTACCACTCTTTGTAATTGAAGTCACGATTTAATCTATAAGAACAATACAGATCGAGAATTATGTAAAAAAAATGTTATGAATACATAAAAATCTCATTAGAATACGCATTTATAGTTTCTATGAAGTAGGTACCATGTATTATTAAGTTTTGATTACATCGTACTATAATCAGTTTTCCATCCATAATAAATGTAAAATTACACGTTCATCATCATTCATGGAAACACACCTTAAAAGATTGACCATACACAAACCGCAAGCTATCTTACTTTTAAAAAAGGAAGCGGTAATCGTTACGAATCGTTTCAAAGTAGCTGTTGCACGTTCTCTTTTCAAAATTACATCCAAGATGGCGGGCGTAATCACGTTTTAAAAATTCGAAACTCAATAAATTACTATTTAAATGGCGCGTTGCTATTGGTCGAGCGGTCGGTAATCGCCGGTGTTTTCCGTAATAGATCGATTTGCATTAAATGATCCGTGAGATGAGATCATGTTGTTTATAACTATATTGTTTCCAATGTCATGTCCATATTATAGTACAATCAACGTAATAGCGTATTTATGTCCATTTACTTCTATAATTTCGTAGCAATCTATCTGTCTGGTTATTTACTAGACCGTAAATAAGCTGGGCATTTATCATAAAAAAACGAGTTTAATTCCAAGCATTAGTTGAAATTGAGTTGATGTTAAATTATTCGTACAAAAACTACGGGCTTGAATGCGAGTAATAAAACATTGGGACATCATAATAACGTATCAATGGTCATTTATTTCAGGTTAACAACGTTTTCTTTTCTAAGAATTGTATACCTTTTACTGACCTTTAATTAATTGGCCATTAAATGTAATCCTGTCAAGGATTTAACACTTTTTTGTGTCATTTAAACACCTCGCGACATACACACCGCGATAAATCCATTACACTCAGTACTATATCGCTACTGCCCTATTCTGAATTAAAAATACATTCATAAATTCTTTTCAAATATGGAATCGTATTAAACGGCGCGCTCTCATTGGTCGGCCGACAGCGTAATGGCCGCCTCACGTGACCGCAAATTATGTAGCAATTGCTGGGGAGTAACTTGGTCGTAGTTTAAGATTGTTAGTGACTTTTGTTCCCCCTGCAATTTAAGTTTAAAGGTAAGGCGTTCGGTTTATTCATTTCCCAGTGCACGAAGTACTTGTGCTTACGTTTTGAATTTTAGAACGCTTTCTTTCTTTGTTTTAAGCCAGATATAGGGTAACTAATAAATACAAACCAAATAGTAAATGTTGTGTGATTTTATACCCCACACTTTTGAGGGTAGATGGCTATAAGAGTAGAAGAAGGGACTGTGTGAAGGATGATATGGCAAGAAAGGAGGTGTCTGATGAGATGACGAGTAATAGAGAAGTATTGAAGAAGAAGACATGCTGAGCCAACCCTAAATAAATTGAGATAAGGGCAGTAGAATGATGACTTTTGAGGGGGTTATTGATTCACCCAACTAATATTCAACAAAAATATACAAAAAAATCTTTAATTTCCTTTACAAAACAACTTGAATCCCATCAAACCCTCTAAAACAAACCATTCATCATAAAACCTCCAATATTCAGCCCAACCCAACAATATGACCCACAGCCGCCACAGAACTACATAAAAACGATTAGCTACATAGTAAAACGAATTTCCCGTCCGTCGGTATCAGGGTGGAAAAGGGTGCGGTAACAAGATTCCGCGGGTCGTAATCCGGTTAAGGGTGGTATGATTCATGCGTGCGCCCGAACTGGCGTGGTTTGTGTTACGTGAGCGAGAGTTACAGAATAAGGACGTTTTGAGGTAGGTGCGCAGTTGTAAGGTTTTGGCGGAAATGTGCACCTGCCTTTATTTATTTATTGTTGTGCTTTTGCCCACGGCTTCGCTTGCGTTAATTTAGAATTTGACAATCAATTCATGATTCGAAAGACACGTGGCCATCTATTATCATAAGATCGTTATTGTTGTTTTTCTCGGGAACAGTACTTTTTTTCGGGATGAATAGTACCCTATGTCCGTTTCTGTACACCTGACAACGTATATGCAAAATTTCAGGATGATCGGTTCCGTGGTTTAGGCGTGAAAAGGTAACAAACAAACTTACTTTCGCATTTATAATATTAGTTGAGATTTTCGAACGAGATTCGTTTGTTTCTCAGTTATTTTATGTCTTGTCTTGTCTGTTTTTATTATATTCTGTATTCGTTTACTTTCTCAACTCCAGTTCTTATTGCACGATATCATGTGAAATTCGACATGATATCATGCAATAAGAACATCAATTTTGTCGCTTATTATCTATCAAAACAAAATAATTACATCAAATACCACTGAATTGCTGACTTAAAGACGCCTGCACATCAAGTTACCCGAAACCGTCAAATTTTCCCAATCAACCTTGAACCTAATAATTTGGCGATAAAGTTGAAAATCTATTAAACTTTCACAGATTGTAGAAGCCTGATGTGCTGGCGTCGGTACTTACTAAATTATTCTTTCTTTATAGAAAATGGAAGAAAATACATACAACAGACTCATGAAATTCAGGTTCTACGCACGTAGACAGAGGGTTCTAATTTAAACTGACTTTACAGGACAACACGCTGAAAATAATAAAGCTTTTAATTCATAATATAAGATACCTAAAAACAGGAATGTTTATAATAAGCATAGATGACTAATCTTGAATAATAATATACATTACTAACCACCAAGTTTCAAGTTTATTGCACCTTTAGCTGACATTAAACTAAGCATTGATATAAAATCTAAGTATTATTATAATTTCATCACGTTTCAACTGTCATAATTGTCATTATGACAACTTATTTCAATAAAGTCCAAGTTATTATAGCTGTCAACTCCTACGCACTACAAATTGCTAATGCATTGGTGTGTCAGCTGTCGATTTAATCAATAATGTTAGTACTTAAAGTCTATCATTTTGTTCTTGGAATAATATCAGCATGTATCTATTTTGCTGTAGTTTCATTGATATAAAGGGTGTAAAAAGACCCTTAACGAAGCCGAAAGGCACTTGTTCTTCCCGTCATTGCGATCATTTTTTTGTTCTGGACCATACCTGGGAACCTTCTAGTTACGGAGATATTGGAGGTCAAAATTCAAATTTTTTCACAACTTTTTTTTTAAAAACCACTTTTTAAGGTTTTAACTTTACTTTAATTAACTCCATGACCCATTTACTATTCAAAGCATCCAACAGCACTAAGTTTTAAGTGCGTAATAATGAGTTTTACCGTAAAACCTGATATTTCACCCCAAAAAAAAAAATCGTTTCCCAGCAATAATTTTTGCGTAGAGTGACTTAGTTTGATGTACATATTGCTTGGTTGACGGCTTCGTGAAGGGTCCGTTTACACCATGTATGTAACGGAACGCACTAGCGAAACATTTACATTTAAGTATATCTTAACTTATTTTTAACCGAATTCAAAAAAGGAGGAGAGGTTCTCAATTCGTCGGAATATTTTTTTTAAATGTTTGTTCACAGATTACTCGAAGACGCCTGAACCGATTTGGATTTTTCTTTTTTAGTTTGTACATAGATACATAACATCACCCCTTGTAATCCCTGAAGAGTAAGGCAGAGGTGTACCTAATAGTACACCCATATTTCGCCAGTTATGTTTAAGTCCCGTGTAATAGAGCGAGCCTATTGCCATCAAACGGGCACAAATTCAGACTCCGTGGCTGCTACTGAGAAATTCCTGACGGGAAAACCCAATAACATTTTCCCCGACGCGGGAATCGAATACAGGACTACATGCTCAGCAGTCGCGCTTGCGACTAGTAAACCAACGAGGCAGTCACAGACACAGTCTTACTTATTTTGCTACAACAAAAGTACCAACGTTAAGTGTATTACCCTACCTACATATGTAGGTCTGTTGTTTTACTATGTAAGACACTTGTTTTTCTTGTTCTTGAACCTTGTGAAAGCTGTTGTGTACAGATGGCCCCTTTACTGCTTCACCCGATCACTACGTAACAAACACATGTCTTTCCACACTAGTGCAGTATTAGTAAACGCGCTACAATCATGGTTGGAGTATCTAAGCATTGCATTTTCTTGTAAATAGTATTCAAATACAAGCTGTTGTCTACAGATGGCCCCTTTACTGCTTTACCCGATCACTACGTAACAAACACATGTTTTTCTACACTAGTGCATTATTAGTAAACGCACTACAACCATGGTTGGAGCATCTAAGCTTTGCATTTTCTTGTAAACAGTATTCAAATACAAGCAGTTGTCTACAGATGGCCTCTTTACTGCTTTACCCGATCACTACGTAACAAACACATGTCTTTCTACACTAGTGCATTATTAGTAAACAGCTACAACCATGGATGGAGCATCTAAGCTTTGCATTTTCTTGTAAACTGAATTCAAATACTGGGTAAGGGAGTTACCTAAACATAAACAGGGTATAAACGGACCCTTCACGAAGCCGTCAACTAAGTATTCTGTACATCGAACTAAATAACTTTACTTTACTTTACAAAAATTATTGCTGGGAAGGCTTTTTTTTTTGGGGTGAAAAATCACGTTTAAAACATTGTGTTGATGGATGGATTGAATAGTACGGGGGGGGGGGGGTCGTAGAGAGGTTTAAAGTAAAAATCTTACGTTAAAATCATGTATTTAAAAAAAACTTGTGAAAAAGTTGGAACTTTGACCCCCAATATCTCCGTAACTAGAAGGTTCCCAGGTATGGTCTAGAACAAAAAAAAATCGCAGTGACAGGGAGAACAAGCGCCTTTCGGCTTCGATGAGGGTCTTATTACACCCTTTATAGATATAAAGTAAGTTAAAAACATTTTTTTACAACCATAAAGATTTCCACAATAATTCTCCTCATCAAGAGAAAAACAATTAAAAATCATAACCCTTAATTTTGAAACGAAAAACCTAATTACGTCGGTTATAAAGGCAGAGAAAAATTAAGGAATAAATTAACATTGAAGGGTTTAACCGTCTGGGGCGAACCCTTTATGATATAGCCGTATAACCCAACCCTACGCGCTTGGGGCAGCCCACTCACTGTGAATCACATTTATTTATGCCGTTTTATTGAAACCTACAGATTGTGAAAAAGGTTGTGTTTGAAATTGTTTTTTTTTATAAGTAAGTACATGATTTTAATGTCTCGTTGATCTAGTGGTTGCAAACGCGACTGCTGAGCATGAGGTCCTGGGTTCGACTCTCGGGTCGGGAAAAGTGTTATTGAGTTTTTCCATCAGGAATTTCTCAGTAGCAGCCATGGAGTCTGGAGTTGTGCTCGGTTGATGGCAATAGGTTCGCCCCTTATTACATGGAACTTATAAACATAACTGGCTTTTGGCTGTACTATTTGGTACACCTCTGCCTATCGTAGCGTGATGTTATGTATGATATTATATTAATGAAATATTTGTACTAGGCAACTAAAATACTATTCTAATAATATAAAGGTCAAACCTTACCTAACAAACTAAATTGAGGAATTGTGGTCCTCGGTTTAAATTGACTTGACGTGTTGCTTAACCTCGATGACCTTAATTAATAATTTGGATCGGGTTATTGAAGTCTATCGGATTTACCTACGCAAATGAGCACTAGTATTCAAGATCATTATACATTCTAATGTTTTATTCTATACCAGCTTTTGCCCGGGCTTTGCTCGCGTTAATTTAGTATTTGTCAGTCAATTCGGGTTGTACTCTCCTTGTAATAATATAATTCAATCATGACTCGAAAGACACGTGGCGCCGTCTATTATCATAAGAACGTTATTGTTGTTTTCCTCGAGAACAGTACTTTTTTTCGGGATGAAAGGTACTCTATGTCCCTTTCCATTAGGGTTTGGGAATTCTCGACAATTTCAACGTCCCGGGACACGAGACAGGCTACGATCAAAGTCCCGGGACTTCCCGGGACTTCGAGACTTTTTTTAATTATAAAATTTGAACTTTGATTTCTGGTGAAACGTATTAATAAAAAGGGATTTTTTTTTAAATCAACATTAATTATCGGTTAAATCAACATTTATTAAACATAAAATATAATCACAATAGTTTTAACTTTAATATGTCAAATAATTGGTATGTTTATTCCTATAATCACAGATTAACTTTTAATTTAAAACAATTATTAAATATTATTATAATAAAAGAAACTTAGTAACAATCATACTAACTTTAATATCATGTCATAATCATATTAATCATAATTTGGTAATTTTTATAATCACAGATTTGTTTCCTTATCTGTAAAACAGACTTTTGAATCAGTCTTTCAAATTATTAATCAGTTAAAAAAATAAAATTACTTTGATTTTATAAAATAGGCTTTTAAAAAAATCAGAGCATTAACAGCTTTGTCCGACAATCTGCTTCTGATTTTTGTAATAACGCCACCGGACAAGGAAAACACTCTCTCATTTTCAACAGAAGTCGGTTTAATTGAGTTTAAGGCTTTATAAAGTAGTTCTAAATTTTCTGTACGTTTTCCGGTTGCTTCGAACAACTGAAACTCCTTTTTCAATGTTGCTCTTGTTGTTGTTTTTTGAACCTCGGGTACATTTTCTTTGATTTTTTTTATTGCTTGTTCCATTTGATTTACAAACGACTCATCCGGCTCGTTGTGTACTTGAGAGCTACTAGTACTAGGTTCAGCGCTTATTATTTCCATATCTGGTGTCGGGATGTGAGGTATATTTTCAAAAAGCCTGCAATACAGTTCTTCCGCAAAGCCAATTAGGGCAGTTTTACTTAAATTTGAAGTAAAAAAGTCCGTGTTTTGAGACTGTGAGGTGTGATGACCAGTGTGTAAATATTTTAATAAACAGATAACTCGTTGTGGTCTTCTCTCTTCTAGACGAGCTTTTAAAGTTTCTAAGAACCGACTCGATAAATCATCATTTGTCGTTGTCGATTGAATTTTTTTCAGTAATACATCAATTATTGCTTCAGCTGTTAGTAACGTAGCGTTTTGTCTCCCTAAGGCTTCTACAGCTATCTTGACTGGCTGCAACAAATCAACAATCGACTGCAAAAGAAGAAGATTGTCTTCATTCCACTTGTCTAACATGTTTAAATCAATCAAAGCTTTCTTCACGCAATTTTTGAGCTTCAGAAACCGTTCTGCCATCACAATGATGGAATTCCACCTTGTTTTGACATCCAGTAGTAAACTGAGTTCTTTCCCAAATTCAGCTTTCACATAATTCTGTAATTGGCTATTTTTCAGTGGACTCTTTCTAAATAATTTCACTAAGGACCTTGTTTCGTCGAGCACTCGTTTAATTTCATCAATGGGTTGTAATCGGAAGTTTGTGTCGTAGCTGGCATTGTCGTCCGCTTCGTCATCAGAAGAGTTTTTGTTCTCCATTATTTCATCGTCACTATCATCGGTATCTTCGGAGCTCGAAACTGCGGATGTAGCCTGCCTCTTTTTATAAAATGTATCTACAACTCCTAGATGGATTGCGTGGTTCAAGCATAGGATCATCTCGCTGGGGCTTTCCCTGCCAAACTTTTTCATTACATTTGGGCCATCGCTGGTGGTGGCTACAATATGTTTTTCAAAATCCAATTGAAATCTTTTTAATGTATCTTCAACCATTTTTTTGGTCTCTTCAGCACCGCATTTACCTGGTATATAGATTAATCCCAAATTGAAAACTTCTCCGTCCTCAACATACAAACACAAATTAAAGTACCTTCGGTTTCGGACGCTGGTCCACTCGTCTACTGAAAGGCTGAAACGTGTACCAGAAGCGACCAAGTTTTTAAATTTCTGAATCATTTCTGCTTTTTTTTCTTCATAATAATTTAATATAATTTTCATAATTTCAGTTTCGTTTTTAGGCATTTTATAACCTCGCTGGGTAATACTCTCACGAATAAATTTACTCTTTGTGATTGCTCTTATAGTAAGGCCATCCTCTGCCGCCAAACGAGAAATTATTTCAGACAAAGACTTTCTAGCAACGTATCGTGTAATTTCAGACTGATTTTCACGTTTAATTTTTTTTGATTCCGGTTCGCAAGATGTCCCAGGTTGTACAACTGATTTTGATTCATCCGGTGGCGGTTGATTCACAGAAATATTGTGGACTCTTTGGAGGTGTCTGTCAAGGCCCGTAGTATTCGACCCTTTGCATGAAATTTGTTTTGGACATAACGAACACTGTGCTGTTGATTCATTTATCTTTTTAAAATGTTTCCATACTTTTGCTGTACGCTCCATATTAAAAGATCTATTTTTGTTTAAAGTATCTGTAAAAATAATAATAATCGAAAATTAATTTCATAAGTTTATACACTGAGTGAGTACTTATCACTTTATTATGTATTTTATAAAAAAACCATAACAGACATAACTTAAACATAATTAATACATGATAACAGATATGAAGATTATCTGTCAAGTCACTATCATGAAACCTATGTAAACGTCTTACCTACTTAATTTACCATTGAAGTAAACAAAATCAAGAACTTACATGAGATCGATGGCCGTCGTTGAATTTTTATAATCGCTACTGCAACAAAAGCACCCCACCACACTCAATGAAATTTGCGACTGAGCTTGTGTCAGGCAGGATAAACAAAATGGCGGCGCGGCAAACTCAGTATGTAGACCAAGTAATTATTCAGTACAGTAACAGATGGCGCTAGCTAGGCTCATGCAATGCTTTGAAAATAAAAATTAATACAATACATACGACTATCGTGTCTCGTCTCGAGTCTCGACCCAAAAGTCCCGGGACACGAGACAACGAAATTTACAAAAAGTCCCGGGACTTCGAGACACGAGACGTCCCGGGACCCTAACCCTACTTTCCATACACCTGACAATGGATATGCAAAATTTCATGATGATCGGTTCAGTGGTTTAGGCGTGAAAAGGTAACAAACAAAGAAACAAAATTATTTTTTACCATTGCCACTCGAAAAAGGGCATTTTATTCATCGATAACAGTGAATAAAACGCTCTTTTACTCACTGAGTGAATAAAGACTTTTTGAATTTGGAACAAGCATGAATTATGAACAAAAAATAAATGAAACGTGCCAACAAGAATATATTATGTATCACAAAATTTCGAAAATTGTTCTAAATCACAAAAAATAATAATGTTTATATTCCTTTGTATGTTTATATTCCTTTGTTCCCTTATTACCGATAATATAATAAAATGTGATAAATACTCATCTGCCTTGACTTATCCCAACTTTATTGGGGTCGGCTTCCAGTCTAATCAGATGCAGCTGAATATCAGTATTTTACTTGAAGCGACTTCCTATCTGACCTTCACAACCCAGTTAGTACTGAGTGGGCTATACGGTATCCCTTGGTAAGACTGGTAGTCAGACTTTCGGGTCACTGACTTCCTGTAACGACTGTCAAGGAAATGTAAATGACAGCCGGGACCAACGGCTTTACGTACTTTCCGAGGCACGGAGGAAACTCGGTATGCAATGAATTAGTGGTCACCCATCCACAGGCCGACCTTAGTAAGCGCGGCTTAACCTTAAAGATCGACCTGAGTGGCTGTTATTATTATTAACCCACGAGAAATATGAATACTATACTTCTATTTATTTTCTCGCAGTCAATGGTAAAAAGCAGAGTACACAACTCGTGAAAAAAAAATTCATCTCGGTTCTTGTATCCCTCGCTTCGCTCAGGATTCTACTCTAGAATCCCTTGCTACGCTCGGGATCCAATTTAGTCCCTCGAATTAAATTCCCTTTTTTTTCACTTGTTGTATAATCTACTATTAGAATATTAGTATGGATTCTAAGCGCAAAAAGTATTTTCAAGATGTATGTAAAAACATACTGGCACACAACACTTCAGAGCGTTGCTTTCACTGAAAGTGAGACAAATTCTCGCTCATATTTTCCTACAAATCCGCCCCCAAGTGAGGGAAGTGAAAAAGTAAGGACGGGAAGACGAATGCCTGACGCCTAATTGGACGCAGCCGTCACGAGGGATTACATGGAGTCACTCCATCACTCCTACACTCGCATTTGTCCGCGCCTCAACCACTTATACACACAGTGCACCAAAAATTCAAGCACACAACGAAAAAAATTAACAACATCAAATATTTACTGATTGAAATGTTCCCGCCATCTGCATACCAAATGTAACTACCGAATCAAAAAAATAAAAAGCTCGAAAATTTTTCGGCAATTTTTTGCAAATCAATTTGCGCTCCGATCATAAATATGCAATCATCCGGTCCACTGCAGCACCGACAATGTGCACCGAGAGTAAACATTTCTCAATTACACCGGACACTGCACAGTGGTGCGAAACGAAAAAATAAGCGGACAAAATCTCATACATAATATACGCAACAAGCGAATACCAATTCCCACTAGTTACATTGCCAAACGAACGGGAATCGGGGAGGTACGACCTCATGGAAAATTCATGGGTTGAGATGCAATCGGGAAACAGGTTTAGGTTGCATTTTCAAACGTTGCACTCGTTCGCCGAACGAAAGGCTGGCTTTATGATGTTGTGCTTTTAGTGCCTTTGTTCGTGTGGCGTAATCCGTGTACGATACGTGTTCGTTGTGTTTAGAACATTGTTTTTGTTTTATTCTGTACAGTCGATTCTGTTTTTTTTTGTGGTGTATAGCGTGAATGTTTTACTATTTCATTTTAGATGGTAGTCATCCTAACATTGTCTACCATGAGAGATAGAAATATTTAGTGTACTTTATGTAAAAACTAAACGTCTAATACTGACTAAGCATCAAATGTTTATTTTTGATATTGGCCAGTGTCATTGTTAATAACAGTGTTTTACAAGATTTCATGTGCAGTTTAAATCGGTTTGAAATGTTGTTCAGATAAAATCATCCAACATATTGTCTGCAGTTATGCATTATCGTAATGTACCAACACTGATAGGTATAATTTAACTAATTCTTTATATATTTGCGGAAAATCCTTCTATGTTATTAGCTTAAATTGGTTCTACGGTTATTTTATAGTATTATTGCTCAAAGTACATTACGATTTCAATGCAAATCATACCTTATTTAATCATAATTTTATCATCGTACATGTATTAAGATATGCTAAGCTAGCATAACTTCACACTATCTTTTGGTGCCTAGGTTTTTGGTATTACTATAAATTGTTAGACATAATGGTGGTGAACTTTTGTAGTACTCTATGAATAATTGTTCTAATAATGTCTTTGGAATTATAGTCAAGGAAGTAGGTATTTTTAGGAAAATACTTAATTAAATACCACTGCTCTCAAAACGAGGAAAGAAATCTAAAATCCTTAACACACTTACAGTGTCAATGTCTTTAATTTTAACAGTTCAACAACATTAATTTTATTGTTTACATCGTCATCCAGATGAGGTGTCAACTTCGAATCCTTCTAATAGTGAAAGACAGTCTGTTACGCAATTTGAGTGCAGAATGCAGAACCAATGCTTCACCACAGTTGCATCCAAGTATTATCTCATCTCTTACGCAAATACAAAAACAAAAGCACGTCACAACATTTTCATATCGGCCTTATTTTTTCCACGACCTCACTACGATTTGTAACATAAGGAAATATCTCGTGCAAACTCCCACGTTCGTGGGACAGTCTCATGGTACACTGTGATTACACGCACGCTCGCTCATTTTGCTCATTAAAATTTTGTCTACACTGTCGTCGGTCGGACCACTGGGCTTACGTGTCACCGCCTAATTGCGGATAATCTAGCATCCGTTGTTCGGTGTTCGTATGGGAATTTTAGACTTGAATCTGGGTAGAGGAAATATGGTATGATCAAATTAGTGCCAAAGGTCATTAGTTGTCGAAATAAATGTTTTGATGTATTTAGGTAATTCGGTAATGCTGGTCCGCATTAAGGGATGAATGAAAGGCTTGCATGCAGCTAGCATTTGAACATTAAGTCATATTAATGTGAATGGAGAAATTATGCAATAAGAAAAATTAAATTAATATTTGAAAAAATGGCGATTCTATTTAGTAGTGTAAAATACTGAGATGACAGCCGAAAGTGTGGAATGTATGAAAGAAAAATCTCCTGAAATAATTAATAAACGCAGAAAGATGACATTCTAAGATATTCATGAACATCACTAAGTTGGAACTTACGTACCGGAAAACTAAACTCAACGACAAGACATGAAATTATTGACACAGAGTGACCCAATGTTCGATTATTGTTTTCCATGTACATTTGAAATGGGGTATAATAGTCCCTGGCGTTACAGGAAGATAATAAAATGCATAATAAATTAACCATACATATAAAATTGTATGCCCCAAAAGATTTCATTTACCTTTTGTTTTTATCGAATATCAGATATTTAATTGAGAAAGCATTCTTTTATTCAAAGTTAATTTTACGAGTCGGTAACGAAGCATTGTTTTCGGGTAAACTATGTAGTACTTATGTATAAAGTAATCTGAGATACGGTACCGTAAACACATTGTCATTAAAAGCTTGTGAACATTTGCTTGAAATAATTTTCTAGGCTGTTGAAGAAGTCATTACGCATGGTTCAAGTGGTTCAACAGTAAAAATTTAAATGGTTGTTTTGTAAACTGAACATTTTTGTTCCGTAAGGTTTGAAACGCAGTGGATAATGGCAAAGATAGATAGAAATTTCATACATACAATCAAAGATTAAAACCTACCCGAAACTGTCAAACTTTCCCAATCAACCTTGAATCTAATGCTATAGCAATAAAGTTGAAAATCTATTAAAGAAATTTGACAGATTGTAGTAGCTTGACGTGCTGGCGTCTGTACTTACTATCGAGTCCACTGACGGTCTTTCGGTGACTGTTCACCCTTATGCCCTAAGTAATAAGAGGAGCTCGTGGCTAAATAATAACAGCCGCTCAGGTCGATTTTTAAGTTAAGCCGTGCTTGCCTAGCTTGGTCTGTGGATAGGTGACCACCCATTACATACCAAGTTTCCTCCGTCCCTCGGAAAGCACGTTAAGCCATTGGTCCCGGGTGTCATTTGTAGATCTTTGACAGTCGTTAGGTAGTCAGTGGCCCAATAAGTCTGACAACCAGTCTTACCAAGGGGTATCGTATTACCCAGTACTAACTGGGTTGTGGAAGTCAGATAGGCAGTCGCTCCATGTAAAATACTGGCATTCAGCTGCAACCGGTTAGACTGGACGCCGACCCCAATATAGTTGGGAAAAGGCTAGGCAGATGATGCCCTAAGTAATAAGGTTGAAAAGAGGTCGACCGTCAGGGAACTGGGTAATACCTTACCTAGACTAGTGTTATAATCGGTTAAGTGGTTTAGGAGTCCATTGAGGACAAACATTGTGACACGAGATTTATATATATTAAGATAAAACTCGCCTCAGTCTAATTCGTCAAGACGATGATTGATTATACCAACATAAAAAAACATGTCCATGCAAAAACACATAAACATACATGCAATACCACTTAACATAAACGGGGATTCTTCTAATCTTTCTGAAGCGAAAAATATAAATTGCAATATAATATTTTATGTAGCATGGGTCCACGTCTCCGGGGGAGGCGCGGGGTGTTCGCTCACATATATTTACACATTTGAAATATGGCCGGGTTTATAGCATCGCGCGTTATGGATTGGCGATAAAACATATCAACTTGAGGCTTACTTATACTTAAGCTTATGGATTCTTGCGGACTTTTTTGGTGTTTTACTATGGTTATAGAAAAGTCTTCGTGTTGATCAGCAAGCGTATGGTTGATATTTTTAGGTTTTTTCCTGAAGATCTTTCATATAAAATAATAATATGAGTTGCTGGAGAGCTATTAAATTTTTACTCTCCTGTCTATGTACTTATGTTTCTCTTCCCTTTCTCACACACTATTGTCTACATTTCTTTTTCATTTCTCCTTTTGCAGGTCTACTGGCAGAAATTTCTTAAAAAATTAGCAGTACCTATGTACTCATATATTATTCTCCTGTTTTGTCTACTGTGTGTACATAAATAGTAAAATAAATAAATACTTTTCTTATAGTTCAATGCGTTTTGGTTCACATAATGTTATTATTAATAACCACTAACCACTGTAATTTATCTGAAATAAATGAATTTAATTATTAGAAAATATCACTCGACCACCTATAATTTTATTTTTAATTTTCATTTCATCTAATGTAGGCTGTTATTCACCACTGTAGTTAATTCATTACAGACATTACTACAGTTAAGACCAAATTAATATGCAAAGCGTTGAGATATCCTTACCAACCGCAATAATTTCAACGCACCATAAACAATTACTAAACTAAAGCCAACCGATTAAGAAAACCCCATCTCACCCACAAGGGGAGGTCGGGCAATTTCACACATGTAAAATAATATACGAAACGTAACCCCTGAACGTATCATCGCATATTGGTTGACGTCAAATTTTCATAACGCCAACGATCCCGCGCCTCCCCGCGGGAAATGCGGGCGAAGAGGCTTTCGAGGGGAGGTTGGGGGATATTAGACATGTGTATTAGTGTATCGATGATTTTGTGGCACGTTTGAAAGGTAAGAATGGTGCGATAAAATTCGGGCGGAGTGACGACGAAATAAAATTGTGGTGACGTGTCGTCAAATGTTATGTTTTTTGTAAATTGTAAGTAGAGCTGTGAAGTGTTTTTGTTTATGTCAGGAGGTAACTGAATTTTAAGGTATAACATGAGTGGTCATTCACCATGTAGATTTATTTTTAGTAAATTAAGGACACATACCCGTAAAAACCCTTACATGTATACCTTTCGTTAGAAATAATATAGAAACAAGTGTAAATACTTTTCAATTCAGACCTACCTACAGTTATAAACGTTTAATAACTTTTAAACCCTAAAAATATATTAAAATAAAAAAAATAAAAAAAAGTAAAAATGAACCTTCAATGAAAACACCAGCCCGTTACAAGTTCTCCCATAAATAAGCTGGTATAACTGCATAATACTTAATCTTCCTTATCTAACTACATTTATCTATAATATCCTACTTATTACTATAAAAAACGCGAAAGTTTTGTTAAAATGGATATTTGTTACTCTTTCACGCAAAGAATACTGAACGGATTTGATGTCCCTTTACAAAATAATTATAAATCCGAAAAACATAATAAATGGCTATATTTTAGATATTGTAAAAAAATTACACGGGTGAAGCCGTGAGCGAAAGCTAGTCCACAATTAAAATTAAGCAATAAACTTAGATATAAAACTACAAACATTGACAAACACTCACAACATTCATTTATATGCAGTTTTATAGTTTTTTATATCATGATAAGTACAGCCTTATCTTAAGTTCTTTGATTTGAAGATAAAAATGTGTTTAAAATGACGTTATCTATTCATTTACTCTTGAGGATGGCTAAGATATACAACAGACTACTGTTTGTATTATTGTGACTTAATGTGTGTAGTTATAATATTATAGTTAGTAGTTCAATCATAAATTATAACATAGTTGTAGGTTTAAAATAGATTTTTATTAAATCTTACTACTATTACAAATGCGAAAGTTGGTTCCTCTTTCACGTAAAAAGGGTTGAACGAATTTGAGTGAAATTTGGCACACAGATACTTTATAACCTGGATTAACATATAAAATATTTTTTATCCCGGAAGTACGATCCCGTGGGATAATTACCGGACTAGGTTCGGGCGAAGCCACGGGCATAAGCTAGTTGTATTAAAAACTACAGTATCCGTGGTTGTCGAATTAGCCTCCATTTAGAAAAAAAAACAATATCAGCGTTTCTATTAAACGTTTGTCAAATTATTAAGCAAATAAAAAAAAAAACAAAAAAAAATTTGACAGGGTGGTCCAATTTTCCCGACGGTGAAATTATTTCTCAAATTAATTAAACTGTTTTTAATATTTCTCAACACAATGGATTTGCTTAAGTCTATAAACTACCCATTAAAAAAATTATCCTCATATTTAATTAGACAAAACTATAAAAATAACTGAAAAGACCTCATTCTCACGACTTGAAATAACTAGCAACTTACATAATCTTATAAAATAATGACGAATGATTATCCCATCATCTCTGCAATCACTTTGGATGCCTTGGCCCAATTTAAGGCACAGTGTGCATTAACAAAATAATGGAATAAAGCAAATTCGTGCTGACGCTGGAACTGGGCAAAATTACTATGAATTAATGAGTTCAGACCTTTTGGAAGGTCGGACTGTGGTTTCGCGTCCGTCGGTTAGTACAAATGAATCATCGCGAATCTATGTTTTTTTAGTTTTCAAGGACAGCAGCGTAATTATAATTATGTTCCCAGTTTTTTTTTTTTTTTAATATTCCATTTAGTATAGTGTAGTGATAGTTTAGTACAATGTGTAGTAGAATTCCATTTAGTATAGTGAATTATATTTAGTTTTAAGATACAATGGGGTTGACATATCTTTGTAGATAAAAACCCCCAAAATTTAAAGAGAAAAAAAAAATATGAATAAAAATATATATGATAGATATGTATTTTACAAATACCTACGATACCACTGGGCCAGTCTGTAGTGCAGAAGGGAAAAAGAAATACCCACGACACTACCAGTGCGGCTTAGTAGTGTGGAGGGGAAGGATGGGATTTTAAAACATTTCCTAAGATTTTTTTTTTATAAAACGTTGCCCCACACTAGGAATTTCTCCTGTATCGTGGGTGGATGACATTTTTACACACAATTTTAACACGCTTTTATTAGCTTCTTCTGTAACTAACTATGTAATACAATCTTAGAAGTAAAAGACCCACTTCCCGGTTTCCGATTGAGCTGAAATTTTGCATGCAGTCTGGATGACAAGTGACGTCATTCTAAATTCAATATGACTCCCAAAGATGGCATACTAGTTATTTTTTATGCATTCCCTTGATATGGGTATCAAAACAAAAGGTTTGCTGAGAAGAAAGCGAGAAAGTCTGTTTTTTTATTTATTTTTTAACTATAATATTTACCATTGTTGTCTTAGTAAATGTAGTCTTACGATCAATTTCACAAATACTTTCCATAATCCGTATGTGTGTAGTAAAAGTGCGACGCGCGTTAGGCCTAAATCAAAAAATAAATAAAAGAAACTGTCGTTGATGTCTTTCGTATGGGAGCAATTAGTTAGGTTTTATTACTGCGATTGTTTTACTTAGACTGTTTATCTCCAGTAAGTATGTTACGAGATTGGACTGTAGAGTATATTTTATCTGCGGCAGGGCCTAGTCGGGAGTCAGGTTTTGGTTGATATTTTTGGTTACAACAAAAAAATATATATATAATACCAGAAGTAACTTTGTGAGGAAAGCTTTGAATATCAATGTGAATGGATATAAGAGTAGACGAAGACCAAAGAAACGATGGATGGACTGTGTGAAGGATGATAAGGCAATAAAGCAGGTCTGATGAGAAGACGAGTAATAGAGAAGTGTTGAAGAAGAAGACTTGCTGCGCCGACCTCAAATGAATTGGGATACGGGCAAGAGAATGATGAATACCAGAAGTAACTAATTATTTACATCGAAATATTACCAAGTTTAATCGTAATCAAATCAAAATCAACATACAAGTTAACTTCATAATTATTTTCCCTGCTCTTTTGAACGGTTACCAACGGGTTCCACAGCTTCTCATTACACGCTACGAGTTACAAAGTAACGCTGGTTAGAGAGACTATCAGTAGATTGATATTTAAGAGTAAGCTTACCCCGATACCTTACTGGAGATAAGATAAGTTAAACCTGTTCTATCGACGATTAACTTGATCTAGTATAGATGATGTTTTACTGTTTTTTATTAAGTTTCTACGTTTGCTTCTTTGGGGCCCTTAATTTTTCTTACAGTTACTGTAAATTAGTAGATAGTGCCAAAATAAGTCCTCTGAAAATCAGATTTTTTTCTTTATCTTGTGGGTAACATGGTGTCAGAGTTTTTATGCTCCTCATGGGCCTCTGACTTGCTGTACAGTTCGAACAGAAGTATTGGAGGAAGACCTTATTAGATCTTAAATATTTTACCTATTGATAAAGTGAAGAGTAACTGCCTCAACGCTTATTTGGACGCTACAGGACGGTGCCTAGCACGAGCCCGCGGTGTTAACATAACTTAAGTACGTCGATTTTTATATCGAAAAGACAATTATCCTATAGCATTTTAGTTAAATTGTTTGCAACAAACACAATCAGCATCATCCATTTATATGAATATATTCTTAAAATTACGAAAATTTTATTATGTTAGTCGAGTGTTTTTAATTTTGCGCGCTCTTGCTAGTGCCACGGGATATAGGTACTTTTACTGCTCTTCTATGCTACATTATGCTGCAGCATCTTTAAGTATGACCCATCAGTACCTTCTTTGCAATACTCAGAATATTTTTAGTATGGCCCGGGCCACAATACTCAAATTAGTATTACAGTAACATTTCTAAGTACGGTAACTGGCCACTTCGACACTAATTTTCACCACAAACTCGAAAAAAGAAAAAAAAAGTCAAAGAGCAAGGAACAGGCAAAACGGTTGGTAAATATAAAAAAAAATATAATAAAACAGCTCGATGGCCACTAATAGATGCAAAAAGGTGCATTAGGTAAAATTGTGCGGTGAAATAATGAGAACTGAAGCGGAAATAGGTAGTACCAACCTACCGACAAATGCTAGAAAGACCGCGGTAAGACTTATTATACTCTCTATTGATTTCGCAAAGCGATCACTGTTTTTGTTAAGGTAACTGGCTTGCCTTTCTAAACGGTTGACAATCAACTAAAGAAAAAAAAAAGGATTTTTTTTGAGTACCTAATGATGTCATTATGTAACTGTTGTTTTAGAGTTTTTGGGCGATGTCTTGGCTTTTGATTAACTTGAAGTAACTGGACTATTGAGATATCTTGTGTTTCATACTTAAATCTAATCCGCACGGCACAACAAGGCAGCAACAAGGCGCACTATCTATATCGTTGTAAATTGTTGGTTGGGCTAAAAAAATCGTTTAAAAAAAGATGACAAAATCAATCTGAAACGTAAGTGCAGAAGCCCGCTTGACATGGGTAAGAAAACCAGTCTTAATTGGCTTCTTATTCTATTGAAACTCCAAAATGCGCTAGACCAGCATGCATACGATCGGATAAATGTTACCAGCGACGTGCGGTCTACTATACCTATTCAGAATTGACCAGTATACTAAGGAAACAGGATCTGTTACCTCCAAAATTAAGCATCATTATAATGGTTCTCCTGACCCCAGTTTAATTAATGGTATGATTTGTTTCCATTGTAGTTCTATTTAAATTACTTAATTGTTGTATTATTTTAATTAATTTAAATAAAAATGTTTGCAATATAAAAAAAAGTTTCTTTCCACAAAAAAAATATGACAGAGCGACTATTTTGATCGCGGATTCTTTTTCATGACGACTACTTTACATTGACTTGTTTATATTATAACTAGCTGTTCCCCGCGACCTTCGTCCGCGCAAAGTTATTAAAAATACAATTTTCCCCGTTTTTGCAACATTTTTCATTGCTGCTACGCTCCTATTGGTCGTAGCGTAATGATATACCTGCCTTCCTCGATAAATGGACTACCCAACACTGAAAGAATCATTCAAATCGGACCAGTAGTTCCAGAGATTAGCGCGTTCAAACAAACAAACAAACAAACAAACACTGCAGCTTTATAATATTAGTATAGATAAATATGCTAAACGTGATAATTATCTAAGTATCAATCTTTCAACAAGAGATATTAAGGGCCGTATTCACCATTGAAATTGAACGCAATCATCATCACTTTTACAAAGACTTAACACAGCATCTTCTCTTGAACGCGGTTTAGACCTGCAGATCGCTGATCACATTCAGTTTTAATCCCAAATTTCCCTCTAAATATAATAAAAAAAACTGATGTCAAATCGGCCGCCGTCGGCAAGAAAAGCGTAATAACCACAAATTGACGGAAACTGTTTCAGACGACACGCTTCAAATGGCTCGGTTATACAACTGTTATACAGCTACGTTACTGAGCACATAACCATGTCATAATCACACCTACAGTTACAATAAGTATCTGCATTTTGTGGATTGGAGAGAAAATATTGACGACGTTTATGGAAAACGTTCATGTAGGTGTCTGTACCTTAAGTTACGCAAAAATTAAAATGAAACTGCGTTCCAACGGCACGAAAATGTATTTATTTTAGTCATGAATTAGTGGATATTGGTCCACATTGGCCCTGGATCGAAAGATTTGGAGGTTATTTTAAAAATAGATAACAAAGTACAGACGCCGGCACGTCAAGCTACTACAATCTGTCAATTTTCTTCAATAGATTTTCAACTTTATCATTATAGCATTAGGTTCAAGGTTGATTGGGAAAATTTGACAGTTTCGGGTAACTTGATGTGCTGGCGTCTGTATTTTATTTTTGTATGTTATATAATGTGTATAAATAGATTTTTCGTGAATATAGCCGTATAAAATGTTTACCTCTACAGTTTTTAATCGTCATTCTTACAAATTACTTCAAAACAGCAGTCGGTTTAATTTTGAAAGCTTTCAAGGTAAGAATGTGTTTATTATAGCTTTTGAATATTCATATTACTACTAGAACTATTTACGGATTATGATTGCAAATAAAACTTTTAACACGTCCAACTAAAACAATTTTATAGTTTTAATTACCATTTTCCAAATCCAATAAACCGTAATCTGAACGTTAAGACAACCACAAAAGACAGAAAATCGCTCTTATTTCAATTTTGAAATGCTAATCTAGATCTGATTAATCAACCGCAAACTATTTACCAAAACAGTTAATCAAAGATTATGTTAATCTACGTTTAACGACTCCATAATACTCAAATGGTGTAACGACAAAAGTGTTTCAGTGTTTTAAAATGACATAAAAAACTTTAATAGTGCAATAAAAAAAAATCTCATCGGCGCCGACGATTTTTTTTCTGTCACTTCTTAAGTATTTCCGATGCACGTACGGATCTGAAGATTTCTGAGTAGCTATTGTCTCAATTATAGTGTGTAACCCTGTTACCGCTTCCTCTTTGCCGGTGGTCGCTAAAACCCAAGGGTCTGCACGCGTCGGGTTGTGGAACGGTTTTTTTTTTTGAATTTTTTTTTGAGTGAATTGACCAAGATGAGGTGAAAAAAATCAAAGTAGTGTTTTAGCTTTGGTTTTATCAGTTATGTATAGGAGTTATTGTTGAGATTTTCTCACGATCTAGGTAACCTAAAGCAAGTCCGTAGTTCTAAGATGGAAGTCAAATATTACAGTATAAAAAATTTCGATGTTCTTTTTTTTATTTGTTCTCTTGCTTATTGACATAATCATTTATAATTTTATAGTTTATAATCATCAAGAAAATAAAAAAATAACAAACTTTTTCGTAATCCCAATCCCTACTTACCAAACAAAATAAAAAAGCAAATCAACAAAGCATCCGGTTCAATAAGAAGAAGTTCTCGACTCAAATTACAGCGACACCAAACGTGCAACTTAACAACCAATTTTCTGTCAGGATGAGTAACATGACAAAAAAAAGCAGTGTCCCCAACCTGACCGGCGGCCGACGCGACAAATTACAGAACGGGGCGCCGTCAATCTCGCCTCGAAGGACCAAAAAAAGGGAAAAAAAGAAATAGTTCTCTAGGTGTGTCATCGGTTCGCACGCGAGGGTAATTGGCTCAGAGGCCGTTGGCACCCGATTTGGACCCTTTTTTATAAAACAAAGAAGGAAAAAGTCGTGTCTCAAATATTACAATTTTCGATGCGTATTTGTTTTTTTTTTTTGGTTTGGTCGGAGAAAACGATAGGTTTGTCTTATTCACAGGTTGGGTGTATGAGGCATGTTTGAAAAAAAAATAGACTTAGTCGTCAAGAAAACAAAAAAAAAAATAGATAAAATTATATTTTGACGATCCTGAAACATCAGAAACGCTAGAATTAACAATGGTGCATGCAATTGGCTACTAATGAGCAACAAATTAGGCACCTAAAGAACTAAAAAAACTAGTCTTTCAGTCAATTTTATTAAAGAATAAGTAAGGACTAAAATAATTAGTCCAACAGTAGCAATTAATCTATCCAGGTCAACATTATTGATAAACACACATATTAATTAACTAAGAATCTAGTATTTATTACAACTAGTACATTACAGGGAATATATGCGACAGTACAATTTATTTCTTATCGGCCTTATTAACCCTTTTAACTGATCTGACATTTGACATTACGACTATCATAGATTATAATTAATTAACGCTAATAATACGTCAAAGATATCTTAGAACATTAAATAGACAAGATACTGTAATCAATGTTCGCACAGTATTTGACCTTAATTTAAAATGTTCTTGGAATTTCCATAAATTTTGCAAAAACCGTGCAAAAAATTGTTCCAAATAAAAATCCTTGCTTGCTTTGATTTAAAAAAAAATGTCTTACCATTCAATCTATCCTTAACAATTTGATGTGCAAATGCCGCCGCTGCCGCTTGCCGCATGGGGTCCATGGTGACTCCCCAGGCACCCAGCGCACCCAGAGCCCTATGAGCAGGCACTCTAACCACCCCAGGGTTACTCGAGAATCCATACCCGCCACCGATACCCAACCCTGGTCTCAATAACAGTCCCGAATTTGGATATAAACCTTGCGTGTGTGAAAAGTTCAACGGTAAACCTGAATTGTCCTTCCCTTCGTCTTTAGCACTCTCTGATTCAGTATCCTGATCACTTCTGTCGTCACTTTCCCCAGAATTTCGACGCTTGTCTATATCCTCGAATTGTTTCCCTAAAAGCCGAGATATGCTGAAAGGTAGGTTCACCCTCGGTTGGGTGTCAGTCATGTGTTCGTTCGGCGAATCACGATATCTGTCATGGTAACTGTGCTCTGAGTCTCGGTCTTCCGATGCTATGCTCCTGTCGCAATGGCCCGATAGCCTGCTGTCGGAGTCCACGTTGATCTCCTCTTGATCATCATCAGAGTGCACCGACGACATTTTTAAAAAGTTTTTGTAACTGTTTATCTAAACACTGACACTAGATTTTAAGTCTTCACCGATAATTTTCGCAGCTAAACATTTTTTTTAGGAAACACCAATTTTAAATTAGACCAATGCTATTTGAAATCCGAAATAAGAATGGAACATACGAACTCGAGTTTCTTATTTGAAAAAAGCTCAGTTGGCGCGCTCCGCTCGACCGCACGCGACCGAATCGTTACACAGTGTATCGGCCAAAACGAGCCAATCAGCAGTATCCCCACCGCTTTTCGAAATTCAAACGCGATAGTTTGACCGCACAAACGCCTCAACTATGCCCGTTGAGTGGAACAGTTTCCAACAAAAGCTTAATACGATTTCCAAACATAAAAACTCGTTTGGACTCACTAACTTAAACAGAACGATTCGCTGCGTCCCTTTCGTGGCTCGTCTCGCTTCAATTGAGTCCCCCCATGATACCATTAACAAAGGGTTTTCGACTTTAACGTAGGCTTCATAAGGCTTATAATCTTCCAGCAAGACTTGGTCTTTGGCACATTTTTAGCGGTCTTGTAACAAGGTAAATACCACCAAGAATATTCGTGCGATAGAGACAGCTAGAAACTTTAGCGAAGCCTTTCAGTGCGTTAGAGTGGGCGGGTTATATGTCTGTTAGAGGGCGTGGCCTTTTTCTTGTAACGCGTCGTTTAAATCCAGTTATGGCCTGACAAATGGTGTACATATTAAGGGGGGCAATGTTAGGAAACTATTTTTGAATCTTTTAAGACAGTTAAATTATTTACGTTCGGCGGTCGACCGACCTCCTCTATAGTAGACAATGCACTTTATAATAAAATAGATCCCAAGTTTCATGTTATGGCCATAGATAAGTAAGGATAATGTATTGCTGAAGATAGCTACTTTATAGTATTGTATCCGACAGTTGGAGTGGTAAAGGGTGTTAGATTATGGTTTTCTATGATACGGGAATGCTTATTCCTTTTGCTGTTATGGTTGATCACGGTAAAAGGTATGACGTAATGGAATGTGTATTGGATTCGCAATTTCATAAATATTTGAGTTGTGTGTGTTTGTGGGATGGACGGTTTTTAGAATTGTTTTGAATAAATCGTGATTTGGCTTAATCGTAATCAAATTATTCATAATAATTTAATTTAAATCAATTAATAACAAGTATATACTTCTCTGGGCTCAAGACATAAAATAGAAGAGTAGGTTATCGATTTTCCATATTTTGTTGATTGACACCTCTTTTTTCATTTCCTCAGAAATAAAATGTAGGTGCTCGGCATTTCTGCTCTGTTGCATGGGGAATTGTTCATACTTAACTATTTGAGAAACCATGCCAGTGCTGGACTATATTGTAGAAGCTATTGCAAAATATTAACGAAGTACAAGTAATTGTAATTGGAGTTTGAATGATTAACATTTTTTACACTGAATTGGTCCTATGACCGACCCTTGCGGAACTCCATACTTAATGTTATGTGTCTGTGCGAGATCTTCAGTTTTTTTTTCTTGAAATAGTGCGAACTAGTAAGAAGCAATACAAGGCATGGGGAACAATCAAGGAAATAATTTTTCACACTTACAAGTGTGTAAGCCTTCATTTCAAACATGATCAAAGGCTGATACTAAATTCAAATGCCAGTCCATTTGGAATAATTCTTCCTAATTTTTAAGGGACTTTACCAGAGTGCCGAGGCTATCCCTTTCAAAGCGTTTCGCATGTCTCAAATGACTATCATCATGATTGACATAAGCTTTTCAGTAGCTTATTTCACTTATCCATCATTGACAAAATGTCTCTTTGTATAGCCCTGTAGGACAGATTAGAAGTTCGATGTTGATGAATCATAATTAAGGTACAACATTATTCTCCTGCTCTTATTCCAATTTATTTGGAGTCGGTGCAACATGTCTTTTTCTTCTATTCTTCTCTATTACTCGTCGTCTCAGCAGTTACCTCCTTTCTAGCCATCCTTCACACAGTCCATCCATCGTTTCTTTGGTCTTCCTCTACTCTTATACCCATCCCCATTCATACTCTAAACTTTTCACGACATTTTCCTCATAATTCCGCTAATATTACCTACTAGCGTCTTTTTAATCAAGAGTCTACGATCAGAATAAATTATGTGCTGTCTGATGAGTGCAAACAACCACGTTTAATATCATGATATGGTTAAAACTTTTGGAACTTTGAGCTAATGCAGCCCCGTTGCATCAGGTTAAGAACTTCTTGCCCCTTAGAGTAAGAACAGCCTTCCAGTTCCAGACGCGTATAGTAAGCTATAGGCGGTAGATATTGGCAGAAGGCTTTTTAATCGCATAATATTTTGTACGTCAATGTAAACCCAATATTCTTGCAAGCACTCACACCATGATTCAATCCCCTTTGCCGAGCGAGTCGAGGGAAACATCGTGAGGAAACCAGCATGACCTAGAACCGGAAATTCGAAACTATGTGATCCACCTACACTGGGCCCGCATCTTAATGTACTGCCTACTCTTACAGCGACAAATCCTTAGTCCCAACTCCTAGCTGTACGAACATTATAGGTTGATTGAGAAGCGTGGTGATTACGGCAGTACCCCTTTGTAATATATGATCTTATATTACTGGTTTATGCTTTTTTAATTGAGAAAGTTCATAGGGCCAAGTATTTTTTAGTCAAGGCTTCCTCTACATGAAAATTGGAAGCGTTGTTTGTATGGGAAAATCTGTTTCCCTGATGATCTATTATAGCCATGAAAACATCAGCTGAGTTGAACTGCACCGTCCATCGCTTCACAATTTCATCGAATCTCTTTATTTTTTTGTTTTGAATAATCTTTTTTATTTGTTGTAAAATCCCTAATTACTGTATAGTCCTCCTGACCGATTGGTTGCCGTGACCGTTTTTGGTCACAGCAGCCAATCTCAGTGGAGGTTAGCCATCGGCGCGGGAGATATCATAGTGCCTAAGCGAGTGCGTAGGCACAGATGGATTCTCTGATCCTTCACTCTCATAGTCCGATGGGACGGCAATCCGACACGACCGAGAGTGATCAGGCGCAGGACCAACGGCTTAACGTGCTTTCCGCGGCACGGGGGTATCACACCGGCAACTTCCAAACTCCGGGAAGAGAGATGAGAAATTTCTATATAGAAAATCTAATAACACTCTTTGCCAGACCCGGGAATCGAATCCAGGACGGCACGCTCAGCGGTCGCACTTGTAACCACGAGACCAACGAAGCCGTTACCTAAATGTTAACCTTTAATTTGATTTTAATTAAATCAAAAAGATTTTTTGACGCCCTATAACCGTTTTGATACTTGTACATTTTTATTTTTTCTTACTATTATAGATTTGTAGTTTGTATATAATGTAAATATTCACTTGTTAGCAATAAATGTATTTCTGAAGTAAAAGATATTTTTGTGAAATAAGTATTCAATCTAAGTATTCAATCTTCTTCGCTGTCTGAAAGTTCAAAGTTACTGAGTACTAAATCGATATTCATTCGGTTTCCTGGGCAACCTTCGCTTATCGGTATAAAACTTTATTTAATTTTAAATAAGTAGGATAATAATTTGAACGGAGAAGAATGGCAGAAGAAAGGGGACGCCTGTACCCAACAGTGGGTAATTCAGGGATGAAATGATAATGACATAGACAGGTTAGATAGGGACAGGTTAGTAGCTTGATACTGAATTAAGTACATGTTAGTCTCTGGGAAAACTAAGACTGCTAGTCCGCGTACTTAGATATTATTAGTATTTCTTGCAACAAATTTATTTATTTATTCATATAACAATTCTTGACTAATTGCTTGCTATATTGCACACATTGCTTGCTGTATTGCAAATCACTTACTTGTGGCGAATTATGTAAAACCTTCTACTAAATGTTTTAAACCATTGATCCTCTGATAGTAGTTAAACATTTTTTATTTAATGTTCTCGTCAACTTCAAGCGATTTAAGTTATGTACCGGTACTGAATTAAGTTTTCTCTGGGAAAACTTGCAAGTTGGCTGTAGTAAGGTATTATAAATACATTATAGGTAATTGTCATTGAAGTTACATATACTTCAATGGTCATGTTTCTCGAAACAAATGGTTATATTGTCCACAATAACTAATCATTGATGATGATGATTATTTGAATAATTACGAGGCATTTTAAACGACAGTATCTTTGCATTGTCATGACTATGTGTAGTATATTTCGGTTACGATATATCTTAAGCTGAACTTGTTCTGAGGAAGTTCAACAATAATAGCTAGATACCTACTTATTCTTTTGATAGCCATTTTTTAAATTATGTGACAGCGCAAATCTTCAATTATTTTTTAACTTAATTTGAGCCCATAGCCTTAAACTGTGGATAGAACAAGTATGCTATATTGTAGCTGCATTATAATAACATAGACTGTGTGTTGGTCTAGCTACTGTGAGTGTCAGTCCAGGGTTTCTTGAGTCTACATTTTCAGCATTTTTTAGTAGCTGCCCGAAGACCGACATAGAATAGTCGGAGGTACCTACGACTCACACATACAAATAATTACGTGGCATGTAACTCGAAAACGAAACTAACACCAAATATTAGGGTGAGAAATACGTCTAAAACTTCGAAAATACGCGCTGTTCTAATTTGCAGCGCCATCTAGTGTTGAGTAGCAAATCACGAAAGTGATTTCTGGGACTAGCGCCATCTAGCGACGAGTACTTAAAAAACTTAGTAAAATGCTCCACGACACGCGGCATTGTTCATTCACTATTTCAAAGGTATATTAAAATTTTGTAAATCCTATGATAATTTTAAATTATCATAAAATCGTCTCTTGAGTCCTTTCAAAGTTTGATTAAAACAGATTTTGGTTGCTTGTGGTGGTGATCCAAAATAGGACTAATAAAGTAAAAGTTGTCGGTTCGATCCCAGGCAGGCATGTTCTTTTTCTTTCTTTTTTTAGGTACCTACCTATGTAACCAATTTCAATGAAATTCGGAAACCACCCACCGCTACAACCGGCGAAGGAAAACATTGGAAGAAAATTGGCTTATACTTTATGAGCCAAAAATTCGGAGACATGCGAAATCGATCACCTCGTCGTACGGCCCACTCTGCGGCCTGCGTCCCATCATTAGTAACACAAATGATAGGTTGAATGTAGTGCAAAGGGCAGGCGTTTTGGGGGACTGTCTTGTGTAAATGTAATTGACGTACAAAAAGTGCTGATCTTCTTGAAATTTTGATTTCATGATTTAGATTTGTTTTATTTCATACTGTCGGTTAACAAAAGTTTATGATTTCGGCGACGTTTCTTTTCATATTGAAACTATTCATAAACTCAGTCAGGCATGTTATTGAACATTTTAGTACCACCGCATGGATAGGTACTAGGTACTAGGCGATTAGAACGGCAAGGAGCTGCAGTCAACACGTTAGGAATGTGGATGATTATTATAAGGTGACGACCAAATAAAACAAAGCGATAGATGATTAACTATGTAGGAAATACAATTCCTACTATAAAATTACTATTCTAACTAACCTAACTAATATTATAAATGCGAAAGTAAGTTTGTTTCTTACCTTTTTACGCCTAAACCACTGAACCGATCATTCTGAAATTTTGCATATACGTTGTCAGGTGTACAGAAACGGACATCGGGTACCTTTCATCCCGAAAAAAAAGTACTGTTCCAAAGGAAAACAACAATAACGTTCTTATGATAATAGATGGCGCCACGTGTCTTTCGAACCATGATTGAAGTATATTATTATATAAACTTTAGTAGTGTGTTAAAAGTCTTTAACCCGAAGATCGACCCGAGTGGCTGTTATTATTTAGCCACGAGCGCCTCATTATTCGAGTTATCATTCGAAGGATATTGAAATAAATTGTACCTATACATAAAAAAACAAGATGGTAAAGTAATCAGCGATGACTGGTAACTGCCATTTGTCGCCAAGTCTGCGACGACTACGGCTGTTAGTACACGAACCCGTGTAAATTGATTAAGTTAAAAAATCTATAAGTAAACAAGATTATGTAACGTCAGGAAGTTATTTTGCCTATAAAATGTTGTTTTTAATTAATTTAATAATGTGCATCATAACCGTGACTGTTGCTGGTAAGTTTTTGACTTTGATGCTAAGTCCCTAGTTACTGAGGCGGAGGTGTGTTGCTAGGGAGTTAGTTCCGCCACTTCTTACGCTTCATTTGAATAAATGTCTTGATTTTTATAGACTATACCATATCTAATAACATACGTTGGCGGCCCGTTGGCACCACGAGTAGAATGTTCTATGCCATTGAAGGTGCCTTTATCATGAGTGAATGAATAGCCACCATTCAACTCTTTAGGTATTTAGTACTTTCAGAGTGTATCAGTCTTGCTGAAAATCTGAACAACTGACAAGCGCTTTCGAAGCGTATCGGACCGTATTTTTATAACAACTGGCAAATGGATTGACAGAAAATAAAGAATAGAATATTTGATAATATTTTCGGAAGATTAGTTATGACAATCCACTAGGTACTCCCGAGTCCACTGAGGGCCTGCCGTTGTTCACCCTTATGTTCTAAGTAATAAGGTTTAAAAGTGGTCGACCGTCGGTAAACTCGGGAGGACAGTCGCCATCGCATCAAGTTACCACAAACTGTAAAATTTTCTCATTCTATTTTGAACTTAACTAACAACGGTTTATGATTTAAAATCATTTGGAGTTTGATAGTTTGTGGTAACTGAATGTACATGTTTTACGCTGATCGGGTCACGGTGTCTAAGCCCGCTGACAGTTTCACACCACTAGATTGCAACTTATGATAACCTTAGCTATTCTGACTTTATTTATAGTTGATAACAAAAGCCTACACATTTGATTAGACCCATATATTTCACCCTTCATAAAGTAGACCATAACCTGGCGATGTGGTCTCAGAATTCGGGAAGTACAGACGTTAGTACATCAAGCTGCCTAAACTGTAAAATTTTCCCAATCAACCTTGAACCTAATACATTAGGGATAAAGTTGAAAATCTATTAAAGAAATTTGACAGATTGTAGTAGCTTGATGTGCTGCCTTAGGTTCAGTAGTACACGGCTTCCGACTGAATGATGATTATCCCAACAGCAACAGGTTAAAGGAAAACAAATAAAAAAAATCAGTCTGATGACGATTAAATAATATTTTTATATCTCCGAATGTTAGTGGAAATGATGTATTTTCCTACTCCTACACTATTCTTTTCTGATTACTTTCGTTGAGGGATCCAAGACAGTTAAATTGTTTCTCTGGGACTTCGTCGAGCTTCATTGTCTCGGCGCTTTTCTGGTGGTCTCCACTGTTGATTCTGGCTTTCAGGAGTGCAGTGGTTTGGGAATTGTGTGGCAGGCTTGTCCCATTAAATAAAAAAAATAATGATTCAAAAATGTTTTTATATCTTCGAATGTTTCAGATCCCTTAGGAAATTTAGATCCAAAAGCTGTCGATACGAATGCGACCTTAAAGCCAACACGAAGGATATTAAAAGGACGTCCGGTTGGTCATACGAAACCATATATAGTACGAATCCTTTTTATAATATAGCTAGTATAAGCGCTATACATAATTATGTGTTCGATTCCCGGGTCGGGCAAATACATTTTAAAGGTGAACGCCGCAGTCGCCGCAGTCGCCGGTCATCGCTTTTGTTAACAAGTAACGCACATCCGTGCCGCCCGCATCGGACGCTGCGTCCACGCCGCGCCGGGCGCCGGCGTTGGTGACGACATCAGCTGCGGCTTAGGGAATTTGGCCGCTTCAGGTACTGCGGCGACTGCGGCGCGGGTGGGTGTGCGAGGTTGCATAGAATTTCATATAAAGAATTCGAATGTGGCGACTGCGGCGCGTGCGGTGCGGCCAGGTCTGCGTTCACATTAAGATGAGCCAGTCAGTTTGTGAGTAGGTAACTGTAACTGGTAAGTCAATAAGGTGAGTGAACTGCGAGAACTGGTGACGTCATCGTGTCCGAAACTTGTTAGTTTCAAAACTGCAGTTTCAACTTCCGAAAAACAATGCTGCTATGCAGGCGCCGAAACAGGATACAACAATTCAAGACAATTTCTGTATGATTTTACCTATTTGCCAGATAATTCATTTTAAACAAAAAAATTATAAACTTTTGATTATACAGGGTGTAAACTAAGTCACCCTACGCAAAAATTATTGCTGGGAACCGACTTTTTTTTTGGGGTGAAAAAACACGTTTTACGGTCAAACTCAATGTAACGCACTCAAAACTTAGTGCAGATGGATGCTTTGAATAGTAAACGGGTCATGAAATTAATTAAAGTAAAGTTAAAACCTTTAAAAGTGGTATTTTAAAAAAAACCTGAGAAAAAATTGGAACCTCCAATATATCCGTAACTAGAAGGTTCCCAGGTACGGTTCAGAACAAATAAATGATCGCAAAGACGGGGAGAACTAGTGCCTTTCGGCTTCGTTAAGGGTCTTTTTACACTCTTTATAATTCATGGAATCAGGCGTTACTTTGCGGAAATCCATGACATACAGATATACTAGAATAACACAATACATAAGAGGAGGTGTACCTAATAGTACACCCACAACCACATACCATAACTAGAATATTTAGTTTTAAATCCGCCAAATTAGTTAGCACCGCCCTCCCGCCCGCAAATATATGCACATGCAGAATGCCCTTTCCCTAATTTACTCTCAGAGAGGAGGCCGGTGTCCCAGCTGAGGGAACTATACACCGTGACTTTTTAGTCGTCTTACAACGGCAGCCCACTTCATGTATCCAATGACTACTAAGCATTCATAAAAAAAAATAGGTATTTTTGAGATTTTAATCATTTAAAAATAAACATATTATTCAGTATTATGACGCATGACGTAGTTAAAAGTTAAAACACCCTGTTGTTAGCGATGATCTACTGGACTCGAGCGCTGTGTAGGTATGTTCTCCCGTTTGACACGTAAACATTATTAACAGGATGTTTCATATTTTTTTCTAATGTTTTATTTATTTTTCTTTGTACCTATTATGGTGGGTAAAAAAAAATCGCGTTTAGAGCTATTTTATGTCGGGCTCATTGAGTGGACCACCTTTGTAAGGCGAGAATTACACAGAAACGGCGGGCGTAAGGCGTTAGGCGCAGCGCTGGCATGGCATTTATAAGGAAACGAAAGAACGGCGTGCCTGTCTCGCGCCGCTTGAGTCTAATTCACGACACGTCGCCTACGTACATTTTGTATGAAAATGTTTTGAAATTTTTTTGGCATCTTGCCTGCGTCTCGCCTTCACCGTTGGCCTTTTCTGTGTAATTCGCGCCTAAGACGACTAAAAAGTCACGGTGTATAGGCTGATTATATTATGATATGTTATGCTAAGAACTTTTAAAAATACCTCTGAGTGTATTTCTTCTTAGGTATCAGTCGGCAAGGAAATGCGATTACCGTCAAAAATGTTTTTTGATGTTTTAACCAGGTGTACTTAAGAGCAGCTTTGGTCGAGAATTCCAAGTCTACGGTAGAACCGGACTGGATCTGCGGAGGAGTGATCATCCATGAGTTGTACGTTCTCACGTCCGCAGCCTGCATTGAAGACGTTAAGCATTTCTACGTCGTCTCCGGAACGACCAAGTATGTAAGGTTTTAAATATCATCATCTGCCTAGCCTTTTCCCAACTATATTGGGGTCGGCTTCCAGTCTTAACCGGATGCGGCTGAATACCAGTATTTTACATGGAGCGACTGCCAGACCTCCACAACCCAGTTAGTACTGGGTAATACGATACCCCTTGGTAAGACTGGTTGTCAGACTTTTTTGGGGCACTGACTACGTAACGACTGTCAAAGATCTACAAATGACACCCGGGACCAACGGCTTAACGTGTTTTCCGAGGCACGGAGGAAACTCGGTATGTAATGGGCGGTCACCCATCCACAGACCAACCTAGGCAAGCACGGCTTAACCTAAAGATCGATCCGAGCGGCTGTTATTATTTAGCCACGAGCTCCTCATGGTGGTTTTAAATATGTTACAGTTAAAACACATTCTTAGTTACAACGCGTTTTCTTTACTTAAAACTGTTTTTATTAACTGCCTATGTTACAACTAGTATTAACTGCTGTTCAGTGAAAACTAGTTGTAACTAGACAAAACGCTTTTTGTCTAAAAACTGGTTTTAACTGTAACATTATGTTACAATTCAGCACATGATTCTAGACCCCCAAAATGTAGGGTGACTGGTAATTAGTGACCGGTACTTAAACACGTGATTGTACTCATGATAGCAAACAACTTCCCCAAAGAAAAATTTTCGTCACAATAACACAATAGCGGTGTATTATGGAGCGGGCTTGCAAGCCGCGCGGGTGCTCTGCCTACCCTCTGTTGCACGGTACGATAGTAGGTAATGGGACAGAATGGCGTCATGCGGCTAACAGCTGATAGGTCAAAGGCGCGCGCGCGCGAATTTCATACGCCCGCTGTTGTGTTATTGTGATGAAATTAAATGAGTATTAAAAAAAATGTTTCTTTGGGAAAGTTGTTTGTTATCAACAGTACAATCACGTGTTTAAGTATCGGTCACTATTTACCAGTCACCCCATATACAAGGTGTAAACAGACCCTTCACGAAGCCGTCAACCAAGCATTCTGTACTTCAAACTTACGCAAAAATTTTTGCTGGGAAACGATTTTTTTTTTGGGGTGAAAAATCACGTTTTACGGTAAAACTCAAAGTAACGCATTCAAAACATTGTGCTGATGGATGGATTGAATAGTACGGGGGTCGTGGATGTGTTAAAAGTAAAGTAACAACATTAAAACCTTATATTTAAAAAAAAACTTATGAAAAAGTTGGAACTTTGACCTCCAATATCTCCGTAACTAGAAGGTTCCCAGGTATGGTCTAGAACAAAAAAATGATCGCCATGACGGGGAGAATAAGTGCCTTTCGGCTTCGTTAAGGGTCTTTTTACACCCTTTAGACAGTTTTCGTCGATTCCTAAAAAACACTTTACATTTAAATTGTATGAACAGCTGATTTTTTTAAATAGCCGATGAAAAATGTCTAAACTATGGGGGTGTGAATCAAGAACAACTAAGAATTATTATTGTCGTAGTAATTTTTTTTGTATTTAAAGCTGAGGAGCCTAATATTAGATTCTGGAATGCTGACGGTGTAATTAGTTCTTTAACTTGCAGATGGGTCCCATCATCAGACAATGAGGATGAATGCGTTAAAAACGGCGCCAAGAAGGCCGTATGGAAATGTGTGCCCAAAGGTAAGTAATTCTTAAACTATTTAACGTATGTGGGTAACGTATTTAAGGTACCGTAAAATGATGTACTGTAACTGTCGTGATGGCCCAGAGGTAAAGGCCTCGCCTCTCATGCATGAGGTTGTGGGTTCAAATCCGGGCAAGTACCAATGTGACTTTTTCAATTCATATGTACTTTCTAAGTTTATCTTGGACATAACAGACATCGGTGAAGGAAAACATCGTGAGGAAACCTGGACTTATAAATTAATATAAGTCTGAAATCGCCAACCCGTCTTGAGCAAGCGTGGTGATCAATGCTCGTGCCTTCTCTGTATGAGAAGAGGCCTTTGCCCAGCAGTAGGACAGTAACAGGCTGGTATTATTATTATTATAAAATGATGTATGGTTCTGTTGGTTTCCCTCGCTTCTATTATTGGGAACAAATTGCTATAAAGGGTGTAAAATTACCCTTCGTAAACGGTCCGTTTACACTCTGTATAATGCATACATGGAGGGATTCATGATCGGATAAAATAGATCGAATTCAAATATTATCTACACCAATTTATTGATCCTATTGCTAAGTCTCAAATTGAGAAAAACGGCTGACAAGTCGAAACGGAGTCACGATACCAGCAGTAAGAGAGCGAGTGAGAAGAGAGAGAAACGGATCCGGAGGTAGAATTTAATAATCTTGCACCTGTGACCCTATACAAGGTGCAGTTTTGCATCTTCGTCAAAATTCAGGAGGTTGTCACAAAAGACATAAATAATCAATTTAAATTACGGTACCTGGTCAATCTATACTAATATTATAAAGAGGAAACCTTTGTATTTTTGTATTTTTGTATGTTTGTATTGAATAGGCTCAAAAACTACTGGACCGATTTCAAAATTTCTTTTACCATTACTTAGAGGGATTCTTCCGAATCCGTATAGGCTATATTTTATCCCTTAAAATAGATAGGATTTTTCGTGGTAGTGAAAATTGTGGAGTAAGGCGTCGAAAAAACTGCCGTACGTTAACGATTCTCGCGAACGCTGCCTAAATGGTTAGTGATGTATGGTTGACTTCTATAGAAAAGTTGTAGAACTCAATAATGCCTACAAAAAAGTCCGCGATAGTATAAACCAAACATTTATATTTTAGCCATTATAACCACTTTTCCATAGAATAAAAGTAATTAAAATTATTATCCTATGTTTATTGATCATATTATCGTCAAATACTAATCCTTATCCAAATAAACTATTTATTGAGCAAGATTGTTTCAATAGCTATAAATTACTTTTTATTTTATTCCAATCGGACAATCCATTCAAAAGATATTACGAATTTAAAATTGTAAAGACTTGCCTACAGAGAAAAATGAGCATCGGACGAACAGCATAGTGGTACCAGACAAGAAGTGCCACAAACAATCCACAAAAGCTTAAAAAATAAATGTCCACCCGTGCGAAGCCGGAGCGGGTCGCTAGTAATTAATAAAGCTGCTATTTTAAATTGTTTAAAGGAGAATGGGCATCCTGGTCTACCTACTCAACAGTAATGTAACATACGTCGTTGAAAAGGTTATTGTGTGTACTTCATTTTGTTATATGGCCGTTAAGGTGTAGGCAGTGGGGTTCCAGAGATATTTGCCAAAAACAAGGTAAAGCAAAATAATTACGCCGAATAGAACAATAATGCAATTCTTCATTAACTATAGCTACATAAGTGACCAGCGACCATGTCGAACTGACGGAGCATTATTAATTAGTGCATTTTTTTATTATAATAATAAATAAAAAATATACACTGTGATTTTTTAATCGTCTTACAACGGCAGCCCACTTCATGTATACAATGACTACTAAACATTAATTTAAAAAAATAGGTATTTATGAGATTTAAATAATCTATATATAAAGGGTGTAAAAAGACCCTTAACGAAGCCGAAAGGCACTTGTTCTCCCCGTCATTGCGATCATTTTTTTGTTCTGGACCATACCTGGGAACCCTCTAGTTACGGAGAAATTGGAGGTCAAAGTTCCAATTTTTTCACAAGTTTTTTTTTAAATACTACTTTTTAAGGTTATAACGTTACTTTAATTACCTCCATGACCCGTTTACTATTCAAAGCATCCATCAGCACCACGTTTTGAGTGCGTTTTTTTTTTGTGTTGGGCCCGGCATCAAGATGGCATTACACCGCCTGCGGCCCATCTCACTCAGGTCATACTAGACGACAGTCTTCTATAAATGTAAAGAATAGTAAATAAATATCTTTGTTATTTATTTTTGTAAATCTCCCATAGATTTCGGCATAAAAGTTATCCGTAATTTGATCAACTACTTATTAACTACCACTACCCATAGATGGCGTTAGTGTTGAGTAGGTAGACCAGCTCCCATACATTTTTGCCCATTCTCCTTTGACAGTATTTCAGAAAAAAACGAATACTTTCGTGTTTATTTATTTAAACTTCATGTACAAAAGTGATACCTAGGCGGATTTAATGCCACAAGGCATTCTCTACCAGTCAACCTTTGGGTCAAATATAACAGTTTACATTTCAACAAAACAATCAGAATCACCCATAGCGCGATATGTCGCTGTGTGCGTGAGTGTCGACGATCTGTGCGAGGCGGCGCCCTCTACACTTACCGATTTCAGTAAATAAGAAAAAAAAAAAAACCTACCCATTTAATTATTGATTCGGGTCGAGAATCATAATCATAGATACCTCCTTGAATTTGACCAGGATGCAAAACTGCACCATGTATTTATTTGACCTTCACGCGAAGCGAGAAACAATTATAGCCCCAACTAGCTGTGCCCCGCGACCTTCCTCCGCGTGAAATTTTTATAAAAATATACTTACCTATTTGAATCGGATTTTGTTAACAATTTCAATTGTTTTATTTTTTTGCTCGGATCCGTAATCCTATTTCTAAAATAAAATAACATCAGCTATCTGCCAGTAAAATCGGTTCCGTCAAAATCGGTCCAGCCCTTTCGGAGATTAGGTAGAACAAACAGAGAGACAGACAGACAGAATGAGAGATAGACCGATAGACAGAAAGAAAAATTTAAAAAAAAGAAGGTGTTTTGTTATGTACCGAATATACCTCCTACTTTCATAATTCCTAATATGCATTCAGTAAAAGCTGTTGTTTTGAAATTACAAACAGACACTTAAATTTTATTTATTTTTATAGACTTATAGAGTATACAGGGTGTAAACGGATCTTACTTTAAAAATATGTATTTAAAAAAAACTTTGACCCCCAATATCTCCGTAACTAGAAGGTTCCCAGGTATGGTCTAGAACAAAAAATGATCGCATTGACGGGGAGAACAAGTACCTTTCGGCTTCGTTAAGGGTCTTTTTACACCCTTTAGATGTAAACATAATAAAACCTTATTTCAAACAAGCTTACGTGTACGACGGCGACGACTTCGACAACATTCGCTGGATGGTGGGCGACATAGCTGTGGTAAAAGTGGAAGAACCCTTCAACTTCGAGAAACGCGTCCGGGGTTGTGAATTCATACCTACGAAAATAGCTTATAACAACGTGTCCGTTGAAAAGGAGAAGTTGAGTTCGTCTGCATCCATCGCTGGTTGGGGAGCAACCGACGCATTTAGTGACGTAAGCAAGTCATACTATAATTTTCCTAGTCGGAGAGATAGATGGCCTCAACTCAGTCTATCGCAGTCCTCAGCTGGACATAGGTCTTTCCCAAGCTGCACCATAACGCCCTGTTCTCCACCTTCTGCATCCAGTCTGATCAAGACACCTTCTTAACGTTGGTTTAGTTGGAGGGCGTACCAACACGCTTGCCGATTCGCGGTGTTCTCTCCAAGACTGCTTCACCGACTATTTTTTTTTTGTTATATGGCCACTCGCAGTTCAACTCGATAAGGTTACTGCTCAACCGGGCTATCCTGTGGTGTCCTCATAAGAATTTAAGGCCCCCAGCCAGGGCTAACAAATTAGGATATACTATTAAATGATCGCTCGATAAGGGATACCGTGGCCCTGGAACACAAAGGGCAATGAAGGGACATGGATGGGTTTTAGTCAGTAAGAGTCTGACACTCCCTCCCACTCCACCCAGAGCGGGAGAAGTCATTTGATGATTTCCCATACGTAAAAAAAAAAAAGGGCACCCCCCCGTGGGGTTCGGACCTCGGCTTAAGGCGTCATTGAGGAGAGGGTAGCTAAGGACAGGCTGGGTCGAATTATTATTATTTGGGGAATTTAAAGCTGTATGATGGACGCCAATGCTATTTTAATTATTTGTACTCATAACGCAACTGTCATATTTAATTAGTGAAGTGAACGTTTGAAATGCTATAGCAGTCAATCACTGCTGTAGTCTTTCAAACGCTCACTAGTTCAGTAGTGTGTTCTGTAGTATACGAAGGGGTTATATGTATAATGAGCAAAATGTGATTATGCTGAGGCCTATCCCTTCAGAGAAATACAGGCGTGAAGCTGTTTTGTTTTTCCCATGTACACCTACAACAGTCCACTGCTGGGCATATGCCTCTTCAACCGCACGCCACTTACCTCGATTCTCGACAAGTCTCATCCAATTGCTACCACCCACTCTGCGAAGATCGTCGCTCCACCGAGCGTGACCGGCGTCCCACCTTACGTTTGTCGATTCGTGTCTCCACTCAAGAACACGCCTGCCCCAACGGTCATCGGTTCTAAGGCTAATATGGCCGGCACTGATTTAATGCTGTCCAATTCGAGAGGGGCTCTCACTTACAATATTTTCATTAGATAAGTAGAATACCTTTACTAATTCGAGTATAATTTTCAGATGTTCGCACCTAACGCCGTAAGTACCTACATACATATCTTTAATATTACATTAGGGCTTCCAGCCGCTGCGGGGGACGCCCCGGACGTCGGGGGCCACGTGGTGGCTACCGGCCACCGTAGGGACGGGCCTGTGAACGGTGAGTAATGGGTTAGCTCACCGTCCGTCCGTCTTATGACGACAGGCCCTATCGACGGCACGTTCGTGTTCCACGCGCGCCTCAAAGAGATGTCAGCAACCAGGAAGGGGCCCGCAAGGGCCGATGCCTGCCGGGGCTGCGGGACTGTTCGAAAGAGATACCGCGGCCCTGGAACACAAAGGGCAAAGAAGGAACATGGATGGGTTTTAGTCAGTAAAAGTCTGACACTCCCTCCCACTCCACCCAGAGCGGGAGGAGTTATTTGATGATTTCCAATCCTAAAAAAAACAAAAAAAAATGGCTTAGGTTTTATAGTTAAGTCTTGCAGTAGTTTTCAGTGTCGAACTAAATTTTGTTAAAATTAAAGTGAATAAGCTAACTGGGTAGTAGGATTCATGGTCAACTCACAGTTATAAGGACTGCTGGATTAGCATCGCTTCAACTAACTCCCTCCAGGATTTTTTCTTTGAAACTCTAAACTGCAGCACTTTTGGGGGCACAGTAATGCCATCGCCTCGAATTAGAATCAGCGAGTAATTTGCTTAGGTGATGCCGGTCCGTTGAAGTTTTTAATTATAAATGTACTTTTAGCTGCATCGTTGGTCCAATGATCGCAATCGCGACTGCTCAGCATGAGGTCCCAGGTTCGATTCTTGGGTCGGGCAAATTGTTATTGGGTTTTTCCATCAGGAATGTCTCAGAAGCAGCCACGGAGTCTGGATTTGTGCCCGGTTGATAGCAATAGGCTCGCCCCTTATTACATGAGATGTAAAGATAAAGAACTAGCGAACGGGGGTATTAGGTCACCTCTGCTAATTCTTCGGGGATTACAGGCGTGATGTTATGCTATGTATGTAAGCGTTATCGCTGCACTATTCTGTAAAAGTAGTTTCAAACCTAATTTGAGATTGGGTAGAGGTACACAGAATATTTGAATGCACCTTTAAAACAACTGTTTTAAAAGTGTTTGTGGAAGAACCTTTGTGTGAATGCACCTTTAAAACAAATGTTTTTAAAGTGTTTGTGAAGGAACTGCAGTGGCCAATCTGGAAATCACTCAACCGTGTGCGGGCCCAGGTTGGCCGCTGTAGAAATAATCTGGCTAAATGGGGTATCATCGACCCGTCCTAAACACAATGTCAGTGTGGAGCTACAGGATATGCCCCACCTCCTTTCTTCCCCATCCTGCACAGCCACCTGCACCTTCCAAGATTTAAACGAAGCAAACGACAGAGCTGTGCAGGTGGCAATATACTGGTCAGGTGTTATTTGAGTCTATCGACACGCAAAGGAGAAGAAGAAGAAAAGTGTTTGTCCTGTCTGTCTGGTTAGGCCCTTCGGGGATTACAGGCGTGATGTTATGTGTTACGTGCTTTTAGTTTCATCACCATCATCGGTCGACTTACCAAGAACTATACCAAACTGATCCATCATGTTGACATGTTTGCTCTTTTGCTAGTAAATTTAAAAACATAATTCTAAAAATGTAGGCATTGGTTAGGTATAATTATTCACATGCCTAGATGTTTTTTTTGGGTTTTTGCTGAATTTATCATTGCTTTGTCATAAACACCCTAAAAATCCAGTTTCGGGTCCTGTAAGGCGCGAATTACACAGAAACGGCGTAAGGTCAGGGTGCGGCGCAGGCGTGAATTTATAAGGAAACGAAAGAACGGCGTGCCTGCGCCGCGCCGCTTGAGTGTAATTCACGACATGTCGGCTACGTTCATTTTGTATGAAAACGTTTTGAAGCGGCATCATGCCTGCGCCGCGCCTTCACCTTACGCCTTTTCTGTGTAATTCGCGCCTAACAGTTGTTTACTTCGACTAAGTAATCGGATCACTGATAAACAAGTACATACAAGCTTAAAAAGGTGCGGCACGTGGCCAGCCGGCCGGCTGCCTGCTCGCTGCCGCAGATGCGACGTGTTTACGAGTACAATGAGTGATACTAATGAGACTAGTAATGACATAAATAATTATTCTGTAAATGAGATTCGTTTGCCTGCTACCAAACACCCCGAGTAGATTTTTGCTTCACTTAGTCCCAGGGGTTCTTACTTAAGCTTGCCGATTCCGTGTCTGGTCTCCGTATGTGATGTTTAGTCACCTATCCACGGACGCACCTTCCTAGCGGCTGCTATTATTTTGCCTTTCAATGGCAGTCTCTCACAGAGTCAATTCTTACACCTAATTGCAGAAAAGACAAGGGAACTCGCATGAACTTATGGAAGCAGAAGTTCGGCTGATCTCCCGTAAGAACTGCAAGAAGCGCTGGGAGCCTCGCTACCACTACGTCATCGATGAACACATGGTCTGCTCCAGAGACATCACTGAGGATGATGCCATGAGTGCCATTTGTGCGGTCAGTACTGTTTTTATGTTCATTAGCATTTGAATTTTAGGGATATTATGAAGGAATCTCTAGCAAGACGAGATGATGGCAAGTGGAGGATAGCTGTTACCGAGTGATTTTTAAGGAATTAAAAGACAGGTGTTGGTCGTCCGGCAGCAAGATGGTCAGACGACAAACATCAGGTGGCTTTCTTTCGCAAAATGTTATTACATTATAGCCTACTAGCGACTCGCCCCGGCTTCGTACGGGTGCAATGTAGATGTAAATATAAACCTTTCTCTTGAATCACTCTGCCTATTGCTGAAAACTGCATTAAAATCCGTTGCGTAGTTTAAAAGATGTAAGCGTACAAACAGCGGGAGCGACTTTGTTTTATACGGAGTAAAGATAATAACCCCCTCAGCATATTCCTCTTTCTATTAGTGAAAACCGTAAGAAAATCTGTGAGATTACCATGCACAAACCGAACCTCTGTCCAGCGGAGAACTTCATTTATGTAGTGAGTAGTGATAGTGACGATGATGATAGTGATTATGATGATAGTGATAGTGATGATAGTGATAGTGATGATGTATGATAGTGGTGATGGGCACCTGTAAATAACCGTGTCGTGGTAGGTATAGGTATGTGAACAGCTGCATCTGAATAAACAAACGGGACAGTTTAGAGGCGCTCGTGGCTTAATAATAACGGCCGCTCGGGTCGATCTTTAGGTTAAACCGTGCTTGCCTAGGTTGGTCTGTGGATGGTTGACCGCCCATTACATACCGAGTTTCCTGAGTGCCTTGGAAAGCACGTGAAACCGTTGGTCCCGGGACTCAATTGTAGATCTTTGACTGCCGTTAGGTACTCAATGGCTCAAAAAGTCTGACAACCAGTCTTACCAAGGGGTATCGTATTACGCAGTACTAACTGGGTTGTGGAGGTCCGACAGGCAGTCGCTCCATGTAAAATACTGGTATTCAGCTGCATCCGGTTAGACTGGAAGCCGACCCCAATATAGTTGGGAAAAGGCTAGGCAGATGACAGTTTAGTGGTGTCTAAAGTCTTAGAAAAATAAATAAAACTATGCTTATCTTTTAATAGGATCGAGAAATCAACTGCAAGGAGTTGGAATACGATGCGGTCGATGAATATTCTGATGATGAAGAAAAACCTACCAGAAGAATGATGATAGAGCCAGGACAGCTGAAGGTTCAAACTGGTCATCATTACCAAGATACCAGAAGAAAGAAAGGTGTTTCTGGAGGCGGATTTTGTGAGGTAACTCTTAGATACAAACAGACATAAATTGACGCTTTTTCGTATGTGGTACGCTGTTATATAGGGTGTAAACGGACCCTTCACGAAGCCGTCAACCAAGCATTCTCTACATCAAAAAAAATGCTGGGAACAAATTTTTTTGTTCTACAGTAGGACTCAATGAAACGCACTCAGAACATTGTGCTGATCAATGGATTGAATAGTATGGGGGTCGTGGAGGTGTACAAAGTAAAAATCTTACTTTAAAGAAATGTATTAAAAAAAAAATTGTGAAAAAGTTGTAACTTTGACCCCCAATATCTCCGTAACTAGGCGGTTTCCAGGTATGGTCTAGAATAAAAAAATGATCGCATTGACGGGGAGAACAAGTGCCTTTCGGCTTCGTTAAGGGTCTTTTTACACCCTTTATTCTTCTTTGCTTCGTCTACATCATATATCTACCTGGTTACACATGCACGACTGTTGCAAGTACTGTGCCAGGTGTGTAGTACCTACAAACTTTGCATTTTGCGTTAGTTTCCACTCACATCTAATAGCCTAATTTCTTCTAAAGTTATTCGTAGGTAGTGCTATAAGTATAAAATAATCAAGATGAAGCTTAGTCGAAAGCAACCAGGAAGGGGCCCGCAAGGGCCGATGCCTGCCGGGGCTGCGGGACTGTTCGAAAGAGATACCGTGGCCCTGGAACAGAAAGGGCAAAGAAGGAAAATAGATGGTATAATTATGGTGAATTATTTGATGATATCACATTCCCATCCCAAAAAAAAAAAGTTAAGTCGAAAAACGGATTTTGACTTTTATCGAAGAAACTTAACACAACCTCGCTCAAATTAATTAAGTAAGTAGATATCTACAGAAACCCAGTTTCTGGCCTTCGTCTGAGAACCCAGGAACACACATTCAGTAGTCGCACTCGGCACTTGTGAACAAAAGTAGATAGCGATATTTAACGCAAGTGATATGTTGGATAAAAAGTTGAATGTCTCGTGGCAATAGGTCCACTACTACTGTACACCTACTTTACATCTAATTAAAATAAATAAATAGGTATGCTTTTCATACTTTACAGAATTATTTTTGTTTTAGAATGATCACGGTGGGCCTCTGATCGTGGGCCAAGGCAAGACCGCCATGGTTATAGGAGTGATGTCCGCTTGTCTCACTCGCGACACCACCAAGAAATGCTACGGACCCTTCCTCTACACCAGCGTTTACCGATACAGGAACCTCATCAGTTGTGCTATTGACAAGAATATTGGGTGCGTTCTATTTGTTTCAAGTCCAATTTTATTACTATACTGTTGCCCGCGACCTTCATCCGCGTGGCATTATTATAAAAATACTATTTTCCCCGTTTTTGCAAAATTTTTCATTGATGCTCGATTCCTTTTGGTCGTTATGTGATGTTATAAAGCATATAGCCTTCCTCAATAAATGGGCTATCCAGCCATAAAAGATTTTTTCAATTCAAACCAGTAGGTAGTTTCTGAAATTAACGCGTTCAACCAAACAAACACTTCAGCTTTAAATATTTTAATAGATTATACTAGCTACCAACTAATTATTCGTTGTTCGTGGGAACACTTTAAATATATAATAATAATTCAATTATTCATCCAAGTAACATAACTCATAGTGTTAGTACACAAGTAACAGTTTGACTTATATCTATGTTCGTAAACTTAATTATATACAAATAATACTAATAATGAAATGAACCATGGCACAAAGTTATTATGCTGCATGTCCAGTAGAAATTTTGCAGCACCGGTTAACGATAGCGCAATTCAGTCGGTCTGAGATCATTTTTAGGATGCTGCCCCGCATCCTGCGTACCAGGGATGCGCATCTCTTACGCATTACTGTATAAAAGCAATCTACGCGGGCTTCTGCAAACATCCCTGAAGCACTGACTACAGAAACGCGACAACCCCATCAGCACCCTAAACGCGTTGTTATATTGGACTCGAAGGGGGCTGTATGCCTTTAGTGTAAAATGAGCCCACATGCTACACGCGTAAAATGAAGGACAATATAAACAAAATTATGCGACTTTAACTTCTATGTTAGCACGAACAGACAGCGCCCTTCGCTCCCGTTCGATATCATTATCATCCCTGAGGTCGGCAGTCAGATTGTGCCCTAGATATTTAAATTGGTTTACTCTCTGTAGAGGAACATCGTTCAGTTTAATGGTAGGCATCTCAATTGGTACACTACTGCTGCCGGCCTCAAAGACCATAACTTCACTCTTTTTCACATTGTACACAAGTCCATGTTGTAATGCATACCTTTCGCAAATCTTCAACAGCTTGCTGAGGCCCCAGGGCAACACACTCAGCAGCACCATGTCGTCCGCGTAGCTTATATTATTTAAGCACACTCCATCTATATAGCAGCCTACCCTGGTGCTGCTGAGCTCCTCAATCAGCTCCTTCACATACAGGTTGAAGAGAGTGGGTGATGTCAATCCTCCTTGTCTCACCCCGCACTCCAACCCATACGCGTTGCCCACCTATCACTATTGACCTGGTTTCCATACCAGAACTTGACGATATTAATCAGTTCTCTTGGTAGTTTAGCATCATCTAGCTTTTTCCAAAGTATTTCATATGAAACCAGGTCAAAAGCTTTCGAGAGGTCGAGAATGAAAAGAGGTTTTCCGATCCGTATAATATTTGACCGTCTGCTTAATAATTGCGACAATCCCATTGGCCTAAATCCTAATTGATTGTCATGTGGTCTTATAAAGGGTGTAAAAAGACCCTTAACGAAGCCGAAGGGTACTTGTTCTCCCCGTTATTGTGATAATTTTTTTGTTCTAGATCATACCTGGGAACCCTCTAGTTACGGAGATATTGGGGGTCAAAGTTCCAACTTTAGTTCCGCAGATTATTCCCTACATCCAAATTTACAATCTTTTTAAAATTTTATGGTTTAGATTCTTATCTTATACACCGTGACTTTGTAGTCGTCTTACAAATGTGGTCCACTCAGTGTATCCGACATAAAATACCTCTAGTCACGATTCTTTTTTTTACCATTAATTAAGATAAAAGGATACAATGAATAATAAACAATACATTAGAATTATGAAACATCCTGTTAATAATGTTTTCATGTCAAATGGTAGAACATACCTACCCAGCGCACGATTCGAGTAGATCTTCGGTCGCAACAGGGTGTTTCAACTACGTCATGCGTCATAATAATGAATAATATTTTTATTTTGAAATTATTCAAATCTCATAAATACCTATCAATTTTTTTAATGAATGTTTTGTAATCATTGGATACATGAAGTAGGCTCCCGTTGTAAGAAGACCAAAAAGTCACGGTGTATATTTATTCTGACTCCCGATCAAACCATGGCCCTTACTTACTGCTTACTGCAGTGTCTTTTAGAGTGTACTTTAGAGAACTGTAGTACTCTTTTTAGTGCCGCTATATCACTCTCCCCATGGAGACCAGGGTCGATAGTAAAATGATTCAACAATAACTACAAGTACATTAATTTTTTTCGATCACAGATCTACATGCAGAATGGCGTTAAGGTCTTCTAAGACGCCAATGGCTGAAACTTATTTTCTTTGGCCCAAGCATAAGAAATTAAGCGCACGTGCGTTCGGGTACGTTACTTTTAAAATATTAATCTTCATCTTTTATTCATCTTTCTTACTAATAAAAAAAATTAAAATATATAAAACAATTGTAGCCACGAACAGGGTCCAAGCTACAGGCGGTCAGGGCTCCAGAGAGAGGAACCTCCTATCAATGCGTGCAGTATTAAGAAATACAACTTTCTGAATCAGGTCCCTAATCCAATTGCCTACCGAGAGCATCCTCAGGTGTTGCTCGAGGCTCTTGGCAATTAAGCCATTGGCTGACACGACTGTTGGCATAACGCTCGAGTCCTGGAACCACATGTCGACAAACTCGAAAGCCAAGTCAAGATCGAGATACTTGATATGCTTACCCTCCTCGGCTTTCAAGAGGTTCTCGTCATGCGAGACCGTTATGGCAATGGTTGGCTAGACGAGGCTGTCGAGCTCAGATTATCATACCAAAGTCATCAAGTTCTAAGTCTGTTGTTATTGGCTTCATTAAACAGATGTTCATGAAGCAAAAACTCTGAAATGATGCCTTATTGCATAAGAGCTCAATACGAACATGTTCGATACATGAATTTAATTAAAAAGTCGAGGTAAACTTGGTATAAAATAATAATTTTGCCACAAGATAAGGTTAAGAATTTCTCGTGGCGTGGCTCTTGGCGAAATAATAACATCTGCTCGAGTCAATCTTCAGATTCTATTGACCACCCAAAACATACCAAGTTTCCTCCGTGCCTCGGAAAGCACGTTAAGCGGTTGAACCTGGCTGTCATTTGTAGATCTTGGACAGTCGTTACAAGTAGTAAGTACTGACTTCTTGTAACGACTGTCAAAGATCAGATTCAGTGTCAGACCAGACCAGTCTCACCAAGGAGTATCATTACCCAATACTAACGGGGTTGTGTAGGTCAGATAGGCAGTCGCTACATGTAAAATACTGGTATTCAGCTACATCCGGTTAGACTGGAAGCCGACGATAATACAACAATGAGAGAGAAAGATTTTTTTTTTAAACTACTCTCATTGTAATTGTGTACTTATACATCTATACATGCGTTTTTTACCCCCGCCTGATTGAGGACTTGTCCGGAAAATTCCGGACGTTTGGCGGCCCTGACCTATTCCAATCTCAAAATAATTTGAATCAAGAAGTGTTAAAACCATTGTTTTTTTAACCCCCGACGCAAAAAGAGGGGTGTAACAATAAGTTTTGACCTCAATGTGTGTGTGTATGTCTGTCTCTGGCACCGTAGCTCTTAAACGAGTGAACCGATTTGGATGCAGTTTTTTTAATTTGAAAGCTAGTTTCTTGGCAATGGTTCTTAGTGGTAATGGTTCTTTTACGTTTTATCAAAATCGGTGCAGCCATTTACTAGATATGGGGGATGAAAGTGAAAGTCTTTCATGTTTTATTTTTTCGTTGGGGGTTTTAAACTTTAAATTTAATTTTAATTATTCTATCTTCTAGACACGCCGAGGTAGAAAAACCAACCGAGAAAAGGACAGAGGTGTCAGTAACACGTGGTCCAAATGCGGTATCGCCTTCTATGATATCGAATGCGACTTTGAATTCTTCTTCAGTTTAAATGTCATCAAGCGTTAAAATCATTATTAATAAAATAAATGTGATTTGGCATAACGTGTTTGAATTGTAGTATTAAATTCGGGTACTAAGCTGTATCATAGATACTATTTATGGACCATATTTACCAAAGGCTATCGGTTTAAATAGTTTTTGTATTTAGAACTTTAAGTTTGTGTGAATCAAGGTCGAAATTTAAATGACCAATAGTAGGAACCCCAGGTTAAAGACAAAGATAAACCTCGTCTTTTAATAAGGCCGATTTGTACCCCAACCCAACCCAATACATCTAAACGACCCTATGCGATTGAGAAACGCAGAAGAAGCAGCAAACTTTAAGTCCTTTTTTTAGCCTGTCCCACAGCTGGACAATAGTCCCCCCAATTCTTTCCACGAATTCTTTTCTCTGACCACCGACCAGCCCTCGCCACCGTTTTCTGATTCTATGGAGTTTAAAGTGCGTCATATCATAAACACTAAAATCACTCCAGGCTCAAATATTATTAAAAAAAACCAATTAAATGGCTTGAATCTAGTTTTAAATCATGTTTGAGTATTGAGTGACGTTCTTAATACGGGGCCTCGAATGCTCGAAAACCTGCTATAATAGGACAGAACTGTCAATGCTAGCTTCGAAGTGCACTATCAGACTCTCTTTTCCCATTCTTTTTTGTAACAGGGTACATGGAGTTTAGAAAGGGGCTTATCATACGGGAATAAATAGAAAAAAAACAGTACCTATGTACTCATATATTATAATGTTATTTTCCTGTGTTGTCTACTGTGTGTACATAAATAGTAAAATAAATAAATAAGAAAAGACTCCGTTCAAAGCCGAAGTTCTTCCAAAGTTCAATGTTGAAATTAAACCGATCGCTTATACATCAGTAAAAAAGTATAAGGAGACGATTCTATAATATTATAGCTTAGTGACTCCCGCTTTATCCCATTGAAAGGCAAGCAAGACGGCGAAAGAGCTGGAATCTCAAGGCATACAGGTCCTTGACTCCTCTGGATCTGAAGACGTGGACGGAGAGTAGGGAAGTCTTTGGTGACTAGGGCGTGGGTCAATAGATAAGGTATTCCATTGTTCAGATCCCGAAAGTCATCGATATTGATGATACAAGATGAACAAAAGTAAAAGTAATTATTAAATAAAGTTAACTCAGAGTACGAAATCAATTTATTTGCTCATTCAATTAACTTGAAAAATAATTACATTATAAGATTTCCGGATAACGTATAATTAACTGGCTCCAACAAAGCGTTGCTTTCGGTAAATTGACCAAAAAATTAACTCTCAAACTCATTTTGAACAAATAATTTTTTCGATCCTTCTCGGATCGACCCGTGAGCAATGACGAATTTTTGCTTGCTCCTGGCGACGATTTTACTAATTTTAGGTAAGTTCTTGTGAATTTTCTTCATATTTGTATTGATATTGATCTAAATATCAATACCAATATCAATATTTCATCATATTTTCCTGATCTAGGTCCAGTATTATCACAGTCAACAAAGAAAGATAAAGATAAAAAAGATGAATCAACTCAGAAGCCGCACCATTCTGAGCACGACTCCAAGAGTACCAACGATACGGCCCTGAATGAAGTGGAAGAAGAAGCAGACGAAAGCTGGAACTTCGAGAACACCAGCCACGTAGACACCAGGAGGATCCTGTTCAGCAAGAGAACCGAAAAGGGGAAAAGGCCGTACATGGTAAGTAACGGAGGGACGGTGAACAAACTGGGGAAAAAAAATTGAAATATTTTTTCAATCATCTTTTTAAAGACATGGACAACTGGAGAAATATTCGATATCAAAATAATATATTACTTATCTACAATCTACTCGTGTATCGCGGAAATTGAAATATTGATGACGTCATCATGCCATAGGTAGGTACCAATATGCTGCCACGTGTAACTTTGGCTGCTATGGGGCATTCAGATTGTACTTTGGAACCACTTACTAATTATTTTGCAGTCCCAATTGGATGAAACTGGTGCCTTTTGGCAATCGCGTTACGGAATAACGTATCAGGACGTATTATGGTCAGGCTTTTATTTGTACCATGTACTCCATATAATCTCGTTCTGTCTTTATTCATCTGTGCTTCAGAGAGCACGTCAAGCGGTCGGTCTTGCGCCTAGTAACTTAAAGTTGTATCGGAATTTCGTCCTATCGGAGTAGGGCAGAGAAAATGCTCCTGAGTCTGTGCACTGTAACAGCTCCTGCGTCAATGGCTAAATTAAGTGAAAAATAAAGGTACTACCTACCCACCGAATCGTGCTTAGCGGATATTCAAAAATCGATGAGGTCACTATGTCATAACCACCAATATGCTGCCACGTGTACAACACAAACGTGATTTCTCAAAAATCATGTTTCGGAATATCCTGAATCATTACTGTGTCAAGCCTGTATTGACATTGTTTCCACTACGCAGGTATACCTCCAACTAACTAAAGAATCTGCCAAAGCCCATAAATACCGCGGCTGGCTATGCGGTGGAGTCATCGTTGACCCCTACTACGTGCTGACATCAGCAGCATGTGTCGAAGATGCTGACCGGTTCTACATCGTCTCTGGCACCACCAAATTTGTTGACAGCTTCGATTATAAGAGCGACGAGTGCATCTGCAAACATCGCCGCAAAGTTGTATGGAAATGTATCCCTAAGAGTAAGTTTTTCATTCACCAAAAATCTATAAAAAAATACTTGTTTGGAACCATGTTTTATAGATCATAAAATACACTATTAACGTTCCCTATTTTTTAGACTACAAGTTCGACTTCCAAGACAGCATCAAATGGTCATCGAACGACATCGCTATAGTCAAAGTAGATAAAGCTTTCAAACTCGGTGTCCAGGAGAAGGGATGCGAATTCGCCGCTAGCTGCATTCAGTATAACAACATTAGTAGGGACATGGAGAAGCCAGGAACTAGAGGATGGATCGCTGGGTGGGGAAGCGGCAATAACTTCAGAGAGGTAAGGTTTCAATTTAAAGGCAAGACTAACGGCTTGGCCACGAGCTACACGGGCAAGTGACACGCGAGTTGCGACAGCTATTGCGGGGAAAACAAATGAAAGAAGTTATTTAGAGCATGCATGAGTCACCACGACGCGCAACGCGACTAAACTCACGCGAAGGAAACAACTGAAACGTGCGGTTGTCTTTTGACGTTAGTAGCATCGCATGAGGTCCTGGTGTTACCGCCTAATAAACTGATTTAATTTTTTCCTAGGGTGTATACCGGCGTCAAGGGCAACACATACCCAAGAACAGCAGATGCCTGCAAGAAGCCAAAGTCTGCATTATGGACAACGAACAATGCGCTAAGAAATGGGCTCAAAGGTTCAGGGAAATTATTACACAGTACATGATCTGCACAAAAGATGTAATGAAGAGGCTGAGTGAGCTTTGCGAGGTAAGTAACACAGTAAAGAACACTAAAAGAGATGTACCAAAAAACCTAACTTATAAACACTTTACTAGCGCTGATTGTAAGCTCAATGGTTTTCCGAAAGTAAGTACAAAACATAAAGCAGAAAACAGTAAGAATGACATCATTCTGAATGCCGAAAAAAATCTTCGGAATTCGGTCGACTCCTTTTAAGAGGTCTGTGTCCCAATAGTGTAGATTATGCTAAACCAACACACCCAGCCCTGGAAGGATCGACCATCTGAATAAGGTACAGACTGGTGGCGAAAAAGGTATTGTGGCGCAGCTTGGGAGAAACCTTCGTCCAGGCCGACTGCGATTGGCTGAGTCGATTAATTGAAACTAAACTAGTCCTTTATAATTTTTTAGAAAAAATACGCCAACTGCACAGATGTAGAATCCAGAAGACAAACTGAGGTCGAAACACCAACTAAGACCCTCAACGTAGACTTGGGCAGACATTTGAAGGACCCTGATGACTACACAGCGAGAAGGTCTTCCATGCAAGGAGGTTTCTGTGAGGTTAGTAGTTTTCAGATTTTGTACATTTAGAAAAAAACGTGTTGCTCCGACCCCAAGTAGGTCGCGTATCTGGCAGAATATTTTCATAGAATTTCTTTTTTATGTGGGAGTAGTGTTTTTTTCTGAAATTCGGGATATTGAAAGAGAGGGCTCTTTCAATATTCAGAATTTAACACACCTCTCCCCCATCGCGCAGCTACCCCAAGCACCATCTCAGTAAGCGGTACGCTTGTAGATATTGGTGTCTTAAATTAGGAGGTGCGGGAACGAAATGAACGAATAAAACGAATATGAAATGCTGGAAAGTTTTTAACGTGGATCATGATTTAAGGTGGCTGGATTTAGAAGTCCGGGAGTGTGTATGACTATATTGTTCCTAATTTTCAGAATGACCACGGCGGACCCCTGATAGTGCGATACCAAGGAAAAGAGAGGGTGATTGGAGTTATATCAGCTTGCAAAATTGACCCTAAAACTCACAGCTGTCATGGACCCTTCTTGTATACTTCAATCTATAGAAACCGTCAGTTTATATCTTGTGCTATTCACAAGGATGTCGAGTAAGTATTTTGAAGTTTTTTACATTGCTGAGCCCCGTATGCACAGGTTAGTTGAGAAGTAATTGCTTATTGACGGGGGTGTCCCGAAACATCACAATATTATGCTGCTATAAAAATGGCAACTGTTTGTGTTGCCAGCTAGCTATGTGTCAGTGTTGCCAGCAACGATTTAATATTTCAAGTTGCTGAAAAAAAGTTTAGTAATATTTGTTTTCAATGTGCATATATTTAATTGAAAATACGGGCATTTCAGGTTGTAAAAGATATTTTTTGGTAGTTAGATTTAAACACGTATGTGTCTGTGTTTAGGGAGAACTGCAGGAGAGTGTTCCGGTCAGGTATAACTCACGAAGAATGGTCCGTTTCTTGGGATAATGTGGAGTAAGTATTTGCTAATAAGTTCTTGTGGTTTCTATTACATTCAGTATCTAATCTGTTGACATTCGTTTTTCAGCGAGAGCGGTGAAACTAATCAAGATGCTAATGGGTGAATTCATCATTTTTTTTTTTAGAATGTTCTGTATTTATAGCTGAGCGGTTGATAGGTTTCTAAGAAATAATGAACTTCATTCTTTTTTCTGATTTCAGAGACGACAAAGCCGAAGCGCCAGAAAGGTTTGAATAAAATGTTTAGGTTTATAATTTTCATGTATTCCTGAAAAAGATAACCGATATCAATCATATTTTCTCTTGTTGCAGTGTTGATGGTGAAGTTTCAAGCGCGAGGTTAGATATTGTATTAATATTAATACGATTACAAAAAAATATATATATATAACAGTCAAAACTTATCATAATTTATCATTCACAGCGAAGAAAATGGAGAGAAGAGCGCCCTGAGAACGCTTGAGTATACATAAACTATTTTTAAATTAACTTGATACCAATTTGCAATCAATTCAGAATTAAAATATTTTAATATTATTAAAAAAAAAATAGCCTTGAATGTCTCTCTCACCACCACGAACAATTTAATCAATCATATTTTTTATAACAGCGAAAGTAAAGCTAAGAAACCGAAAGAGAAAAATGATGAGTCAGATCCGGGAACTGGAGAGGAAAAAGTAACCACCGAAAAAGCAGCAAGCGATGCAAATACCAAAGAGCCAACAACCGAAAAAGCAGAAAAACATAAAAACAAGAAGTCTAAGAAACATAAAGCCAGGGCAGCGGAAGCAAAAGAGGATTCGGGTGATATTGAAGTAAGAAGAAGTAAGAAAAAGGACCCCGTCTCTTACGAGTCCAGTAAAGACGAGAATGTAAATGAACCAGAGGATTAGGTCCTGGGTCAATATACCTTGTAAGATAAATATAAAAATTGTGTTTCATTCTAGTAAAAGATTGTCCTCAAAGTGTGGTAAATTTGAAATAAAGTCTGTAAAAAGACCCTTAACGAAGCCGAAAGGCACTTGTTCTCCCCGCTACTGGGATCATTTTTTTGTTCTAGACCATACCTGGGAACCTTTTAGTTACGGAGTTATTGGGGTCCAAAGTTCCAACTTTTTCACAAGTTTTTTTTTAATACAAATTTTTAATGTTATAACTTTACTTCAAATACCTTCATGACCCGTTCACTATTAAAAGCATCAATCAGCACTAAGTTTTGAGTGCGTTAAATTGAGTTTTGCCGTAACACGTGATTTTTCACCCCAAAAAAAAAAGTTGTTTCACAGCAATAATTTTTGCGTAAAGTTACTTAATTTGATGTACAGAAAGCTTGGTTTGTGGCTTCGTGAAGGGTCTGTTTACACCCTGTATACATACAACACGCCGCCAGTTACAATTCTAACAAACTACTCTTACTTCTTATATGTTTATACATCTGGTCGTATCTGATATAATGACATGACTTCACAAAAAAGGTTTGTGAAGTCATGTCTCTAGGAATTGAAATTAGCGCAATTGAAAACGTGGCTGTTTTGCTAGCTAACTAGCCCCATGCTGCAGTTCACACACAGTTCATCCCCTCCTCCCCCGAATATAAATCCTGGCTACGCCCTGCTAAGTAAATATAAAAATTGGCTTGTGTTCGCGCTTCTTCAAAGCTTAACAACCTCTATGAAAAAATTTCTTCATAAACCCAGAGGTCCACGAAAAATGTAGGTATCTTGCCCACATCATCACGCATGGTTTATCCTACTTCTATTACAAATGTCCCGGTCGGCGTTTCAGCATTTATGGCATTTAGAAAATCTGTCATTTTTTTTTTTTGGCATTTGTAATGTGATATATAGAAAATTTTTGATTTAGTATTTTTTTTTTGACATTGGAATTTAATTGTTTTGTTTCACAACAGCAACCCTGTTTATTTGGGAGCCACACTAGATCGCTCACTCACCTACAACATCACTGCATTAGGTAAGACCAAGCTTAAGGTTGGCGCTCGCAACAACTTATTACGTCGGCTAACATCCACCGCCTGGGGCGCTTCCGCACATGTTCTTCGGACTTCTGGCTTAGCTCTCTGCTTCTCGGCTGGCGAATTTGCATGCCCAGTGTGGCATCGATGTGACTGCTGTGCCTCAAAGAGATGAGCCATAGTTTGGCTCATCTCCTATCCTGCACTATGTGTGGTTCCACGTGCACTTTGAGGGACCTGTCCGAGGCTATACCAACGCTGTCGAGGTGGCAGAGTTTTGGATAAAACTAATTTAATTTTTTTTAAAGGGGAAATCATCGACACGACGAAGAAGACTGATATTGTCACAAAATTTCCATGCCGAATTTAGCAGGCGGAATATGAAGAACTATTGTGTATGTTATAAAATCCGTAAAATACCATATTTCAGGCATATAAATGAATCTGAATCTGGTGCGTAGTCTAGCAGTCAGCTGATTTAGGGATAAGAGGATATTAATACAATTGTGCTGTTTCACCATCTAGAATCCGCATCCGATTAAACTAGAAGCCGACCTCTACATATTTTGAAATAAGCTAGGCAGATGATGATAGGATTAATACACATATTTTCTTGTATTGAATAGGACGTAACAGTTTATTTTTGTCATAAATCTAAACTTTTATATTACAAAATTAAAAGTTTCAGTCCCCGTTATATAACTTTTATCACATAACTCACGCGTCGATCTTGCCAGATCTTTTAGTCCATTTCAATAAGTAACTTCATAGTAAGGCAGAACATGAATTCCTTGTTAGCTTTGCAATCTTTCTCTGGATTCTTGTAAAGAGTCAAAAAGGCTTGGTATCTGCCAGCAGTGTTGCTGTTCATTGGCAAATCATCGGTGTCCACTATGAAGTCTTTGACTGGGTAGTCGTCCTGTGGGAGAAATTAGTGAAAGTCGAGAGTTTGGAAGATCATTTTAGAATTATAAGGTGTGGTTAATCAAAAACTTCGAGGGGGAGAAGGGGGGGTAGGTACACAGAGAGTTCAAAAAGCACGTATTCTCCTGCTACTGTGCTATACCTGCCTACGTAAGTTGAATATTAATGATTGAATGTATTGTCCACACAAACATTCCGGAACAAAATATCTGAATAGTGGTAAAAACCGCATCCAAATCTAGTAGAAAAGACAGAAATGAGAAGCGACATCGTTTTATCCCATGTATAGGTTCGTTTTTAAGAAAATCACGCTCACGAATTTTTCAGAAATATTCATGGATGATACTATAGCGGCACTACAAAAAGTACTACAGCAACAAAATACAAAATGTACGAAAGCGCCATCTATGAAACGTAATGAAGAATAAATCTAAATCGCGCTGTTAAAGTTATCCGTAGAGAAACCCGTCAACAACTATCGGGCAGTAGCCAGTAGCCCACCAGACACAACACCCGTCTGGTCGGCGAATCCTCCCTTTTCTTCATACCCCTAAAATACTTACAAATAGTAAACCTTACTAAAGTAGCAGTTTTTGGAAACATAAATGACGAGGTGTCAAAGAATATAAGACGCTTGCTATACATACCGCTTCAAAAGGACACTCGTCAGGAATCCCAAAGTACTTCAAATAGGCATAATAGTCGCTTTCTGGCCCCTTTGCAACCTCACCGCAAAGGTCACAAATCTCATGCGTGAACATTATCTCGTACTTTCCAGATGCTTCCTTTTGCAGAATTATTTCTAACTGAAAAACTGTTAAATTGGTATTGGGATTTCTTGATGAAGGAATAGGAATATTGTCATCGTCATTGGTCACCCGAATGATGTCTTCTGCTGGTCAAAGGCCTGTCCCAAGCATCGCCACGATAATGTCCCACAACTTTTCGTATACTTTTATACATGGTGGAAGAGACACAGACGCAAAAACGGTTAGCAGTTAAGAAAAAACAGCTGTTCCTGTTTTTTTAATAACCGATGTGTAACTTCTATATATGTATGTATATGTTTGTATTCTATGTATGTACTTAAAACGTGGTAGCCGATTTCGCGTCGGTGTCCGTTCCGTCCGCCCCGTATCATCAGTTATTCACATCTCGGGCACATTTTACCTCATTCAGATGCACTAAATTACTTGATTAAGGTATCCAAATAAGGTCATTGGTTCATCTAGCTGGTCCCATGTTACGCTTGCCAATACGCGCTCCACTCCAGGACTCATTTGCTGCATCGGCCATCGGTCCTTCGACAGGCATGGTCGGCCCGCTGCTGCCACTTAAGCTTACTATGCGGTCACTTCTGTTCCGGTTAATACGTCATTTCGGATTTTATGCTTCATTTTTTAGAAGAAACTGGACATAGCCCGCTCCCTGAATGGTGCTTAGGTAGAATATGAAAGACAGGAAGCAAGGTTTTGTGACGAACCTTGACTTTTGATCAGCAGTGGACTGTGATAGAAGGACTTGATTGATCTGAATAATAAAAGTTATCGAATCAGGCGTTCCTTTATATACTCGTATCTGTTACAGCTAAAAGTCGAAGTAAGGATACACCTAGTTCTAGCCGGCTATACCTAGGTGCGGCCGGTAGCTATCCTTTTTATTGCTAGGACACACCGACCAAATGGATTAGGTTAGGTTAGGTTAAAACTGTGACCAAACGCGCGCGAGCCGAGCGAGCTCAACGAGCGGTGCCGCGGCAGCGGCCGGCGAGCGCTACATCCAAATTGGTTGCATTATAGCAAACTGTAACCGGCCGCACCTAGGTATAGCCGGCTAGAACTAGGTATACCTTACTTCGGCTTTTAGCCGTAACATATCCACGACATTAATGCTATTAAAAATATTTATTGTTAATTCCGCGAAAAATATCCTGGCTTAATAATTTTCGTGGCATGGCACAGGTGCATGGCATGCTAATTTTCGCTTTTCCTACCTGTGCATATTTTTACGGGTAAGGTTGTGCTCCATCCTTCATCCAAGACTGGATCTGTTTCGGGGAAATTTTGCATAACATTTTATCTTTAAAGCTTAAAAAACGCTCACCATGGTATCAGACCCGACGGCTTGCAAGAACTTGACGTGTCCGGACATGAAGGCGATGGTCTCGTTGTAGCGCCCCACTGTCACTTCCGATGTATCCACGAATAATAAACTCTCTTCGTCGCAGCCTTCCATTTGAGAGTCTATGTTCACTACATAATTCTTTGGAAAGGAATTTCATTAAAGCAATTTTAATATTGGTAAGGGTGAAATCGAATTTATAGGTACGCACAGTTTATCATTTTACATGACATCACGCCTGTAATCCCCGAAGGGCTTGGCAGAGGTGCACCTAATAGTACACCCATATTATGCTGATCTCTGTTGCTGCTACTGAGAAATACCTGACAGAAAACCTCATGTAATTTTGCCCGACCTGGGAATCGAACCCAGAACCTCATACTCAGCAGTCACGCTTGCGACCACTAGAGCATCGAGGCAGCAATCATTTTCTAGTATCAATTTCCTATTCTGTCACATACAATTGCTACTCACAAATGCGAATGAATGCGATTGCTTGTGACCGGACTTCTCGCTCCACCAAATCGCTTCTCAAATTTCAAATTTCTCGCAAATGACGTCTTTACGTGACAGAAAGGCTCAGAACTACTCGAAAAAGCCGCCGCACCGATCCGATGTAAATGTGATTTCACCCTAAGAAAAGTGTGGCCGAATGCTTCATTGGCCCTGGTTGGAGTTCGATACCACAGAAAAGGCTGTGTTACTAAAGTTTCCCATTAGGAGTATCTCAGCTTTCTGCAGACTAGGTTACATATCGGGTTTGCTCCGTGTCTCGGAAAGCATGTTTAAGCCGTTGGTCCCGGCTGTCATTTGTAGATTTTTGACAGTCGTGTTAGGTAGTCAAGTACCCTGAAAGTCTTACAACCAGTCTTTCCAAGGGGTATCGTATTACACAATACTAACTGGGTTGTGGAGGTCAGACAGGCAGTCGTTCCATGTAAAATACTGGTATGGGGTCGTCCATTAATCACGTGAAGCTAGAAAAGGGGGGAGGGGGCGGAAAAATCACGAAATATCTTTAGGGGGGAGGGAGGAGTGTAGAGAAAAATCACATGTATTTATTTTTTCTTTGAACGCGCGATTTCTAAACTGAAAAGCGGTGCGTGACCTTGATATTTTTATCAACGGTGCTTAATTTTCCTGAATTAAATTAGATTTTACTTGTAAACCTGTATTTAAAGATAATATTCTGAATTTGTTGTAAGATACTTTGTACCAAAAAAATACACGAGATTTTGGGTAGGGGGACGGGTAGTCTAAAACCTCACCACGTATCACCAAGGGGGAGGGGGTTAAAAAGTTGTTAAAAAACATCGCTTGATTAATGAACGACCCCTATTCAGTTGCACCCGGTTAGACTGGAAGCCGACCTCATATAGCAGGAAAAAGGCTAGGCATATGATGAGTTGATGATTGTGGGGACTAGGTTTTAGGCAGGTTAGGTTTTAAGCAACATTGCATACACGGGACTTAAATGTGATGGACTTCTGTCTATCTTTCTGGAGATACAGGCATTTTGTTAATGATGAAAACTACAATAACTATGTCTCCGATCCAGTGACTGAACCCGAGACCACTTTCTTGGCAATCACTCTCATAGATTAATATACATAGGGCCTGTTTCACCACCTGTGATTAAGTTCCCGTTAACTTACTTGGCAGATAAATTCATACAAATTCTGTTCCATTTTTGAAATTATTCGGTAAGTAGTGGCTATTCGGAAATCTTGAAATAGGCCCTTAGTTATTCTCGCGACTACTTAAAAAGAAATAAACATAACAAAACTTACCACCTCAGGCGATTGACCAGTACAAAACCGTATCAAATAGATCAGTATAATAGGAATCATTACGGCAGCTCATCAAAATCTTTCAGTGCAAAATGAGCTGCATTGTTCCCTGCTGTATTTAATATATCGTTGAAATCGCGTGCCCCATCAGATAGGGCCGGACGTGTCACTTTATTTGTATACAGTGATAGGCCCACACGGAAAGTGTTTTTTAAACATATTATAAGTTGTTAATTAGGTAGGCTTGTTGTTGTATCGTGTAATTATGTAGTACCTATAGTTATCTGGAAAGGTTTTGTATTTGTAGGGAAAAGTGTGTGTGTGACATTTAAATAATGGGTGTAAAAAGACTCTTAACGAAGCCCAAAGGCACTTGTTCTCCCCGTCATTGCGATAATTTGTTTGTTCTGGAGTATACCTGGGAACCTTCTAGTTACGGAGATATTGGAGGAAAAACATTTTCAAAAATTTAAGACCTAACATAACTTGGCATACTATTGTTTCTCCTAATTATATTTTCGCACATTATTTAACCATAAAAGCTTACGCTTATTTTTTTTGCATAATTTCTCGAAGCATAATAATGATTAAGCATAACATTCTAAAGCATGCATTTATTTACTCATAATGATATTAAAACATATTTTTTAAAGGTATAACGAAGAAGCATAATAATTAACTCTAATTCAAATTTTTTAAAAGTAGAACCATCGTATCGCAGAACATTCACAGTCAGAGTCGCCTTTTGGCATACATTTCATATCGATAGTCATTAAACGGCAGAAAATCAATCTATCAAAACATTGATCATTATAAAACAGTTGATTGTGAACATTTTATGTGGTTTTTATTTCCCTGTAAGAAGCATGCAAACAAGCATACACCATGCACATCATGCAAGCAAGCATGCAGCATGCAAGCGAACATGCAGCATGCAAGCAAGTATGCAGCATGCAAGCGAGCATGCAACATGCAGCAGGCATGGTTTCTTTCACGGCTCCGGCGCTGCGGAGCTCCGGCAGTCCCACGCGAGCTTATCGTCGCAGCATGTTTTTACGCTCACCACCAGCTCCTCAGCTGGCGGGCTAAATTACACTATAGGGGTAGTGCAGACAAGACTACGAGTAGTCGGTTTTGCAGCGATTCGATTCTGTCACTAACTTTTGTAGCACTACATATTGAATTTTTAAGACAATATTTTAATTTTAACTACGCTAATGGTCAGTATGCCTAGTAACATTTTGCGAATTAAATTTTTGTCAATACAAATTAGTCTACAAGATAATTATGCCAACATAAATTGCATGCCAAAAAAAAATATGGCAAAGATTTATTATGCCAAAACAAATTAGTGTACAAGATACTTATGCCAACATAAACTGTATGCCAAAAAAAACTATGGCACAGTATTATTATGGCAAAAAAAAATATACCAAAATAGTTATGAAAAGTATATTAGGAAAAAAACCATTATACAAAAAGAAGGGATCCCAAAAAAAAACTACCTACACGGTCAAAATGTATGCAACAGCTATTTATTTTTGCGCCGGCACCGGCAGTATTATTTCCAGAGGGGTGCATCTTCAGTACCATAAAAAATTCTCAACATTTTTTGCAGTACACCGTACTTTTTGCAGTATCAGATATGTTAGATTTTCCTTTGTCAATTCATACAAGGAGTTATTTTGTTGATTTTTGTAGAAAAGCATATCAATCGAAAAAAATAGGATTCAGGAGCGAGCGTAGCGAGCTTGAAAATTTTAGCGCCCACCTCGATCTTGATAGGTTTTATTATAGAAATAGGGCTAATTCTGCCTATTTATAAAGAAAACTTTATGAACGCAAAGGATATAAGATATCTGAGAGAGCGAAGCGAGCTCGGATAATTTAGGATATTCACGGATAAATTAGGTTATTTTTGTTCATAAAAAATAAACGAGAATAGGCGTACGAGCGAGCGAAGCAGGCTCGAACAATTTTGCTTTCCGCCTCGGATAGATTGATTTCTCTATTGTTGCCCGAGATTTCGCACCCTCCCCCTGCCTACGGGCCTGATGATGGAAGACACGAGGCGTAATCGCGCTGTGCATGCTATGTACACAGGAAACAACTAGAGGACACTTTTGTTGACAAGGTGATAAACAAATTTCGACAGTACGTCGCCTGAGTGCTAGATTGTCCAAATGACCATTGACCAAATTTTTCACTAGACAGGTTTTTAAGTTTATTTTTGTAATGCATGCGTAGGCGACCAATTACTTAATAATGACTATGTTTATAATGATAAGTGGAATCAAAAACTACTTCTTCAAAATCAAAATATGATGACGTTTCGTTTATTTTTAAGTTTAAAAATGGAGGTTGAACAAAATACCACCAACAAAATTACGAATGTGGACTTAGAACAAAACTGCATTGCACTTAACACAAATTGCAAAATAATCCGTCAGTGCTTCTTTGTTCAAGCTACCACTTCAAGGTACAGGATGCGCTTACATCAAGCCTATAGCGAGCTGTGATTGGCTATATAGCTGGAGGTTGACCAAACAAGTACGCAATAACGAAATCGTGGAGGTTGGATTATTAAGCAGGGAATTTATATTTTTTCGCTGTGAACAAAAAAACTTTAAACTTAAAAAACTGCCCTTTTGTTTGGGAAAATAAACCTTTTCGTTAGTGTAATAAAATCGATTTCTGTCCGTTAATCATCCTGCATTTATAACTCATTTTTGGTCAAAATGGTCGGTTGAACAATCTAGCACTCGGGCGACGAGTAACTTAGATGCCTTTAGTTTTTATTCACACAATACAAAAAAAAAACTATATCTTTTCTGTATAATTTCTTTCCCGACTTCTTTCCTGTCGGTGCCCATGTCGACAGTAATGCAACAATGTGTCTCTAAAGGTTGCCTGATGAGATTAGGTCGAATCCCACCTACAATTTCCATACAATGTGAAGCTAAGTAAGTATATGTGTGTAGTTTAGCAGTGAGCTGCTATGGAGCAGCGATTGATTTATCATATACTAGCTGTCGCCCGTGACCTTCGTCCGCGTGAGATTATTATAAAAATATTACGTCCCTATTTGAACCGGATTTTGTTAAGAATTTTAAGGGTTTTAATTTTGCACGTATCCCTCTTCCTTTCTGCTTATAACATCAGCTATCCGCCAGTGAAAATCCCGTCAATATCGGCACAGCCGTTCCGGAGATTAGCCGGAACAAACAGACGTGCAGACCGACAGACGGACAGACAAAAGTTTAATACTTATGTAATGTTTTGTGTTATAAGTACGGTAAGTACCGTATATACTTGCATATGCATTCACATTGACACTTCAATTTCCTTTATTTGTATAGATTGATTTAGGGATAAGGGGTTATAATGCACCTGTGTTGTTGCCATGTAAACTCCGCATCCGGTTAAACTTGAAGCCGACCTCGACATAGTTGGGAATAGGCTAGGCAGATGATGATAGGAATAATACACATATTTAGTACACTGTTTATTATCAAAAATCTTATATCTTATCCTCGTTTTACAACTTTTAATTATATTATTCACGCGTAGAACTCACCACAGCCAAGAGTATCTAGATTTTAGACCATTTCAATAATAAACTTCAAAGTCAGGCAGAACAAGAATTCCTTGTTAGTCTTGCAATCTTTCTCTGGGTTCTTGTAAAGACTCATGAAGGCTTGGTATCTACCAGCAGTGTTGCAATTCAGTGGCAAATCTTCGGTGTCCACTACGAAGTCGTTTATTGGATAGCCGCCCTGTGTGAAGTACAATCGATATTAGTGAAAGTAGAGTGTTCGGAAGATCATTTTACAATTATAAGGTTTGGTAAATGAAAAACTGCGAGGGGGCGTACGCTGAGATTTTTATAATGGGTGTAAAACTCCCTTATCGACGCCGAGAAGTGCTTATTCTTACCGTCATTGCGATCATTCCTTTGCACTGGACGGGTTTGACGCAGAATGTGCACTTCTCAAAATGTGCACAAAGAAACTACTGTTATCGTGCTAAAAATGGTGCAAAATAATTAAAAAAAAAAATAGATAATTATAGATCACAGATAATTATAGACACTCATTTTGAGTAGTGCTCAGTTTGATAAGTGCTCATTTTGAGAAGTGATATTTTGAGAAGTGCACATTTTGCGTCAAGTGCACATTTTGCGAAGTGCATATTCTGCGTCAAACCCCACTGGAAAATACCTGGGAACGTTCTAGTCACGGAGATATTGAAGGTCAAAGTTCCAACTTTCTTAACGGTAAAAAACGTTGTGACAACGTTTTGAGTGTCTTACATTGAGCGCTATCGTAAACCGTGAGTTTTTACAAAAAAAAAAGTCGTTTCTTAGCGCAGCAATTTTTGCGCAGTGTTACTTACTTTGATCTACAGAATGCTTGGTAGACGGCTTTGTGATGAGTTCTTTTACACCCTGTATATCACAAAGAACCCGGCCCTATTTCGCATGGGTATAATTATCTGAGGCGCCATGTCAAATCTTTGAGATTCTGTGCTAGACCTACCTAAAGAAATTGAATATTAATGATCGAATACATATTTCCTGCTGGGCAAAGGCCTCCCCCATAGCCGTCATTGTTCTCTTCGTGCAGTTTTCTCCGACCAATGTCGCACAATCTGACTGCTGGGTTGAAGTGGGATTGGGCGGCCATGTCTGTAGAATGCTTCAGGACCGATGGGCTAGAGTCGTCTCGTCTCGTCTCGCAGTGGGTGGCAGACAGGCGTCGTCGCCGAAATAGGGCCAGAAAAGCTGGCGTGACGACTTAGAGGCGTTTGAGCGAATGTATTATACACACAAAAAATCCGGAACAAAATATCTGAATGGTTTTAAACACCGCATCAAAATCTAGTAGAGAAGAACTCGCTAAAAGTCTCTTTACGAGAGACGAGGTGTAAAAGAATAATAAGACGCTTGATTGCATACATACCACTTCAAAAGGACACTCGTCAGGAATCGTGAAGTATTTCATGTATGTGTAATAGTCGCTTTCTGGACCCTTTGCCACCTCACTGCAGAGTTCGCAAATCTCATGCGTGCCTATTGTCTCGTACTTTCCAGATATTTCCTTTTGCACGATTAATTCTATCTGAAAAACTATTAATTTAGTTGTCTGACAGTGTCAGTACTTTATGCGGCCTACCAAAATTTCTCTTCGTTGTTTTCGATGATTCGTTGAGCTCCTTAAGTTCAAAGTTGAGCTACACGATTGCTAAAAAATGGGTACCCAGAAATGTCCACTCAAAATGTGGTTCTGTCCCAAAACACTATCTCAGACACTAACGTGCGTGGCCCTTATAGTCCAGTCATTTAAGCTTAAATTAGGTAAGAATCTCGGAATTCGAGATACCCAGCTGTAAGTCTGTAAATACTTGTATATTGACACCCTAAAAGTTGTCTCAAAACCTACATATGGTAGGGTGTAAGCAACTATTAAATTTCAAGGTCAAAGTTCACAAAAATCGCTTTTTTGCGCTTTTTTTGGAAATATCTCATTTTTATTATAATAAATATAATTTTTATTGATAATATTTATTATCAATATTGTAGAATACAAAATTCTCTACAAATTTTGTTTACAAATTTTTTTTATACGATGAACCGTTCTCGAGATAGAGGGCGGAGAGCGCGCGGTCACAGCATCACTTCAGGTCAACCGGTGCCTCCGGTCGAAAACGCGCCATATATAGTTGATGAACTATCGATAAATCAATGATTATAAATGTTTGTCAATTTTTATTAACTATTATATTATATTTTATCATTTTCTTCATGCATTAAATCTTCATTAAAACCTTATTGGCAGTCTATAATGCTCCGAAATCTGTGAAAAGTCTCGATCATCTTCGTTATATGCATTACGTCAAGTCTAAAAAACTTAATAAACCTGTGCAGCTTTCAAATATTCCACCAACAAGTGCAGCTGCTCATCAACATTTCAACCGTGTATATTATCAAGTTCAAACCTGGTTAGGACATGATTTGCAACCCCAAGTATGGGGTTGGGCAATGCGAAACGATTTTCTGGAGCCTATCATGACAATTTTACCACCTGCTCCAGAAGATTTGCTAAATACAAGTTTCTGCAACTGCAAGAGTGGTTGTGGTTCGCGATGCGGATGCAGGAAAGCGAGCTCGCAATGCTCTTTAGCTTGTGGCCAATGTAATAGGCAAGCTTGTCTCAATGCTCTACCATATCAGACCGACATTAACTAAGATGGAACCTATTCTACTGCAATAATTTGTTAAGTTAGTACCTATGAAAAAGAGTACAGATATATCACCCATTTGTTTCTTTGTTATAAGCTTTTATTTTATATTTCGTATACCAGAAATGGTCAATATGAGGATTCTTGCTGTTATATTATGTAATGTAACATTTATATACACCAACTACTAACCCATATTTTACTAATAAATTATTTGATTTGATTTGACCCCGAAATCATGGAAGAACTTGAGACAAATGTCGTTGAAGACGATAATGAAGACCAGTTTGAAATTTACCAGCAGCCAGAAGACGACGATGAAGAGGAAGAAGATGATTAAAATTATAAATTGTAGTTTTTGTATCCTTTATTCCATTTTTTTACTTTCAATAAAAATAAACGTATTGAATGATATTTTTTAATAAAAATATTAATTCATAATTTATTTGTTTTTTTTTTCATCATGTAAGAAGTTATTACTTACTATTAATTAGGTTAAAAATCAAATATAATTCCTATATTTTCATTAACAATTCTGCAATTACAAGGGCAGGTAAGTGTTGTTAAATAAATTAATACTGAATAAAAAGTGGATAGGTTAGGAAAAAAATGATAAAATATAATTATAATAGTTAATAAAAATTGACAAATATTTATAATCATTGATTTATCGATACTTCATCAACAATATATGGCGCGTTTTCGACCGGAGGCACCGGTTGACCTGAAGTGATGCTGTGACCGCGCGCTCTCCGCCCTCTATCTCGAAAACGGTTCATCGTATAAAAAATTTTTGTAAACAAAATTTGTAGAGAATTTTGTATTCTACAATATTGATAATAAATATTATCAATAAAAATTATATTTATTATAATAAAAATGAGATATTTCCAAAAAAAGCGCAAAAAACCGATTTTTGAGAACTTTGACCTTGAAATTTAATAGTTGCTTACACCCTACCATATGTAGGTTTTGAGACAACTTTTAGGGTGTCAATATACAAGTATTTACAGAGTTACAGCTGGGTATCTCGAATTCCGAGGTGAACTTACTATAATGACTGGACTATTATATTATGACATGTCCAGGTTATGAGACTGTGACCACTAAGTTTGTGTTGGTGTTAGACAGATTTAACTGTCATTATTGTTGATCTTTGACAGTCGTTACGGGTATTCGGAAATCCGTAATCTGACATCCAGTCTTCCCAAATAATATCGTATTACCATGCTCCTGGGTTGTTGAGGTCACATAGCATCAGCATTCAGCTGTATCCGGTAAGATTGAAAGTCAACTCAGGCAAAAGGCTGGGCAGATAAATTCAAGACTCACCATCGTACCAGCTCCGACGGGTTGCAATAACTCGACTTGTCCGAACATGTAGGCGATGGTCTCGTTGTATCGTTCCACGGTCACTCCCGATACATCCAAGAATAATGAGCTCTCTTCGTCACAGCATTCCAGTTGAGAGTCCATGTTCACGACATAGATCTTTGCAAGAGAATTTTATAAAAGCTATTTAACAAAATAAGTAGATAATACAAGGTATATGTAACTGATTGCCTCGTTGGTCTAGTGGTCGCAAGCGCGACTGCTAAGCATGAGGTCCTGGGTTCGACTCCCAGGTTGGGCATGTTATTTGGTGTTTCCATTAGGATTTGTCAGCGACAACGGATTCTGGATTTTTGCCCGGTTGACGGCGTTGGATTTGCCCTTATTACACGGGGCTTTAACAATGGGGAGAACTATTAGGTACACCTCTGCCTAACCCTCCTGGGATTACAGGGGAGACGTTATATTATGTAAATTAAAATAAATCATAATACCTACCTTTCCGGAAATAACAATCAGTCTTACCAAGGGGTATCGTATTACCCAGTACTAACTGGGTTGTGGAGGTCAGATAGGCAGTCGCTCCATGTAAAATACTGGTATTCAGCTGCATCAGGTTAGACTGAAAGCCGACCCCAATATAGTTGGGAAAAGGCTAGGCCGATGATGACCTACCTTTCCGGAGACACAGTCCTGAGGTTTTATAATTAAAAAAAAAACTGACCACTAGACCAACGCGGTCGTTATCATTAAATAAACTACAAAATAAACAAAACTTACAATTTCAGGCGATTGTCCAGTACAAAACCGTAGCAAATAGATCAGTATTATAGGAATCATAATGGCAGCTCATGAATGTCTTGCAATGCAAAATGAGCTGTAGTTTTGACATATTTATTATATTGTTGAAATCGCGTGCCCCATCAGATAGGGCCGGACATGTCACTTTATTTGTATGTAGTGATACGATCACACGGGAAATGTTTTTTAAATATATTATAAGTTGTTTATTAGCTAAGTATAGTATGTTGTTGTCAGTGTTATTTTTCGGATAGGAAATCATCAAATGACCCCCCCCCCCTCCCGCTCTGGGCGGAGTGTTAGACTTTTACCGACTAAAACCCATCCATGTTCCTTCTTTGCCCTTTGTGTACCAGGGCTGCGGTATCTCTTTCGAACAGTCCCGCAGCCCCTGCAGGCATCGGCCCTTGCGGGCCCCTTCCTTTTTGCTGACATCTCTTTGAGGCGCGCGTGGAACACGAACGTGCCGTCGACACAGCCTGTCGCCATAAAGACGGACGGACGGTGAGCTAGCCCATTACTCACCGTCCACAGGCCTGCGCCTACGGTGGCCGGGAGCCACCACGTGGCACCCGACGCCCGGGGCGGCTGTGACGTGAGATCCTTTCCCTCTCACGTCCCGCCACCTCCTTCGCTAGCACGATTGTTGTCAGTGTTGGGTCAATCAATTAATTTATTTCAATCAATGATGGCTATCGTTTTTGAGCTCACCAGATGGCGCCTTTGGTGAGTAAGGTCCTGTCATTAATTCTATTTTATACTTTAAAGTCCCGTTTACACCTTGTATACTTACGAAAGACAAGAATACGGGGGCAAAATTCTTATCTGCTTGCGAGAACCAACTGAACATTGGTCGCCAAACTGGCCTGTTTTAATTAGTAAGGCGACGCTGCGACATGGGGTAATATTTTGTTTCTATGACTTGTCTTACATCCGTGGTGTTTGTGTTTCACAGCTTTTTTTGTTTTTTTAGTGTTATACAGGGGAGTTTTTACCAAAAATTAAAACAGTAAATCGGCTAGAAAAATAGAATTTAATTTACCCTCAACCTCTAAGCGACGAAATGTTTAAAGGACATACAATCACAACATTAAGTTTTAGAATTTAAACGACTATCAAGGTACATTTATGAAGGCAATCCGCAACCGCCAACTGCAGTGGTAAAGCTGCAATCGCTATGACACACCGCAGCGACACAAGCACGAGTGGTTTCTATGTAGGTAGCTCAACGAAAACTCTTCCGTTCCTACCAAGCGGAAAACATTGAGTGCTCGCGCGTCCTCGAAAAGGTGCGAGGAGGCGCTTGTTTGTTTGCGTCGAATTTTATAAAGGTAATACAGATAAGTTTTTTAGCCGTTGAGGGCGACATTGCCTATAGAGTTAGTACAGTCGCCATCAGATATATCGTAGCGGGCGAGGTACTCAAATATTTCGGAGCAGCATTACTTTCCAATAAATTCGGAACACATAACGAGCTAAAAATATCAGAAAGCACAGAACTACAAAGATATCGACGCAGTCAGGATGATCATAAAGATCGGAACATTTATGGAAAATATACCTCAAGTCTGTATTACAGTTTTTTTTTTGTTTTTTTCGTTGCTATATTGACTTTGAAGTTGTCAAAAATAGTAAGTATTGAAAAGTCGCTGCTCTTATATTTATAGTAGGGGAGCCCACGATGCTAAATGGGGATTTACTCGAGCGTCGTAGAGACCTATTGGGTTGCAAAGCTTAGATGATAAGAAGAAAAAAATGTTATATGATATATACCTTTTCATCGGTGGGGGAAGCGGCTATAGATTTTTAAATATGTAAAAAAAAACTGTTGCATGGACATCCTCGAGCGCGTCAGATATTGATAGCATCAATGCCCTACGTATTTTTAATAACGTACGTATGTTAATCTGATCGTTTGCATGATGCGGGTGGTTGTATGTAAAGGTTGAAAATGAAAAAAAAAAAATTAATCGAGCGCGTCAGATTTTCTAAGGGAGTGTTAAGTGCACCAAAAAAAAGCTCTCATTCACTAATCTGACGATTTCGATGGGACGCAAACTCGCGGCCATTTTCATAATGTGCAAAAAAAATTCGCCATTTTGAAATACTCAAGCGCGTCAGATTAAGATATATATGGTTCATCTTTATGTTCTAAACGTACTGTCTCATAATCTGACGATTATCTAGAGGGATTCGCCTGATCTGACAAAAAAAAATAGAAAAACGGTTCACCCTAAAGGTCATCCCTGTAACTTCCCGCTAATTTCATTCCAGGGCGCTTAAAATTGTACTTATGACATGTGACATGTGTTTCGGAGCTATTTCCCGAAACTTCCGGTGCATTGTCATGTTCCACTACACTTTGATCTTGTAAATACTGAAAGTCTCGCGGTATTTTAATTGCAGTATTTTATTTGGGTGGAATTTCGAAAAACCCTTTCTTAGTGGATACCTACTCTTTACAAAGAATACACCCTCCAAATTTCATGTCTCTAGGACTAGCGGTTTGGGCTGTGCGTTGATATCTCAGTCAGTCAGTCAGGACTTTGAATTTTATATGTTTAGATTTATAAACTTTAATTCACATAAATAATATTAAAATAGCAAAAAAAGCCAAAACGTTGGAAACACGTTGTAAACAGTATGCCACGAACGAGTCTTTATGATCAGCTGTGATGGCGTCATGGCAGCAGAAACCAGAGTGGGGACGGAGTGAGAGAGTAATAGATAGAGAAAGTGTGAGAGAGGAATAGAAACGCGGAGAAGGAAATGTAGGCATCACGCAGCTGCACGCATTTAACTTTATCGACGAATTTTTGTTATTTCGGCTTGCGGAAATCGTCAGATTATATATTTTTCATTATTCTTGAATTATTTCCTTTAAAATAAAATAAAAATTAGCTACGCTCGAGAATGTCGAGATAACGTTTTTTTTTTACAACTTTGCTGCCCTCCCCTTTCTTTACGTCACTCTCAAATTGTCAGATTAGTGGAATATACACTTTTTAGGATGTAATTAACTCACCCTACCTTAATCTGACGCGCTCGAGAATTTCTGATGGTCAGTTTTTTTTTACTAATCTGATCCTGTATCCTTCACGGGCGGCCTTATATATGGACCTCATGTTTGGTGGAGGTACTTAACCGGGTACAAGGTATCCCCCTGTATATTAATCTGCCGCGCTTTAGTAAATCCCGAAATCCCTTCTAGGGCTCCCCTACTATTATGACATATTGCATGTTCTGATGTTATATATTGAAAAGTAATGCTGCTCCGAAATATTTGAGTACCTCGCCCGCTACGATATATCTGATGGCGACTGTACAACGAAACCAGTCGCGTCGTTGCGATATGGCAGCCTTGCCGCTGCAGTCTGCGGTTGCGGGACGACTTCTGAATACTTTTAATATTCATAATATAGTATTCGATCTAACTACCTACCTGGATCCATAAACTTGCACTGTAATAACAAGAATAAACTATCATAGCGTTGCAAATTAAAAATAAAAAGCCAAAAAATAAAGAGTTTAATAAATTTATTAAAAAAAATACAAAACAAAAAAAACGCTCATCCATGCTTGCTACCCAACGTTATAAAATTACAAAATAAACTAGTAAATAGCGTTATGTGTTAACAAGTTTTATATATATAAATATATATATTTTATAGTGCTTAAACTTGCAAAGTGAGGAATAACAATAACGTAAGCACACAGACACTTGTGTGCGCAAGTGTACAGACGCTAACAGTTACGAGAAATGCCTGTAAATGTATTCGACAAAGCTATTTAATATTATGCAACCAGATATAACTAAAAATTTCGAAAAATACATTAATAAAGTTCCTCTTTCTATATAAAATACTTTTCTTTTATGCTAAAGGAGACCAATGCGGCGCGAACATCTAGTTCGCTAACTCTAATAGAAATATAGTTTAAATATATCTTATTATGTCAATAATATATTACTTTTCAAGTCTTAAATTACAGATAACCTAATACTGAAAAAGTAACTTTGACATCCACACGGGGTTCAAAATATTTATACCAACTTCCGCCCACTCGATATGTTAAATTTAATATATTATTTTCGAGACAAACGTTTAAATGCTGCGATATGCAGCCTACAGATCGAAATTACGCCAAATTTTATTTAACAAGTTGGATTCAATTCAAACAAAGTTGGCACAAATATACAACTAGATAAAGAACAGAGCCCCAAAATTCGTAATAAAATAAATACTCTTAACACTAATCAAATCCTTCCAAACTAATTTCTAAACAAAGTTCGGGACTCCGTCCTGACAAGCACCTTACAATATTAAATATAAACTTTTTTGTTTTAGTTCAATCTATACTATATACTAAAAATATAGCTTCTTTTTCTCGTAATATAATTATGGAAGAATGCTTAAAATGTATCTGCATTGAAAAAACGTGGAACCATAAACAATTATAGACTCAACGTTCAATTTATATGCTAACATTAGACTAGAGACAACTAAAACATTCATAAAAGATATAATTTTCGTTAAGTGTATAAGTATAGCTCACTCTAAAGGCCGGCCCATACAAACAAGAACAAAAAACCATCGAGCGAACACATGTCCGAACAATCGACACAAACTAAAATCGAACCTTCTCGCTTCTGCTTCGGTTACAGCGTACGCGCTGCCTACTGCACTACACAACATATTAATAACAAGCTACAGCTACAAAATGTGATCTCGAGACGAGGAAACATTAACAGTTTTGTAGCACACAACTCGAAAAGAAAGTATACACTCCAAGAAGACACTGCGGCGAAACAATCCATAGTGACGGATGCAACCATAAGAAAAATGCAGTAAACAGCGCGCGCTAGCGTTAACTGGGGCCGGCGCAAAGGAAAATGTACCTTAACGTTAAACAAATTAGTGTCGGAATGCGACAGGGAACCCGTCAGTCCGTGTGCAACCAAGCGATCAACGATATATGCGTGTTTTAGAAATAATTATAAGGTAGTCGTTAACAAAATATCGAGAGATATAGGTTGGTGTCCATCGTCTTTGGGAAGTCAATGAACCTGAAATGAGAAAAAAAATTGTTACTTATTTGATCAGTAATATTTGTATAGAAGAATGTTAATTGAGATTCACTGTATTTACTTAAACAAGTAGGCAATGGAGAGGATCTGGTCTCAAGATAAATTAATATTTTAATGAATGCTCCTAGATTCAAATTTCATTGTACCCATCGCATGCCTAAAATCTTTATTTGGAGCGTCGTGTAGAAAATACGGAGGAGTCTCATCCAATGCGGTACCGGTGGAAGACGGTGCGCTATCACACGCTGTGGGGAGACAGCTTTGAAAATAGTGTTGCGGACAAGTCACTCATGTTATGTTTAATGTATCTTTTGTGCTATTTATTGTGTTTTACTGTGTATTAATGAACCCTTGTAACTTGAATAAATAAATATATTATTTTAATAACTTTTTTAGCTGCTTATAGCACGATAGAATTGTGTAAAAGTGACGCTGGTGTAGAAACTTGTGTACACATTACCTCGGCCTGCGCGGGCGCAGTGCGTGGCGGCGCGGGCTCGACGCACAGCAGGCGCGGCTTGTCGTCGCGCGGCTCGTCGCCGGGCGCGGCGCCACCGCTGCCGCCCAGCGACATCTCTGCTAGCGCGGTCAGCACGCTGTCCATGCTCACGCTGGAGCCACTGTCGCCTTCGCCCTGAGAACAAATATACGTGGTGTAAACGGGCTCTTCACGAAGCTGTCAACCAACATTCTGTACATCGCGTTCGTCTTTCGCTTGTGTTTGCACAGCAAAAAAAAGATCTCGGAATGATCAGGATTTAAAAAATAAATTATGTAATTTTTAACTCACCTTTTGTGGACTTGGCTTGAAGAAATGTAAATAACAGAAGCCACGGAATCCCTGAAAATTTTCAAGAAATTAATACTCTGTAGATCTTAAACATTTTGAATATTCCTGTATTTAAAAATTGTTTTTGTACATTTTTTTTTTTTTTACTCCTTACCTTCCAGACCATGATCTGTGGCTTGACTCCGCGTTCAGACAGTGCTTGCTTCAGATCGCGCACTCTTGTATTAGGACTGATGTTAGATATCTGAAACAATAACACCAGGATTATTGTAGTCGTTTATACAAACTTTAGACTTTAAAGGCCCAGTCTAATAACATTAACATTGAGGTTTACACCTGCGCGAATATTTCGACGGGCTGTTTTTTTTACTAAACTTTCGACGGGATGTTTTTTTGACTAAAGTTATAAAGGAATTGCAATTATTTTAAGTGCACCATAATATTGGTTATATGTTTAACTAGCTGTTGCCCGCGACTTCGTTCGCGTGGAAATTTTGGTATGTATGTGTAAGACTGCCTCGAGTGGTCGCAAGCGTGACTACTAAGTATGAGGTCCTGGAATCGATTCCCGGGTCGGGCAAAGTGTTAAAAAAAAGAATGTTTATTTCAATTAGATACATAAAGTTATGACACACATGATTTGGAGATCACCTTTTAAGCAAGGAGATGCTTGGGTTAGGGGGCGTCCATTAATTACGTGAGGCAACTTTGGCGATTTTTCAACCCCCCCCCCTCTCCCCTTGGTGAGATTTCGTGAGATTTTGCTTTTAATTTACAACATTAAGAGACTTTTTGCGAGAGCCCTTAGACCTCCTTAATCCAGCCCTGCCGCAAAATCCGTTCTTAGCAGACTTTTACTGACTATTTATTACCTCCCTGCCAAATTTCAAGTTTGTAGCACAAAAAATGAAGGACTTTCATACAAACTTTCGAGAGCCCTTAGACCCCCTTAATCCGGCCCTGTCGCAAAATCCGTTCTTAGCGGACGTTTACTAACTATAAACTACCTCCCTGCCTAATTTCATCTTTTTACGTCAATCGGTTTCGATATTTCGTGATGAGTGAGTGACCTTTTGCTTTTATATATTTTTGCTTTTATTTTTTTAATATTTTGCTCTGAAGTTAAAATGCTAGTGCAGCCACATCTAAACGTTAAAGACGTGCCGCGAGTGAAACAGTTATAATCTCAGTTATTAGTTATTTTCGTTATTTCTCTTCACTCCACAATTGTAAATAAAGCCTGCTTATTATAGAAAAAATGCCTAATACAGCCCCCCCCCCAACTGTTCACCGAATGAAAAATATGTTGAATATACATAAAAAAAACTAAAGTCATCACCAATAGCGTAAAAAGTAGGGTTGAGGTAGATGGGCAAGAAATTCACTATAAAGTCGATGAGTACATTTGAGTTTGAGAGTTGCCGAGTCGAGAATGCCTGGAAGAGCTACTGGTCCATGAAGTCGCTGATGAAGGGTGACCTACCTTTATCCCTGAAGCACAATCTCATCGACATGTGCATTCTACCCATCCTAACCGGTCAGGGACCAAGTTTGAGCACTGTAATGCTCGGTCTTGGTCCCTGACCGAGTCGCAAAAGTCCAAACTCAAGGTTGGCCGAAGGGCGATGGAACGTAGCGTATCGGGTATTAAGCTCAGCGACAGAATTCGCAATACCACAATACGCTCAAAAACTGGAATCGCTGATGTGGGCGATAAGATTGCTAGTTTGGAGTGGGATTGGGCGGGCCACGTCTGTAGAATGCATCAGGACCGGTGGGCCAGAGTCGTCTCGCAGTGGGTGCCAGAAGACGGGCGTCGTCGCCGAGGGAGGTCTAGAAAACGCTGGTGTGACGACTTAGAAGCGTTTGTGACAGATTGGACGAAGAAAACCGCACTAAGAGAAGAATGGAAGACAATGGGGGAGGTTTTTGCCCAGCAGTGGGACAATAAGGCAAAAAAAAAGATTACATAAAAATTATAACGAATGGGTTGCCTAATCATTAAGTCAAGAATATTTAAAACTGCGACAGACGCTAGGCTTGACCGCTTTTACTTAGACAACGTTATACTTTCCAATCACATTTAAGCGTAAACTTGTCGACCTGTGTATCCTGCCTAACCTAACCTATGGTACCCAGACATGATCTTTGACGGAGGCTGAAAAGTCCAAACTCAAGGTTTGCCAAAGAGCGATGGATTTTAAACATCAAAATCACCGATTGAATACGCAACACCACAATGCGCTCCAAGACAGGCATCGCCGATGTTGGGGATAAGTGTAAGAGGTTCAAATGGGACTGAGCGGGTCACATTTCCAGAATGGGTCAGGACAGATGGGCCAGAATGGTCATACAGTAGGTACCTGAAGATTGTCATCATCACCGAGGCAGACCCAACAAACGCTGATGTAACGATTTGGACTCGTTCCTGACTGATTGGCCAGGGAAGGCAAAACACCGGGAGAGTTGGAAAGGAATTGGGGAAAGCCTTTGTCCAGCAGTGGGACAGAATAAGCTAATTAAAAAAATAAAACGTTATACCATCGTGTTTGTTATAAAATTACCTATCTGTTTTTTATGAGAAAACAGATGAGTGTATATAGTACCCAGTAGTACACCCACATTTTGTCAGTTATGTTTAACTCCCATGAAATATTTAGCGAGCCTATTGCCATTTTGTATAAAGAACAGGTTGTAAGGTTCTTCATCCCCCGTAGAAAAGGGAGGATAGTCCGACCAGACGGGTGTAATGTCTGGTGGGCTACTGCCCAACAGTTGTTGTCGGGTACTTCTATATAGTCTTAAGTCGCGGATAACTTTATTTGGGCGATTTATTTGACCCAGGCAGAATTTAGACGTATTTCGATGTTTAGTTCATCACCTGCGTTATAGATGGCGCTGTAGTACTTTTTGTTATATGTTGCTGTAGTACTTTTTATAGTGCCGATACACCATCAACCGGGCACAAAACCAGACTTCGTAGTTGCTACTGAGAATTTGCTGGTGGAAAAACTCAATAACACATTGCCCCACCGGGAATCTAACCCAGGACCTCATGCTCGCTTCTGAACACTATACCAATCTATAAAAGAACAATAAAATTCCAAACTGCGATTGATTATTGATATTTTGCAAATCGAGAAGGAAACAGACTTCTAGTAAAGCAAGAACTTTTTGTAGAAATCATCATCATCATTCTCCTGCCGGTATCCCAATTTTTTCGGGGTCGGCGCAGCATGTCGTCTTCTTCCATACTTATCTATTACTTTTTGGAGAAACGTTTGAAGAAAAAAGGAGAAAAACGGAAATGCAAACGATGTCAATACAAAAAAAAAAAAATGGATATCTAAAAGCATCAAAAAAATATTCAAACAAAATACAAAAAAGTGAAAGTAATAGTGGGGTTTGAACTTGCGACCAGTAGCTTACAGAACGTTCAAGAACCCGCTAGGCTGTTTTCTCTGTTGACATAAGCTTTAAATAGCCATTCTGGTGCTTGTCATGACTGAAACGTCAAACAAATGAAGGATACTGACATAATGCATTATTGCTCACCCCCTTAAGCGAGTAGCGTGATAATATATAGCCTAACATGTGAAGAAGCCTGTAAGGAATATTTGTGCAAAATTTGAACAGGATCTATGCAGTAGTTTTTGAGCCAAGTCGGAACATAAAATTGGATTTTTACGATTTTATTATATGTATAGATAACTACGTGTTTTTTTTAAAGTTCACAAAACTCGCTCTTGTTGCGTAAATATGGCTTTGAAAAGGTCTCTCGCGCCCAACGCGAGACCGATTTCTGATTCCGCGGTCCTTCCTAAGCAACAGAGACTAAATCGCAAAATCTATCGAGCCAATAAATACCTTTATATCCTTGTCTACAAACTTGGCCCGTTACTTTAAAAAAAAATAAAGGTCACAATCAAAATCAAGTGCAAGTAATATCAAGCGTGATGTTATGTTTTGTCTGTAACGAATCTCACGGGCCATTAGACGCGCAAGTGTCCGTTTGCGCAAAAGTCCATTCGCACAGGTGTCCTTTCGCGCTAAAGTGCTTTCGCGCAAATGTCTTTTCGCGCATGTGTCTTTTACGCAAATGTCCAAGATTAAAAAAAATCCTTAGCATCGTTACAATTTTGCAGTAGCAAGGCGACAACTATAAGGGTCAAATTGATAAACTCCTTTTTTTTAGGTCGTTTAATAGGCAGGTAGAGCAACTTTAGTATCATCTCAAATAATTTAAGTACGACTACGATTTGTTTTTGCTGTGAATTTCTGAGTTTTGCACAAGCAGACTATGGCTTTAAAGGGATCATTTTACTTTGATTTTATTGAGGTAAGAGTCTTTGTAACTCGTAAACAGTATCGAGTACTTTAGGACCTTTCAGTTTACTCCAACGAATTAATATTTTGACCGTAGCCGTTTCATTGAAATTCGACGGTACGCGCCTGTTGGTAGGTGTCAAAGAGCTTCACTATAAAAGTGGATGTACGTTACCTTGACAGAGAAATCGATGTCGGGCCTCTGCCGCTTGGGGCGGCGTGGCTTGTCCTCCTTGTCCTTGCTGGCCGACTTGTGACTGTTGCGCCGCCGCGCTGAGCGACGCGCCTTGCCGCCGCCCTTGCCTTCTTCTCCTTCTGTCGTATTGCCCTGAGGAATAACATGACATTATTATGTGCCTCATCATTTCAGCACCACCATTTCAGCCAAACACCGGACATACCCCTACTCCAAGCGTCATCACATTGACCCGTCGTGAGCTTAGTATCCAGCGGATTCTCGCGACTTTTTCAAGGTCATTGATCGACGTTGTAAGAGGCCAAATCACGCTGTGCTATGCGGTACGTGGTCGCAACTCCAGAAACTTTCGGCTCCATCACCCTTGAGTCTGATACGATCAAGAAAGCCGATCGGTCCACACTGCAGATGACCACATAACTTGGAGGCGCTTCGTATGTGGCCACGATCCTCAGTATTGAGGGAACGACGAAGAAATAGTGAAAGTAATAACAATAATTCGTTTCGTATAGTTACCTCTCCCTCACTATGGCTCTTGTGCGAGCGCGTGCGTCTCCGCAGACGGCGCGGTCGCTGCGCCGCTCGCTCCTCCACGTCCGTGTCCACTTCCTTCAGGGTGCACGCACGACCCGCGCTGTAGAATGTACAGGACTATAAGACACAGTATATTGGGGGGAAAAAGCGTTTACCAGTTTACTTGTGCAAGATGAACTGACATTGCCACAGTTTTAAAGGTTGGGTGTGCTATTTTTATCGGTGTCAGAGCAAGCTACAAGTTTTTTGGTGCAACAGTGAGCATAGCAAAGACGGCTTTGAAGCATCATGGTGACTGTTTGCAGCCAAATACTTACAGAGCCCAAATCAGATAAGTATCATTAGACTCAATGCCAACGTTTAGTAGTACTCAGTGGCGTGCCTACGGGCCAACAATACGGCAAGCCCCTAAGGAAGCATATTGTTCAGAAACCCTAACATCATGAAGAGTTATAGTTGGTTATAACGGCAAACCAAGCTTTTAGGCTTTTTAAGTACGGCCACTAGTAGTATATATCTAACCTAACCTAACCTAGCCTAGCCGGCTATACCTAGGTGCGGCCGGTACCAGTTTATTAATTCAACCACACAGTTGGTCACAATTCTAACCTAATCCATTTGGTTGGTGTGTCCTTGCTATAAAAAGGATAGTTACCGGCCGCACCTAGGTATAGCCGACTAGAACTAGGTGTAACCTTACTTCGGCTTTTAGCCGTAACATATACATTGCAAGAAAATATGTTCATACAAAAACACATTGCCACCTGCAATTTCACTGCCGCCTAGGATGTGAACGGAGAAGTATGTAAGCTAGCTGACTCATTTCCTGCACCGTAACCCTAGATATTGGAGACAAAACTAGAGACAACACGTTTGCCGCAAAGCATAGTGACACTTCAAGAGTTATAAAATACTTACAGCATCTCGATCTCACGCAGCTGCCCCAGTATAGGCATGAGTTCGATGCGGCGGTTGGAAAGCAGGTGCCACAGAATGCCCACCGGTCGCTGGCTCATGCGTTGAGTTTGTATCACCTGTATAAATGAATTAAGCCATTAAATATACTTCAAGTGACTAAAAGAGTGATGAATATAAACGTTGAAGGATGGAGAGGGAGAGGAAGACCAAAGAAACGATGGATGGATTGTGTGAGGAATGATATGAAAGATAAAGGAGTAAATGATAGCGTGACGGTTGACAGAGGAGAATGGAAGAAAAAAAAGTGTTGCGCCGATCCCAAGTAACATGGGACAAGGGCAGGAAGATGATGATGATGAGTTATGCTTCAAGTTTTGAAGGGTGAACAAAGAATATTGTTATACTACAATAAAAAATGGTTGTTACGGGTTGTCAAAAGCTGTTTAAAAACCAGTCTTGCCAAAGAGGATCAGGGGTTCCCAAGTAAATGGGTAGTGGTCTTCAAATTCCATGTAAAATACTGGTATTCAGCTGCATTCGGCTAAGATTGGAATCCAACTCCAACGTTAATTAAAGGCTAGGCTGACGGATAATACAAGGTGTAAGGGACACCGACGCACAAAGGGTTACCACGTATTCAGCATATCGGCTCATAATGTCAACTTCGCAAAATGACAACCGATCGCAAAATGTCAACTTCTTAAAATGTCAAATTCACTATTTCTCAAAATGACAAACTCTCATAACGTCAACTTCTCACAATGTCAACTTCTTAAAATGACAAATTCGCATAATCACAACTCCACGTAGTTTCTACTTTAACAAGGTAATTTGGTAATAGGTATAGCTAGCTATACATATACTAAGGGGATATATTATGTATTAGTATATTTTATTATTCAGTTACTATAATATTCGAAATCTGCACTGAATAGAACTGTATTCAGTACATCATTCTGAACCACATAGAAATTTTTCATCAGTAATTTAAAAAAAAGTCAGCGATTTCCTACAAAAGTTCAAAATGTATAGAACCACTGTTTGTGCGTCGGTGTCCCTTCCACCCGTTATAAAAAAAAAAAAACACAGGAAAAAGATTCCTCTTGTCTATTTTTTTCATCACACTTTTTTCGTGTCTTTATTGGCATGTATTTAAAGTTCTAGCCACAAAACAGCAAGCTCCCGATTATTAAAGAGAAACTTCTAGACGTACCTGAGTGGGTGTGATAATGATGTCGATGGGGACATCGTGCGGCCCGAACAGATCGGCCGGCAGGGTTTCGAACACCTATAACAGAACGTCACACATTACTATGACGTCAGAAACTATGAGGGATAAACAATTACAGTACAGGGGTTACATTAAATTAGCTAGCAAAACTCCGCAATTGTGATAGGATACCGATATCTAAACAATATAGTAAAAACGATTTTTTCAACAAAAAATCACGCCTGTAATTCTCGAAGTGTTAGGCAGAGTTGTACCTAGTAGTATACCCATGTTTCACAAGTTTGATTAAATACCATGTAATAGGACTTGTTGCCATCCACCGGGCACAAATCCAGATTTCGTGGCTGCTACTGAGAAATTCCTGGCGGAAAGAATTCAATAACACTGCCCGACCTTCGGATCGAACCCTGCGCCTCATGCTCAGCAGTCGCGCGATCACTAAACTAACGAGGCAGTTCCTAAAACTCTTATTTGGAGTAACCATAATACAAAATGGTCCATTGTCGTTAAGATTAAATACTTTTTTATAGTGTTTGACCTATTTCGTTTGCGGATTTTTATTAGCTAGTTTATTTTGGCTTTGTATAGCACCGTATTCATATAAAACAAAAGTTTGCAGAACAATATCTCAGAAACATGTTTTATGTTGCGGGAACATCTTGCTCCTCCTCGTTTCATACAGTTTGAGCGTGAAACATGTTGCCAGCAACATAAAATAACGTTACCGCAACAGTGATGAACTTGTTCATACCTTTTTTATGAAAACGGAGCTTTACAAAAACATATATTACTATAGGATTTGTTTAATAAACCAAAATATAACTAAATTAATTCATTAGAGGGGGAGTGCAAATTACTTAGGGGGTATATTAAATTATCTACGTGTTAATTATGTACTAAAATAACAACGATAACACAATCTGTTTATTAAAAGTGTTATCTATATACGACGCCTTTCGGTGCAAGTAACTACATCACAGTCACACACACACAACATCATGGAGAAGTTTACTGTAGGTATGGTTCTGTTCAAACTTTATGACGGCTCGGAAGTTAGCTGCGAGTGACGGTCTGCGCAGGTACAACGGTTCGGAACATCTAACGTAAAGCTGCGCAGAACATAATTTTAGGTATCAACCGGGCGCAGAGGACGCATTGTCTTGAGTGTATAATGCGCAGACCGTCACTCGCAGCTATATTCATAACTAAATCAGGCCCTGCAGTCTCGACATTAGATAGCGACAAAAATTGGTCGCTAAGTCGTATCGTTGTCAAATTCCTTTAATAGATTTTCTACTTTATTTCGCAAGCATAAGGTTGAAAATTTATTAAAGAAATTTGACACTTAACGACCGATTTTTGTCGTTATATTTGTCGAGTCTGCAGGGCCAGGAATTTACGACCATGTAGACACGGTGCTTTTAGCAGCGGCGAACGGCATTTCGGCAGCTATGAATGGTGTGTCGAGTTATGACGAATCTTTGCGTTCGGCCTCGGCGTAATGATTAACATCAAGTCGTTTTTCGCAGACGGATGCACTATCACAGATGCTAAGAAATATCGTGTCCACTATGGCCCCTCTAAGGCCATAGCACACGTATAAGCAAAGCACTCACTGGATCGACATTACATCAACTAGTTTTTTACGCTGTTCCATAACCAAGGCGATGCTGTTACTTTTAAAAGTGCATTTCAGCTTCTTTGCAAACACGGAATAGTTCGGTGAAGTGCTTAAAATACGTGTGCATTGACTTCTACAATCACTAACTTTGGCCAAATTGGTTTATGCATACGGTAGATATGAATAAACTTCTCCACGATATGATTTTTACCTGGCAATCGTGCACAGTGGTGGCAACCACTGTGTTAGGCTTGATGGCTTTCATGTGCATCATCAGACCGAACTCCAGGTCACCATAGCCTATACAATACATATCATAAGATACACTCCGTAAATAAATAGGTAACATATAGAGAGGTGTCCTAATAGGGTAATGGTTGTTTTTATTTGCCTTAAATAACTACCATTTTGGAATGCAAATAAATTAATATAGTTTAGTTATTTTTCTGTTTATTGTTAAAAATTATGTGAGACAATCGTTCCCTTGTCCTTGTTTTTTTTATTTAGGTTCGGGCTGGTCCGTATAATAAATAGTCTCATTATACATGAGGATTTCATGACAAGGGACTACGTTCATTTACAAAAATAAATACATACAGCTCTCATTTAAAAAATAAAATAGATATACAGGGTAAACTTAAAAAAATCACCCTGTATATTAAAATAATTAAATGAACTATGAGATTTATTTATATATTTATAAATTAATATAACAAAAAATACTAAAATAAAAGTCAGTCAGTTACCTCTTCCTTTGCCGATGCGGTATCCCTCCTTGGACACGGCGACTGATCCCATGACGACCAGATCCAGCGAAACGGAATCTTCAATACCTGATAAAAAACACATTATTAGCATTTTCATACAAGTATTGCTGAACAAGTCTTTTATTTTTCGTGTGGTATGGTATTTTTTGTGTGGTTTCCTGGTGTCAGAGTTTTTATGCCGCATGAGCTTCTTGGGTTTACATCTTTTATTTCGGTTTTTCGCGAACTTTGTCGCATAGTAAAAGGTGTTCATATTCGTGAGAACTTGCACCCTCTGGAAAGATGCCAATGGATTCAAAGTAACCTAAATACACACTAGAACGCTTATGTAATATCATCTCTTGCCCTTATCCCAATTCATTTGCGGCGCAGCATATCTTCTTCTTCCATACTTCTCTATTACTCGTCATCTCATCAGACACCTGTCTTGCCATATCATCCTTTACACAGTCCATCCAAAGGTCTTTGGTTTTAGCATTCTTTGGTCAAAAAGGCCAGAGGAGGTAGTACTGGTGCAAAAAAACCATTTGTTTTCTTTTCTTTAGTATCGGACTTCAAACAGTTAGAATTAAACAGGTAGATGTTTTTATGCACTTGGCAAGGTCACCATCTTTCCAACACGCCAATCGTGCATTAAAAGAACTATGCGTGAAAAAGTGATCACAAAACCACGCTAAAACCTGTCCAGACCTATTCTAACCTAAGCGAACATGCGAGCGTCACGTTCATTTTGATCGCCGAATCTGATCGTGAACCAACGAAGAGCGCCTTTCGATTTTCCGAACAATTGAGTGACATTTGAACGCGACGTGTTCTTTTTAGTTAAAACGCGGGCTTAGAATCTTTTCTATTACCACACACTATTTATAAGGGAATATACGCTACATCATTATGTCTACTCTAAAGAAGTCTCTTTGTGAATTTACACTATGTTTCTTAATTTTCAATAGACATGGGGCAATGCACAATATGTATACTTTAGAGTTGTGTGTCTTCGATATAAGAACTGATAAAACGAACTTTTTGCTGATGCAAGGTCAGGTGCGAACAAAAGACCAGTCTGTACTACGCACCTGTTTACTGATGACGTCATGCTTGTAATACAATAAGTCTGAAGGTAAGTAAAGAGTATTGTAGAATAATCTTGGCAGTTTTATTTGGTTTCGTGGACAAGGAATGAAGCAAGTCGTCTGCCTGATGGCTGATGTGGGCAATAAGACAGCTTGAAGTGGGATTGGTGGGCCACGGAGTCGTAACGCAGTGGGTGCCAGAAGACGGGCGTCGTCGCCAAGGGAGGCCTAAAAAAGGCTGGCGTGACGACTTAGAGGCGTTTGTGAGAGATTGGCTGGAGAGAACAGTGGAGGGCTATGGGGGAGGTCTTTGCCCAGCAGTTGGACAATAAAGGCTATGAAAAAAAAACTGACACCAGAGGACAACTTTGCTTATCCTAATCATGAGGCCTTGACTCTAAAGGTGAATAAGGAGAAGAAAACAGTCCCTCCACCAGTGAAACGTACTGTGATCTGTGATCACTAATCCAACAACCGAAGCTCTGGCCATCGCTGACATTTCACAACCAGATGTTTATGAATTTATCGAATTCTCTAGAAATCTTGACTTCTTGCACCGGATGCATTTAAATCATTCAATAAGCGAGCCGATACGCCCACTCTGACTTGCAAATATTTTAACGAGGGAACGAATCACACAAATTGGTAAAATTGTTTTTTTTTTTTTTATGAAAGCAACCTAGCACTATCATACGGTTTCCTATTAAACCAACGCCCTCAATGAACAACTATATTTCCAAGTAGTACACTTACCAATAGGTTTCCCATAAGACTCCATTCCGTTACGCGAGACGGCCTTCCTGATGGCTGCCGGGCCGGTCTCTCCTTCGGGCAGCTCGAGCCGGTTGAGGAACCCTTTCTGCAGACGAGGCACCGGCACGTAGAGGGTCTTTTGTTGCTCCAGGCAGATGACCCTGAGAAATAAATGTTTTTGTTTTCATTGTTGCTAACAATCCCTACAATCTACGAAATATTTTTCTTTTAGCACGCGTAGCATGAACACCGTAGAAACGAGTTTAATCGACGGAAGAATCGACAAAATGACAGATTGAATTTGAATGACAGATCAACAAAAGAAATCATTTTGTCGATTCTTCCGTCGACAAAACCCGTTTCTACGGTGGTCAAGCTACGCGTGCAGTTCTCAAGGTTCTGAAAGGTGTCGAAGAGAAACTTGATTAACGTTACGGTCCTTCTGCCACAAAAAAAACTACTAACATTCTTCATTTTCTTACATGAGTCTGAAAAGGTAAAAGTTAAAGAAAGATTGAAGGCTTTCCAATGAACGGGTAATTAGTGATGTATCCCGATAAAAAAGGTATTTATCCTAATTCAGTTTAGCAGAAATAGTTTGAATCTTTTCAGTACTAGACAAGAATTTCTGTACAGAAGTTTTAAATAATGTATTTCTCCGCTTCAGAACAGTTATCCTACATTTTCTCTAAACACCACCCCATCGAGCAAAACTAATCGAAGAAGGAACTAGGTTAACTGAACAATTGCATCAAACAACAATTATTGACCTATTCACGTCAAACTATTGAAGCATCATTGATGAGAATGAATTCTAGCAGAACACTTCGATCTTCTACATTCCTTTCTCGAGATACAAACAAACGGTTTACAGCTCAGTGGGTCCACCCTACTGAGGTATTTGTAAAGGTAGACTCGATCGATATTGTCGTTTTTTTTTTAGATTTATCAGTCATGACGTGTTTGCTAAAAACCGAACACATTTTTGAGCATTAGACGCATTTATTTACGTAACAATTAGGTAAATGAACGAGAACCCCGTGAAAGATAAACAAATCAAGTATCTTGACTTGTCTCGCGAGGTTGTCGACATGAGCTCAGCGATTATTGTGCCGATAGTCGTTCCAGCCAATGGCTTAATTGACAAGAGCCTTGACCAATACCTGAGAAGGCTCTCGTTAGGCAGCTGGATCAATTGCTTGATTCAGAAAGCGGTATTCCTGAATACGGCTCGTATTGTTAGGGTGTTACCACACCAATCGATTGATCGTATGGATAAGTCGACATCGATCGACAGTTTGTTTCTACTACACCAATTGATCGATCGTCGTCATTTCTATTATCGGTTGGTGTGGTAACACCCTTACGAAGTTCCTCTCCCTGAAACCCTGACCGCCGGTAGCTTGGACCCTCTTCCCGATACCGGTGGGCTACTATTTTTTAGGGTTCCGTAGCCGAATGGCAAAAACCGGAACTTATAGATTCGTCTTACGTCACAGCCACTTTATTCCGAAACTATTAGGTCTACACAGTTGTGGTAGGTAGATGTATTCTGTGATTTTTATACAAAAATTTGATTAAGGAGGGTTTTTTTATACACAGTTCTTTAAATGACTTGAGGTTTCTAAAACCATTTTTCTCAAAGTCAGTCGTTAGAAAGGTAGACACTTCCAAAGTGGTAAAATGTGCCCGCCCCCTTTTAATTTCTAAAATAAGAGGAGGAAAATTCTGTTTTTTTTTTTAAGTGGTTAGAATAAGATTTGAACACGATATACCTAACATTAAAACAGTCACGATCACGACTACTACCTAACACTATCGTGTCGTATGAACATACATTAAGATAATAACAGCTGTCACCCAGAGCAAACGCAGTGTCTAATCTTCACGAGAAAGCCGACCGTGATTAATTTGTTTATCTAGTTGAAATAGTTAATAGGTTACTGTCTCCTAGCGATAAGCATGTCTGGCTACACATATGAGCTGTGATCTTTAAACTTTGGTAACAGGTTGTCTGGGTGTGACACAATTGATTATACCGATGGTTGTATACGTGTTTTCATGGTCGTAAACTGGCTATACTTAGTACGGCAAATGGTCAGTTTTGATTATAATAATAATAATACCAGCCTGTTACTGTCCCACCGCTGGGCTAAGGCCTCTTCTCATACAGAGAAGGCATGAGCATTGATCACCACGCTTGCTCAAGACGGGTTGGCGATTTCAGACTTATATTAATTATAAGTCCAGGTTTCCTCACGATGTTTTCCTTCACCGATGTCTGTAATGTCCAAGATAAACTTTAGTACATATGAATTGAAAAAGTCACATTGGTACTTCCCGGATTTGAACATTTTGAACCCGTTGTGGGTTCAAAATGTTCAAATCCTCTCATGCATGAGAGGCGAGGCCTTAACCTCTGGGCCATCACAACTTTTCACGGTTTTCTTAGGTTTGAAAAATTTAAAAAAGATGAAGGATTTTAAACAGGTAAAGAAAAAAACCTTGTTTACTAAAGCGAAAGCGGCCTCGCTGCTAAAGAGACTCCGTGGCAGCCCCAACAGCATTCTGAGCGCCATAGTCGGGAGGCATGACAGCCCGTTGGTGAGGTCACTAGTCACCTATACACTGTCTGCTTTTAGTTAAGTACTAACATAGATTAAGAATATTGTACCATTGGGTTACCAATGGATCCTGGTTATCTGAATAAATGAATATATAAATAAGACTGCAAAAGTTTACACACAGATTTTGATGAAAGAATTCTTGAGATACTTTCCAGTTTTTTTTCCCCAGCTGTCTCACTCCTGGGCAAAGGCCTCCCTCCACTCTGTCCATTTAATAACAAAAAATGGGTTCAAAATTTGCAGTCCGACGATTGCCATTATTTTTTGTGTAACAAAAAAATCAGATCTAGTACGAAAGTATGCCTTGCCTAGTTCGAGGCGCTGCGCCGTATGTAAGCGCTATGCAAAAAGTCTAAGGTCACTTTTTACAGTACCTACCTACCTATTAAGCAACGCGTTACATATTCATGCCGGCTATCAATGATAAAGCAATCATCAGGATATAGTTATATGCCGATTGTGTAAGCGCATACGCACCTAAGCAGTAAGTTATTTTAACAGCTACTGTTAACTTTAGAAACTGATTGCTTCAACACCTCACGCGAGTTTATTAGATAATTTGTTTTTAATTAAGTTTTCCTACGGTTTTTTAAAAGCCTAATAAGAATCCAATATCCTGGAACTAGACATGCAAATGCATACCTATGACGTCGTTGGAACCAGAGAGATCTTAGTGACATTTTTACCAATACTGAAGTAATATCACAAGGGCATAGAAAAACCATAATTCTTCCATGCTACACTCATGTAAGTGCTCTTCGGTGCTTTCTTCCTTGACGGATCACAACATGTCACTATAGAACTGGTGCGGTCTGCAAAGAGAAGGCTATGCCACACTGATTTGAGTAATGAGGTGCGCTTACATACAGATTTTGGGCCCTAGATTACTCTGGTTCCAACGTCGTCATATTTAAAATGGTCTGTCGCTTCACGTTGAGATATGATTAAAAAACCAATTACATAGAAAAGGCATTTGAAAACTTTCTCAAAACGTAACTACGTATTTTACTTTCAGATTTCAGAAGACCCAAGTTTCAATTTCAGCGTTTCTGAAACCTAGATCTTAAATTTAATCTGTCAAGTGATATTTTTGGCTGCAGTCACTTCAGAGAACCACCTAGGCCGCCTCAGAAACGGGTGGCGTCGAGGCGACCTGGACGCGTACCGGGAGGGATGGTTCGAGGTAGTGCTTTGCCCAGCAGTAGGACGGTGAAAAGTACTGGCTTAAAAAGAAAAAAAAACAGCAGCAAAAAAAGTTTGACAGCTATTTAGTTTTTTTTTGTGTTAATTGGCCTGTCAAAAACCGATTACTAGATCTGCCAGTCAATAAACAGTCAAGCTATTGTTTCACGACACTAGTTTCATAATTTAAACCCCGCTTTACTGTACTCGATATAACTAGCAATTACGTGAAAGTGGATACGCCTTGTTGGGTAAGATTTACTATCGTATTAACAAACATACGAAATGATTGTAACTTCCACCTGTTGATTTCCGATTACTTACGAATGTTGCTAAAATCCGAGATATCCCAAAAGTGATTTTCAGCTTTCTATTTTTCGCTTTGGCAATAAAACCCGAAGTATTTATAATTGTTTTAACCGTTTTGTTTTAAGCATGACTACCGCAAACCGCAGCAGCAATCGCAGTAGCAATAAGAGACCGCAGTAACACGACGGGTTTCTTTGCAACTCGATGAAATCGGCCAATGTCGCCACGCCGTCTACGGAAGCCTATGTCGTTGCGGTCAGCATGCGGTCAGTATGCAGTCACCTTCAGCATTTTATTTCCATAATTTTCCTAGTTGATCGATCTAACCTGTAGGCATATTTAGGCGTGAAGCCAATCTCGATAAGGACTTGACGCACGGTAGGCGCAGTGGCTGAGCGATTAGCCTGCTTCCCTGCGTGTCGCTGGTTCCATCCCCGCACGGAACAAATATTTGTACGACCTACAGGCAGTTGTTCCGGGTATGTCTGTTTGTTTATGCGAGTTAAAATGTTTGTAAAACACATCCACGATACAGGAGAAATTCCTAGAACCACTGTTTACTTACATAGTAGGCAATGAGTTATATCAGTGGTTACAGGGTCAAATTATACAAGAAATGAATTACATGATTATGTACTATCAGATTAAACAAAGAAATACTTATAAAATTCTCGGAACTTTGTCATTTTCAAACCTATTGATAAGGTGAATGCATTATGATATTAAATATACAGGGTGGGTGGGTGGCATCTTTTAAATTACCAATGAAATATTTCTATGTAGGGGGGTTCAGAATGATGTGTTGAATACCTACTTGGTAACCGTTTGTTCGTCGATGTCCCTTCCCCTCTGTGGATATAGTGTGTAAATAGACCCTTAACGAAGCCGAAAGGCACTTGTTCTCCCCACTATTGCGATCATTTTTTTGTTGTGGACCATACCTGGTAACCTTCTTGTTACGGAGTTATTGATCAAAGTTCCAACTTTTTCACAAGTTTTTTTTAATACAATTTTTTATGTTATAACTTTGCTTTAAATACCTCCATGACCCGTTTACTACTAAATGCATCCATAAGCACAATGTTTTGAATGCGTTTCATTGAGTATTACCATAAAAGGTTATTTTTCACCCCAAAAAAAAAAGTCGTTTCCCAGCTTTTGTGTAGGGTTACTTAGTTTGATGTACAGAATGCTTGGTTAACGGCTTCGTGAAGGGTCTGTTTACACCATGTATAGCCTGTATGTTGTAGATTTTGCTCGCGTGGCCGAAAAAGGCGCGCAATATGGATCTTGGTTTTCACAAATGTTCCTTTTCTACTACCGTCACTGAAGCGTCAAAAGTTCCTTCTAGCACTATAGGTAAGTAATGAGTTTGCAATGAAACTCTCTTTGCTTGTCATTGGTTCCGCTTCTAGTTTTATTCCTTGGCACAGTTTTCTTTGATTTTAAGCCTATAAAACTTTTAATACAAAATTGTTTCTATGACTTATCATTACGCGCCATTCGCATTACCCACAATTTTAATGGCTGTGACCGCGGCGTATATGCAGAAAATATCGCTGCAAATCCGGGTTCTAAAAATTCGTCACGGTTCGAATGAAAACAATTCAAACATGCAGCTGACAGCTCAATTCCATTGATTGAATGAAGTCAAATTTTTACTACCTACCTATGTATTTTATTTTATTACCCATCATCCCCTTGCTTATTTATTTGGGGAGCAGCTTGCCTTCTTCCAAACATATCCATTATCTAGCCAGTATATAAGAAATCAAAAAAATTCTAGCCACTTTTAACTAGGTATACAGGGTGTAAACAGACCCTTCACGAAGCCGTCAACCAAGCATTCTGTACATCAAACTAAGTAACTTTACGCAAAAATTATTGCTGGGAAACGACTTTTTTTTTTGGGGTGAAAAATCACGTTTTACGGTAAAACTCAATATAACGCACTCAAAACTTTGTGCTGATGGATGGATTGAATAGTACGGGGGTCGTGAAGGTGTTTAAAGTAAAAATCTTGCATTAGAAACATGTATTTTAAAAAAAACTTGTGAAAAAGTTGGAACTTTGACCCCCAATATCTCCGTAACTAGAAGGTTCCCAGGTATGGTCTAGAGCAAAAAAATGATCGCAATGACGGGGAAAACAAGTACCTTTCGGCTTCGTTAAGGGTCTTTTTACACCCTTTATATATTTAACCTATATTGTCCCACTGCTGGGCAAGGGCCTCCCCCATAGCCTTCCCTCTTTTCTACATGCGGTTTCCTCCGGCCAATCTCTCACAAACGCCAGTCGCAGTACGCTAAGTCGGTATATATTAAAAATATAAAACATTCCTGCAAGTCTCTCTACTGTCTTATGTTGAATGCACCAAACTATAGAATAGCGTATAATTGTGTGGTAGTATTGTTTGATTTTATACTACAGCATTTATAATCAAAGAGTATTATTCAACAAACTAGTTTTATCGAAAATAGAAAATCGTAAATTCCACCAATACCGTAACATGCACCATTTTAAGAAAATTAAATTAAAGTTACCGGTACGCATAAATTTTCAGTAGCTTGCAGCGATTTATGTAATAAAGCAGAAAGTTATAAAACAATGAAGTATGGAATGCGTTACCCAAGATATCGGTCATGGGTTGCGTAAGTAATCAATGTACTCTACTTGGCCACTCTGGTTTTCTACTTTGTATTAAAAAAAAAACAAACAACGTTTAATGTTCGTATTTCTTTTCAACGAAGTAATGTGTCGCTGGTATAGCTGTAAAAGGACCTTTTGGCGTGTGGCCAGAGTCTGAACTAACGCATTTTGTTTTTAGGGTTCCGTAAATCGATTCGGCAAAAACGGAAAACTTACACTATAAGGGTTCGGACAGACGCACAACAAAGTGATCCTATAAGGCTTATAGGATCACTTTATTATCTGTGTGTCAAAACCATTTTTCTCGAGAATGCGTGGAGGTATCAGGCTGAAATTAAATTTCAAATACACAGGCCTGATCCTCCTTGGAGCAGTGAAAAAATCGGAGAAGCGATCAAAAGATAAGACCGTTTATGTCGCATATTGTGCGATTTCACAAGGGAATCAAAACCTATCCACTTCCCGTTGACCTAGAATCATGAAATTTGGCAAAAAGCAATGTCTTACAGCACATTTAAAGGAAAAAATCTGAAAACCGTAAATAAAGGGTGTAAAAAGACTCTTAACGAAAACGAAAACCACATTTTCTGCCCATCATTGGGATCATTTTTTTGTTCTGGACCATACCTGGGAACCTACTAGTTACGGAGATATTGGAGATCAAAGTTCCAATTTTTTCACAAGTTTTTTTTAAAATACTTACTACTTTTAAAGGTTTTAATTTTACTTTAATTACCTCCATGACCCGTTTACTATTCAAAGCATCCATCAGCACCATGTTTTAAGTGCATTTGCATTGAGTTTTACCGTAAAAAGTATTTTTTCACCCAAAAAAAAAAAGTCGTTTCCCAGCAATAATTTTTGCATAGGGTGACTTAGTTTGATGTACATAATGCTTGGTTGACGGCTTCGTGAAGGGTCCGTTTACACCCTGTATGTAGTTTAACAATAAAATACCTACAAGTTTATACGGAACCCTCGGTGCGCGAGTCCAACTCGCACTTGGCCGTATTTTTTCAATACAATTTCACAAATGTTTAGCAAAAGCCCCTCTTTACGCAGTGGTTCAGGTGTGAACGAGGCAAGCCTGCCAGCTCTCTTAAATAAGGGAGATTCACGGAACTACGCAACAATGAATAGATTTCATTTTACCTTGGCAGTGTGACACTACAGCAGGAGGAAATTGATTTGACTTTCATGAATAAAAACTTTAGTAAAGCATGCTTAGTAGGCCTAGAAAACGCTGGCGTGAAGGCTCAGAAAACGCTGGCGTGACGACTTAGAGGCGTTTGTGAGAGATTGGCCTGAGAAAGCCGCACGTAGGGAAGAGTGGAAGGCTATGGCTTTTGCCCAGCAGTGGGACAATATGAGCTAAATAAAAAAATAATTTAAAAAAAAACATGCAAGTGAATCTAACGATAAATGAGTAATCCGTTTCATTAGGGGCATTCTTCAATTATGGGGTCAGACTTTCTACTCCCACCCAATACTAATGTATCCTCTAACTTTACCAGTCGTATTATTATGTGACAGGTCGAAGAACCGTTGTGAAGAGTTACTCTCCCAAATCTTCGGTAGGAGGAATCCTACCGACCTACTGATAATTCGTGAGAGTAAGTAGGAGTCCGACATAACCCTCCATTCCTGAAAGAGGGTACTTAAGAAAGCACCCAAGTGTAAGAAAAATGCCGATGAAGCGTGGAGACAAGGTGTATGTGATTTGCGTATTTATCTGCTGAATCAACACGTAAAGAAAACCGTTGCTTGGAAAGTGAGTTCAGTAGAGGAATTCGACTGTTCCATCAGACATAATATACAGCTAGTTTGCCGCCTGTCGCCATTATTTTGTAGCAGTTTCAATCTCGCGCTCCAATTGAGTTGTTTATTGTCTATTAACGAAATCCAATCAGAACTCTCGGCTTGGATTTTAAACGTTAGTTATGTCCAGTTGATATTTCTTGCTGGGGCGACAAATTGGGAAACAAAGAAAACATTTCCGAGCATGAATTTTGAACTCATACTGTAACTTACGGGATATCTTCCATGATTGTTCATAATTTTCAGCTCCCGATATTTCGCATTCGCAAGTTTAGTTGTAAACCGTGAAAGCTTAAAACAGTGCATGAATTTTAACTAGTTAAAACACCATATTCTTAAGGATTGTGGTTACACATTAATTTAAAAGTGTCTCGTAAAATTTTCAGCGAGCGTTTTCCTACGCTCTTTACGTTACAAAACGCAGAGGGCATTGACTCTGAAGAAACACAAGTTATGTGAAATATTGCGTTTCTTCATAGCAACAGTGAAAGTAAATAAAATGATAATGTCAGCACTTTTTTATTATTTCTTTTCATCACCGTCTTTCAATTAAAACTATAAAATCCGCTGAAAACTGGATGTAATTCTTTCAGTTACGACTATTTAGGCGTTTCGGTGAGACACCTCTATGCTATAGTCTAATATTAGCTCTGTATTATACGAGTTCTGGAATGTGTCCCGTGCTCGCTGGCTAACTCGAATCAACTACTCACGAGGCGAGATAAAGGTATCGTTTTAAATTCGCGAGACCAGTGCGATTCAAGCTATGGGCCGTCAATCAGCAAGCGGCGCGGAACGCACAAACTGCACGAAAGGATGATATAAGAGCTACAAATGCGAGCGCTATGTACACTCTAATTCGTGTCGTGCTGGACTTTCTTCGCGTTTTTTTTTAATATTTTACTTTCTCAAAGTCACTATTAGATTAATAATAATTTAGAGTGCAGCTGAAACGGTAAAACCCCTGGCTTGGTAACATTGATAAAACATCAATTATTCAGCAATCAATTGATCGATTTATGTGATTATCAGATGGCCTTGAACCTACAATCGGCACTTCTTGGAACTTGTCAATTGAACAACCTGCATATTTTATTCAGTTGTTTATCGAGCGACGAAATTGTGTAAATATTTGCATTCAATGTTGTTCCAGCAGCGCCAAGTCTCAAGTTCCTTGGTCAGTCACACATTGTCTCGTAAGAATTTTCGTATACGGCAAAAAAGTTTTGACAAAAATGTAGATGCTAAAGTAATTAAAAGGCTAATTTGCTAGCGCTAGTTCTGTTTATCATTAGTTCAAGCAACGGCTGAGGGCTGAACTCCTTGAAGTGAGGTCGGAAGTCCACACCGAATTTGCTATTTGTGGAGTTTTTGCCCCTTTTTTGCCATAACTTGTTGCTACCCGTTGTTTTTTTGCCCAACTAAGACTTGCAAAGGTTGCTCCACTAAAATTAATTTCTCTGTGGGCGAACATAAAGTCACGTTGATATTTTTTGTTCAAAGTTCCGAAAGCCACTTACCTCACAGCCTCCTGCGGCTTATCAGGGTTGACTTTCACGGTGCTAGCATTCTTGAAGACATCCAGCTCAGCTAGCTTGGCGGCAGCCTCCGGAGCACCCTTGAAGTTAGGGATGCGGTTGTACACGGGGCGCGGGAACATGGCCAGCCCGTTGGTCTCCAGATGGCGCCATACTTTCAGCCGGAACGAATGCTTCGTAATCTCCTCAGGCACCGCTTTCTTGGCTGAAAGTTGGTAGACAGTATTTTTATTGCGGGTTGTTGAACTTTCTTTTATTTTGTTTTGATAGTTGGCAATGCGTAGAATGTTTGTTGGCAAGATATGTCTATGACTAGATGTAGTTTGTAGGATTGGCCTAGACGTTGAAAGATTGGCGTAAAATTGAGTTTTTTTTTTTAAATGTGTTTAAACAGATATTTTGACTGATGATGATCGTATACGTACCTAGTTCAAATTATTTTTAATAACAGATTACGGGTCAAGGTTATCCACATTTCCACTACCAGAGTTCCATCTTCGAAAGAAAAATGTTTTCAATAGACTTTTCCATCAGAATGAATCGCAATTTCAAAATTAGGTCACAGCGATAACTGAGTGAAAAACCGAATATAATGGTATATTTATAAAACGAATGTATAAACTAAGGTAAATGACCGTTATATTCAACAGTTGGCATGTTATACGCCGAGTAGTAAAACCGTAAATTGCTAAGACGCGTTTAGCAGAAATATAAAAGTTATTGTACTGGAATATAAACTTTAAGTGCGACATAATAATGACCAGTGAACTACTGATAGTATTTGAAGTCATATTGAAATGCTATTGATTCATTTTATCGATAGTTACTGTACTGGACACATAACTATCATAACATCATCCCTGGTATCCCCGGACGATTAGGCAGAGATGTAACTAGTACTAGTTGTATTTAAGTCCCAGGTCTCAAGGGAGCGAGCTCAATGCCGGCTAACCGGGCCAAAATCTAGACACCGGAACTGCTATTGAGAAGTTTATGATAGGAAAAGCCCAATAACACTGCTAGATCTGGGAATCGAACCCAAGACCTCATACTCAGCAAGCACTCAGCAGCGCTCGTGAACAACGAGGCAGTTCTCTATTCGAATTACGCTAAAATACTTTCTATAGACGTTTGACAATCAGATTCTCGATCGTATCCATTTTTAATTAGACCGCATATGGGTAGGTAGGAACTCATGGGAATAATAGTGTTGTCCCATATACGGTCGACACAGGAAGAGACGGTGAACTGATACAGGGTCAAATTGAATTAGCTAGTGATACTTCACAGAGTTGATGGGTATCGACTACTAAACAAAAAAAAAAGATTTTCGGAACTTTGATTTCTAAGTGGTTACAGTACCTACTACTAAGGTCGTTGACCCTATAATTATTGTTACTCGAAATTACTTATGAACCGTGAAGTTTGATCAAATAATTTTAATTGACCCAGTACACAAACACCTTTCAAACGTAATGGCGGCGCTGAGATGTCAAAGACCTGTCAAATTCATTGCATTTCATGTTTAGTTCTGTATTTCGCCGCGTTCATTTCGTTCCATGCCACACTATAGAGCCCTTGTTAATGCGCGTGAGCGGCAAAGGTACAACGAATAAAACTTCACAGACGGCGATTTTATTGAGCCATATAATTGAACTTCTATAGGGTACTATATTAGGAACATCTCTGCCTAACCCTTAGAGAATTACAGGCGTGATGTTATGATGTGAATTTGAAATAGGAATAATCGTACATTATTTTCTTTTTGATCTTTCTTTATCGTGTGGTTAGTGCCTAACCTGGTGTCAGTTTTTATGCCGCCCATGGGCCTCTGACTTAGCTTTACATGCGGTCAAGAAATATCTGTCAGGCATGCTGGTTTCCTCACGATATTTTCCTTCACGGAAGCAAGTGATAATTATACAATATGCACATGAATCCGAAAAATCAAGAGGTGCGTGCCTTGGGTTCGAACCCGAGACACACCACTAAAATATCAATGCTCGTTGATGACAAATATATTTTTTTGACCGTGATATTTTCATTTTATTTGTCATAGTTGTTTAATTTTTGTGGGCGCGTCATGGCCGCTTTACTAAAATGTCTTACGATTTTTTTTCGAACAAATAATCCAGTGTCACTAAGGTCTAGAATTCCATTGAAAAAAGCTAACGCAGTCGACATGTGGCCGTCAAATTAATGAATGCGTCACCCTGCAGTATCTGAATGGACTTGCGATATTATATGGCTCACAGATTTGTAATAGCCAAGAAACGGAAAGAACAAAATGAATGAGACGGTATTTTCTTTTTAACCGACTTCCAAAAGGAGGAGGTTTTCGAGTTGTCATATTATTATAAGTTGTCATTTTGAGGTATTTTTAAGGCAGAATTTTTGGTCTCTACCGTCTGTCAACCCGTTTTAGATTAGCCTATTTTTCTGCTAGTATAAGCTCATATCGACACGTTTTGCGCTTCAAAAAACGGAACAAACGCGTTCCGGAGTTTCGCGTTTGTACGTGCTTATAAGCGCGTCAACGCTCGTACGAGAGGCGCATGAGATAAAAGGCTCACGCGCTTTTAAAAATGAGCTGAGAGCAGAGATCGTATATCGGTATTGACACTTGGACCTTCAGCTGGCTTGGCGTAGTATGGAGCTTCAATAGAATAAAATACCAGCTTATACTAGGCTTGTTACCAATGACGCGCGAAAGAAAACGAAAAAAAAAGCTGTATTGGAAACACACTTCTATTTTTCTTCATTCTCTTCCATATGTTCTATAGATACATAGACATAGATACTTAGGTAAGCCAGCAATAATGTTTGATCCCAAAGAAGTGAAGGTCATTGCCATTTCAAACACTGCTTACTTTTCACCCAAAGTACTAGTCAACATCACAGACTAATAGATGACGCAAACAAAAACGTTTTTTTTGTCAAAGCCATACTCTGATCAGTTTGCGATCAAATACAGGTAATACAGTATGGTAACGGCATATAAATTAAAAAAAAAAACTGATCTCGGCGATCATTGTGCCGATAGTCGTTTTAGCCTATGGCTTAATAGCCTCCACCAATGCCTGAGTTCTCGTTAGGCAGCTGGTTCAAGAGCTTCATTCAGAAAGCAGTACACCTGGGCACGGCTCGTATGGAGGTTCCTCTCTGGAGCAATAACCGCCGGTAGCTTGGACCCTGTTCCGATACCGGTGAGCTACTATTTTTGTATATTTTTTACGTTGTATTTTACATGAATGTTTAAAAATGTGCATGAAAATAAATAAAGGAAAAAAAAAAACTATTATTTTTTATGTTCCTATAAAATTGCCACTGCGTTTACTGCATAGGTAGAAAGTTTTATTGATCATTGAATATGACTTGTATTGTGACCTTGTAAGCTACACAGTACAAGTGTAAAAACACCATCTTATGTTACATCATAAATGACTTTTCAGTCTATTGATTGTAAATTATAATTTTAATTCACTTTCAAAAATAAATGAAGAAAAAGATATTATTCACCCTGTATAGCAAATTATATGGAAAAAAAGCCTGTAATAATGCCTGTGTATTATGTGTAGAGATTGGATATTCGGATGTATATATTTACCTAAAGTTTGAGTGTTGACTAGTATGGAGTGCGAGTTCGAATATTAAAAATAATCATTGTTATAAGCCCAGTGATGTTTCCCATTTTATTCTATTTGAATTGAGTTATGGAGCATTTTAAATTTTAAGCAATTTTTTACGTTTTTCCACTAATTTCTTGCCTAGTTTTAAACAGGATAGAAATAATTATTATTCTTAGGAATACTACATTTTATACACACTATATTTTTAATGAAATCGGGAAAAAATATGTATATTAGAAAAAGCCACTTCCACACTTTTGTATCCTTTGCCGGGAAAAAATGTACTTTATGCATCTGAATATCTGATCTCTAATTATGTGTCTTTTTTATTTATTTCCATCTCAACTATACACCACTTTAGGCTATCAGCCAGTCACAAATATCGCACCAAAAAAATCTTCAATGACTAACCTACTCGTATTTGCTCATTTTTACTAAGAAAATCAAAACAGTTAAACAAGCATTAAGCCTGATGACTTTATTGTATGCTCAGTAAACAGTTGGCATAGAAAACTCAGCGCGAACCAAGGTGAGGGCATTACATGGATGAAATACAACACCTGTGTCACACATATAGAAACATGTTTAGCTTAATAGACTTTAGTTGCCTAGATTGAAATACTTGTAAGTGCTGTGTGATAAGGATTGGGATTTGTTTTGCTATGTTGTTTATCAAGTTAGTAACTGGGTAATTGTGTTTTTTTTTCTTTTTCAACCAACCTTCAACTTAATGTTGATATTATACTAATATTTTTTTTAGCTACAATTTTAGTAAAAATTTGAATAATAGTCGCCTCAGCCAACATCTGAGTGTGGTGTGGCTTAATAGCCAACATCTGAGGAGGCTCTCGCTCGGCGCATATTGTTAGGAGGTCTCTCAAGAGCCCTGACCTCCGGTAGCTCAGACCCTGTTCCTGATGGTGGAGGGCTACTATTTTTATATTTTTAAGATTTTTTTTTTAAGAATATTTAAAAATTTAATCAATCTGTGTGTAAACTAATAAAGGAAATAATAATAAAATTTATTTCAGACAAAGTCCATATTTAAAAACATTACAAAATGGCTGGTGAATGATTTAACCACACTTGCTGTCAAATGACTATGTGTTCTACATTAACAATATTCCATACTTCTTTCTGTCTCTGCTTTCAAATAATTGACAGAAAAGAATGATCAAACATATGAACCAATAGTAAATCATGCAATAGACACCGCTGAAGAGGCAAAGTTCGAGGCTAAAAAAAATATAAATATACTGTTGTACCAGCAACATAAAGACCTTTTTTTATAGTTTGTCACAGTGCAAGACAAGACAAGATGAGGCAAGTGATGAACAAATATGCAGGTGTAAAGCAAATATCTTGACGTCACCAAATTTTATTGTATGTAAATTCTGGGTAGCATATTACTTGAAATTAAATTATATTGTCGACAGTTTCAATAAGACAACATTATACCAAATGCAAGTGATAAACCTATGCACAAACTTATAACCATTATGATAACAAGTTTGTACACTTTAAGATAAATATGTAATGTATGTAATGATAAACATACTCAGAAATAACAAGTAAATAATCAGGAAAGCTGACAAACTGATAAATAATTCAACCATGACCTATGCAGCCCACACTGAAATAAAAATGTCTCCGATAATCCATAACTCGTAGGTAGATACAAAAAAATATGTTAAAAAGTTATCTGAATAAAGAATTCCTTAATTGCACACTCATATCTATAAAGATAGATGAGGCAACCACCTGCATAAGCAGACCTTCAAACCGATGATTCAATGCAAATAGAAAATCTAAAGTGACCTCACACGTGAACACAGCGAAGGTACCTAGGTTAATTAAGTAGGTATTACTTATATTAATTGCTGCAGCACCCAAATTTCTTGCATTTTTACATGTGACATACTGTCTACAATTGCGAGTGCATCGTACTCAATGCTATTCTGCTACCTAATAAATCAATTGCAATTTTTACAAAAGAGGTGGGCAGACCAGAACAATGTGAGTCATGCTTCACACTCCAATTAAGCTACCCACAGTATCAATAATTACAAGCCGAGGAAACAACCCAAATCGCGGTAATCGATGCACGAAATACTCAAACGCAAGTGAAATTACAGCTGCAATCCGATTCTACAATATTTTAACAGCGGCGTCGAAGAAACATCGCACTTTTCATCATCGATTGTATGCGGGTATTTCGAAATACATGTGCTTCTTACTACGAAAACATTTTTCATACATTTTTACACGCATTTCAACATCAATTTTCTCTAAATTGGTAAATAAAACAGTGGAATAATGATTGTTATTCCATTATTTTCAACAACAAAATGGAAAACTTACTGTTATCCGCGGCCGTTGGCGTACCGTCTCCGTTCTGCATTTTGATAATTTACCGCAATCGGGAGCTCTTCTGCAAGGATTTCGATGATCTAAACGAGAACCATCAAAATTATTTGCAAAATTGAATCCTTCTCCGCCGAACGGAACCGTCACACACAAAAATAGAACGCGAAGTCGCGAATAAAAAACAAATGCCACCAACCTGCCAACAAAAACGTTTTAGAGTTGCACGTTTATTACTAAAATGATTCTTATTTAAATCGACTAAACACACTTATGTCCAAAAAGTTTGTTTTGAATATATTCTCATATTATCTGGAAATTAAGGTATAAATATGCAACATAGAAAGTTTCAATTTAGTCTTTATTATTGTGAAAATTGATGGAAAATCTGATTCACAAAATAAGTTTTGACAGTCGTCTACACTCTTCTGTACACAACTCTATTCACGATGGACCAACCTTATAACAGAATAGTATTAAGTATGTTCGCATTTACGAAATAGTTTAATTGAAAAAAAAAGGCTTTAAAAGGTACAATGAGAACAATATCGAACCTTATTTCAATATACCCTCTTTGGCTTTCTGAACAATTTTATGATGGGTTGCAAAAATTGTTACAAGTGCTTTCTCATAACAATCTTCTATTCTTAGGTGAGTAGGAAAAGACAAGGTATGCTACGATATCCTATAGCAATTCATAGGTTTCGGAGCAGTTTCATTTCAATATAGTTAAAACCACTAGAAAAGCGGTTTATTCACATTCATAGCCATATCTATTTATAATAACATAAAATTAATATCTGATTATGTTCGGTCTATAGACTCCTTTGAGAAATTTTGCACAATATTCTACATGCGCCAAGTTTCTGAATAAAGGGCACAGCTAGTTACTAATAAAAGGTTACTAACCTTTATAAATAACGTTTCTAAAATACGTTTTTGTTATTGAGTTTACTCACATAATTTACAAGAAAGACACGCAACAGCTGTTGCCCTATTTTTCACCCATTATCGAAATATTTTTACTCTCGATTAATTTAGCTTTGGTAATACTGTAGGTTAACTGGTGTATTTTACTGGTAGGTATATTAAAAAAAAACAGCGTCAACTTAAACATTTATTAAAAGCATTTATTATTTATAAATAATTTATCTGATAGTTTGGGACATATGGAGCGGGGTGAGCATCAGTTCGAAAGCTGCGTCTTTTAGGTTGGCACCACGGAGATTTGCTTCATGTAGGTCACTGCCCGATAAGTCACAACACTGGAAAAAAAGGTTATAATATCTATACTTATAATACAATTGTAACAGGCCAATATCTGTACAGTAGACATTGAAAAAAAAATTTTTGGGGGTCTTTATTGGAGCAACAAAAGCCAAAACAACAGTTTTTAGATTTTTTGTCTGTCTGTCTTTCTGTCTGTATATTTGTACGCGCATCACGGAAAAACTACTGCATGGGTTTGAACGCAGTTTTCACCGCTCTATTGCTAGATGCTTAACTTAAAATATAGGATACCTACATTAGATATAGTTTTGGACCCGATAGGTGGCGCCATGCGAAGCAAGGGCAGGTCGCTAGTTTTAAAAATAAATGAAGTTCTGGCTGGATGGTGTGTCTATTATCGTCCTACTACAAAGGTTCCTTCTCATTCAGAGAAACCATATTGATCCCATCTTGCTCAATGCGACTTCAGACTTTTAAAAATAACAAAACCTACCATCGCTAAATCATGCTCGGGTCGGCTTGACATGATTTGAGCTAAGCTGGACGGCGAAATCTAACCTAATATTATAGTTTATTATTATTTAAATTTGTATGTAGGGGGAAATGTTCGGAACTGCTGATCCGATTCCGAAAATTCTTTCACTTACGGGAAGCTACATTATCCCCGAGTGTCATAGGCTACATAATTAAAACGTTCCTGTGGGTTAATTTTCATACATAAAGGGAACGAATCCGCGAGCAAAAGGTAGTCGAATATGAATGTAGAGCCTAATGTTAATGTTGCTTAATATTTAAGGTGCGAGAAAGAGATGGGAATTGGATGATGGGCTATACAGGACAAATAGCACCATACCTTTTTTGCAATGCATACTTCATAGATAGTACAGCTTCTACTGTATGTCATCTCATGATACCTTGAACTTGTATGGCAAAAGAGCATAATCAGCCTATAATTTGGGACAGCTAGGACATGCCTCCCTTCAGTGAATGACTGTAAGCCATCACGCGGGTCAAGTGCGGCTTGGTAGATGACACATGTCTTCGTGACATTGGGCATAGTAATAGCTTGGTGTTTATTTATTTTTATATACAATACCTCTAAATCAGCCCCAGCAAGTACGGCAGCCCTCAGATCACAGTTCTGTAGGTTGGCATTCTTCAGTGTTGCCACCCGTAAGTTGACGCCCGTCATGTTGCTACCCTCTAAGTTTGCACCTGCAAAAAGTATTTATTAATTGTATTAGAGGAAGAAGTAGAGAGAGGTCTTTAGCCAGTATTGGGACAAATTAGATTAAACAAAAAAAAAATTTATAAAACCAGTATTATACTTAGTATACTGTACATTTGTGTAGATGACAGAACTGAGTGACCGAGAGCGAAAGAAAATTGTGGTGTGTATGTTGCTGTGTAAAATTTAAGACATCGATTTAAGATCAAGCTTGGATTCCCGCCCACACATTTCACCAGCACGCGTAACATAACCACCATAGGCGTGCAGTTATGTTTCAGTCTCATATAATAGAGACCATACCATATAGGGCCAGTAAATGCTAAAGCGATGAATGAATGAAAAACCCAATAGCAATTAGCTTGACTTGGGGTTGTACCCAGTACTCCTAGTTCATCTGTCGTGTAATTTGCGTCCATTAAACTATGAGAGTCACACAGTGCACAAAAGATAGATAAACATAATTATACTTATTATCATTAACACTAGAAACGCGATATTTACCATGTTTACTGTTAGTTTTGAGTTCCCGATACTTTTTTATTTTTTTATTACAATATGGGCCTGCTCTTGACCTCGATCACGCCTGATGGAAAGCGGTAGATGAGGTCTATGATGGAACGAGCGTCGGCGTCGGCGCTGTTGCAAGCACCATGATCACGGATAAACTGAAGTTATTGCGGGTGGATGTTTATGGGCAGACAAATCGGTCTACCCTCATTCTTGTTCGTTTTTAATATCGGGAACTCAAAAAAACAGTACACACGGTAAATATCCCGTTTCTAGTGTTAATGATAATGTTAGTGACCACTGACCATGACAGTTTAAAATTATAATTATGATGGAACAAATCAATATTTTGAAATATTCTTGTATTATATTGGACTTATTATTACCTTTCAAGTTGACACCTTCCATCAAGGCTCTAGATCCAATTGGATCATCCATGTTACAACCTTTTAAATTGGCACCTGTAATCATAAATTATTTATGGAGTTAGCACAGCCTGTTTTGAACTAACCAGCCTTATTGTATTACCCAGAACTAACTGGGTTGTGGAGGTCAGATAGGCAGTCGCTCCATGAAAAATACTGGTATTTAGCTGAATCCGGAGACTGGAAGCCGACCCCATATTTTGGGAAAAGGCTAGGCAGATGGTGTTGACAGCCTGTTATGAATCAACCTGCACAGGACCCGCGTGGTGGATCATGGCCAGCTCCCTGTCACAGAGAGGAGCCCTGTGCCCTAGTAGTGGGAACGTGACAGGCAGATTATGCTACAGTTCATTTTTACATGTTCGTTGAACACCTACACAGAACCAAAATAATCATCAAAAAACCAGCCAAGTGTAAATCGAACTTGCGCATGAAGGATTCCTTACCATAGTAGTAGGAGAGCCCCTTTAATGTTTAATTTATTTGTATTACTTGTTGTTATATCGGCAACAGAAATACACATTCTATGAAAGTTTCAACTGTCTACCTATTATGGATCTTGAGGTACAGCCCGCTGTCAGACAGCGGAGGTTTAGTAACAGGGTCCCGTTGGTTACCCTTCGGGTAAAGAACCCTAAATATCAACCATAAACGAAGCCAAAGACAAAAGAATTTTCTCTGTTACTCAAGAGTGCCTTACAAATTACAAATGCTATCACAAACGTCAGAAAGTCTACAAACACTTTTCCCAATTTACTCGAGGTTCACGCAGCATGTCTTCTTCTACCATACCTTTCAATAAGTTATCATCAGTAGGCACACTTACCTTCCATATTGGCACATAAAGCTTTGACCCCCAACAGCTGGGCTCCTTCTAAGTTTGCGTGCGACAAGTCAGCGCGCTCCAGACAGCAGTGCGATAGGTTAGCACCGTTTAAATTGCATCGGGACAAGCAAGCGTACTGGAAGATAGAGAAATAACATTATGTTAAAGAATTTTCATTGTAATGGCTTTATTGACTGAAAAATATGGTTATTGTTCATTGTCAACTGTTTATTTGTATTCCCTAGATTCAAAATAAAAAAAGAAATTGGAGCTGGGTACTAAAGCTATTACTTTGTATTAGATTCCACTTCAGTCTCCAGTGTTGGAAGGCCTGATGAAGGTTCTACTACAATTAGTAAGTAGATTTGCTTATTAGTAATCTAACACATCTGAAGTTAGCTCGTGAACTTGATTGTTTAAAATGATACTACCAGCCGCCAATTAAAAATACAGACTCAAACTCAAAGCATTTATTTCAAAGACTTTAACAGGCACTTTTGAATGTCAGAAAAACAAAGAAGGTGAAGCTACAGTCCCAAACACAAGGCATAATAACTTGTGTAAGTACTGTAGTTGCCCATTCCAAAGTGTAGATCTCTACGGAGAAGAATAGGCAAGAAACTCCATGGACACTCTTCACTCAAAATATTTTACACATATACACATAGGATTTAAGTTAAAAAAGGAAGACCTTTAAATTTAGAATAAAACATACCTTAAAATTAATATTCCTAAGGTCCAACCTGTTAAGGTCAGCTCCGGACAGGTTCACACCCTGAAACCTTAACTCCCACGTATTAGGGGTCATTATGATGGAGCGAACCACATCCATTCTTGTTAGAGCATGGTTGATACCACAACTGCTCTGTGATTGCTCAATTAATAGGTTTAATTGTGGTATCATTGATTCTATACCTGGAATGAGATAAGAGATTTTTGGTTTAGGTTTAAATAGTTTTCATTTGATAGTGCAATGACTGATCTAATTAAAGGGCAAGTTAACACTGGTGATCTACAGAGCTAGAGAGGCAAAAAAACCACCCACCCACATCCACATATTTTCACGAGTTATGTCTGAGTATATGGACGGGAAAAAAAGTCAAAAACAGTCAAAAACGTCACAATCAGGAAAATAACAAAAATAATAGATGTTAGGAAAAGATCAAGATTACTCAAGTGACATTGGGCAGGACACATTTGTAAAATGAATATTAATAACTGGACAAAACGTTTAAATTAACTTTGTTGTAGATAAGTAGACAATTAAACTTGTCACCAAAAATAACTGTAGGTATGCACAATTAGAAAGTAAATTAATCTTATGATAAGTTTTGAAAGGTAGTAGCATTTTATTTATTTTATTTACATGGACGGGGCAACCCCATTGCCATCAACTGGGCGATATCTCAGAAAACTGCTACTGACAAAATACTGGTAGTAAGGCCCAATAACTGTTAGCCTAACACAGAAATCAAACCCAGGATTAAGTTTAGAAGTAGCGCAACCACTATACTTAATTAATATATGTAATATAAATAAGTTACTAACATGATAGAACTATTCCTTTCATGGTATGGCCAAGTAAGTAGGTAGTAGCTACTCAGATGAGGAAAACTACTATTATGAATTAAATATTATTGCAAGAGACAATACTAATAAAAGAAACAGTAAGTTTCCTGTCCTTGGGATTTGCGTTGTGGGTACTAATGATTACACAATGTCGTATTAAAACTATCAGTTTTGCACTTAGATGTGGAGTTGCGGACACCAGCCCGTTATACAATACAACTATCAGTACAACGTTATGAATGTTATTTTAGGGATAAATATTTTTTTTACACTTTTTGGTTGTACATCAACATTTTAACAAAACATAAAATATCCAATTTGTCGCCTTACAGGATACTATTATTATAAAGACTTCATAAGCCTACCCATAGTTTGCATTGTTGTCAGCAAACTTTCGGGCCAACATTGACAAAGGCTCTTTGGCCAACAGTGTAGACCAAGGCATAGTAAAATGCTTGCTTTCTGACGTTTTAAATAAATAATTGTGCTACCTATGTGTTAGCACAATTTTTATACACTAAGGTCAGAAACGTGAGTATAATAAATAAAATATGCACACCATAAAACACAGCCTCTTCCATCACACCTTTCGGGTTAACATGCTTATCTAATATCACATCGCCATGTCTCAAATAATTCAGAATAGGCTCAAAGTACTCCGGGCTACGGTCTATCAGGTATGCTCCAACGGAATCAGTAGCACTTGGGGTCATTAAGTACACATTATTGTCATCGGCAAACATTCGGGCCAACATTGACAATGGCTCTTTGGCCAACAGTGTGGACCGAGATGTAGTAAAATGTTTGCCACCAACATTTAAAGTTATCCAGTCCGATACAGTCTTGCCATGATTGCTTCCTTGACCATCTCCCATACTCAAATTTTGCATTGAATTTGCAATATTATCACAATTTTTTGACTCTCTGTCGCAGTCAACACATAAATAAATCTTGTCATCATCTCTAAGTACTCTCACATCTTCAATTTCACAGCCATTTGACGAATACAATCTCAAGTTTTCTTGATTCTCTTCGAACAGTTTTGATATTTCAGATTTTAGTGCTTCAATCGTGTTTTCCACGGCCAAAACTTTTCCATTTTGGTCAGCCTTATTCCTGTAACAGTACACTCGTTTCATAATAGGGGTCTCCTTTTTCTATGAATTTTAAATGTTTGACTAAATCAATAATATTACGAAAAACTTTGGAAAAAAACACAAAGTTCGAAATCTAAACGTCAGAAGACAACAGCTGTCAAAATATTGTTGCAGCAGCAGATAATAAAAAAATATTGTTCGATCACTGAAAAATCGACTAAAGCACAAAAAAAAAAAAATATTTGCTTAAAAATTCTACGCAGTTATTCAAAGATGTTTATAATTGATGTCTCGTTGTCTTGAACTATTGATTTTTACTTAGACTTGCCGACCAGGTCTGTTTGTACACTAGGTACAGTTTTGGTTTTGAGTACTTCCTCCAACTCGATGTGATAGCTACTGCGCTAGATATGTTTATTATGAGATGCATGCCTAATAAGATAGGTGGCGCTGTTATTGCTGTTGCGTAGATTTATATTAGGTGTCTAGATTCCAGTTGTTTTGCTTTCAAAGTCCTTTATTTCCACTTAAAGAATGCAATGTATCAGAGACCTTAAAAAAAGATTTTCAGCAGAAACCTCATGGTCAAGTAGGCTTCGTTTTAATACCCGTTGCTTTCGGGGTAGCTTTTATAATGCTAATAAAGTAGGTGCTTACTTACCTACTACTAAAAGTTAACGGTGTGCGACCATCAAACCGGAAAGAGCTAAATGGCTACATGTGGGCAGGTAATGTTTCACCGTTTCCGGTTTGTAATAGCTTTAAAAATGCAATATAATCTGAACATCTTCCGTTATTTTCGCGGAAAGGTCAAACGGAGTCTGAGGCGAGGTGACCACCTATGCTTAGGTGATAGTAACAAAATGTGCAATTAAGCTTTTCTCCCTTATTTCATAGATTAATTAGCCTGAAAGCCTTAAATCAGGGAGGACTTGGCCCTGATTGTCTATCATATGGATGAACCGATCTTATCTTAAGAGGACCCTCTTACAATGGTGTCCCATCATAGTGATCCTTTCATCCCCGTTCACAACAATTTATGACAGAATACCTACCTGTCAATAATCCGCCCAGCTAACAAGCAGTACTTCACGGCAATAATTATTAATAGTCCCATAAACAGTACGTTAACTATAGATTGATCACTCACTAAATCCAGATGGCCGTCGTAAAACACGTCAGTGTATGATCTCGATCCATTGTATTGACTGACGCTATGACAACATTGTTACGTTATGAGTAACACGTAGGTTTTCGTCTTTAGATTCGTGGAACTAGATTTTACTTAAGGTGAAAGCGCCAGGATAGGGCGTAATTCAAATTTTTTTACGGACGTCATTTGCAATTGGCCGGTCAGTGTCAGGATGTATGTTAAACAAAATATGATTCGTAACACGTTTGTATTTACAGAATTATAATCATCAATACAACCCTCCAAGCTCATTTAATCCCATTGAATGACTATTTCATGAAAAAGTCAGGCTACTACAATTAAGCTACTACTATCTGTCAAATTTATTCAATAAATTTTAAACTTTATCACTAAATAATTAGGTTCAAGATTGATTGGCGATATTTGACAGTTTCGGGTAGCTTCCTTAAGAATGGATGGGATGTGCTGGCGTCTGTACAACCTGACACTGACCTGATGCGGTAGCTTCCTTAAGACGGGAATACGAGCTTTTGTCCACGACTTCGCCCGTGTGGCAGAAAATATCCCACGGGTATTTACTATCGAGATGAAAAAATATAAACGTAATAACCTAACCCAGGTCGTCTCTATCCGTATGTAGATTTTCACCAAAATCCCGGCCGTTACGGCGAGAAACTCCGAGAAAGGTAACCGACAGATAGACAGACAGTAGGTATGGACGTAGCTTTTGTCTTGAGACTCTTGGAACGAGATTGAGGTATGATAGCCTTTGTCTTGGTGAATAAAATGATCTTCCCGTCCCCTGTAGGAGTTCTGATGTAGCTGTCCATTGATCTAGGGTTCGGAAGCACAGCGTGAGTAGTGAGGTCTTTACGATTCTCCCGCTGGGATGAATGTTAAAGAGTTTGTCCATAAACAAATTTCAGAGGCGCTTCTGCATCTAGATGTGTGCCCAGTTAATGACAAAGGCTTGCCCTTTTTTTTCAGATAGGAAATCATCAAATGACCGCTCCCGCTCTGGGCGGAGTGGAAGGGAGTGTCAGACTTTTACTGACTAAAACCCATCGATGTTCCTTCTTTGCCCTTTGTGTTCCAGGGCCGCGGTTTCTCTTTCGAACAGCCCCGCAGCCCCGGCAAGGCTTGCCCTCACATAGGATCTACAATAATCATAACTGGTAATAGAGAACTGACGAATAAAGTCGCACTACGTTTGTGTTTGTTAGATTGCACACAGAGAAGGTCTGAATTCCAGCGGTAAGAACATAATACACAGACTGATTATATAGGTACATCCACCTTATCCAAGCTCACGCTCAGTTTATCACCTCGCTATTGTGATCCAATAACAAACACTAAGTAATAGAATATATTACAGTAGTAGTAAATTGTAATTCGAATGGTATGCACTACTTTACGGAAATTATCGGTCGGCATGGAGCTCGAACTGGCTAGGATATGCATCGCGTTCGTGTTTGAATTTTTAGTGCCTTACGTTCCTAAGTGATAGTTTTTCGGTTATCTAGGGAGACAGACCACCCTTAAAGGCGGCTGTATCAGACTGGGTGCGAAAGACGGAGTACCGGGTGTTGTGGCGCAACTTTCCCAAGTGTTTTTATGTCCGACAGTTGACTGACATGAGTGAATCGATTGTTAAAATCGTCCCTATTCTGTGTCCTTATGAAAAGTTATGATAGGTTTTGAAAGAGAGAACAGAAAAGACACACACGTCCTGAAATCGGCTCGGGTTTTAACCGTAAACGGTCTGAGGACGGCGGAGAGATATGTTGGATTCCTACTGTCAGAATTTCAGTAAGTTGTTTCTTCAAAAAAGCATAGTAGTCGCAATCAGGTTTTTATGAACAAACATTAACACAGATGTCAACAGCAATAGTCGAGTCAAGACAATATGAAAATAAAATTTATGTCCAGTTCGGCATTGCAAATTGACGAAGTTACAAATGTTACGATTATGAACCCAGAAATTGTCTGCCTCTAGTCTTGGGACTCAAAGCTAGATATATGAGTGATCCTTATCGAAATGTAAGTGCCTTGTTGGTCTGTAGGTTGCAAGTGCAACGTTGCTGGGTCGGGCCAAGTGACATTGGTTTTTCAAAATTCTCAACAGCAGTTCGATGTCTTTGACTATTAAAATGAGACTTGAAGGTATCATGATGAGAAACGTAACTACATGACATTTACATAATTCATATTTATGCAAAAATATTCTAATTCCATTGAAGTAAGTAGATAACAGGTATATTACAATAATATACCTGTGTATTCTACTCTTCGCTTGGCAAGACGTGTGAAATATGAAGTCATGAGGAATTCACAGGTAATCTTACTCGAGGAAGACATTATTAGACGAAATAATTTATTGCACTTATTTATAGGTGTGTTAGAATCTTAATGGTGGCACAGGAATTTGTCTAGACTTGTTACGTCACTGGAAGTATCTAGAAAACAATTCTTATTTTGTTTAGTTTGAATGTTGTTCAAAACCATTCTACATTATTCCAGTGTAGGGTAAAGTGGAGACTCCCTTAGACCCCAAGAAGGACCTTCTTGGGGTACAATGACTTCCTTCTGTTCTGACATTTTTGTGCAGTTAGTGCTCCTTCTTTGGTCTGCAGTTTTTGTGCTCCGTGGTCATAATTCTAGGCACACGATCATTTTCCCAGTCGTTTTAGGAGACACAAATCATGCGGTGAACGCTAAAGGTTATCACGGTCGCGATTTTAGGCTCTCTATGAAATAATTGCTCCATCAATACCATTGGTAGTCTGCGGAGTTACAAACGAAATCATCGCAGTATATTTTTTTGTTATAACATTTGGTAATCCCCACATTGGGCACAGCTTATATAATTTGTCACGATTCGTAATGACTATTAAGATAGTTGGCACGGCCAGCGACAATCACGTGAATCGTTGATTAAACATCGGAACTGCTTGTCATTCTGACGACCCCACATGTTGTAGGTCAGGGATGGCAGACTTTGTATCAGAGACCGGGATATACGGGCTTTATTATAACTTGATCCCAAGGGGTCTGGCAAATACAGAAAGGGACCACTGAACGCTTTGCCTCGTCGGTCTTGTCGTCATAAAGCACTACTGATAGAATGAGGTCCTGAATTCGATTCCCAGGTCAGGCAAAATGTTGTTAGGTTTTTCCATTAGTAATTTTTCCGTAGCCATATGGAGTTTGGATTTGTGCCCAGTTGATTGCAACATGTTTAAATATCCATGTAATTGACTGAGGGTTCTCTAACATTGGTAGTATTTTGTGTGTACATTAATAAAAAATAAATAATGGTTTTTGAACCTAACTGGCGAAAGTGAGTGTATTGCAGTACACTTCTTCTTAAACCCTTTCAGAAATATAGACGTGATGTTATGCTATAATGAACCCTGACACCAAACAAATAAGACTATTAATAAATAACTAATTAGTTTAAATAACAGCATTCATAGACGCATTCCAAAAGCGCTTTCGCATTCCAAAATACCTTCGGCTGGATCGATGTCAATAATTTTGGCGCGGCGCCATCTTTGACGACGAGGTAAAGGACAGTTTGCGAAGGCAAACACCCAACTAATGGGCGCTTTAACTGTTAGATAACTTTTATTACTGTGTGTTAATAGAAAATGATTATCTAGAATATAATGTTTTGCTACAGATTCAAGATTCTTTATTTGCGTGAAATATCGTATGTACATGATGGTCTTATAAATAAAAGGTTTCTCATATTTCACTGACTTCCTTCAGCATGCAAACTTAAAATTAAAATACTTAACACAATGTACCTACTCGTAGGCACCTAGTTAAAAATTAAAAAAAACATATAAGAAACATTAAATTAATATTATCTTTGACAATAATATTGTTTCAGAATTTAAAATACTGTGTAGGATAATGTAATAAAATAAGAAAAAAAACAACAAAGACAGAAGACTAGATAACATCAATAAAATAGGAAAATAAGCTACTTAACCATTCGAAATTGGTGTATGAGTCAAAAACTCATTAATTGTATAGAACACGTTATTAAAGAGCCATTTCTTCAGTTTATTTTTGAAATAATAGGTAGTTCTATGATTTGTTTCGGTATTTTATTGAAGATTTTGACCGACATGCTATAGCAATTGTTTTGGAAGAGGGTGCTTCTACATCTTGTTATGGCCAGTTTGGTGGACAGACACACGTTACATGAACGGAAATAGAAATACAAATTTCCGTAAAGATGAACTTCTGTTAAAGCATTTAAGGATTTGAATGTGCCAGTTTTAAAGTTTCACTATGGTGTGGAACACAAACTTAAACATTACGCCTTTTTCTCCGAAGGGTTAGGCAAAAGAGTACCTATACTAGGTGGAATGAACACCGACGCTGAAACGGTTACCACGTTTCCAGTACATCATTCTTAACTGAAAAAAACAGCTGTTTCCTACAAAACTGAAATACCTGTTTTAGCGTCGGTGTCCCTTCCACCCTGTTTGGTGTACCTAAAGCCAAAGTACTAATGCAGTAGCATAAAATACAGACCTAATGTATTGTTACGAGCTGGGTATGGGATAAATAAAATACTACCGATTAAACACGAAATAACCTTATTAATTACAAAACACTTAAAACTTAAAAAGTGCGATATCTAAGTGAATAGTAATCAGTTTAGTTGTCTAAACTGATTACTATTCTCTTAGATATCGCACTATCGTTGTATAGCCAAAATCAGACTGACTGTTCCAGCAAACACGACGGCTTTTTGGAGAAGGTTCCACAACTTTGAGGAACCTTCTTCACAGTTCTTAGTGGAACATCATCCTTCGAGATGTCTAGAAGATTCGAGAAAGTTCCACAACTTTCTTTGTGGACTTTCTCGAATCTTCTAGACAGCTCCATAGTAGAACATTGTCCTTCGAGAAAGTTCCACAACTTTCATGGGAACATTTTAGACTCTAATCTTCTAGACAGCTCATTACTGGAACATTCGAGACTCGCACCTAATCTAGAATGTTCTCGTAAAGCAACCGACGTAACAGTATCAAAAGAATCTGTACTTTTTGTGAATAGTGCGACATTTATTTGCTCCACAAATACATTTGGCTAAAAGATTAGTTGTATAATGTAGTACTATGAGAAGTTATTTTTTTAGAATGATGAGACTTTAGTGGCTATTCATTTTAGTATAATGTCGTCGCCATAAGACTCAACAAATTGTTCCTATATAACGTAGAATAAAAGAAGCTGAGATGAGAATGCTAGGGGGATTCGGGTGTAACACGAATGGATAAACATAAGACATAACATAAGAGGAAGACTGAAAGTGGCGTGACTGAAAAGTTTTGTGGTAATTCGGTTACCGTGGTATGGACACCCGAGACCGAGAAAAGAGGAAAATGTCGTGAGGAAAGTTTTGACTATGAACGTGGATGGCTAGGTTATAAGAGTAGAGGAAGACCAATGAAACGATGGATGGACTGTGTAAAGGATATATGGCTAGAAAGGAGGTGTGATGAGATGATAAGTAATAGAGAAGTATGGAAGAAGAAGACTTGCTACGCCGTCCCCAAATAAATTGTGATAAGAACTAGAGAATTATGATAACGAAGAATAAAGGCCAGTAAATACTCGAACTACTAAAGTTGAAAAAAAACTAGATTGGTAATTAAAGCTGAAATGGAGAGCCCATGATTAGTAGCCCCACATCTGTGCACAGGTTTTGCCCATTGCGGTAGACCTGTTCACTGAACGTGTTCTTGGGTGGAGATTACGATGCGAACGTAGAGTCGGATGAGGACGTCAAAGAGCTACCTTGAGTGTCAATCTTCGCATGGTGGCTGGTAACAATTTGATGAAAGATAGCCGTGGATCGAGTGAGAGTAAGTACCTATGATTGGATAAACTTAAGACTCCAGTCGTGGACTGGTAAGGTCGATTACGTTGTTACTGTTACTGTGAGCCTGTGTAATCCCACTGCTGGGCAATGGCCTCCCCCCATGACCTCCAAATTCTTCGATCCAGGGACAATGTGGACCACTGGTCATTGGTTCTGTCCAGCTCGTCCCACCGTCTCCTGCGAGGTCTAGGTACTGATTATGATGATTTGATAATTTTGTGTGATCCCGTAAATGATGAACTTAGGTCGAATATCACTTGCGCAATGGTGTAAATATTTTATGCAGTATCGTTGGGTAAATTATAAACGTTGCCAAGATTTTAACAGTACAATAATCATGAAAGTTTGTTTGACGTAACGTTGTGTAAGAGAATAAAACGTATGTAGCGTAAATCTCAATGTTATTTCTAATTCTAATTATGATGTTGCCAAATCTTTGAGTATGAGTGAAGTGTTTTCTTTAGTTAATTGTTTGATAGATTTTCTTTTAAGAGTGTATGAAGTGTGTTGCCATTTTTTAAAGTGTAAATTATTTGTTTGAATTGAAAGATACAAATCCGGGGTTAAAAGAAACTACTTATCTTACGCACGGTCTCATTTTACTGAAAACTTAATCTTTTCGACTGCCTTTTTTTCTCATGTGATCGAGTACCTACTTATCTGCCAAAGTGTGTATTAATCGCAGATGTGAGCGATGTATTAGCTGACAAATATCGGTGAATACTAAAAGCCGTTATGGATATTTAGAAGGTCGAACAACTTTCAGCCAGTCGTATCAAGGGGGTATCGTGTTACCCAATAGCTGGATCGTGGAGTTTAGATAGGAGGTCGCTTCATATAAAAGACTAGTATTCGGGTGCATTCGGTTGGACTGGAAGCCGACCCTTAGGTACATAGTTGGGCAAAGGCTAGACGGTAGGCAGTACATGAGTAAGGAAAAAGTAGGGAGGAATTAGTAGTACCTAAACCTAAGTGGACACAAACGTATTACGTAAAAGTCATAATTTTCTGGCCCTTGTCCCAAATGTGCATTTTCATACATTTCAGCTAGTATTATATTATTTGTGACATTTCAGTTTTTAAATGGTTTACGTAAAAGAAACCACGTTCATCTTCACATGATTCAGACATTATTTAAGAGAAAATAACGATCCACCGATGAATTTAATGTCGAAGAGAAAATCGTGACAAAATTCAGGCGCCACGCCAAAAGTAATACAGAATTTGGTTTGTCATCAAAGGTTGGTGACAAATCTCCACAAATAGAATCTTCTTGGTATATCTTAGTTTAGAAGTGATTTTATTTAGTTACTAGCTGTACCCGGCGTTGCAATGCAATTTTTCTACCTAGTACACTACCTTCTTGTATTTTTTACTACTCGGCTCACCTGCCTACTACCTACCTGCTACCTACCTGCTACCTACCTGCTACCTACCTGCTACCTACCTGCTACCTACCTGCTACCTACCTGCTACCTACCTGCTACCTACCTGCTACCTACCTGCTACCTACCTGCTGCCTACCTGCTAGCTACCTGCTACCTATCTACTACCTACCTGCTACCTACCTACTACCACTTAGGGGTATGAAAAATAGATAGTAGCCGATTCTCAGACCTACTGAATATGCATTTAAAATTTCATAAAAATCGGTCAAGCCGTTTCGGATGAGTATGGTAACTAACATTGTGACACGAGAATTTTATATTAAGAAGTTAAGAAAGTTTGAATTATATGTCGGGAGCCTTGTTCCAAAGGAAAACTTTTTAAATTGTATACCGTAGGCCGCATATCAGTAGTCGAAAAACCCAGTGTAAACTGGCCTCTTGTTTTATTGAAACTTCGCACTTTGCTAGGCCGGCTCAAGGTCATAGCAGTGCCACAGATTTTCGGTCGACTGTACATACTAACTTCTGCTTGTCAAGACAGATTCTTTCAAACTAATTCACCAGCCTTCAAGAACAAAGAAATCTTTATTCTTCATCTTGAGGTTTTCCACGAAATTTGGTATATGAAAAGGAAAAAAAACCTACAATAATAATATAAGTATAGCCATGTTTTCCACGAAAAAAATCTCGTAAGAATTCAGGCGAATACTGAATAAAACCCGCCAAATCTTGGTGACTCATCCAATTTATATCACAGCCTGTTGACAATATCTTATTGTAGGTACAGGGTGTAGAAAATTGGCACTAAAGAAATGAAAAGCTTTTCTTATTCAGTCTAGATATCGGTCTATAGCTGCCACTAGATCTATCAATAAAGGACAGGGCCCAAAGAGGGTGTCGTAATAAAACATTATTGACAGCATCCTGGCGATCTGGATAGATTTTATAGTTTTTTTATTTGCCTATGACCTATTTTACTACCATTGGTCTTTAGTGATATCTGTGGCCAGTCTTGTCCTTATACTTTTCGAGTGCGATGGTTCTTTTTTAAGATCAGTTAGGACCTGGTGGCAAGGTTGATTCTCAAAGATGGCAGGTGCATGGATAATTGAGACTTACGGTGGGTATGTCCTTGGCTCACTTGACCCGTTTGCATGTTACATAGGCACCAGCAATTGGCTTATGTTGTGGCTAGCACCGAATTCAAAATTGTTGGACAAATCTATTAAGGCCAGTGCACACAGCTAGCTAGTGGTAACAAGGTACCGATTCCAATGTTCAGTGCCACGAAGGGAAATTACCTTAGATGCCTTGGGTTCGATTTTTAAACATTGGAAAGAGGGTGAGTAAGGGTAAAATACTCTGCCGTGCCGACCCCTGTGTGCGTTGGCCTTTAACATAAATTGAAGTGAATGAAATCTTATTGTAATTATAAAAACCCAGCGCTTCCTGGGTACTTGTGCTAAGTAGGAGACGCAGAGTCAGCTGACCAATACTTCCACCATGATAGAAATTCCGAATCAATTTATACTTTAAAGCATTCACAATACCGCAGATATTATATTACTAGCTGTGCCCCGCGGTTTCACCCGCGTTTTTCTCGTTTCCGTGGAAATACCGAGATAAAATATTGCCTATATTATAGCCTCCCTCAATAAATGGACTATTGAATATTTAAACAGTTTTCATATCAGATCAGTATTTCCCGAGATTACCGCGTTCATAACAAACAACCAAACTTTTCAGTTTTATAATATTAGTAGCAGTAGTCTTGCTTGCATCAAGCGCGCGTGGATTTCCTTAGCAGAGTTATTTTAGAAATGTATTTATTATACTCTTCAAAGATCTTATACTTACAATCATCAACAAATATATTTCGAAAAAGATTATTACAGTATTTTATGTTGATAAAAAACTCTATGGCCCATAACTCATTAATAGGTACCAACTCTTAACATCCATCTCTTATCAACGTGATAACTTTTAAACGAAATATCCGATTGAGATGAAACAAAAAGTATTTTACTTCAACATAAATACTCTTGATAACATAATGCTTAATTTCGATAAAGATTAATATTACGATACATATTTAACGTAGTTTTTTTTTCTTCAGACGAAACTCATTAATAGGTACCAACTCTTAACATCTTACACACGTGATAACTTTTAAACGAAATATCCGATTGAGATGAAACAAAAAGTATTTTACTTCTACATAAATACTCTTGATAACATAATGCTTAATTTCGATAAAGATTAATATTACGATACATATTTAACGTAGTTTTTTTTTTCTTCAGACGATTTAATAATTATTTTGAACACAAAATCGGTTATTGTGATTAAACCATGATAGCTAGATATATGTTCTCGCGGACTTTTTTGTAGGTCTTAATGGGATCTACAAACCCGTACTACATTATTTTGTTCTATTGTCAATAGTTTTTGCAGCGCACGCAAAAATAGGTTTTCGATTTTACACCTTGTGTTACAAAATAGCAATTTTATTACGGATCCCTAATTTTGAAAAAAAAGAAACATAGCCTATAGCCTTCCTCGATAAATGGACTACCCAACACTGAAAGAATCATTCAAATCGGACCAGTAGTTCCAGAGATTAGCGCGTTCAAACAAACAAACAAACAAACAAACAAACAAACAAACAAACAAACAAACACTTCAGCTTTATAATATTATATTAGTAAGTATAGATTATTTATATTTACCTATCGAGTTTATGAATATTTATAGAATTATGAAGATTTATAAAATATAAGAACGGAGAGATAATTGGAAAGATAAGTTAAATTAAACCCTTTTGTTCTTTTGTCCTGTTTATGAGCAGTTCATAAAGACATAGTTCAAATAATTTTATGGCTCTTATCACGATAAATAAATAGCATAAAGAGTCGGTAGCAACACTAGCAAGCAACCTTATTATAATATATTGGAAAAAAGATTGATTCAAGATATTCTTAAACATTTTCCTCGGCTTAAATCTCACTATCTCGTTAATCCAAAACGCGAGTTCGTATAAGTACCGGAAAACTTGCGTAAAGTTTATAAAGCGTGTTCCAAACTAATTGAAATGGAAGTGAGTGATATTAAACATGGACCGAATGAAGTGAAGCGAACAGTTTCCTCAGAATCCGACCGGGTGCCTTCTCAAATACACCTCATTCGGGGAAAGCGGATTCAGTGCGTTACGCATAAACAGTTCACGGAACAAAATCGTATTGGCAATGATTACGACTCAGAGATAACGGACAGACGCCGATGACACAACGGGAAGCACTCACTAACTCCCGTTTTATTTATAAAATCAGTGTCCAGCCAGTTCGGGCCCGAGCACGACTACAGCCAAAACCTCACGCCGCGAAAATCGAAAAATATTCAGTGATGTCAATGAAAGTTACGATTTAGACGCCGGCGCTAAACAAACATTGCACGATATCGCGAGATCGCGCGCGCAGTACTGCAGTCGATAAACAGTGTAGTGTTATTAAAAGCTTTATAAACAAATGAAGATGGCTACTGTGGATATTCCGCCATACCCGCCGCCGCCGCCGCCGTCCAGGCCCGTGCGGCCTAAGATCACGCTGCAGATACCAGACTCCACTATCCTGATGACACCCAGTCTTAGAGGACCACCGACTGGGGCCTCGGTTTACAGGGCCCAGCCGAGGTACCACGGAAAGCCTCCAGGAACCCCAGGCTCTCTCATCTCGGACCCCCACGGAAATCCTTATTTCAACCCTTTCATGACCATGTATCACACCAAAGCCTCTGAGTTCATGTTCAAGCAGTTTGAAGGCTTCAAAGACTTTACTATAAGCACTACGAAGCACGGGCTAAGTGCTGGTGAGAAGTCTGCGTTCTGGTTCTACAATAGATTAAAGTTGCTGTCGAGGAAGTGGTTCACTCATCTCTTCTTGAGTTTGTTTATGGTGCTGTACAGTTTTATTGGTGCTGCTGCATTTATGGCTATTGAGGGTAAGTAGAAAATTGTCTCTTATATTTTGCTTGAAGTAGGATAAGTCATTTTTTGTATTTTTTGTAATTTTCCGCCGAACACGCGACATAGATTTTTATTTTTACTAGGTGTTGATTTTGTGATTGGCCATTTCGTAACTGTCGTTTCACACAAAATAATAAATGTCAACGATAGTCCGTATCTATATCCGTTTAACAAAATGAATTTGTGCTCGTTAACAGGATTAATGTGATACAAAATTAAACATGATTGCTGCTTTATTTCAGAATCATTAAAACTTTTGAAAGCCAGCTTAATTAACCGCTTTATAAAAAGCCTTTCGGCAGAAATACCAAAGCGAATATTATTCGGATATTTTTTATAATTCTTACTTCAGTCCAACAATATAAGTCTGTTGTTTACAACAATTGGTTATTTACTACGTGTAAAAGACCGTCTTTTTAAACCAGAAATTGAAACAAAAAAAAAAATTGACGAATTGATAACCTCCTCCTTTTGGAAGTCGGTCAAAAAGAAAATTCGTTCCATATTCAAACTTGCTCTACTAACACGTATCGATACCTAATGTTTGAAATCTAAATATTATAGTCTTGTTAACATAAAAATAAGCTGGAAGTAACTTTTTACCACAACAATAAATTATCAAAGTCAATTCCGTTCGTCCGTCCGGAAAATGTTGTGAAGAAAGTTTTGAGAATGAATGTGGATGGCTACAAGAGTAAAGGAAGACCAAAGAAACAATTGATGGACTGTATGAAGGGCGATATGGCTAGAAAGATGGTGACTGCTGAGATGACGAGTAAAGAGAAGTATGGAAGAAGAAAGAACCAGGAAATGTGGCAGAAAAAAGGGGAGGCATATACCCAGCACTGGGTGATTCCGGGCTGATATGATCATGATGGTGATGATGAAGATGGAAGAAAAAATGCTGCGCCGACCCCAAATAAATTAGGATAGGGGCCGGAGAATGATAATGAATCAACTCCGTAAATTACCGAACTGATCTGAATCGTAAGGCCGAAACCTAAAGGTCAAAATAGATCGAACTGATAAATTAATACAACTTAATGCCAGGACATTTTGGAAACTCACGATCTTAGTTCTGAAACTAATAGATACTGATACTTGGTAACTAAGTTAAACAACTTTCGACCTGTCAATAAGGTCTGCAAATTGATTTGCTTCTGTTTGGGAGGGCGTACTTTGGGAAGGTACGTGTTGGAGCAAAATAGACCTTATTTGAGCGTATTGACTGATGACAGGAAGCTTAATTCCTCTGTTGGACTCGCGGGGAGCCTTGTGGCCCACACCATCTCGTAGAGGTAAGGCCTGTGTCCCAACAATGGGAATGTTATAATTATGCTACTTTTATGTCTAGCTAGTCTTAAAGCAAGACTGTTTATGATAGGCTTCCTCGTTGGTCGAGTGGTCGCAAGCGCAACTGCTGAGCATGAGGCTCTGGGTGCGATTCCCAGGTCGGGCAAAGTGTTATTTGATTTTCCCATGAAAAATTTCTCAGTAGCAGTCAATGCGTTTGGATTTGTGCCCGGTTGATAGCAATACATGTATACCTGTCCCCTTCGGGGATTGCAGGCGTGATGTTATGTTATGTTTATCATATAGTCCTAGGTTGAAACCCTAGGTTAGGCAGTATTATGGATTTTTTTAATATACGATTATGTATGTACATGGTTCAAAAGTGGGGGAGGAAAAAAAATCGTCGAATTCGATGGTCAGCGGGGACCTTTTTCTTGTAGTCAAACTAGCAGACCCGCGGATGTCGATAACAGAGCTACATACCGGGTCAAACTACAGCCAAAAATCATTCAGGTGACCCCATATCGATATGTATAGTACCTACAACCATCTAACTAAGAGGACACGCAATTATAAAAATAATAATTTACACTTATAACATTGTATTGTATAACGGGCTGGTTTCCGCAACTCCACGTCAAAGCGCGTATTTTTTTTCACTTATAACATTATTTACAGTCTCCGTTTAATTCATTACTAACTACTGTAGTGCTTGCACGAAGCAATAATTTCCAGTACGCGATGTGTTTAACGACGCCATTTTATATCTAGTCAATAAAACGTCTGGAATTCCAGTTTAGTTCAAAACGATTTCAGTTTTAGATCACTATAGAAAAACATGTCTGTTACTTGCCTCGTTGGACAGTGGTCGCAAGCGCTTCTTCGGAGCATCAAGATTTTGGTTCAATTCCCACCTCAAAGACGAAGTGTTATTGGGTTTTTCGCTTAAAACTTCTCAGTAGCCGCCGGAATCTGAATTTGCACCCGGTTTACAGTTTACTTAAAACTTAAGCTTATTGGGGGCATGTGGTTAATGTGGGTTTAGTTTAAGTAGCCTCTGCCTAATCTTTCGGAGAATACATATGTGTACAGTCACGAGCACCAATATGTATACACTTTCCTAAATTTAAAAGCAATTTTCCCGAGAAATAACGTTTATAACTTGGAGGTAGGATCTTTTTCATAAAAATGTGAGTTACAGAATACTATGTTCGTACAGCATGAAATTGTAATCAGAACAGTAGGAGAAAAACGCTTTTGAAAGTTGTTAAGTGTTTACATATTGGTGCTCGTGACTGTTCATATATGTGTACAGATGTGTTTCATCATATTTTTTGTATGAAAAAATGTATTATAGTTTAAAAAAACACGATTTCTCCTATTTTTCTCAGCAAACCCTTTCATTTGATACCCATATCATGGAAATGCAAAAAAATAAAAACTAGTCCGCCATCTTTGGGAGTCCGCCATAATGGATTTTGAATGGCGTCACTTAGCTAACCATGCATTGTCACCTAAACTTAACATGTATGCAAAATTTCGGCTCAATCGGAAACCGGGAAGTGGGTCAAATTTAATTTCTAAGATTTTTTTACATAATTAGTTAAAGGTGAAGCTAAATAAAAGCGTGTTAAAAATGGCAAGAGCAGTATTTTCATCCAAATTCGTTTTATTTATTTATTTCAAACTTATTTATGTATGTTCTTTTAGAATAAATAAAGAATCTTTAAACCCAAAAACATCATTTTTGACTATTGTTAAACTGACTTGTTTAATACTGCATAACTCAGAACGGACTAAGATTTGAAACTTGACGCCATAACTCATGTGCAGCTTAAAAATACCTATCCAACAATGTATTACACATAAACAGGACCAAAAACATCATCATCATCTTACTTCTAATCTGAATTCCACATAAAACTTCTGCGATTCGCAACTAAAAGCTCCGAAAAACTAGTGCAGGTCACTTTTTTCCAAGTGCAAACCGATATTCGGTGCGAAAATCGAGTTGTAGACAGAGGATTACAAGGTTAGCCTGCCATAGGATGGGTCGGGTTTAAAAACTAAAGTCTCACGTTCGCTGCCATGCAATTTGGTTGGTTGCCGTCGAAATCGGATTATGTTGTCGTGAGTTCAGCTTGGACGTGTTTGTTTACATGTTCGAGAGGAGTTTTTGGTGGGACTTTAGTATTAAAAATCAAAATATGCAGAATATAATATAATTTCTCTTTTAATCGAGTATCTATGACTTAAAAACTGTGTAAAACATACGACTATGTTAGTAATCATCTGCCTAGCCTTTTCCCAACTATATTGGGGTCAGCTTCCAGTCTAACCGGATGCAGCTGAATACCAGTATTTTAAATTTTACATGGAGCGACTGCCTATCTGACCTCCACAACCCAGTTAGTACTGGGTAATACGATACCCCTTGGTAAGACTGGTTGTCCGACTTTTTGGCCACTGACTACCTAACGACTGTCAAAGATCTACAAATGACACCCGGGACCAAGGGCTTAACGTGCTTTAACTCGGTATGTAATGGGTGGTCACCCATCCACAGACCAACCTAGGCAAGCACGGCTTAAACCAAAGATCGACCTGAACGGCTGTTATTATTAAGCCACTAGCTGACGATTATGTTAATAAGCACTGATAAAAACAATCAACACGCTAAATAACGTTGGATCACTGCTGCGACAACCCATGAGTAATTGAACAACAGCGACCCACATAAACACAGTCCAGACGACTTGCAATCATGCTTAGGATACTGTTGGTGCTACCCCACACCCTGCGCACCAAGGAAGCGCACTTTTTACGCATTGTTGAGTAAAAACAATCCACATGCGCATCTGCGAACATCCCCGGCGACGCGCGAATAGACTTATTATATGAAAACTGTTTGTTTGATTTTTTATCGATAGAATTTCATTCTTGAAGCTAATTTAAGCAAGCGCGTAAGTTTAATTTTTGTGCAATGTTAGCGACTATTTATCAGTAACATGAAGCATACTTAAATATTATTGCAGTAATACAATTTAAATTCTTAGTGCTGAGCTGATCTGTAAACATCGGACATTACATGCAATTTTATAAAGTCAATTTTGTTTAGTTGCTTTTCATATTTAGATTTTTGTGCTCATTACTTGTTCAAATCGTGCTTCCAAGTCATTACACAAATCAAGAATTATGCTTTTAATAAAACAAAGTACCTACCTACGGAGTCTGGATTTGTGCCCGGTCGATGGTAATAGGGTCGCCCCCATAACATGGGGCTTAAACATAACTAACGAAATGTTGGTGTCCTAATTAGGTACACCTCTGCCTAGCCCTTCGGGGATTACAGGCGTGATGTTATGTTATATAAATTACCTAATTTTTTTTCCAACAGCCTTTGTTCTTTGATAACATAAATGTGAGGTTTTTAGCGTTGCAGCTTCAGGATAACGTTCTTACCAGGCTGTCCTTCCTCTTTGAGTAATAGCTAACTGCATTCATCATCTTCCTGCCCTTGTCCCATGTTGTGTGGTCGGCGCCACACGTTGTCTTCTTCCATTTTCCCCTGTCAGACGTCCCTGCATCATTTACTCCTTTTTCCTTCAAATCATTCCTCATACAATCCATCCATCTTTTATTTGCCCTTCCTCTCCCTCTCCATCAATCAACATTCATGTCCATCACTCTTTTAGTCACATGCGTTTTATCCCTCCTCATTACACGTCCATACCAAGTCAAACGACTTCTTTTCAATTATTTTGTTTCAGGCACCACTTTCAAACTTCCTCTAATATGCTCATTTCTTATTTCATCCATTAATAGCTAACTGCAACTCCAACCTCGTTAAGTGGGGTTACCTCAATGAGACAGCAGCGGGGTGTGGTTGTGGAGCTGTGTCGCAAACTATGCTCCACGTTCTATCCTGCCCTCTTAGCCCAAAAACATGCAGCCGAAGTGACCTTTGCGCTGCCACCGACGACGCGGTGGAAGTGGCGATGTTTTGGGCTAACAAAATATAAAATTTGTCGTGCCAGCGCTTCGTATGAAGAAGGAGAGGCTAACTGCATTCGTGTACGTGTTCTTTTTTTTTCACGGGTGACCACTGAAAACCAGCGCTGTGCTGTGGGCTCCCCATAGTACAGCATCATGCTGAGTGGTAACCTGCTTGTCGCAGTCACAACGTGCAAGATGTTAACGTATTTCTTTTTTTTGTCCCGTCCTGTTCAAATTATAAATATTTGTTATGCGTTGTACCTACCTATGTTTCTTGTATTTTTTTTGTTATTTTTTATGATGCACGTCATGTCCCTGCGACAAATAAATATTTTTTCTTTCTTTCTTCTTTCTTTAATTCAAAGATTTTTCATACAGCAAAAATAACTCATACTTATTCCCTCCCATTCTTTAAAGAATCTTCCCAAACGAAAGTTCCCCCACAATTCGCATCAAGCCATTGTGTGCACTAGATTAAACTTTACACCAGTTCAGAAGCGCAAACTTTATCCGAAGCACTTCAGTTTTAACGTTCTGAAAGCCATAGTACTTGAGCTATTCACTTAATCTAAGAGGTAGAGAGTACTTGAGACTTGAGGACCTGGTTTGAAAGATATGGAATTCGCTTTGACGTTTTCCTTGCAGCATATTTTGACTTTCCTCCGGTATGAAGACACAAATCGCAGGTTTAAACTGACTTCTAAAATAGGTCAGATTAACGGGATTTACGTGATTCTTTTTATTTTTTATTTGAAACCCGCTTGGTGGTATCATATAAACGGTTTCAGTTGTTTTTTTTAAAGGTTTTATTCGAACGTAATCATCTTAACTGTATTTTGTAATAAATTCATCATCCCTCGAAGGGGTTGGGCAGACTCATACTTTCAGAAGGAGAGCCTTTTGTTATCCTCGAAATCCAAATCCCAACTCCTGCTAACCGGAAACATTCCGATAGAGTCCAAGACTTCGGACCATAAGAGTCCCAATACCAGCAAACATGAGAGATATTTCTCGACGGCATGTAAAGGCAAGTCAGAGGCCTATGGGCGGCATAAAAACTCTGACACTAGGTTGGGCACTAACCAAACCATAAAGAAAGTAGGTATCATTATTTTTATGGATAGGAAAACAATAGCCAAATCACAGAAATAAGCCTATTTTACTAGTTTCAGTAAGTAAATAAAGAGTTTCAGAAGGCACCAAATACAAAATCATTCAGTAGTCACATTGTTGGGCAAAGATCTATCTCATAGTCCTCTCTATATTTCACATAGACTGAACCATGAGCCGCTTACCGCGTAGTTTCAGTCTACCTTAATCCGGCAAGAAGTAGTGTCTGAAAGTATCGATCATAAATATAGCTTCTATAAGCACCAACCTGTCTCAGCCCTCAGCTCCCAAGCACGCTTGTACTCGTTACGTCCCATAATTCAGTTGCCTGCATTTTATCCGTACCGATATTTAAAAAGTTTTTATATCCCAACCACATGATGCGAGCTGAAACTTAAACTTCGAAGCACCTAAACGTGTGGCCATAAGAAAAGCGATACCAAAATAATGGGTACACACGAATCACAATTCTAGTGAAAATTTAAATGTGGAAATTATTCAGGCTTGCGGTGGTCGCCGGAAACCACAACCTTTGATGAGGCGGACGTAATGGCCGCAACATGTGGAATAGTAATCGTAAAAGTTTGTGTTCGTGAATTAAAATTCGTAAAACAAATACTTTTATTGGTGTCCAATGTTCTGTTGTTCAGTGTTTTGAGTACCTATCTACATGTCGGGATTTCACTGAGTTTTTCGTGCCTGCTGTCTGTTGGTATCGTCGAACTCGTAATTGCTTTACCACCATATAACGTTGAATGTGACTGCACCGCTTGCACGTCATATATCAAGACAAGTTCTATTTTTCTATGTGACAGATAGATACTATCAACCTTAGTAATATTTTTTATTGAATAGAAATTGTTTTCAAATGTGGCAAATTCATTTCGGGGTTGACTATACCGCGAACTTCAAGATAATAACGTTGTAAGTTAACTACACTATTTGCGTCCGAGAAACTCCTCACTCTGCGATACCTCCCTGCGGTCATTAGTGTCATTCTATGCGAACTGTGTATTTTTCTGTTTTTCTAGTCTCGATACAAAAGCTCCCCAATATTTGCGACGCTGCTATAAATCCAAGGCATTTTCCAAGGCAACACGATTTATCGTCTCGTGTGTAGATGCTTCGAAACTTCGTGCTCACGGCACTGCCCCCGTTCATAATCTTGCAATAGGTTTACAACTTACTCTGCTATAAACTTTACTGCTTCGCCACGAGCTACACGTTCAAGCGTCAAGCGAGTTGCGAGTTTTGCGACAGCCAATGCGGTAGAAACAAACATAAAATAATCATAGAGCATGCCACGGAGCGGAGCGGACTGCGTACAGCGAGCTTTAACAGATAATGTACTGAAATATATGTCAAAGAGGACTTTGACAGATATGTCAGTACTGCAGTGATGCGAAGGATACACGGCGTGTCACTTGACGCAAGGCGTATCCCCAGAGGTCGTGAATGGAGAGAAAACGAGACAGCGACAGTTACAGTCTCACTAACTACTGGAAACTGTTGTCATTTCAATTGCAGTTCCGTACATGAAACTTTCTCCTTGTTACACGTCGTGTCTCATGCGTGTGTGTGCGACTGTGCGACCAACACCGTTCTTACTCTGCGAAACAGTCTGTATTCTCCAGTATTCTCTAAACTTTCTAACAAGACCGATATAGACACGAACGTTAAACTAAAGTTCAAACTTTAATTCGTTCACGCCATTTTCTGTTAATATAATAAACTTTTAATATAGAAAGCCTCTTAGGACGCCGATTCAATGTGTTAACAGCTTTTGAAACTTTACAAGCGTTTTATTAATACTATAGATTGTTCCAGACTGCTCTTTTAATACTCGAAACTTTACGTGGCGTGGGTACGGTTAATAGAATTCGTAAATTTATTGCTGAATTTTTAACGTTCAAGTTCATAACTCCATTTAACTTCGTGAGACATAAAGATCATCTGTCAAAACTGATTCAGACTTTATTCCACGAAGTGACTGACGAATGCTTTCCAAAAGCGCGGGAAGGTGAAATGTCAACATCATTGTCGTTTTCATTTACGCGCTAATTCTAATGTCAGTGTCAAACTTTCTTTTTAAAGCGGCTTAATTTTGACAGGCAGTTGTTTTTTTTAATGCATTGAGAGTGATGTAACAAGACGTATTTACTAATTGATTCGTTGTTATGAAATGGGAGCAATTCGGAAGATGTACTTTTCAGTGTTGGAATTTTTAACATCTCAAAAACATTGAGTTAAAATCTTATAAACAAACAATTTCTCGTATCTATGTTCTGTTTCGTAGATATTAATAGTTTCTTGACATTCTTTTAAGATAGGTACTGAGTTCGAAAATAAACTGGAGACACTGACACTATTTTTGTGTTAATAAATCATTTTTCCCTTTGACTAAAACATCTTTCTTGCGAGTATGAGTTACATCATCTTACCTTGTTTTTAGTTGTTATTTTTATACGTTTTGTAAACTGTTTACTTTAGTCATAGAGTATCTCTACGAACTTGGATAGTTGAAAAGCGACAAAAAAAAGAAAAAAATCTGGCAATGTCGAGCCGAGTGTGGTTTCCGACTGGTTGCACGTAGCAGGATCGTGATTTTTAGGGTTCCGTACCCAAAGGGTAACCAACGGACACTTACTATATTACTAAGTCTCCGCTGTTCGTCCGTCCATCCGTCTGTCTCTCAGCGGGCTGTATCTCATGATCCGCAATAGGTAAAAATTTGAAATTTTCACAGTATATGTATTTCTGTTGCTGCTACAACAACAAAATAAAAAAAATAATTTTAAAGATATTTAAAATTAAATGATAAAATTAAATGGAAGTTTCTGTTTGTTATTTCAAAATAACAAAATCTGATTCCAATAGAGGTGTAATATTTTTGTTAAAATTTCACGCGGCTGAAGGGTAACAGCAAAATATAAGTACTATGGAGGAGCTCGTGGCTAAATAATAACAGCCGCTCAGGTCGATCTTTAGGTTAAGCCGTGCTTGCCTAGGTTGGTCTGTGGATGGGTGACCACCCATTACATACCGAGTTTCCTCCGTGCCTCGGAAAGCACGTTAAGCCGTTGGTCCCGGGTGTCATTTGTAGATCTTTGACAGTCGTTAGGTAGTCAGTGGCCCAAAAGTCTGACAACCAGTCTTACCAAGGGGTATCGTATTACCCAGTAATAACTGGGTTGTGGAGGTCTGACAGGCAGTCGCTCCACGTAAAATACTGGTATTCAGCTGCATCCGGTTAAGACTGGAAGCCGACCCCAATATAGTTGGGAAAAGGCTAGGCAGATGATGATAAGTTCGAGAAAAAGCCGTTCAGCGTAACTGGATTTATACTGAGCCGATCCAAATATAATTCAGCCATGGATAATGCCGAACGGAGTTTGCCGATAGGCATGAGCTTGAATACGTGCAGTAATTTCTTTACCTCATCTGGCAGCACGGAATTGCACTTTCCCAAGCCCCTATCCTCTTCTGTCGCTCTGAACCGTCATTTGCTAGAGCGAGGAACAGAGCGTGTGGCCTATCGCACCGTCGTCGATGCTGCCGTGTGCGATAGTATTCTCGCTCTGTTTAACAAACTGTCAACAAACATTGCCGAATTGAATGTGCCGCCCGAACTAGTGAGTAGGACACCTTAGGCATCGCTACACTGGCGGTTTTTAACGCGACGATTCATATCGCGCGCTGAATTTTCAACTCTCAGTATTGAGCGGAGCGATGAGAATCCAACAGATCGCGTTCCAGCGCGTCGAAAATGCTCACTGTTGAATTTTCAACCCACGGCTCTTGTGCGAACGAAGGCTTATCGTTCAATTTGTTATAAATACGTAAGTAGGTAACCTATATTATCGTTGTCATTAATTGTGCCTAAAAGCTTTGGATATTGACCTGGCATTTGTTTAGCGATAACATTAACGAAGTTATTACTAGAGAGCCGTGATTGTAGGTACGTAGTTTAGTTTTTTTTTGCTTTCGTGTACAAGCTTATCAGTGAGTTACCTTTGTTTTTTGTAGGTCATAGACAAGTTTAGTCATCTATATCTTGTGATTGATAACTCTTTGATTTTCGTGTCTGCCTGTGAGTGAATACTCGATTATGATGCGGTTTTCTACATTATTTAGGGCATTTATTTCGGATGATTTACGTGCCAAATACATTCATACAAGTTGTAAACGGACCTATCAGGAAGCCGTCAACCAAGCATTCTGTACATACAATCAAACTAAGTAACTCTAAAATCTAAAAAAAGTTGCTGGGACTTTGCTGCTACTTTTTATTTTGGGGTGAAAAATTGTGTTTTTAAGTGTAAATAAGGTTATATTAAACTTAAATGCAATAAAGAAATCATGTTTGAAGCACTAGAAAGTGAGGCATTTGCAATTAAACTATTGTGTTAACTTATCAAGGCAATAATGTCACATGATGATTATATTTTGACACACGTAAAGTAGGAAATGTAGTTGCGTATAAATTGGAAGAGCTTTCTTATGTAAACATGATAACATTATGACGTGTTCTCCGCTATTTCCAAGTAAACAAAACTTTTCTTCTTGATAATATTATCACGATGTATATAAATACAGATACTAAGGGCCAATCAAAGCGTTAACTGATACCACGAATTCAGTACATGATTCTGAATCTCCCCCCCCGTACTGAAAATTTTCGTCAATTATTAAAAAAAACTTGTGAAAAATTTGGAACTTTGACCCCCAATAACTCCGTAACTAGAGGGTTCCCAGGTATAGTCTAGAACAAAAAAATGATCGCATTGACGGGGAGAATAAGTGCCTTTCGGCTTCGTTAAGGGTCTTTTTACACCCTTTATTTTCATACAAAAATTTTGTTCCCGAACATTTTCGATTTTGACACACGAATGCTACCTGACAAGTGGGCGTGTGACACTAGACAGACTGATTTATTACTAAGTAGTAACAAGTATTGGATTTCGATTTTCTTCGTCTTGTCCCGTCTGTCTGTCGCTCATAAAATATTTTTAAATGTCTTTGTGTATTTTGACTAGTGTAGGTAGTTACAATTATTGTAAAAACAGCTTAACAGCTAAATAGCTTTGCTTTGCTTTGTCGCAGTCACGACGTTCAAGATGTTAACGTATTTTTTTGTCCCGTCCTGTTGAAATTCTAAATATTTGTTATGCGTTGTACCTACCTATGTTTCTAGTATTTTTTTTGTTATTTTGTATGATGCACGTCATGTCCCTGCGACAAATACATATTTTTCTTTATTTCTTTTTTTGTTTTCAGCAACCGATGAAATATTTCCTTTTTGGAAAATGCAGAATCATGTGCTCAGTTCATAATATTTTTACGCGTCAATGTTCCCTCATATCCTGTATTTTCAGTAAATAAAATCAAACGGGATGAATGACCCTGTTTTTAAATCTGGAGTAAATAAAATAAAAACTTTTTCTCAAGTGTTTGTCACGCATAGTGACTCAGTAATCATTAAATATTTATTAATAAACAGTTAAAAATAAGATACTATCTTTAAACAGTATCTAATGCCAATACTTTTATTACACCGTGGGCGAACCACGGCCACAAGTTTTTAACTAAGAACATTTTTCTACGAAATATTCACAGGGTTATTCATATAATTCATCTTATTATGAATGGTTCATTATGAATTCCTGAGAATTGAAATGAATCAGAGCTTTTGATGATTTTATTATTATTTAAAATGGTTATGGAGAATTATGATGAGCCCGTCCTTTGCAGCTCATTATTTATAATTATTTTGACTTAAATAAAAATATTTTACTATTGTCAAAATAATGAAGATTATGAGCTAACATTTGAACCATGTCCTCCAAAAAAATACAAACATGTGAATAGAATACCTTTTATTCTCGGAGGAGCTCGTGACTAAATAATAACAGCCTCTCGGGTCGATCTTAAGGTTAAGCTGTGCTTGCCTAGGTTGGTCCATGGATGGGTGACCACCCATTACAAACCGAGTTTCCTCCGTGCCTCGCGAAGCACGTTAATCCGTTGCCCCCGGCTGTCAATTGTAGATCTTTGACAGTAGTTACAAGTGGTCAGTGTACTGAAAATCTGACGACCAGACTGATTTGACTGGTTGTCAGACTTTCTTTCTTACCAAGGGATATAATTATATTACCTAGTACTAACTGGGTTGTGGAGGTCAGATAAGCAGTCGCTCCATGTAAAATGCAGTTATGTTCTTTATTTAACATAACTTATCATGTCCATAAAAAAATATAATAAGTTACCAGAAATAATAAAGAATTTAAGTAAATATAACATCTTCATCAATAAATTAAAGATTTTCCTTGAAAGCAAATGCTACTTTAGTATAAGCGAATACTGATGACTAAAGTGATAAATTATGAGTAACTATCTATCTAAAAATAATTTACATGAACCGTCCAATAAATAACTTACTTAGAGATAACAAATATTCATTACGTAATAATAAATTCGACTGCACGATTGGCGCAGTGGCTGAGCGATTGGCTGCTGCGCTGCGTGTCGCGGGTTCGATTCCCGCACGGAACAAATATTTGTATGGCCTACAAGTAGTTGTTCCGGGTCTGGCTGTTTGTGTTTGTGAGTTTAAATATTTGTAAACGCACCCACGATACAGGAGAAATTCCTAGTGTGGGGCAAAGTTTAAAAAAAAAAAAAAAAAAAAAGTAAATAAAATAATAATAATAAATACTTAATTTAAAAATAAATGGTTTTACAATGTTACTAAATAAATAAATGTATAAAATTTATAAAACAATAATTATAAAAATTCAATACTGTATTAACTTACTTAAGAAAATGTATCACAATAAACTGCCAGTGTTCTTCCTCCTCTCTCCTACTTTATCTATGCTGTGCCCGACAGGATCGATAATTGTGACTAATACATTTGTTCCCATACCAACTACATACATTATGGTACGCAATAAAGAATTGAGAATTAACTGAAAGTACGTATAGGTACCTTTACGCGGAAGTTATTAATCTGATTTCTTCGAAAAAGATAGTTGTGGAGGTTCCGTGAATTTTGGTGTATAGAACAGATGTAACATATTTTCTCCCCAATTTTTTTCTCGTAGGTATAATTACAATGTTTTTGTGACATTGTCTCTTCATCTTCCCTTGTCCTACATATAGATTATTCAATGCCACAGTAAAAATAACTGGGTAACACGATCTTGAAAATTAAACGACATTGAATATGTATTTATGTTTTTATGAAAATAACGCAATTTCATAATCTATTGTATTCTTAGAGACTGTAAAAATAAGTAACTGCCTTTGTCTGTTCGAGCGGGTGTTTGACCATAATCATCATCATCATCCACAGCTCGACTTCACCCAATGCTGGGTATAGGCCTCTCTTTGCTTGTGCCAAGCTCCACGGTCTTGTGCCAGCCTCATCCAGGATATTCCCGCGATGGTAACAATCAACAATGTAGACTGCCCATCTCGCCGACAGACGACCAACACTTCTCTTTCCAGTCCAGCCATCAATGCGATTTGTTAGGTGTCCATATGAACATAAGACCTCGACTTAGTCAAAATGATCATTGGGTGAACATGCGACCCAGGATACTTTCCTGTTTTCTGAATAAAATGTGTTACAATGAACACGACATGACGAGCGTCTATTCGCGTTATCGACTGATTTGGTTGGGTTAGGTTTTTCCATTTAAATAATAACCCTTTGTATTTTATAGAATGGGGCTTTTAATGGGTCCATAAAGGAGAATGGGCAGAATTGCCCTGGCGTCCAATAGCGTTAAGATATATACCAATGGATAGATCTCTTTAAGAAGAACATTTCTTATTATGGCGACTTCTCTCGATTCAGAGTCAGAGAGGAGCTACAGAGGTCTAATGTTGAGAAATTAAGTTAGATTAAATACTGTAATTTCGTCAATTTTTTAACTTTCATTAATACTGTACGTTTCAAACATCATATTATAAGCCTATAAACATCACTTTCAAAATATTGACATCTTAAAATGCTATTTTAGGAGCAAATCCTTACTGTAACAGAAACTTGGATAGATCGTTAACACAACCCCGACGCCCAATAGCATCAAGATATGTATCAATGAATTGATCTCAACAAGAAGAATATTTCTTGCTTTGACAACTTTTCTCGATTCAGAATCAGAGAGGAGCTACACTTCGGTGCCTAATCAACTACCTAGTTAGATCAATAAAACCGAACAGACTACGAATTAGCAAAAGTTGTATAGTAGCAAATATTCTAATTGAAAGCTCTTTCGAATGGTGTACGTCTTATAGCTATTGGTTACCCAGAAAATGTTAACTTAGGTGCTCAATTAGACACACATTTAGGTCAATAATTCCGAATAGACTACGAATTAGCAAAAGTGGTGCTAGTAGCAAAAGTTCTCTTTGAAAAGCTCTATCCAATAGTGTATATCTTATGACTATTCGTTGCCCGTAAACTCTTAATTGGTTGTAAATAAAATCTTAACTTTGGTGTCCAACTAGTACCTATTTAGGTCAATAACTCCGAACAGACTGCGAATTAGCAAAAGTTATGTTAGTAGCAAAAGTTCTCATAGAAGAGCTCTCTCCAATGGTGTATATTTTATTGCTATTGGTTTCCCAGAAAACGTTAACTTCGCTGCTCAAATAGTCACCTATTTATGTCAATAACTCCGAACGGAATAGGAATTAGCTAAAGTGATGCTAGTAGCAAAAGTTCCCTCTAAAAGGCTCTATGCAATGCATCATATGTTATAACTATTGGTAACCCAGATAACCTTAATTGGTTGCCAAGAAAATTTTAACTTCGGTGTCCAACTAGTCAGCTATTTTTGTTAACTCCAAACGGATTACAAATTGGTGAAAGTCGTTAAATGGCAAAGGTTTTCCTTGAAAAGCTCTATACAATGATGTATATCTTATTGCTATTGGTTACCCAGAAAATCTTTACTTCGGTGCTCAAATAGTCACCTATTTAGGTCAATAACTCCGACTGGAATACGAATTGGGAAAAGTCGTGAAACTGGCAAAGGTTCTAGTCAAAAAGCTCTATCTAATGATGTATATCTTATGGCTATTGGTTGCTAAGAGAATCTTAACTTCGGTGTCCAACTAGTCAGCTATTTAGTTCAATAACTCTGAACGGACTGCGAATTAGCAAAAGTTATTTTAGTACCAAAAGTTGTCATTGAAAAGCTCTCTGCAATGGTATATATGTTATTGCTATTGGTCACCCAGAAAGTCTTAACTTCGGTGCTCAAATAGTCACCTATTTAGTTCAATAACTCCGAAGGGACAACGAATTGGCGAAAGTCGTGTTTCTGGCAAAGGTTCTCCTTGAAAAGCTCTATGAAATGGATTATATGTGTTTACTATTGGTTACCCAGAAAACCTTAATTGATGCCAAGAAAATCTTAACTTCGTTGTCCAACTAGTTACATATTTAGTTCAATAACTCCGAACGTACTACGAATTGCCAAAAGTCGTGTTAGTAGCAAAGGTTCTCCGTAAAAAGCTCTTTTCAATTATGTGTATCTTATGGCTATTGGACCTTGGGGCATATGCCTATACATCGATGCCCATTGTCCTTTAGATAGATAAAATATTCTTTCTTAGTGTACACCGTACAATTTACATAAAAGAAAAGATTTCACATAGGGTGACACAATGGGCGGTCTTATCATTAAAAGCAATATTTTTAAGACAACTTTTGGATAGATTAGAGGAAGAAGCAAATTTTAGATTATTGTTACTAACACAAGCAAAAAAAATCACGGAAGATATCCCACGTAAGTGACAGTATAAGTTTAGTTGTAAACCGTGAAAGCTTAAAACAGTGTCTAATTCAAGCAGTTCATACTTCACTGCCTCATTAAAGATTCCTCATTTGCCTCATTCACAAACTTCGTAATTAATTTCCTAAACCTGGTTTTAATAGGCGTAGTTCTGCGTAAAAATCCGTAGCTTACGAAATTATTGAAAAAGGAAATGATCATGCACTTGCTTTGATGAGCGCTCGTTCAAGCAAAGCGGATTTTGGCAGCCGGCCGGGGAAATGGTAGAATTTATAAATACCAAATTCCTCCTAAAACTGAAGGAAATGATTCTACTGGCAATCTTACTTACTCTTGGTGCTGAGGTCGAAGGAAGGTTGACCGATTCCCAGCTCATGCAAAGAGAGAAAGTAGACGAAGTGTTATTGAGTTTTCCCATCAGCATCAACTGCTCAGTAGCAGCCCTGTAGAGTTTGGATATGCGCCTGGTTGATGGCAATAGATTCACCCCTTATAGTAAGGAACACAAAATAACTGGCAAAATTTTGGTGTTCGGTATACAAGTACTCGTATAAAAGAAAATACATTTATTTGGCACATGCCACAAGTGCACACAATATAAAACAAAAATAATACAAGACAAAAAATAAAAAACCCAACGTATGCGTAAACCTTCAGGAATTAAGGTGTTATTTAATGGTTGTAATAACATAATTATAACAAACATACAAAAGTATAAAAGTTTTTAAATTGACATGGTCACTAAATCTATCATTAACCTGCAATAACTTCAGTTTATCCGTGATCTAAATATCGGGAACTCAAAACAAACAGTAAACATGGTAAATATCCCGTTTTCAGAGTTAATGATACAAAAGTATGTTACCATGTAACCCCGTAATTGTGTAAATGAAATTTCTGAGGACCTCAGAGAAACACTCATTAGCATAAATAATAATGCAAAGATGTTTATCGAATAGATAAACGAAACCAGAATACTTCTGGGACCGGACAAAACCAAGTAATTTCGAAGATTATGAATATATCTTGATCTTCGAAGTAACTGGCTTGTGGTGAAGGAAAACAATATAAAAGATGATCAATAGGAACTTGATCTTTGTCTATGGGAGGGCCTTTGCCCTATATTTTAGGAATTTAGGCCGTAAAAACAAGAACTTGAAAGTGCTGAATAATTTTAGAGTGCCAGACAAACGCCTCTATAAAATAACGTTAAAATACGACATTCACAAACATTCTCGTTATTAACGAAGTAGCATAAACAAGAAAACCGATGAAATTAGTATTTATTTTTATTTCCCAGTTATTAATAGTGATTTATGTGTCCTAGGCAATGTTGTGAGCTCATAATCTAATAAACTGATGCTAAACGGTGTCATTCGCTTCATGGTCACTGATTTCTGAAATATCTGGTATGCAAGTCTATTATTGCATGTTAGACGAGATATGCATATCTACATCTACACTAATATTATAAAGAGGAAAGATTTATATTTTTGTATGTTTGTTACGAATAAACTCAAAAACTACTGGACCGATTTCAAAAATTCTTTCAACATTAGAATGCTACATTATACTTGAGTAACATAGGCTATATCACACCCGTGCGAAGCCGGGACAGGCCGCTAGAGTTGTATAAACTTCGAATTGAGTCTCCCCTCGCAAATCAAAAAACCAACGACTAACTGCCTACATACACGCATATAATTCGCATGGGAATTCACCCTTAACTTCATTCTACGCTTTAGCAGCACCTTGGCAACTATATTGGCTTGGCCACTTGCTAAGCTTTACTGATTTAAAAGGTACCGACGACTTGGCGATCGACTGTAGTGGCACTACAAAAAGTACTACATCAACTTAATACAAAATGTACAACAGCGCCATCTATGACACAAATGGAGAATTAACATCAAAATATTTCTACATACCCGACAAAAATTGTCGGGCAGTAGCCCACCAGACACAACACCCGTCTGGACGGAGGATCCTCTGTTTTCTATGGGGGATGAAGAACTTTACAGCCTGTTTTTCACACCCCAAAACAACTTGTTTTTTTATCATTGACGAATGTCTCTCAAACAAAACTTTTTAGGACTAACTTGTTACAACAACCTGTGGACTGTGGTCTCGTAGATACTTTTAAAAAGGCCTTTGTCTAGTATTATAGGTACAGTTTCTGGTTGTTTTTTTTTTATTGTAGTACGCACTTAGACCAATCAAGCAATACTAACCAGTTTATGAGGATCTCCCGTTGTAGAGGAAATCTATACAAATCGAGGCCATGTTTTACTGGTAATGTTTACGTTGATGTGTCGCCGTGGGTACCATCGTTTTAGTTTGAGATGACACATTATTTTTGACTAATTGTGTTTGTGAAAACTGACTGAATTTATATATTTGAAATTTTATGAGTCATATAGTCAGTAGGTGTATTAATATGAACGTTTTTTTCGGGGCTCGCGAAAGACGTGATTTATTTTTAAACGGCCCGTACCAATCTGTTGACACTGACGGTACTTGTTATGAAGATTTTTTGATCTCTGGCTTTTACTAATCATCGGGCGGGTTTATAATATCGTTTACATTACAGTCAATCATGTAAGAAGTCTGTTAGGGACTAACAGACAGTCGGACAACAAAGGGTTCCGTTTTCTCTAAGAGGTCCCTCCCTTCGACTGCCTCGTGGGTCAAGTGGTCGTGCGACTGGCGAGCTTTAGGTCCTGGGTTCGATGACCACCGCGGGCAAAGTGTTATTGGGTTTTCCATCAGGAATTTCTCAGTAGCAGCCTCGGAGTGTTGGTTTTGTGCCCGGTTCATGGCAATACGCTCGCACCCTATAACATGGGACTTAAACATAACTGGCGAAATGTGGGTGTACTATTAGGTACACCTATGCCCAACACCTCGGGGATTACAGGCGTGATGTTACGTTCCTCCCTTCCCCATAAGCATTTTTGTGGTAAACACGGTTCCAGACGTTCTGTATTCAGGTGCATCCGATTAAACAGGAAACGGACCCCAAGAAAGTTGGAAAAAGGCAAGGCAGATGATGATGGGTCCCAAATTATGCGTTGAAACCAAGGTAACCGTTTGTGAGTCGGCGTCTCTTACACCCTGTTTATTTCTGCATAATTATAATGCATCATAAACACCATTAACTTTTGTATGCGCTATCAGTGAATCAATCTTTAAGGCTGCGTTCAGACGACACGCACCCGCTAAGAGCACGATACGCGCGTCAGCACCCGCGTCTAACTCGCTTTGAAGTGTTTTGCATATAATTTGAGTCTTATAACACATCAATAGATCTCAAATTGCATTTATCGAAGTCCAATCGTACATGCCATGCTATGTAGCTATTTCAATGTATAAATACTCGTTTTAAATGTAATCCTCTGTGGGTGTCAATCAATCGCCGTAATACCATCGGATAGTCATCAATCTTTATTGCCAAGTGTGGGATGCGATCAAAATAGTTTCTTACTGACGGATTGCATTAGCTAGATTACAGTCTTAGTACTGTTTTGTAAACTTTATTTTTACCAGGGTGTCGTGAAAGCCCAGTGGCCTCGACTCACATGCATACGGTTCATCACGGTTGTAGGTTCCTCCTTCCATCCTTGAACCAATGTTACTATTTCAATTTATTTTATGTGTGTATAGATACCCTTAACGAAGCCGAAAGGCACTTGGTCTCCTCGTCATCGTCATTGCGATCTTTTTTTTTTGTTCTGAAACATTCCTGGGAACCTTCTAGTTACGGAGACATTAGGGGTCAAAGTTCCAACTTTTCCACGTGTTTTTTTTTAAACAAGTTTTTATAGTTATAACTTTACTTTAAATACATCCTTGACCCCCGTACTATTCAATGCATCCATCAACACAATGATTTGAGTGCTACGCTTTTTATCAGTCAATTTGCACACCATCTGCAAGAGCAACTAATAAATATAAAACTTTATAGGGTATCAATCAGCTGGGTACTATGGACGAACAAAAATATTAGATAACCATCGATCTTCCTTGCAAGTGTTGCACGATAAAAATACGAGCGCTGACAGACGCATCGTCTGCTAAAACTAAACTTTAAGTTCGGCCTCTAAACTGTTGGTAAAACATAAGTACCACCAGGCCTGTAATCTCGGAAGGGTAAGGCAGAGGTGTACCTGCTCACCGGTTTAAGTTCAATGTAACAAGGGTGAACATATTGTCATCAACCACGCACAAATACAGACTTTGGGTTGTGACTGGGAAACTATTGGTTTGGTATTTAAACTATAGGGATATGAAGAACAGGGTGTAAAGTTCTTCGTCCCCCATAGAAACAGGAGGATCCTCCAACCAGACTGGTGTTGTGGCTAGTGGGCTACTGCCCAGCAGTTGTAGTTTAGTTTTCTAGATAATAATATAACTTTAATAAAGCAATTCAGAATTTTGATGTTAGTTCGTCATTCGTGTCATAGATGGCGTTTTAGTACATTTTGTACTATGTAGCTATAGTACTTTTTTCGTTTGCTGCTACAAAACTATTAGTTTGGCCTCTAAACTAATCATGTTTAGTTTTATGATGGAATGTTTTTTACGGAAACGTGTACCGAAAATAATTAGAGAAACGTTTATTTCGTTCGAGTTTTTTTAATATAGGCGTTTGTTTAGAAATGTCTGTTCGATAGTCAACCTGTCTATCGAAAAGACGTACAAAAATAAAAACATTCAATAAGATCGTTCGCAAATCGATCGGAAGACCAGAAAAAACTATATTCTCTTATCAAGATAGTTCATTTTTTTAATTAAAACCATAATTCTTCTTTACCTGACCATGCAAAAGGGGACCTCTTTTTAGGGTTTCTTCTTCATCAACTCCTAACCCTTTCCCAACAATGTTGGTGTCGAATTCCAGTTTTACCGGATGCAGCTGATTACCAGTATTTAACATGGAGACTGCCTATCTGGGGTTTCTTCGTCTTGATATAGAATTCAATTATTTTTAAGAATGTGACCTACACGGTATGATCATATTGAGTTGACGGTTCCTAATATGGCTTGAGGGGTTCTTGCGGTCCCTTGCACTAAATCTAAATGATATATTATTATTCCATCATCAAACCTTCTTCTTTACAAAAAGTTCACATTGAAAAAAACCCGATTAAAAATAAATATTCTTTCAACGTTGCTAAGAAACGTCATAGCAAATGAAGAAACCTGTCAAGTCCATCATCGCAAAAATATGAAATCCCTTTTTTAATAAATAACAATTAAATACAAAAACAGCCACAAAACATGAGAACAAGTAACTAAAAGTTTAACTTCGTAATCAACGGACCAAATTTTCGTTGTAACGTAATTTCGGAATCTGAAACAATGGCTGGTAAGTTTGCTTTTCTTGTTTCTTTATTGTTTTATTTAGTAGTTTTTCCATTGTTAACTCCGTGAGGCAGGTTGGACAGAATAAATAGGCATCCCCTTTTAACAACAACTTGGGTGTGTCTTTGTTCAGGGAGTGACGTCACATTTCGACGCAGAATATGCATGAGCTGGGCAGAAAGGGCTTTATACGTCATCATCATAAACAGATCTGGCTAGCCTTTTCCTACCTATGTTGAGGTCAGCTTCCAGTCAAACCGGATGCAGCTGATTACCAGCATTTTTCATGGAGCGACTGCCTATCTGACCTCCACAACCCAGTTAGTACTGGGTAATACGATACCCCTTGGTGAGACTGGTTGTCAGACTTACGGGCCACTGACTACCTGACTTACCTGTAACGACTATCGTAGATCTACAAATGACGGTTACGTGCTTTCCGAGTTACGGAGGAAATTCGGTGTGTGATGGTTACCCACGGACCAAACTTGACAAGTGCGGCTTAACCTGAAAATTGACCCGTGCGGCTGCGAAAATTGTATGAATATCGATGCCGACGTCAAGCGTCGCCTCTCGCAAGCTTGCGACTCGATTGTGATCCTTTAACAACAGTAATACGGTCCTATTTTCAATGCAGCCTGTAGTTTGCTCGCGCATTTTTTTGTTCTGTATGAACTGTCCCTTAGAGAGGAGTTCGTGGCTAAATATTAACAGCCGCTCGGGTCGATCTTTAGGTTAAGCCATGCTTGCATAGGTTGGTCTGTGGATGACCACCCATTACGTGCCTCGGAAAGCACGTTAAGCCGTTGGTCCCGGATGTCATTTGTAGATCTTTGACAGTCTTTAGGTAGTCAGTGACCCAAAAAGTCTGACAACCAGTCTTACCAAAGGGTATCGTATTACTCAGTACTAACTGGGTTGTGGAGTTCAGTCGTTCTGTAAAATACTGGTATTCAGCTGCATCCGGTTAGACTGGAAGCCGACCCCAATATAGTTGGCAAAGGCTAGGCAGATGATGAACTGACCGTTAGGGGCTCAGTAGAACCACCACCATAACTTTTTTTGGCGAAAAGTAGCATTGCTGTGTTCCGGGTAGAAGGGTGAACATAAATAATTATTACTATTCATTTCAGCTTTGTAACTGGGGAATTAATGTTGGCGTACTATTAGGTACACCTCTGTCTGACTTTTCGGTGATAACAGGCGTGTCAACTTTGTTTTTGGAAGACCACTTTACACTAGATGGGCGATTACTGTTTTTGCTATGTAACACTAACAATCATCATCTGCCTAGCCTTTTCCCAACTATATTGGGGTCGGCTTCCAGTCTAATCGGATGCAGCTGAATACCAGTATTTTACATGGAGCGACTGCCTGTCGGACCTTCACAACCCAGTTAGTACTGGGTAGTACGATACCCCTTTGGTAAGACTGGTTGTCAGACTCTTTGGGCCACTGACTACCTAAAGACTGTCAAAGATCTACAAATGACACCCGGGACCAACGGCTTAACGTGCTTTCCGAGGCACGGAGGAAACTCGGCACCTATGTAATGGGTGGTCACCCATCCACAGACCAACCTAGGGAAGCACGGCGTTCGACTCGAGCGGCTGTTATTATTAAGCCACAGCTCCTCTTGCTATGTAACAATATAAGTACCAGAACCCTCCCTTTAGACTCCACAGTAGTCGGTTAAAAATGGCATGTACTGAATTTTTAAAATATTTTTTTCAGTATACAAGGAACACAATATTTGTCTCGGTCGGAGAGCCCAGAAAACGTATTCTAAGAAAGAGTATTTTCAGTTTTGTACCCTAGGCTGTTTTTACTGTTTGGCCAAAATCATCCCTCATATTATTTACATGGCCTATTGGATGGTCTACTTAGTGTGTATGAGTGGTTTATGTTTCGTTTTCTGTCCATAAACACAGGATGTAAAAGATTAGGTCCTTTATTTGAAATTTTGTAAATAGAAACGAAATATGTTTACTTTTTCGAAACAAGAACAAGTTTGTAATTGGCATGAAACACGATTATTTGGTCCCGTAGGTGGTTCAGCACGCGTAGCATGACCCCCGTAGAAACGGGTTTCTTTGACGGAAGAATCGACAAAATGACAGATTGTGAAAAGAAATGTCATTTTGTCGACACAATCTGTCATTTTGTCGACACAATCTGTCATTTTGTCGATCGATGGTCATGCTACGCGTGCTGTTGACTGTTTTCTTTCCCATGTCTAGAAAACGGTCTACAGAGGTTTTGTTGTAACTAAAAAGTATTTGACTGTAAATTTTCTTCCTTTTTTGAAAAGTCTGCAAATGTTTTTTTGATATTAGAAGTTAATTACACTATGTAACTACTAACTATTACGTATCTTTTATTTTCACTAGAAACTAACATTGCATTGGGGTTCGCCCCCTATTACTTACATGGGGCTTAAACATAACTGGCGATATGTGGGTGTAGGTACTATTAGGTACACCTCTGCCTAACCCTTTGGAGATTACAGGAGTGATGTTATGATGATGATGATGATTAACATTGCTAATCGGTGAACAAACACTGAAGTTTTGTAAACTTTCTAAGAACACGCAAGGGCACATCCCGATTGCTCACTTTTATTTTAAAGGCAATTTTGAAAAATACGTCTACTGATCGGCGTAAATAATTCCTATTTAAATATTGTTGAACTATCATAAAGAAAGGCATTGTAATCTAAAGTGTTACTCAATAACCCTAGCGGTCGTTAGTAAACACATCAAGTTTTAGAAAAAGTCTAACATTTTTATTACAATTACTAAGTAGGCTTGCAACTTAGCACAGCCAGCGACAGCATCACGAATGGCATCGCGGCCATTTTGCATTTGCATCGCATCAGCACCGCTGCAAAAAAAACGCGGGTTCGAAGGCCCTAAGTTCGATGTGTCGCTCACATTTTTATGCCAACCTTACTCAACCCTCAAGGGTAACAGAATGCTGGAATCGTGCGTATAAGTATTAAATATCGTATAGTCGGTACATGTCATCGCAAATGATATCGATCACGCAGGGGAAGCTACAAAAATGTGTTTATTCGCTCGTGATTTATGGCCATCAGACATGTTCCCAAGACGTGAACTTGGCTGACATTGGCATTGATCACTGTCATGTCCTGTTAGGGTTGGGAAAGGATAAATCGATAAAAATGGCGTAGCGGTAAAGGCTGACAACTTTTTGTACTGTGGTTGGAAACATCCTTTGAGGCTCGATAAAAGTTGTGTAGTAACTGTTGGCTTCTTCTAAAATGTTTACTTATTACAATGTTTGTGTAATAAGCTCCGCAAAGAGGGTGTCTCCCTCTATAGAATCATCTGAAAAGCATCCCAATGGAAAGGCGTTAGCTGCTGGAGATAGGCCTCCTCTAATCATTGCCAAATGGGCCGGCCTTGCCTTTTTCACATCCAACGAATTTCCACGACCTTCATACTCCAAGAAATCTAAGGCTATCGGCTGATAGGCCTGTAGAATTCTATAGACCCACCGGTTAACTGAAACGGTGCTTGAGGTAGCTGTACAATACAGGAGGAGTGTTAGCGCCCATCAGTGGTAGACACATCACTACCCTGCACAAAGCGCAGTTACCTCAGGCACCATGCATAATCAGCTTGTAATACCCCCACGGCTGAGACGCAGGACTCCTCTCTGTGAGAGGAACCGGGCATAATCCACAATGGACCACGTACGGATTGGTCAATGTCACATGTCTTTGATTTTTAGTTCTAGGACATGCCGGTTTCCTCACTATATTTTCCTTCACCGAAAGCAGTGGTGGTGAAATAAATTACACATTGGGTTCGAAACTACGACCAACGTAACTCGTAAGTCGCCGATAGCACTGGTCCACCACTGCCCAACTCCCACCACGCTGGCCCAGTGCAGATTGGTGGAATGAAATGTCTTAAGTAGGCCTGTAGCACATCCCTATTCTCAATCAGACCCCAATATCTGCCCCTTTCATATAAATGACTGGGCTTGTTTTTGACTTGTACAGGAAGCCATTAGTTGCCGTAAAAACAACCGATGGAAAATAAAACGGTATATAAAGCTTAGATAAATAATTGTGTTACATACTTCGGATTGCAGTCTGTCGTAGTAAATCAACTAGTAAAATGGAACAGCTATTTTGGATTGTGGATGTCAGAATGAATTAGAATGAGCATTAAGAGTGGAACTAATGGTAATTGTGATTGTTTTGGTACGAATGAGAGCAGTTTATAAGTTGTGAAGCTAATTAGTCCGAAAAGTTACTATGCGTTTCAGGGGCGGGAGAGGGGATCCAAGAACGCGTTACGTAACGTTGTTTTTTATAATAAAAAAAAAAATTGGGGAATTAAAATCGCCCAAGTTGGCAACCCTTTTCGTTTATGCCTTACGGGGAAACCCTCGATTGTATAGTACACGTAGCAGAAGCTAGCAGCGGCACATAGCAGCAGCGGAACGAATTAAAGCAATAACAAAGGTATTTTAGCGACTTTCCGGTACTTTGCGCAACATAATTGACTTTATGGTCACTTTGGATGTTACGTAACGTTTTGGGAGAGAGGGAGGGGGGGGTATAGAAAAACGCTATGGCGCGTTACATGAGGGATGGAAGGATCAAAAATCTTCAAAAATTGCGTTATGTAATACTTGAACGCTCCCTAAGAAAAAGATTAAGAATAGGACTTTGGTTCTTTTACAAAAGTATTTTCACTAAAAGTATCGTCATCACGTGCGTTGGTTATGGTCAAATGGTTTCTATATTTTACGGATATTAGGGGAACAGTGGTTATGGCTTATCATTCTAAAGCTGTTGCCTACGACTTGATTATCATTTTTAAACCAAGAATAACCTATGTCCTTCTCCAGGTTCTAGGTCACCTATGTAGATATTTCTCAAACATAACAATCGGTTCAGTGGTATTACTGGGTAAAGGTGACAGACAGTCATGCACGTTCACATTCATAATTAAAAAAAACCAAATGACTGCTTCGTTAGACGAGTGGTCGCATGCTCGACTGCTGAGCATAAGGTCCTGGGTTCGATTTCCGGGTCGGGTAAAGTGTGATTGGGAATTTCTCAGTAACAGCTACGGAGTCTGGATTTATGCCCGGTTGCTAGCAATAGGCTCGCTCCCTATTACATGGGACTTAAACATAACTGGCGAGTTGTGGGTTTACTATTAGTTACACCTCTGACAACCCTTCGGGGATTACAGGCGCGATGTTATGTTTATGTATAAATAATAAAAAACATTACATTTTCCTTCCAATATATTGAAGTTGTATCGCCACTAAAGAACGATTTTACTAGTTGCAGAGCAATCAACTGTCCGTAGAGGTTTTACATTGACAGAAAACCTCAGTACGGACAGCGAATAAAAAGAAATACATAGAAACCATCGGTGCCTCTGTACTTCTGGCTTTTACATTGATTGCACAAACCGTCTCCGTCAGGATGAACGGTCACTAGGCGTATTTAACTTTGAATTTATGCCTAACATTTGCTTCCCTATTGCTTCTATTTGCTTCCTATTCTCAAACAATTGCTTCCATCGTATTCTAGAAGAAAAAAAACATTTTAAGAGTGACCGTTCATTCTGATGTCAGGACGGCCGGTCACCGAGTCGAGTGTCCTTGTTAAGTAGAATTATTGAAATTCACGGTGGCCATTAATTATTTCCCGTTTGCTCATCTCAATGTTTTACAACGATAATACTGTAACTATTACGGCAATAAAGATATCGACAAAAGTGTTGTATAACAATATTTTTAGTGCCTGACAAAAAATAAAGGCAAAACTCGAGAAAACTGTTTAGTCGTGAAAAGGTAGCAAACAAACAAACCGTTAAACAGAGTTACTTTCGCATTTTTAATATTAGTATGGATGTACTCGTATGTAGGAACAGCAACTTTTTTATGGGCATACACTGCGTTTCTTTGTCTTTTGTGCTCTAGATTATGTCCGCGTTAAGGTCTGAAATTATCCCACGGGAACGTACTACCGGAAGTATCCTACCATCAGAGCATATTTTTCTGTCTATTCATCCAATTCTATTACGGCGTGAAAAGATAGCCCGAGAAGACAGAAAGAGTTACGTTTTGGGTTATTAACTATTACCCAATACAATAATATTCACTGAAGCCAGAAAAACTCCTTACATTATTTTGTAAAACTAGCTGTGCCCGCGGCTTCGCTCACGTGAGCGCGTATTCTTTTGTAATTATCAGGGAACATTACATGGGAACGTGAAGTCGTTTTATATTCCTTATCATCATCTGCCTAGCCTATTCCCAACTTTATTGGAGTCGGCATCCAGTCTAACCGGATCCAGCTGAATAACAGTATTTTACATGGAGCGACTGCCTATTTGCCCTACACAACCCATTTAGTACTGGGTAATATGATACCCCTTGGTAAGACTGGTTGTCAAACTTTTTGGGCCACTGACTACCTAACGACTTTCAATGATCTACAAGTGACACCCGGGACCAACGGCTTAACGTGCTTTCCAAGGCACGGATGAAACTCGGTATGTAATGAGTGGTCACCCATCTACACACCAACCTAGGCTAGCATCGCTTAACCTAAAGATCGACCCGAGTGGCTGTTATTATTTAGCCTCGAGCTCCTTCTACTAGTATTATATTCCTAATATCCTCTACAAAATAATATAATAATTAGGTATGTAAAATGATTTCCTTTCAAAATAAATAACGGCTCAAAACATCGTCCTCATTATAATATTAATATTTGTTTGACCTTAGGATTGCTGGGTTTATTCAGTTTGCCAAAACATTTATTTAAAACCATCAAAACAGGTGAATGAACATCGGGGTTCTCGCGTTTAAACTAGATAAAAACAAGATTATGAAAGATAAATTAAATAGATTGTTGGAAAACACTTTATTTTGTGATAAGTAAATACGGCTGCCCTTTTTCTAATGTCATATACTTCTTTTTACAAATTAGAGAAAAGAGTGGTTGCTCCCGAAAGGAAGCCGGTAGGGATCGTATTCTTAGGTAACTTCAGGCCCGCTGGACATCAAGTTAATTTTCGATAACTGTCATCCTGCTACAATCAGCCATTCTTCTGCAACCAGCCACTCTTCGGAGATTATCGCTGCACCTAGCCTAAGGGCGTTCCACCTTATGCTTGCCGATTCGCGGCCTCCGTGGTCTCTCTGGCACTGGTCGGAGACAAAAAAGTAAATTTATTTAAAAAAGGAATTTATTTCTTGCCTAAAAATTTCAAAATAAATTATACAAACTCTCCCGAATCGTATTTTAGATTAATGGATGTCTGATTACTGTTGAATTTTACGATTTAAGAACAACTTTCGTTAACAGATTACCCCAATTACAGACAATTTGGATCAGTGGATCAATTACCCACTACACGTTTTGTAAACTTGTGAGTAAACAGACATCTCTTTTTTAGATCTGACTAAATCACCGTTATCGCTAAAAAGCTACACAGATTCCGGAGCGGCAGTTTCAGTTAGGTACTTAGCGTTCATCATTTTAAAGTCTAACCGGATGCAGCTGAATACCAGTATTTTACATGGAGCGACTGGCCTATCTGACCTCCACATCCCAGTTAGTACTGGATAATACGATACCCCTCGGTATGACTGGTTCTCAGACTTTCGGGCCACGGACTACCTGTACCGACTGTCAAAGATCTACATACCTTATTTACCATCTAGTTTAAAAAAAATACGTGTAAAAGTGTTTGGAAAAACCTATTTGCATAATAAACATCATTAATCATTTACAAATGACAGCCGGGACCAACGGCTTAACGTGCTTTCCGAGGCACGGAGGAAACTCGGTATGTGCTGGGCGGTCTCCCATCCACGGACCTACCTAGGCAAGCGCGGCTTAACCTGAAGACCGACTCGAGCGGCTGTTATTATTTAGCCTCGAGCCCCTCACATAAACACACAAATACTATATTAACAAACTCCAGTAACAATCACTTAACGCCGCACTCAAAATAGTCTCGTCTCTGAAATATGAGCCACGTGATCTCGTTTACACGCATTCTTACAGAGTTATTAGGTTAGTTCTAATTCAGTTCCAGTTTACATGGAGTTACATAAATGACACATTGACTAGCACATCACCCGCGACTTTGTCCGCAAAAATTGTGATAGCCCTGCTAATATGCATGATATAAATATAATTTATAGCCCAAAGCACCCACGAATAATATAGCTTACTGCCAGTGAAAGATTTTTTAGAATTAGTTAATTAATAACTCCGTATTTTGATCACTAGGCAATGCAATTGTTATAAGGAAAGCTTTAGGTTTCGTAAATTGTTTTAAATAGTCTGTGGTCTATCTGAAAACACCGTAAGTTTAAACGCGCGTTTTTATCGGCCAATTTTTGTGCTTAAAAAAGTGTATTCATCTCAGCGTCAATCAATATGGAAACGTGTCAAAAATATAGGTAAACTGAGGTTTTTAAAATGTTTGACAGATTTAGTCCAAGTCAAAAATGTGAGTATTTCTTAAACATACGAGAATATTGCTCCTCTGCACGCGTAGCATGACCACGGGTTTTGTCGACGGAAGAATCGGCAAAATGACAGATTTCTTTTGTTGATCTGTCATTTTGTCGATTCTTCCGTCGACAAAACCCGTTTCTACGGTGGTCATGGTCGCTGAAACTTAGAACGATTGCAATTTTACGACTTTCGTCAATTTCATAAAGAATATTGAGCAATTCCCGTTGTTATTGAGTATGTGTTGATGCTCTACCGTTGATATGGTTAGTGATGACACAGAGTATGATTATCTCAAAAGCTAACAGTCAACATTTCTCTCAACTCTTCACGTTTTGCCAATAAATAAATGGTGGCGTTATTTCTACACATTATGCTCAGGAACTCAATGTACACACGCCAACACATCGAGCTACTACAATATGTCAAATTACTATAATAGATTTTCAACTCTATCGCTAAAGCATTAGGATCAATGTTGATTGGGAAAAGTTGACAGTTTCGGGTAGCTTGATGTGCTGGCGTCTGAACGTAAGTTGAAATACGACTGAAGAATAATGATTTCCGTTTTTTTTTTAACTTTAATTTACCTTTTTCAGAAAATTCTGCAAATATTTTCATCTTTCTTATATATAAAAATCTCGTGTTAGTGTTTGTGGTCGCACTCCTCCGAAACGGCTCGACCGATTTTTATGATTTTTTTTTATGTATATTTGGTAGGTATGAGAATAGGTTGTAATGTGTATTTCAAACCGCTAGGTTGTCAAATTCTAAATTAACGCGAGCGAAGCCGCGGGCAAATTATCTGAGTCATTGCTGATCATGTGCATAATTTTTGATTGCTATGTTTTATAAGACTGAAGTGGATTAAAATGAAATTAAATAGAAATTAAAATTCTACTAATGAAAAGAAACATTTTTACTTGGTTTTCGGTTTCTTACATTTTCACGCTGCCGTTGCTCAAGTTTTGATTTGTGGCACCCAAGTTTGGACTCGCTGACTTTTTTACATTTATTTACGGCCCCTTCACAACAGAATGTTTTCTTTTAATACTCTCTTTGAAAAGTTAATGCATTCTTTGAAAAGTTGATGCGTTCTTTGAGAGTATAATACAATGACGTCGTCACGTTTCGATGTGGCATTAACTTGTTTAAAAGCTGTCTTTATTGAACGTTAAATCAGTTTGAAAGGCGATCAATCATCCTGCTTTCTATTGTAATATCCCAATTTAATATCGCAGGAATATTGATTCGTCACGTTCCTTTCAAAAGTTAATATCAAAATCAGAAGATTTATTTATTTATGGCTGCGTGTTATTTTTACTAGAAAATATTTGTACAGTTTGAAACATAACATAACATCACGCCTGTAATCCCCGGAGGGTTAGGCAGAGGTGTACCTAATAGTACACCCACATTTCGCAATGCAGTGGCTGCTACTGAGAAATTCCTGATGGAACAACACAATATCACTTTGCCCAACCTGGGAATCGAACCCAGTACCTCATGCTCAGCAGTCACGGTTGCTACCACTAGACCAACGAGGCAGTTTTAAAATAAATTATTTTTGACGGCACGGTTGTCGCAGTGGTTGAGCGATTGGTTGCTCGATGCGCGTCGTGGGTTCGTTCCCCACACAGAACAAATATGTGTATGGCCTACAGATAGTTGTCTCGGGTCTGGTTGTTTGTGTGTGTGTGTGTGTGTGTGAGTTTAATTGTTTGTAAACGCACCCACGATACAGGAGAAACTACTAGTGTGGGGCAACGTTTAAAAAAAAAACGTTACATTTTGAACGTTATGAACGAACTGTACTTACACAAAAGTATGCAAGTAAGTATCTATCTACAGTTATTTAAGAAGTTCTGGCATTTGTATGTCGTTGACACAGGGGCGCTGTTGAATATAAGGTGAACACTTGTGGAATTGTTTTGTAAAAAAGACAAGATAGAGGCATTTGGGTCAAGTCAGGTCAGGCCAATAAGGTTGCACACCATTTTGATATTTATCAATCAGAAGTTAGTGCACAATAGCCTGTAACTTCTTGCATACGTAAGAGCATGTTAAAGCCATGAACACACGTAATACGTAAGTCGAAACGAAACCAGTCTAAGTTGACCTCGCATTCTGTTGAAACTCCGTACTGCGGCCAGCTGAAGGACAATTTGTTACCACAGAAGTACGGTCTAGTGTACATTTTTCTAACCCGAAATATTTGTGAATGACATCACGGTTCAAATATGACTCATACCACTCAAACTGATGAACGTGTGGGTGTATTTTCTTCTAGTAAGTTATTCCGTTTGACACCTACAGGTTTTGGCAATTTTATGAAGAATACTGTCCAGTCTAAAGCTATGAATGACGTAGCTGTCTAGATTTTCTTGTCCATATTTCATGGTAATACCAGAAAAAAAAAATATGAGAAATTCTTTGTCTAAGCTTAGTTTGCTTACAAAAAAAATATGACGAGTGATTATGTAGTGTTATTGAGATGAATAATTTTATATAAACCAGTCATCGTCGTTTTATGCAGTTTCTTGCAGTATTTATGATGGTGAATGATCTTGTAATCGTACAAGTTTTTTTATTGATCCGCCTAGGTAAATACTTAATTGACTTCTTAATAACGATTGCAAGTAAGAGCAGATTCAAAAACCAATTTTTGCCAGTCTTATACGAATATATGGGATACACATCATCTTCATAGCCTTTTCCCAACTATATTGGGGTCGGCTTCCAGTCTAATCGGATGCGGCTGAATACCAGTATTTTACATGGAGCGACTGCCTATCTGACCTCCACAACCCAAGCTAAGCGAACATTAACAAAGGAAAATATTTTAAGTTTTGAGTTACACCTACTTGTATAACCAATATAAATATTTAACATAAAGGGGAGCTGTCAGACTGTCACAAAAATCCTTGTTAAAAATTTCAATAACACTAGCTGACCTCGAACTGACATAACAATGCAAGAGACTTGAAGAGACCATTTCAAAAATCCTTGATTCTAACTGACCTTCAACGGAAAACTGTTACTCAACGGAACGGGCAAAACGAATCTTTCGGAAACAGTCAGCCAAGCCCGAATGCGCGGAGTAAACGTACTTAACGTAACTTAATTTAATACTCGTTTTGCACCTAGTATTTACTGTTAGGGTTCTTTATTTACTAAACTAACTTTACAAGATGGAAGGGACACCGATACTAACGGTTACCACGTATTCAGTACATCATTCTGGACCGTCGGTTATTAACCAACCAGCTGTTTCCTTCAAAACAATAAATATATATCCGAGTAATACACACAGACACAGTTCAAATCAAGGCGGCAGAAATACAATAAGCATAATAATATAGTTTTTTGTGAACAGAAGATTAAGTCTACAAAAATATTAATGCACCCTGTCTCTTAAACTAGGAGACCTGTATCTTAAGAGACAGAACTGCAATACTTACACGGTCAAAATGTATGGAATAGCCGATGCAAAATTTGTATGTTGGGGGGGGGGGGGGGGCAGAATGATGTACTGAAAACGTGGTAGCCTTTATTAGAATTAAAAACGGTTAATGCTCGAATCTGAACTGCAACATTACAGACAAATGCTCCCGGTGAGGGAGTGCCTTTATTATTATTATCCCTTTATTCATTTTTCTTACATATTTTTAAATATTTCTTAAATAAAAAATAGTAGTCCACCGGTGTCGGGAGCAGGGTCCAAGCTTCCGGTGGTTAGAGCTCCAGAGACAGGAACCTCCTCACAATGCGAGCCGTATCGAGGAGTACTGTCTTCTGAATCAGGCCCTTGATCCAACAGCCTAAGGAGAGCCTCATTATTATAATTATTATCCATTTATGCCTTATGCTTTATGCCTGCCGCAAAAATTTTAATCAAAGTATTTTCGATTCAAAAACCATAAATTCGTTCACGATACTTTTATGTCGAGATTTCGTGCTAGGGCCTTCGAATTCTATTCTACAAAGTTCACGAGCGTTGCATATTCGGACTTTTAGAATACCGCTGCAGATTTATGAATTTCCAGCGGTATAGCTATCCATTCCGCAATGTCATCCAACTGCGCATATCTCGTGTGACTGGCTTCGGTATTTCCTCAACTGTTCGTGAACTGGCGTGCATTCAAAATAAGGTTTGTTTACAGTACTGTCATAGTAAAGTTATGTTGCCTAACAATTTTGCATCGCTGTCAAAATCACAGTGATTTTTATTTTCGTTTTGATATGGTTATTGTTTATAATACTTAAAATTGACAAAAATAAACAAAAGCTAATACTCATTCATGTTGTGATGGCCCAGAGGTTAAGGCCTCGCCTCTCATGCATGAGGTTGTGGGTTCAAATCCGGGCAAGTACCAATGTGACTTTTTCAATTCATATGTACTTTTCTACGTTTATCTTGGACATCACAGACATCGGTGAAGGAAAACATCGTGAGGAAACCTGGACTTATAATTAATATAAGTCTGAAATCGCCAACCCGTCTTGATCAAGCGTGGTGATCAATGCTCGTGCCTTCTCTGTATGAGAAGAGGCCTTTGCCCAGCAGTGGGACAGTAACAGGCTGGTATTATTATATTATAATACTCATTCATCACTAAAGACTGAATTAAGGTATGCAACTTAAAATAAAGGTCAAAATATGCAACATAAAATTGAAAGAAGTATTTCATTTACTACATTTTCGACGAGATATTTTCACTTTTTTCTTGAAAATAGTAGTAGTATGATTGAGTCGTCGTTGCCTTTTTGTAAGGCACTGGCAAGAAAACTAGTAATTACGTTATGTTACAATAGCTCAAGAAAAATACACAGATTCTTATTCTTTTCTTATTCTTATTTTTTTCTTATTTCTAGAGAGATTCTTAGTAAAACCTATTTTACTCGTTATAAGGTATATTGGTTTAACGAAGTTTTTCAATTAGGTTAAACATTTATAATAGGAGTTTTTCTAAAGATATTTTTGTTAAAGAAAGTCAAATTAGCGAAGTTTATAGACAATTAAATTTAGAATTATTTTAAAAACTTTTAAGTTACTTAGTGGGTAAAGTAATTTGGTAAAAGGTGTCACGAAAATATTATTAAAAATACTTTGATGTTTTATTTAATATTTGACATAAAGCTACAAGTAAATAAAGGTTTTAGTTTTTTTTTGTAAGCTTCGTGTTTGTAGGTTACTGTGGTTTTATTGAAGAGCGAAATGTTTGGCAGCTTTTTTCTACGCTGCTAACTTTCGGTATACATCTTTTGAACACTTTTTTTTAAATATGTTGCCCCACACTTGGAATTTCTCCTGTATCGAAGGTGCGTTTACCAACATTTAAACTCACATACACTAACAGCCATACAGCCAGCCAGAGGAGCTCGTGACTAAATAATAACAGCCGTTCGGGTCGATCTTTAGGTTAAGCCGTGCTTGCTTTGACAGTCGTTAAGCAGTCAGTGGCCCGAAAGTCTGACAACCAGTCTTACCAAGGGGTATCGAATTACCCAGTACTAACTGGGTTGTAGAGGTCAGATAGGCAGTCGCTCCATGTAAAATACTGGTATTCAGCTGCATCCGGTTAGACTGGAAGCCGACCCCAACATAGTTGGGAAAAGGCTAGGCAGATGATGACACAAACAGCCAGACCCGGAACAGCTACCACTATTTACTTGAGCCGCGAAGCAGACACAATAGTTAAACAAACACTCTGAAACTTATTATGTGATTCATATGGGGAAGGGTTTAATATATTAACGGTCGGGTATTGTTTTGTATTATTATAATTCCATTTCTTAGAACCTTTTAGCAACAGTTCAATAATTAATATGTAAATAAACTCATTCCTTATCACGCTGTTTACTCCGTCAGCGAAGACAGGAGTGATAATACGAATGCAAGTAAAACTCGACATTAATTCAGCTCATTCATATCTTACGTGAATAACACCCATTTTTCCTCCGGCCCTCGTTATGCCGTATTATCTGATTACATTAGGGCGCGTACGTGAAAGCAAGGTGGAGTGTTCACATCGGTCGAGTAAGTGAGCCAGTAAGTTGTAAAGCTATTCAGGAAAGTTGAATCAAACTTATTACTCAAGTGACAGACAACTTGAAAAAGGCTGATACTCCTTGTAGGATTTTCAACTCTCGACTCAACGCGGATGGTTGCAATTCTAAAAATACAGTAATATTTGGACACTCATTTAGTTGTAGCTTAGTCATAGTGAAAACCACCATTACTGTAAATCGCGCACTTGCATCACGTTTATGGTAACGCCTCTAAAATCAAGAAACTGCTTCGTTTAAGCAACGATCATCGAGACGACAACTCGTCTGCCTAGCACTTTCCCAATAACCATGGAATCGGTTGCCAGTCTAACCGGATGCAGCTGAATACCAGTATTTTAACTAGAAAGACTGCCTTTCTGACCTCCACAACCTAGTTACTATTAGGTGACAAGATACCTTTAGTAATACAATAGAATTTGATAATAAACAATGACGATTTTCAACACTCACTCACTTCACCGACTGCCTCATTGATCGCGTAGTCGCAAGCGCGATTGCTAAATTCAATTCAATTTATTTATTTCAGACACAAAGATCCATAAGTTTGTTAGTAGGTACACTTAAAAATAATGTTAGTTATTAAAATAATCAAAAACCAATCACATTTCACAATACTGCACAAAATAATCCATCCAATAATATATCTCAAATTAATCTAGAATTTTTTTTAAATAAGTTAATGCAATACTATCCATGTCAAATAAAATGTAAAAAAAAAAAAAAAAAATGTCAATAATCAAATTTGAAAATATAATAAAATAAAAATAAGTTAAATTAAAAATTATAAATATGGTCATTCCAGATTTAGATTAAAAATTAAAAATAACAAAAAAAAAACAAACATCTTTTCATTTAGAAAACGGAATACAAATGCAATGTGGGCCGAAAAAGGAAGCAAAAGTGAGGCGTACTGCGTGTTATTAAATTAAATTCTTTTTTACATGCAACTGTACACAATGCCACAATATTGGACAGTCGAATCTGCCAGTCACAACCCTGAGAATGCTGTTGCTACTATCGCGGGCACGACTAAGCAAGGATGCTGCTCTCTTTCGAAAGATGGCATGGAAGCCATCAATATGAGCGTTTGCAAACATGCCCGACGCACTGCAGTACCTCGGTAGCCGCATCAGCATCCTAAAGGCATTGTTATACTGTACGCGCAGGGCGTTGACTGTCTTCTGCGTATATTTCACCCATAGACTACACGTATAAAATGATTGGCAAAACGCCCGAAACAAAGTCACTTTTACTGCCTTACTGCAGCGTGAAAATCTACGGGCCAACATATTACATCTAACAGCCAACGCCCGGCGCTCTCTCTCAATATCCTCGTGGTCTGAGTGGTCCTCCGAGACCCAGTGGCCCAGGTACTTGAATCGCGAAACTCTGGGTAATGAAACACCGTCTATGAAGAGGGGTGGTACGTGCGTCACCTTATGACCAGGAGATTGAAATACCAAGAGTTCGCTTTTCTTGACATTATACCTGAGCCCATGAGCCCCGGCATAATCCACACATATGGCGAGGAGTTTTCGAACGGCGCTTATGGAGGGGCCCAGCAGCACCATATCGTCAGCGTAACTAATGTTATTGATGTATTTTCCATCAATCGAACAGCCAACTTTGGTGCTGCTGAGCCTCTCGATAAGACCGTTTACGTAAAGATTGAAGAGACTGGGGGAAGTTAAACCTCCCTGCCTTACTCCACACTTCAGTCTGTACGCATCGGAGACCGCTCCCACCCACCTTATAACATTTACTTGGTTTTTGTACCAATAATCAAAAATGTCAATGACTTCTTCTGGAAGGCTGGTTTCTGTTCTCATTTTGTTCCACAGCACGTTATACGACACCAAATCGAAAGCTTTTGAAAGGTCTAAGAAACAAGCGTAGACTGGAGTCTTTCTATCGGTGTAGTACCGGACAGTGTGCTTGAGGCAAAGCACGGCCATTTCTGTCGAAAGCCCGTTCCTAAAACCAAACTGAGGGTCATTCAGTTTTATGTGACTGTTCAAAATACGATTAAGCAGACTGTCCAGCACTTTCGCCACGGTGGTAGCTAACGAAATGGGCCTATAATTGCTGTTATCTGAAGCGTCACCAGTCCTATTTTTGATTATTGGCACAACTACGGTCTTCATACACTCATTAGGCAGGTAAGAGTGTCTTAAACAAAATGTATAAAACATAGCTAGAACTCTCGGCAGATGAATTCCCGCATGCTGCAAATGCTCAATACTAATTCCATCGTGCCCTGGGGACTTACCCCTCGTCATACCCTTTATAACGGCAGATATGTTTTTTGCAGTAAAAGAGGGTAATACTGCTGGCTCGAAGCTTTTCTGTTTGATTTCGTTAGTACTGAGGATCCCCGGCACACAGGAAGGAGGCTCTAGTTGGAAAAGACCTTTAAACATGTTCGCAATGTCACGCGGCTCAGTTAAACCGTTAACATTTAAAGGGACTGTGGGTTTACTGTTTAGTTTTCTCGTGCCTTTCCAAAAGCTTTTAAAGTTTTTATCTGCATGGTGTGATGCGAGAATATCCATTTTAATTTGCTCAGAATTATTTTGACACCATCTTAATTTAGCTTTGAAACCGCGCCGAGACTCAACCATGTTATTATATACAGGTCCAACTGTAGGCTTACCATGTAGTAACCAGGTTTGAAAGTTCAGCCTGGCCACCTCGTGAGCACCACGAACATGCTTATTCCAGCCCAACACTACACGCTTTCGTTTTATTATATTATCTTTACAATTTGAACTAATTACAGCCGCCTCACACATAGTCGTCACAATATCCTTGTACATTTGGTCTATAACTATTCTGTGTTCTTCATTGTGACATAAACCATCGCAACACCCCGACAATTCTAGTGGAAAATCTACCTTTCTAAAGTGGTCGTTGCATATGTTACTGTAAAGTTGTTTTTGTTGCTCATCCCTATCGCCCCACAGTATACCATTAGGGGTAATCTCATGTAATACGACCTGTGGTTTCATAACAGCAATGTTACAACACACTTCTAGGGGGTAGTGGTCGGACCAGGTACAGTCGTAGTTAACCCTTACAGACCGTACGGACTGCCACGCCGACTCTGTAACCACACAGTGGTCGAGCCAGCTTGTGCTGCCGTGGGCATCACTAACAAACGTAAAGGTGTCTGATGAAATTCCCAATTTATGTATATCCGCACATACCCATTGCTGATCGTTACAGAATTTTAGAAGTTCTTTTCCAAACAATGAACAAGGATTAGCATTAAAGTCTCCTAAAATATACACATTCGCAACGTCGGTGTTCTCAATTATAGCGCTTATTTCACTAAGACAGTCAGTAAATTCCACTAGGTTTTCAATTGAGTTCACAGGCATGTACACAGAGAATACCACAAAACAACGTTCGGACACAGATACCTTAATTGCCGCGAGACGCACACTATTGCACGGGATTACCGAAACCGAACTAAACGCACTTTTACGCCAGAGCACAGCGACACCACCATATGGTCTACCTCGTACTAGGCCAGCAGACGAGTCTATGGCAGATTTGCCACAGAAGTCAAAATCCGGGTCGACTGTCCCAAGTATTGGCAAGTCGTGCGGGAACAACCAAGTCTCCTGTAGGGCTATTATGTCTGCTCGACGACACAAGGTTCTTACATGGTCCACAGAACGAACGAGCGACTTACAATTATAGCTTATAAAGCTGCTGCTAAGCGAGGGTCTTCTTAAAGGTTTACTGTCCATTTTGAATTTTACTAGACTGTTTACTATTTCTAAAGTCTATGAAACGACGGAAAGATATGCCTTCGGGCCATATTCGGTTGTCCATGAAAGTAGCCAACTTGTGTCTAGGGACTAATATCTTATAGGCATCGTACTCCTTAATTTGTTTCATAATAATTTTTTCCAATGTTACACTAACTTGTGTTTTACTCAAAATATAGCTAGCTATATCTGCAGGGGACGTTTCTTTGTTAACATTATTTATAAACAAAGGTAGTTTGATATCCGCAGCCTTAAACTTACATTGTGGTGTCGTAACAGCCACGCCTTTCTGTCCCGTAAACCTATTCTTATATCTACTTCTCTGTACCTCCGTCCATTCACCACCATTCACTGGTTGTTTCCATACACCCGGCGCACGCGCAACATCTGCAAATGAGTGATATGATTTCGACAGACAGCTGTTGCTAGGCGCCACAGCCGACGTACCACTCGAGTTGCGAGTGGGACTTATTACATCACTCATCAGACTCCCTGTCGTCTCTCTCACACCCCCCGCTGTCGACACCTCGCTCGTTATTATCTTATCATCGTCCCGTCGCGCTAATTGTTTGTTAGGCGCAAACGAAACAGGTTTATGACACTCACTCATAACATCAATTCTTTCAAGCACCGGGGACGGAAGATCACACTCATGCTGGTCATTTGAACTATCAATGTGTTCTTGAGAGGTCAGTGATAATGACGACATGCGTGGAAGACCCATGGGGCCGCTATCATACGCAAAGCTAGCTTGCATACATGATGCACCTCTCCTTAGGTTAATGTTTCTATAGTCATTCTGTACAATAGTTTCATTTAAACTGTCAACCGTTACGCCGCGAATACCTGCACTGTCAGTACTGTCACTGTTGTTCTTTAGCAATTCCTGCTTTGTTTGCAACAGCTGATCTACGGTTACATACGTACTTTTGAACAATTTGATCTCGTTTTGTAAGATAACGATATCTTTTAAAAGTCTACTGACGTCTACATGATCAAACGTAATTGGAGGTAGTTTGTTTAAATCATGAGCTACGAAAACAGGAATCTTCTCAGGGTCTACATTCTTAAAAACTTCGACAATATCAAATAGATCTTTCTTACTTTTTCCTTCTTTGTTTTTACGTTTTATTTGACGTATACCAGTAGGAACAGACTGAAACAGTAATGACTTAGCTTTTTCGATGTCTTCTGTTGAAAAGGCAGAACTGCAAATCCTCACTAAACTTTCACTATCCATCACTTCATGTTTTTGTTGCACAAACGTTAACAGTTCATTAACCACAAGATTACAATTATTACATTTAAGCACATTAGCCGACGACATTATTAACAGCGATGCGCTTTAACATCTGCACGCATGGAGCGCTCAGCGATGACTGAGCATGAGGTCCTGGCTTCGATTTTCAGGTCGGACAAAGTGTTATAGAGTTTTCCATTAGGAATTTCTCAGTAGCAGTCACAGAGTCTGGATGTAAGCCCAGTTGATGGCAATAGGCCCGCCCCCTACTACATGAAGCTTGAACATAACTGGCGACAAGTAAGTGAACTATTAGGTAGAACTCAATTAACAATGATGATTTTCAACATTCCAGCGCAAGTACTTGATTAGATACTAGACTCTACCAATCTAAACGCTCCCCAAAGCCGTACCTTCTACGTTCTACATCATGTTGATAGAAAGTATTGCAGTCCATACTTATAGTGATGAAAACGCAAGTTGTTTCATAAGTTCTGTAGTCGTTGGAGAATATGAAACGTGGAGCGGTACGTTGAATGAATACATGATACGGTTTCTATGGAGACAAATTGAGTAATGCACAAATTGCATTCCGTTATTTTATTTTTCTTTTCATATCGTCGGCAGAATGAACATGGAATAATCAAAAGGAGTTTGTAAGGATAGTAGCAAGTAGCGTATTATACTTGTTCGTAATGGCGACTGCTGAGCAAGAGGTCCTGGGTTCGATTCTCGGGTCGGGCAAAGTGTTATTGGGTTTTTCCATCAGAAATTTGTAAGTAGCAGTCACGGAGTCTAGATTTGTGCCAGTTTGATGGCCATGGGGTTGACTTCTACTACATGGGACTTAAACAAAACTGGGGAAATGTGGATGTACTATTAGGAACACCTCTGCCTAACCCTTAGGGGATTACAGGCGCGATGTTATGTTGTTCATACATCTGGTCATACATGCACGCCGGTTGCAAGTACTACGCACCTGACCTTTCTGAAGAACCTCATCAATGACGTCAGTGTCTGTCCTTCTAGGGCGTCCCCTCCCGGCGTTGCCACTCACATCTGCCTTGTAAATACCTTTTGTTAGTCGCCTTTCACTCATCCTCTCCACATGACCAAACCATCTAAGCATACTCTTTTTAATTTTTGTCACTACATCTTCTTTTCAACCGCAACGTCCTCGTATAATACATCATCTGCCTAGCCTTTTTCCCAATTATGTTGGGGTCGGCTTCCAGTCTAACCGGATGCAGCTGAATACCAGTATTTTACATGGAGCGACTGCCTATCGGACCTCCACAACCCAGTTAGTACTGGGTAATACGATAACCCTTGGTAAGACTGGTTGTCAGACTTTTTGGGCCACTGACTACCTAACGACTGTCAAAGATCTACAAATGACCGCCGGGACCAACGGCTTAACGTACTGTCCGAGGCACGGAGGAAACTCGGTATGTAATGGGTGATCATCCATCCACGGACCAACCTAGGCAGCGTTCTTAACCTAAAGATCGACCCGAGCGGCTGTTATTATTAAGCCACGAGCTCCTCAACGTTCTCGTATAATACGTTCGTAAATAGTTGTTGGTATAAGTATAAGCAGCTCCGTTGTTATTAGCGCTGCACATGCATTAATACCTGCCGCGAATGTTTCCGACGGCACGCAGGAAGCTTACATCTGGGCCAGCGGGGGCTGCACTTAGGGCTTGTTCACGTGGTTGTACGATTAAAGATAAATTGTGTAACAAAATAAGGTGGGTGACTTCAAACTATGTAATCGGCGGTCTTAATCTTTAAAAAAACAATCCTTGGATGAAGTAAAGTTAACAAATTCGATTACTAATCTAAAGTTTTGTAATTGATAAAGCGAGACAGGACTACCACTAAGACGCTTGCACGATGGACGGAAGTGTTAATTTTATTTTCTTCCAATTTTTCAGTTGACTCCGACAGCAGACATTACTTAAGTATTCAATAGTTAAAAAAATGTATTATGAATGCGCTCAAGCCCCTTGTAAAATCTGTTCTGGCAAGTTTCATATACACTATACAGGGTGGAAAGGACACCGACGCGAAAACGGTTACCACGTATTCAGTACATCATATTGAGCCCCCTATATATAAATTTATCATCGGTTTTTAAAAAAAAAACAGCTGCTCCATACATTTTGACAGTAGGTCTTGCACTTTTGTAGGAAACAGTTGTGTTTTTTTAATAACTTATGAAAATTTTCTGTGTGGGGGTTTCAAAATTATGTGAATACGTGGTAACCGTTTGTGAGCCGGAGTTCTTCTACCCTGCATTGTACTTACAAAAACGCTGTTGATAAAATTGTTTTTTCCAAAATAACAGTGATACTGGCTGGCGATTTAAAAATAACCATTGAAAAATTTGGGGGGTTCAGAATGATGTACTGAACACGTCGTAACGTCGTTGTGCGTCAATGTCAATTCCATCATCTATATGAAATTGGAAGTGTGTCGCGCAATAAGTTGGCAGTTCTATTGTTAAAATTACTCGATAACCTCTAGGTTTGACTTGCACTCATTCTCTCATTCATTCATTTATTTCTCTTTGTTTGGGTTTGGTTTGACTCATGAATTATAAAATAAACTTCTGTGTACTTTTAACTTCTGTCAAAAACTTAACAGATATTCATTTATTATTACAAACACTCATGAAGGTGGAAAGTGCAATTTATCAATGAAAACTTCGATTGAATTAAAGTCTTCAATCATTTTGATAAAAGAAACTTAGATAGTATATTTTTCATTCAACAATATTAAAATTTTCGCTTTTTGTTGAAGAATAATGACGTGGTACAATAATAAATAAAGAGTACAATGGACAGTCCTATCTCAAATTCTCAAGTGATTTCTGTCAGATAACTTTTATTGTGGTTAACTTTTAGTGTGTTCGAACCGACGACCTACAAGTACAAGTCGAGGCCGTTATTACTGAAACAAAGTTGTGTTTCAGTAATAACGGCCTCGACTTGTACTCCACATATACACTTTAGTTGGTGTTACATATGTCATCACCACTGCTTTCAAAATGGTGAAAGCAAACACCGTGAGGACCGGCGTGACCTGTAATGGATTTAAAAGTACCCTTAACGAATCTCAAAGGCACTTGTTCACCCCGTCTACTCCGTCCGTAAAATCAGTATGTAATGGATGGTCAGCCATCCACAGACCAACCTAGGCAAGCACGGGTTAACCTAAAGATCGACCCGAGCGGCTGTTATTATTTTGCCACAAGCTCCTCTATCCGCGTCATGGTCGGGGGATCCTCCCTTTCCTATGGGGGATGAAGAGCTTTACACCCTGATCTTCATACCCCTAAAGGCACCACGAATAATGTATGTATCCTAATGGCAAACGGCTGTATTGACCGTAGCGCGAAGTTGGACAGCTCGTCATGCAGCTCTGTAGCTCTTTTTTTTAAGGTTTCGTATCCAAAGAGTATCAACGGGACCCTATTAAAGCTCCGCTGTATGCTCGTCTCACCCGTCTCACTCGTCTCCCGCTTTCTTTTTATGATCATCACGTAAAGGTTACCCACCGGCGCGTTCGTGTTCGACGCGCGCCTCAAAGAGATGTCAGCAACCAGGAAGGGGTCCGCAAGGTCCGATGCCTGCCGGGGCTGCGGGACTGTTCGAAAGAGATACCGCGGCCCTGGAACACAAAGGGCAAAGAAGGAACATGGATGCGTTTTAGTCAGTCCACACCGCCCAGAGCGGGAGGGGTCTTGATGACTTCGCATACGAAAAAAAAAAAGGGCTAGCCATTATGACTGGTCCCTTAGTTCCCGGCCAAGCCACACCGAACGCATGCACTCGCCCGCTCGCTACTGCTTCATTTATTATCACAGCCTACGTGAGGAAGCTTTAAATTGTGCATTCTATATTGCGCTGTGGTTTTGTAGATACTTGTGGAATTTGCTGTGACGACGTGCAATGGAATGGCGTGTTTGTTTGTTTTTACAAGCTTGTATTTAAACTTGCAATGTTTGTGTAGGACAAATCTTGCAACTGAATTTTAAAACAGTTATCCCCAACCGATTGAGCTGAAATTTTGCAAACATGTGCAGTTTGGATGACAATGCATGGTTAGTTAAGTGACGTCATTCCAAATCCAATATGGCGGACTCCCAAAGATGGCGGACTTGAATATTTTTTATGCACCTGCATTATTATGGGTACCAATTAAAAGAGTTTGCTGAGAAGAACACAAAAAATGGCGTCACACCTATTTTTAAAAGCTTGTTTTTAAAAATGTTTTTTTACTAGAAGATTGTGTTTAAATGAAAACATATGTAAGAGATGAATGATTTTAGGCTAAATTATTTTTGGAAGGCACACATGACCAGGATAATTATTTTCTGTAATTACGTTCTTTTACAAATTAATTAATTGATCAATTTCCGGTTCCGTTTACAGACAGTCTGTCCACAAAATAATAAAAAACACACATTTGATCAAAACTCATAATAATTTTTCAACAAACCTATCTGTCAAACTTATCGTGAGTCCGTGACGATGCGGCCACTCGATCTTATTAAAAAAGAAAAGAAAAGAAAAAACGAAGATAATTATAAAAGAAAGATAAGATAAAAATAAAGAAGATAAGATAAGACCTAAAGACCAACCGATCTACCTAAGACATCTACCCAAAGAGACCTACCATAAAATTATTTTGCGTATTTTTTCCATGGGCCTCAGTTGCCTGAAAATAAAATGATTGATTGATTGAAAGACATCCCATTCAAAACCCTGAAAATATATATTTAGTTATCAAAACTCCAAGAATTAAGAAAACTTGGTTGTTATTTACAAAATATTATCAGAATCAATGAAAGTCACTTTAAATAAAACACATTTAATTTCGGATAACAATTTCGAGATATCAAAACAGCCTTTGTTGCCAGTTTTAAATTATTATTTCAGGATCCATTAAAGGTAACAAAAGAGGTTTTTCTCCTTTTGTATGAAATGGACAAACCTTGTAGCTGAATGAGTTTTAGAGATTACAATCATAATCGATGAAATATGTCGCAAGATATATTCGTGGCTTTTAATAAATGGAGTTTGAAAACGGCAATTTTCGATTTGAAATTGGTTCTTTTGAACGTGTGTTTGAGAAAATAATATTGGTTGATAAATGCTATTTTTGCATCTACCGCAGTCGACGTCATCTTATGCATGTGTTTCAGTATAAAAAATGAAATAAAATGTTTATTTCAATTTCATAACAAACATGATTTGGAGATCACCTTTTAAGCAAGAAGATGCTTGTGTGATTCCACTTAACATTATATTGTATGCAATTGAAAACGAAATAAAAAGAAAAGAAAATATAAAAATTCAAAATTAAAATTAATTTAAGTAAATCAAAGAGGAGCGCGTTTGTTTAGTTTTAGGTTTAGGTTAGTATCCAACGTTACAATGAATATTTTAGTACTTAGGTTCCTATTTATACTGTAGTTTGAACTCCTTAATTTTTTTTCTTTTAATTAAGTAAATAACACTTCAAACACTGTTTAAGCTTACAACTTATACTGCATTCTTCAGTCCCGCGATCAAGGCGCTTGCAACAACGTCGAAATATCGGGACCTCAAATTAATAAATAATCACGGAATATATCCCGGAAGTGACAGTATATGTTTAAATAACAAATATACCAACATTAAGCCAAATCGTAACAATAATATATACACTTACAAATTGAAATAACCTAAAGTAACTAACTTAAAAATAAAACTAAAAATGGCGTCAAAAAACTTCTCCTCAACGCTGTCAACTGGTATGTCACCAAGAGACTGGCGGCGTTTATTATGGCACGCTTATACCAACTTATTAAATATGAGTTGTGACGCAGCTCAGAATAAAAATACAAACAATCGAACAGGCAATAGGTGCTACGAGTATTCGTAGAGGCATCTGTTGCTACGGGTATTCGTAGCTCGGAGGGATCTGGTGCTACGCACATAAGAACAAGGTCTAAGCTAATTTATTGCAATTCATTCTAAAAACGTTTTGGCGCACAATTTTTCAAGGATTTTGTTCCATATTAAAAGTAAGTTATCATCTACGAATAAATTTCGTAGTAGCATCTGCTACGAAAACTCGTAGAGGTCTCAGCTACGACTAATCGTAGCAGTCGTTGCGTTGCACCATGAAAAGACAGTTTTTGCCTCCGACTTAACGTAAGTGCTATTTGTTCATTTTATACATACAACATATCTTAAGTATATGTTTTTCAGTATTGGACTTACACAGTCGCCAATTACTGGTTAACCAGCAATCACAAAAATAAGTGACAATATAAGAAAAAAATAAATAAAACGAGTGGCTCTAGAAATGAAATACAACAGTAAACTCCTACGCACACAGTTACAGTCAAGTACAGTTAGGTAGGGACAGTTGTAATTTATTCATATTTATTATAGGTCCTCGACAGACATGGCCAGGCTCCTGTCATCCAAATTTAAATCAAATCATGGGATTGTTTCTTAACTTACTTATAGCGTAGTATTATATTATCTGTGGTTATAGTTAAGTTTGGCAGTTAACTTCTATCTGTAACTTAAACTTCTGTTTGAGTTAGGGATTATACTTAGGAAGGTCTGTGACTGGTTTGGACAGCATCCAATCCCTTGACTGATTTCGAACAATTGAATTTTGTTTCGTAAAAAGTTTATTTGCATTTAGCTGTTCTACGAACTGAATGAACATCCGAACATCCCGTCTTAATCCCCAAAGGGTTAGGCAGAGGTGTGCCTATTAGTATATCCACATTTCGCCAGTTAAGTTTTAAGTAATAGGGAGTGAGCCTATTGCCATCAACCGGGTAGAAATCCAGAGCTGATACTAAGAAATTCTAATAGAAAAACCCAATAACACTTTGCCCGACCTGGGAATCGAACCCGGGACCTCATGCTCAGCAGTCGCGTTTCTGAGTGCTAGACCAACAAGGTGGTCACACATTAATAAAGTAGTAAAATAGGTCTCATCATCACCATCAGTCTACAGCAGCCTAAATTTTTTCACGAAGCCGTCAACCATGCATTATGTATGTACATCGCAAAAATTATTGCTAGGAAACGACTTTTTTTTGGGGTGAAAAATCACGTTTTATAGTAAAAGTTATTGTAGCACACTCAAAACATTGTGATGATGGATTGAATAGTACGGGGGTCGTAGACTGTGTTTAAGGTTAAAAAAAAAAAACTTGTGAAAAATTTGGAACTTTGACCTCCAATATTTCCGTAACTAGAAGGTTCCCAGGTATGGTCCAGTCACAAAAAATCATCGCAATGACGGAGAGAACAAGTGCCTTTCGGCTTCTTTGTATTATTTTTACTTCCTTTAGTTATTTGTGTACGGTGCGTACTCTTGCAGAGTTTCTGTTTATAGTGCGTAGAGAAAAGATCACTTGGTTCACAATATTGTTACGTATAAGTTACAAGTAGAACTGTTGACGATTCCTTTCTCTAATGTTAGTCACCGCGTTGCAGTAATTGCACCCACTCATTAAATGTAATGTTGTTTCAAAGTAATAAAATACAACATGTCAGCAAAACATGTACAATGTAAAACTGTAATATTTGTATAATATTAGCTCCTTCACAATCAAATAGAACCTCAGCCGGCACCGCCTCCTTCAAGATATCTCCTATATCCTTTATTATGACAACAATGCTCGTATACCCATCCATTTCTAAAGATCTTGTCCAACGGTGTTCCCCGTGCCTTCAGTGTACGGTATCTACCTGACTTACATTTCAGGTGAATTGTTTAGCAAACAATGTCGGCGAAGGTTGCAGATGTAAACTTACACTTCAGAGGCCCTAAGACACGAATATACGACGTAAATGTAACGTGAATTTTAAATTGAAAATACAACTATACTTTAGCGTTTTGCTTTGCGACAAGCATAGTAGTTTTAGTATTATGTCCGAAAATGTATTTTTCGATTTTGAAATGGTTAGAATTGAAGTTAGTTCCGCTTATACGCGCTAGGTTAAGGGCTGGGGCTGCGGGACTGTTCCGCGCCTGCGGGACCGTTCGAAAGAGATACCGCGGCCCTGGAACACAAAGAGCAAAGAAGGAAAATGGATGGGTTTTAGTCAGTATAAGTCTGACACTCTCTTCCACTCCGCCCAGAGCGGGAGGGGTCATTTGATAATTTCTTATCCGAAAAAAAGGGCCGTATTCCACTAAAGCGTAGAGGAGAAGAGATGTGCAAAGGCTCAAGCAACCGCACGCCGTTCACAGCACACTGCTCACTTCTCTTCTCGTCGCCGATTATAGAGCGTGGTCTAAACAAATATGAGATATCTTCTCTGCTCTCTGCTGAACCGTTTCCACTAAAGCTAAGCGAAGACGAGAAGTGAAAATAACGAAATTCTATTGGTGGTTCACATCTCCTCTCCTCTCGTCTCGTCGCCGCTTCGGTGGAGTCCGGCCCTTAAAGGTGTATTCAGTACGGTATCTTCATCTTAATGTTTAGATCGTCTGCTCATTGCCAAGTACTGGAAAAAACTTGGTTGTAGTGTTACGTACTTAAGTTTATTTTAGATTTAAGTAATAACCTCGCGATTAAATAAATTACCGTTCGCAAACATATTCACCAACCAGCACGGGGTCCGCGTGGTCTACACGAACTTTTGTGTTAATGTGCTGACGCTCTTTCTCAGTTTCTCTGGTATCGGCAGATAAATAGCTTAAGCTGTTGTGTGAAACAAAGTAGCAAGGTGGTAGAGGGTCGACTGTCCAAAGTGAGAAATCTATTATCACGCGCGAATACCAAACAATATGGTAGGTATTTCGTCCCATAAGTTTACAGTCGGTAAAAAAATAAGGTTACCTACACAATTTGCACAGGTAGTACTATTGGGAACAAACAGTCCCATTAGTACCACTAAGTAGGTGGTGGTACTATTGAGAACGAGATTTCACACTAGTACCACCGGTGGTGCAGTTCGGTGGTACTAGTGGGAACAAAGGAAAAATATAACGTAAAAAGAGGACCTTGGACAAGCTATCTGTAAGTCCGTTTTAACCTTTAATGTTTAAGTACTTCAGCTGTTTCCCCATCTTATTTCAAGCAGCATTCATATAGGGCAGTGGGTCGAACCTTTTATATTTTGAGCGCATTCTTAGTCGAGCGAGCGACATTATGTGGCCCTATTCACATGTCTTGAGGTGTGCGGAAAACAACATTTTATGATATGGAGGAAAATTGCTGAAAAGTGTAGGGTCTGAGTTTAGAAAACTTGCTTGATTGTTATTGAGTTCGAATTGGTACAATATTAAACGAAAATTAAGTGTCAAGCGATTTTGTACCTTATTCTCCGTTATCATGTGCCTAATTTCATTTTGGTCGCTCCATGATAGCTCTGAAGCATTTAACAACTTCAGGGCTTCAATAATGCCTGCATTTCCAATGCAAAGATCGAAATGGTGATGAATTCTGCTTGTTGTTCGCGAGCCGTGTTTGTAGTTTCAATAATTGTTTTCCATTAGCTGCAACTGGAACACAACTCCATCGACAGCTTTACCAAAGAACACCATACAAGAGTTATTTTTTAATTTAATAAAAAAAAAAAACTGTATTATTACCGGGCACTAAGGCACAGACACCAGCCACACCAAGCTACCCGAAACTGTAAAATTTCCCAATCAACCTTGAACCTAATGCTTCAGCGATAAAGTTGAAAATCTATTAAAGATATTTGACAGCTTGTGGTAACTTGATGCGCTGGCGACTGTATCTGGATGTCGAACTTCAGAAGCTACAGTCAGCAGTCGAGCTTAATATCACTAGAATAATATAAAATTACGGTAGCGGTATTAACCTATATAAGTACAGTAGTAAGTGACGCGTGAAATCACCTGTTCACTTTCTGCCTAGCTACAGAGTTCATTGAACTCGTCATCGCGCTTGCCGTTCGCTACATGCGTTTTGCCACGGTAATGATAAATTGCGTATGAGGAAGTAAAATAAATCAAATTTATTGAATTCCCATAACATTCCTGAAATAATTTCTTGTACTGCTCATCTTAGTATGATATACTAAATTCAACCCATCAGTTTGTGGAGGGCTGTCCCTTAAACTCTGTATATAATTACAACTAACATTTTGTATATTTTGTTTCAGGTCCAAATGAGGCCAAGTATGACCAGAACCTGACGGATGTTCGGAGATTTTTAGCCAATAGGATACGTGATGTGGTGCAGAATCAGACGTCTTCCCTTGTAAGTATATCTAATGCTTTTTAGCAGTTCGTACCCAAAGGGTTCCTTGACCGTTTTACTTTGCCTACAACATCAGTCTATGTCACAGATATAAATATATCTAGATAACGCAAGTATCACGATCAGTATGAAAACTAAGCTTGCCATTTTTTGACTACCTACTATGACGTCATATGCACTATTTAGTTGTTATACAAACAAGTTGCTTGACATCTTTGACAGTTGTTACAGGTAGTAAGTGGCCCAAAAAGTCTGACAACCAGTCTTACCAAGGGGTATCGTATTACCCAGTACTAACTGGGTTGTGGAGGTCAGATAGGCAGTCGCTCCATGTAAAATACTGGTATTTAGCTGCATCCAGTTAGACTGGAAGCTGACCCTAATATAGTTGGGAAAAGGGTAGGTAGATGATGACAAACAAGTTGCTATGGAAAAAAAAATACGATTTTGTTATTTAAATGACTAGAATTAGGTTCTTGATTTATAACGTTGTTGTTTTAAACAAATTATCTTGCTGCGACAGTAGCCACAATAAGTATAAAATGCTTAAGCTGGGCACGCGAAGTACAGGGCGCACTCGCTCCACCTGTTGTCTGTGGTCCTCGCAATGTGGCCTACCCAATTCCACTTCAGTTTCTCGGCCATATACAAACCATCAGTGAGCATGGTTTCCACCTTAATACACGGACTATTTCAACATTTAGCCACGTTTTTTAAAATCTACAATAATAACTAGACGCCACGTTACATAAGAACATAATAAAGAGCCACTTACTATAAATTATAACGGTACTATAAATAAAAACAAATTATTACATGTTTTAGAGCAGAAAGCACAACACTATTAGGCACTATGCCATACTATTAAACATACACTATATTTTCATCAGCTGTTTTAGCGCCTACGCTTGAGAAAATGGGTTACACATGTAATAAAAGTTATACACCGTGACTTTTTAGTCATCTTACAAAGGTGGTCCACTCAATGAGCCCGACATAAAATAGTTCTAGGCGCAATTTTTTTTACCTACCGTATTAGGTACAAAGAAAAATAAATAAACATTAGAAAAAATTATGAAACATCCTGTTAATGATGTTGACGTGTCAAACGGGAGAATATACCCACCCAGCGCTCGAGTCCAGTAGATTATCGCTCAGGGTGTTTTAACAACGTCATGCGTCATAATATTGAATAATATTTTTTATTTTTAAATTATTAAAATCTCATAAATACCTATTTTTTTATGAATGCTTAGTAGTTATTGGATACATGAAGTGGGCTGCCGTTGTAAGACGTCTAAAAAGTCACGGTGTATAGGGTGACTGGTAAACAGTGACCGATACTTAAACACGTGATTGTAGTCATGAAAACAAAAACTTTCCCAAAGAATTTTTTTTTATACACCGACTTTTATCATAGTAACACAACAGCCGTATGAAATTCGCACGCGCGCGCCTGTGACCTAACAGATGTTAGCTGTTTAAAAAAAAAATCTTTGGGTAAGTTGTTTGTTATCTTGAGTACAATCACGTGTTTAAGTATCGGTCTCTAATTACCAGTTACCCTATATAAACATTACACATATTTGACCGGAGGGGTAAGCAGTATTAAATAGCACTCATATCCTGCCCGTTATGTTTCATCCCCATGTACCAAAGCTTATTGCTATCGATCGGACACGATTCTCACTCCAGGATCCTACTAAGTTTAAAAGAAAAATCTAAAAACACTGATCGACCTGAAAATCGAACCCAGGACCTTTAATCATCAGTCACGCTTGGGATTACTAGACCAATCACGAACTCTCCGTAGCATTGTAGTCTGAATTTGTACCTAGTAATTGATGATACGCTTGCTCCATAATGGGTGTAAAAAAGCCTTCACAAAGTCGAAAGGCACTTATTCTCCCCGTCATTGTGATAATTTGCTCTGGACCATACCTAGGAACTTTCTAGTTACGAAGATATTGGAGGTCAAAGTTCCGTGCTCAGTCGGGGCCGCTGCCTCTGAGCCCACAATAACATAGCACAAGCTTAATCAGCCTATAATGTTCCCACTGCTGGGACAAAGTTCTCCTCTCTATGAGAGGTTGTAGACCTCCACGCGGGCCCAATGCTTGTTGGTAGATGTCACATTTCTTCGAATTTTTGGTTCTAACATATGGCAGTTTCCTCACGAGGTTTCCCTTCGCCGTTTTGAGAGCAGTGGTGATGAAATAAATTACACATATTAATGCGCCTGCCTGGATTTGAACCCATGATCTACAACTCGTAGGTTGCGGCTCCGCGTTACCACTGCGCCACCAATAACACATGTTTAATTCACTCATGTATATTTTGTCTCCAGAATAACAACTTCGACCTGTTCCCGTACATACAAGACTACTTAACTGAGTACGAGGCCAACTATACGGAGTACATGAAACATCTCAACGACAACCATACTCAGAAGACCACGTGGACCTTCTGGAACTCCATGTTTTACGCTGGCACTATTTATACAACTATAGGTAAGAAAACATTATCTGACAAGCAGTCTTACCAAGGGGTATCGCATTTCTCAGTACAAACTGGGTTTTGAAGGTCAGATAGACAGTCGCTCCATGTAAAATACTGGTATTCAGCTGCATCCGGTTGACTGGCAGCCGACCCCAACATGGTTGGGAAAAGGTTAGGTTAAGGGTAGGTAAAACCTCTACCACTGACCAATAACTTGGTGATGGTCGCGGAGACTCGCTGAATGTGAGAAGCGAAGATTGGGTTGACGGGAAAGCATGGGAGAGGCGTGCCTAGTTTTGTAGTGAAAATTGTTCTTCTGATTGTAGATGACAAGGTAAGCTATAGATAAATAAATATTATGGCTAGGACCGCCATTTATTCGGATGATTTTGAGTCGACCCCAAATAAAGAATCAAGGTGTTTTTTTTAGGCGCGTATTATTTCTCAACTCTTTTTCATTCCGATTTATTACTAGCCTAAACTTGTCTTTCTGTTAAATTAATTAAGGTCGAGTACTTACTGCGGTCTTTTCAGTATCGTCCAACATTTTGCTCAATTCTAAAAGTCTTAATGACTAAATGGCGAGCAAAGTAAAATCTACCTGCTACACTTGGATAGCCTGTAGTACTACGGATGATGAAAATATTTAAGTAGCAAACGCCTGATAGTTTTGTAAGAGCAGTCATTTGTAAAACGCCACACGATACGAAAACCTTCAGGCGTACAAATCGTATTCACTACAACCTGTTTTAGCAGAAAACTCCTTTTTTGAAGTCGAACTTAAACTTGATTATTTATTGAAAACAGATTTAATATAACGTTGTTTTAGCTGCATATGTTTTAAAGCTTTAACAGGAACAATCCATGTTTTCCTTTATAAAGGTAAACTAAAACACAGTGACATTTTTTTATGTTCATTCGAATGAGTTTACAAAGCAGCTTGGAGACATTAGGAAATAAACTCTTTATTCTATTTAACAGCTCTTTTTTATGATCTTTTTATTTCCCTAGTTTTACTCGCTACTGAGTTTCATTTTGATAGAATTTGTTTTCATTCAGCGTTGTTTTAACTGAGTGTTTTTCTCTTGGGCGTAAGTTTTCTTCAAAGTCATGAAAAGATGATTCTGGTAACCTAGGAGTTTCTTAGAAGTTTTAATGCGTTGGAATTGCGAAATGAATATCTATGTAAGTGAATAATTTTCGTACGTAAATGTTTTGTGGTAAATTACGTAAAACAAAACGTAATAAGCAAAGCTGACGTCAATTACATATCTTCCTATTTATATCCCACTTTAACGTTATACAGAAATTATAAGCAACATAAATCGTAAATCCAATTTAAATTGACCTTTCCCAATCGACATATTCTAACAAGTACCTGCTAGAGTGTCTGACGAACGTGTCAAATAACGATGGCCGCTAGTGTCGAGAACATTTTCTAGAGTACGATTGCAAATACGAACTCGACTGAATTTAGGTGTAGTTGTTTTAATTTTGGAACGCTGCCCGGCTGGCTTGGCGCTCTTCCGCTCAGTAGGCCGCGTCACAAACGCACGGCGTGTATCTCGAAAACTGTGACAACATTATACCATTCAAAGTTCCACAAAAGTCAGTGAAAATCGTTTCAATTCCCATTGCAACCTCTCCGCCTGAACTGTGATAATACTCCAATGAAAATGTATTGCAATCTCTTATCAACGGGCGTTTGTTTACGTCCGGCACTGTGGGGAGGCCAAAATAGATTCTTTTATTAGAAATCTGCTTCGACCCCGTTACAAAGAAGTTTGTTGTTGGGATCGTTAACGAGAGGTAAGTTTACACTTATTGAATTCTTATCGTTGTTGGCTTGCTTGATCTTATTTGTGTCATAATTATTGGCAGGAGAACTATTACTGTCTGCCAAGCTTAATATCGGTCTTACTCTTTTGATCGGGTTCAATTCCCTTAGTCTATTGTGAGCGGTTGTGATATCACAACTTTTTTTTTCAGTTGCGGTGTGAGTGAAAGTTGGTGGTGATGAGTGGTAGTGAATCCCAAGAAGAAGAAGTTAAATTGAAATTGTCAATACCAACAACACGAGCAGAATCTGAAACACGAAGGTATAGTCAACCAGTGGTGTCACCTGAAATAAGACTAAACGAAGAAGTCATGGAAGACGACAGACAAGGCATGTCTATAAGGAAAAGAAGAAACTTGTCTAAGAACAGAGGTCAAGCTGCAAGGCAGAGAGAAAAAACTCCAGAACCTAGTAGAACTCTAAAGCCTCATGAAGATACCCCGACTTCTGACGATGAAGAACCAAAACCACGACTACCACGCCCAAACTCTAGGGAAATTGAAGCTGATAGTACTTATGAAGAAATGAGACGCTTAGTGCAGGAAAAAGCAAACGTTAAAGATCCGGTGTATGACTTAGACACAGATGAAGTTCTTGAGCAAAGAGCAATGGCTGCTCAAGAGCGTAGACGCAGAAGTATTTCACCATTTGCCATACCAGACAAAGAAGAACTTGCAAATCTTTTGGAACGCAAAGGAAGCTTTATAGATCCCACTAATAAACTCTTGTCGACTAATTATGCCCTGACTCCAAAAGACGTAGATACTTCACGACGTAATTCACTAACAATCGAACCTCCAAAAGATATAAAACATGTTCTCTCTACTCCTTCTCCTGTCAGCAGCTCTCCAAAAGAGGTATTTCCTTTCGCTATGCCCGCCCCCCAAAAAAAACAAGATGAGGTCGTTAAAGAAGAAGTAAAGAAACCAGAAGAAGCAACCAAGAAACTGAAAACGCCAGTTAAAAACGAAGAGGTGTTCACGTTTGAAGATAAAGATATTAAAAAGGCTAAAGCGACTTCACCTAAGCCGGAGACACCGGCTGAACTTGTAACAAAAGTGATTCAATTAGAGAGATCGCCAAGCAAGAAATTGATACCAGAAAATAAACCTAATGTGGAAGTAAGAGAAAGGATAGTTAGAACTCCCAGCAGGAGATTATCTACAGATATTAAACCGATTATTGTAAAACCACCTCCTAAACAAGTAGTAAAAGATGAAGAACAAAAACGGCCGCCACCCATCAAACCGGCCCGCAGCAAATCTGCTTCAAGATTTGGGGTCAGTTTTTTCATGAAACTATTTTTTATACTGTTTGTCGCTTTGTTAATAGCACTTTATTTCCAATCTACATAATCCCAAACCCTGCAATACAATGATCACTATGTAAATAGTTTGCCATAATTTTGTAGAGAGAAGCAACTAATAATTTATCCATAATAACATTTACAGAATAAAACTAGTGAAAGTGAGATGAGTGAGGATCAACATTATGCCAAAGTAGAAGCACCAAAACGTAGAGCACTGCCTGCGCCACGACGATACACGAAGAACAAAATGTCACCAAAAGTAAATCGTTCGCAGTCTATGCATCGCACTGAAGATATAAAAGTGGTAGATAAAACTGGAACAGGTATGAGTCAGACTAGTCGAGAGATTATGGAGTTGATGGAAAAAGCCCGAGCAAGAAGCTTATCTATGCCTAAAGATGATCCCCGGCTTCCAACTGAATACAAACCCAGCAACAAAACTTTAAAGACTCCCAATAAGACCCCTACAACCTTGAGGCAGTCTAGATCTCGAGGCGTGTCTTGTCCTAAAACTATTCAGATTATAAGTGAAAAAGAAATTTTAGCTGGATTAATGAAGTCGAAGACAACAGATCTGGATCAACGTAGCCTGGAACAAAGTAGGCAAAGCTCCGGTTACATTGATGCCAGTCAGTCTGAGTACACGTCCAGTTGTTATTCATCATCTCCGAGTGAAAATGAGTTTGACTTTGATTTGAAAGAGCGAACAGCGGAGTTGACACGCAAGCTTAATGTACTAAGTCAAGCGGTTGAAAGACGTGAAATGATGACGGGTATTATACTAGGAGCAGACGAATATAATGTTCCTAAAGTTGAAAAAAGTGAGCAAAGGTCAGGGTTAAGGAAAAGATCTATAGCCGATTCCAAAAGCGCGACTAGGAAAGAAAGCAGGGATCATGCTGTAGAGAAAAAAGCAAGAAAAAAATCTCTAGAAGAAGACAAAAACAAAAAAGATGTTAGATCGAGGTGGAAATTCATTGCAAATTGGCAAGACTTTAAGCAAGAACAGAGAATACATTGCGATAAAATTAGGGATTTGCGAAACAAATGTATTTGTGACCTTCTAATATTAATCATAATGTGTGGTCTAGGAGGAATGATGTTTAAGACGTTAGAAGGATCGTTTGAAAATGCGTATAAGTGTAGCACAAGGAATGTGAAAAGAGATTTTATTGAACATCTTTGGCGAGGAAGTCACAATTTGAGGGAGGAAGATTGGAAGTCGATGGCTAGGAAGAAGTTGTTTGAATTTGAGGATCAGCTGCACACGGCCCATGAGGCTGGAGTTACTTCATACAGCGGCCAGAGATCATGGAACTTTATGAACTCTTTCGTCTACTGCCTGACGTTAGTCACAACTGTCGGTAAGATTAACAGAATATACTTACAGTCTTTTCACAGTAATTTTACCTAAAATATTCTTATTCTAGTGAAAATAAGGTTTTTGTTGGGTTGCCTTCACTGAAAATTCTGTCAAACTTATCACGAAACAGAACTCTCACAAATTCCACAAGTGTTTTAAGTTTTTATTGTACCCAAATGCTTATTTGACACCCCACAGTGTATTTTTTCTTTATTCAATGTATTTATTAAAAACGAATAAACTTGCACTTTTTATTTCATTTGATGCAATTTTTACCTTTATAGTTATGTAGGTACCAGGTTTTATTTTTGTTGTAAAACTAATAATTTGTATTCCTCATATTACAATGATTTAAGTCATGCAAATTGACATTTTACAGGTTATGGTCACATAGCTCCGAAGACAACATCTGGTCGAGTGGCGACAATAGTGTATGCCACCATCGGGATCCCATTGTTCCTGATTCTCTTAGCTGACTTCGGTAAATTCTTCACAAGGATCATCAAATTCTTCTGGGCGTACATCAGAAGGTTCTACTACACAAGGAGTTGCAGGAAAGTTAGAAGAACCGGCCCAGTGCAGGTAATTATTATGAGATGTTTAAAATCCAAGATGGCGAACGGCATGCGCGCATCGTACAACCAGTGATACGTATTAGAAAATTCTGGGCAAAGCATCAAAGAGTGGTCTCAACATTTTAAAATTGTTTCTATATCAATTAATGTTGAGAACTGTGATGTTATTGCGCAACACAATTAAAGTGATTTTGCTTTTTGACAGTTCAACAATATTAATTGCGTTATGTATGATGTTATTTGATTTGAATTTACTTCAAAATCCTTCGGAATGTAACTGAAAGTGTGTTTTGCAATTGGTGTGCTGTTCTTAGTGAAGTATTTCAATGCGATTTACCTCACTTTACTTATAACCGCATAAATTATTTTATAATGGTTCGCTGCCCCCAAAATGCTCACCATCCCTTTTCTCAAATAAAAAAAGTAAAATTTAAAGAAATGCTGTAATTTTCTTAGCGCGATCTTTGAAGCAATTTCTTATGTAGGATTTTTTTAAGATATTGTATTTTATCTATATGAAGTTCACTCGAAACAACAGTATTCTCTATTTAAATTTTACTTGCTATCTCCTCATACTTGGTTTTAGCATGCAGCTTGATTTTAGTAATGACGTGGTCCACCGCACGCTCCGCTGGCGTGCACAACGCATTATAGCATTTCAGCCGTATTATGTGTAATAAATCTAATTACAATAACAGGCTAAAAGAGCATTAGAGCTATAATGACCAACGGTGGTAGCAGCAGTTTGTCAGTGGATCGTTTATTATGTAACGGACTTTTGCCTGATTTGTGGAACGAAAATAATTTACGCGTCAAAATTAAACACTGGTCAAGTGATGCGATTGGCTGTTGCTATTATTCATTTAACCAATCAGAGCATTGCGTTTAATTTTGACGCGTCGATAATCTTCGTTTGAGAAATTGGGGTTTTCATCTGTCCTCTGCTGGAAATGGACATAGGCCTCTCCACGACTCTTATTCAGCAGCTTTTGTCGATTCTTCCATCAACGAAACCCGTTTCTATGGTGGTCATGCTACGCGTGCAGCTGTTACATTATGCCGACAATAATTTGCTAGAGACCTCTATTTGAATACCTAACTAAAACGAAATAATATTATTAGTAATCATGAAAATGAGAATCAATGATTACAATGTATTTTTCATAAATAATTATATAATATTAAATTAAACAATAATTTTGTAACAGTCTTTGTTGTTCATAACAACAATCGGATTTCTACAGCTGTAAAGGAAAACAAAGCTAACGTTTCCCTTTTTATACAGAAACGAGTAATGATTACGCTCCGGGCCATGTTGTCTTACATTTTTACAAACCTTTGTTTTTCGTCCAAAGTTGAGAGGAATAACATGAAATTTTGTTAAATTTCAGGAGGTAATGAAGGGACTGAACATTGTCTACGATGTAGTTCGTCGTCCGTCGCAGATATTCTCCGAAGAAGATATAGAAGAGAGTCCTGATGGTGCCCAGCCCCAGCCTCCGCCAGTTGAGAGGAAGCCAAGCGACGCGCCTCCACCTCTGCCACCTAAACCCGGTACCTTAACAAGAGAAATCGACCTCGAGACCGATATGGAAACTCCAGCGCCATCAGTCTTCGAAATAGACGATGAGTTCAACTTGCCGATCTCCGTCGCCGTCGTCATTCTCCTCACTTATATTAATATTGGAGCGTTCGTCTACAGTTTATGGGAAAAGTGGAACTTCTTTGAGTCTTTCTACTTTATCTTCATATCTATATCTACTATCGGTCTTGGAGATCTAGTCCCTGACCATCCAATGTTCATGATGGCGTCCATTTTGTACTTAGTGTTCGGATTCGCTCTTACGTCTATGGTCATCAATGTCGTTCAAGTGAAGTTATCTAATACATTCAAGCAGGCTAGTGCTAAGCTCGGTGCTACAATTGGGTTGAAAGTTGCTGAAGAAGATGGCAGTTTGGTGCCCATAACACCGCCGGCTACTGAGATCGTTCCGGTACACAAACCAAAAAGTGAAAGAGACGAAAGCAAAAGTAAAGAACCAGACGATAATGATACTAAAAATAGATAAATATTGTTTTCGAAACTCACAAATAATTCTCGAAATAATAATGTTTTAATTAAGCCCCGTTTGAAGGTTGAAAAGAGCTCTTGAACCTATCAGAGACGATCAACTCATTTAATATACTCGGAGTATTTTCCATAAAAAAATGGAATAGGTATTCGTGATATCGAAATGCTGGTATTAAAACGTAGAAACCGTGGTACTATGTAATATCATTGCTGTAAGCATGTAAAAGGTGATAAATTGTTACTAATGATTAAAATTTAATTAAAAACCTTAATGTGTTTGTTGCTGTGTGTGTAAATAAAGATTTTTTACATGTTGTTCTTGTCCTATTATTTGCTCCTTAACCACAGCTATAATAATAAAATACGCTAAGTACTGAACTGGTTTCAACAAACAATGAAAATGTAAGAAAAGCAGTCTTGTTAAACAAAAGTATTCGTTTTATTTTTCAAAGAATGAGAGACGTACAGTAATAAAGGACAATGTTCATCCTAGTACACTATCGAGCGAGTCGAATGAATGTTCGATGTATATTTTTTTTCAACTCATTGTAATCAGAAATGGAAAAGACTCCGGGTATCAAAAGGTTTGAAGAATTTAATTACGGCCGCATGTAATCGAGTCAGTTCGATGGTTTGTGTGGTATAGACAGAAAAGAAATGCTTCTCTTTATTTTGTAACGGAGGATTACCTTTAAAATGTTTGTTTACTCGATTTTACATGTCGAAATAATTTTTAGAATTAGGCTATTCAATCAATGTTTTAGACACAATTGAGACCCCTTCTACCTCGATTTTCATATTAAGAATCTGGCTTTTCTTCTGGTGTCCTATTTGGTCACCTTAAAGTCTAGTACCAAAAAGTGCAACTGTGGTTTTTCCGGTCGCAGCGTAACTTTTCGTTCAACGAACTTGAATGCGTGGTTGTGCTGACAAAGGGGCCTGCCAGTTTTCCGTACAAATGAGTGACATGAACGCGACTATCCCGTATTCGTGCAACCAATCGCTTTGGTTAGGATGCAAGGTCTGTATAATAACATAGCTCATGAACTACTTTACGTTTCATCATGAGTCTTGCTGACAGTATTATCCTTTGTTTTCCAAAGCGAGCGACATTCCTGGTTTTCGACGAAGGGCATTATACTTTGATTGATTATGTCAGTGTATTGAATATTGAAAGCTTTCCATAGAATAGTCGTCAACCGACGAATAACATGGTTTCATACTTAAAGAATTTTGGTGGTGAAGTGAAATTCAAAGTTAAATATTGTTTTAGCGTGTTAAATAATATAATGTATGATATGAATAATTGAATAAGTCGGGTAAAGATAAATCTGTTAACATTTATAAACTCTTAAGATAGGTTATAATATAATAACTTATTTTAAAACACTATTATAACTAAGTAAATAAATACAAGCTGAGCAGTATTGTGTTACGACACACTTTCAAAATGTATAAAGATAGTAAAGATTCACTTTCGAAGGCGACACGCGGCTGACTACAAATAGCAGTGGTGTTGCGGTTGACAATGACCGCAAGTGGCAGTGCTGCTGCAGTTTAATTCTAAACACAATGTCAACGACACTGCAGTGCTCTTATTCAGTTTCGCAAAACGCATTTGTCTAACAAAGTAACACTTTTGTCGTGGTGTTAGTGACTAAAATTGTGCAGAAATTCTTAGTGCCTTCTATTCCAAAAACGACCTCCAGTGCAGTTTTGTAAATAATACATAAGCGTCTTAATTTTGTTTGCAGGAACTTGTATAATCTCATCGATGTAACTTTCGATGACAAAAAGTTTGTAATATTTGGCCATGAATATTTCTATGCCTTTCTTCATAGCGGCCAGTTTTAGAAGTGCTTCACTACACTTTTGGTAAGTGTTTTCTAAAGTAATTATATCCACATATGGAACTTGCCTCTGACATTCGAATTCTCCGTCACGTAGTCTAGTAAAACAATCATTGAGTACTGAGGAATCAAACAGTTTGTTATGCTCCGCTTCAATGAAGGTGTTTTCAAAAGCGCATCTTTCTTCATTATTATCGGAGCTTTCGAAGATTTCCCTAAATTTAAAACTCAAGTATTTATGAAAAAACTCGCAATAATTCAGATTATCTAAGTCGCCTTGATCAATGCCTGCCTGTAAGGTTTTTATCAATAAGAGATTCAGGATCAAACTTGGCATAGCGATTGGGAGTAGTTCACACTGTGGAGCCATGTGTGAGTATCGCGACCAGCCAGTGAGAATGATTCCCTCGAAATGGTAAACTCTATCTTCTCCTCCGAATTTGTAGTCTAATATAAACTTCATCCAGCTTAAATGATTCTGGAATCGTTTTTTGATGTTAGGGGCAGTTGCATTTCTGCCATCAGCGCCTTTGAATGCGGAAGCTATCCAGATGTTTTTAAAGTTTTTGTGTAGTTTGTAGAAATGTGTATGAGAAAACGGTGGATTAGCACGGTAATCCCACTCAACTGGTTCAATATTACTATTATCAATGAATATATTTGGCATATTGATTTGGTACAGCATGTCACCCCATATAAGAACTTTTGTCAAAGGAGTTATTTTTTTTACTATCGAAGCCACTTGTTCAACGTGTTGGACGAATATGGCACTGAAAATGAGAATAAAGGAAAAGTGTAAGGAAAATTGAATAATGAAATTGATACCTAGCCTAGTAATCAATATCATAATCAAACTTATACTGTCACTTACGGGATATCTTTCGACGCTGTTGCAAGCGCCATGATCGCGGAAAACCTGGTAGTACTGTGAGTGTGTTTTGCCGTGACTTAGTGTCGAGGTCCAGTAGTGCGCATAGCAAAAGACAAAGAAAGAGGGTAGACAGATTTGTCTGCTCTTAACAATATATTTTCCATCCACCCGCATTCTCCAGTCAACCCGCGATCATGGAGCTTGCAACATAGTTAGTTTAGTTGTAAATTGTGAAAGTTTAAAACAGTGTTTAATATCATAATTATTATAGTAGGATCTTCCTATAGACCTTCATAAGCAAACTCGATAACTACTACCTAATCTACTTGAAGAGAACAGCTTAGAAAGTTACTAAGTAATTAAGTTGAAAGGTTTGTTGTACTCACCTGTTCTTCAATCTTCTGTCTAGACACATAAGGCACATATTTACTTTACTTACTTCGTCGCAACCAATGTGTATGTGTTCCAGAGTTTTGATTTTGGAATGAAGATCAATAACCTGAAATATATAAAATGTACATTTACTTTTTTATATTCAACTAGCGGCCCGTCCCGGCTTCGCACGGGTCGACATTTATTTCCCCCCCCCCTCCCCTATTTTTTTCTAGTAATAAATACAGCCTATGTTACTCAGGGATAATGTAGCTTTCTAATGGTGAAAAAATTTTTGAAATCGGCACAGTAGTTTTTGAGTTTATTCATTACAAACATACACACACACAAACATACAAATCTTTCATCTTTATAATATTAGTGTAGATTGGCTTGGGTTTGGCTGCAAATGGCCTGATGAGAAGCGACGATGCCAATTCACTCGAACTTTGAATAGATCCAGATTATAAGGATCAGGGAACCGAGAAGCCGGCAGTGAATTCCACAGCGGTTTGCACAATAAATTTGGAAGCATAGTGCTTCGTTTGAGTCCGTGGAACTTCAACCATATATCGGAGACGCTTTGTGGTATCTATGCTCGTCCGAAGATAGAATAGGGATGGGGGAATTAGATTGTGTAATTCCAAAGCACACTCCCCGAAATGTAACCGATAGGCTGGCAACTTTGCGGCCAAGGCTTTGGAGCTTGGCTCTGACAAGGGAGTCGTTGTCAATAAACCACTAAAATTCCAAGAATATTGGGTTCCGTGTCTTCTGAAAAATTGGGTTTTAAAATGAGATTGAGAGCGAGCCAAAAGTAAACCCTGTTTTCACTAAGCTGCATCCCACACGGATGACGGATACTACTACGCGCGTCGATTGTTTTAGATTAGGGTAGTGATGAGCTTATTTACGCTTGTGTAAACATCTCCATAAAAGTTTGTTGACAAAATCAATTCGGAGGAATTTCGCCCTGCATCCGTGGGATTCGTTACAACTTGGCTAGCCTTAAAGCAACAATGGTGACACTTTAAAAAGAAATAAGATAAGGTATAACAAAAATATAATAAGATAAAGCTGCGTACTGTATAGGAATTCGAAAAAAAAACTTTAGTAGATTTTGATGAAAACGATAAAACTAGATATTGTGTGTAGAACACTTGAGTGGACAGAAGACGTCGGGATCACAGTGAAGTAAAATTTAAATGTTGCTTAATTAACAGGAGGAGCTCGTGGCTAATACTAACAGTCGCTCGGGTCGATCTTTAGGTTAAGCTGTGCTTGCCTAGGTTGGTCTGTGGATGGGTGACCACTCATTATATTCCGAGTTTCCTCCGTGTCTCGGAAAGCACGTTTAGTCGTTGGTCACTGGTTTCATTTGTAGATCTTAGACAGTCGTTTGGTAGGCAGTGGCCCAAAAAGTCTGTCAACCAGTCTTACCAAGGGGTATCGTATTACCCAGTACTAACCGGGTTGTGGAGGTCAGATAGTCAGTCGCTCCATGTAAAATACTGGTATTCAGCTACATCCGGTTAGACTGGAAGCCGACCCCAATATAGTTGGGAAAGGCTAGGTAGATGATGACTTCATTAACAGGAGGTGAGACAGTTTAAGGCCTGGGGCCTGGGGGTCTACCCTATACCCTAAAGTGTCACGTTGATGAAATATTCACAGGTAAAGGTGTAAAGATTCTGTAAGAGACAACTTTGTACTTACTTGTTTCAACATATCAGTAATTAATGGTATACTCCCTGGTTTGCTGGGGCATATGTCTGCTGGATACTTTTCTAGCTCCCTTAGGTGAGCGAACTCTTTCAATTTTAGTACAAATTCCATGTGTCCGAATGTTTGTATCAGGGGTATTACTTCCATCCCTAGCAATTTGGCTGTGGAGAGGAATCTTAAGAGCTGAAAATAAAATATGGAGGGCTATATTACACATCAGTTTTTATTTAGTCATGACGACCAATGACTTAATAGCCATCAACATCTGAGGAGGCTCTCGCTTGGCAGTTGTATCAAGTGCTTGATTCAGAAAACCGTACTTCTGGACACGGCGCGTATCGTTAGGAGGTTCCTCTCTCAAGAGCCCTGACCACCGGTGGCTCGGACACTGTTCCCGATGCTGGTGGGCTACTATTTTTAAATGTTTTGTATTAGAATATTTAAAACTGTACTTTAATATGTATAAAAATAAATTAAGGATAACAATAACAGAGGGGTTTGTGGCTCAATAATAACAGCCGTCCGGGGCAATCTCCTAGGTTACGCTAGGGACGCTTGCCGAGATCTGGCCAGGGATGGGTGACCATCCATTACTTAACTGTGTTTGTAATGGATGGCTCTCCGTGCCTTAGAAAGCAGATTAAGCCTTTGTTCCAAGCTGTGATTTGAAGAACCTTGATGCTCGCCACAGGTAGTCATATACCCGAGAGTCTGACGACCAGTCTTACCAAGGGATATTACCCAGTTATGGGGCAGTGGAATGTGGAAGACAGCTAGGCAGTCACCTCATGTAAAATACTGGTATTCAGCTGCATCCGGCTGGATTGGCCATGGTTGGGAAAAGGCTAGACTATGATGATGATCTTTCTTTTTCTTTCTTTCTTTCATCTACTTGGTAAACATCCTAAATTCAACAAGACAACGGTAAGCCGTACCTAAGATCGACCGCTTTAATGAGTCCTCGCGATGGTATCAATTTTCCCATTCGTATGCCGAGTTTACAATTGAAAAGTACACAATTAAAAAGTCATTGTGTCTCGCGTAGATCTACGTTAAATGGTTAAATGGAATATTCTGAAGGTTGATAATTAATTGGTTCAATTAGTATCGTAATACCTACGTGGATTATGGTTATTTTAAAGCAAATAACCTGTGGGATAATGATAGGTCTTTGTGGACGCTTAATGTGCCTTTGATGGGGCAAGGCGGAGGACTCATTACTTTGTGTAATTTATTTCATCACCACTGCTCTCAAAAATGGTGAAGGGAAACATCGCGAGGAAACCGGCATGTCCTGGAACCAAAAATTCGAAGACATGTAACATCTACCAACCCGCACTGGGCCCGCGTGGTGGATTATAGCCCATTTCCTCTCATACCCTGCAGTGGGTACATTATGCTGATTATGCTAAAAGAAATAAGCAGTTTCATACAAAAGTCGAAATTTTTTAGCGTTGACATACCATTGAGGAAGTTGTTTATACGAGTAGATATTATGTTTTTACGATAATAGAAACTTACCTCAAGTTTTTTGTAAGCGTTTACAGAACTGATGTTGACAAGATTGCCTGTATACGGAAACATGTCCTCATATTCCATAATAATTGAATCCACACCATACATATTGAGTATAGGTAGGTATTTTGTCAAGTAAGCCAGTTTGGGAGGAGATCCCTTCAAATCAAAATGCACTGTAACATGTCGTAAATAAACCGAAGATTTTGTTTTTGGTACTAAATTCTGACGATTCAGCTGTGTCAGTAAAACATACAATAAAATTAAAGTACACAAAAAAATTGGTATATTTTTTTTTCGCCACATAATCGCGATGTAAGTATGTAGTAAACGTATTCGAAACATTTCACTTACACAAATTTTAAGAACTGTTTAAAATTATTTTTAATTATTCCATAATCAGATTGTTTATTAGTCGTAGTACTATAAATTTATGAACGTTTTTACGAGGTAGGCAGGCAGCCCTTAGTGAAATACGAGTTAAACTGAACTAAGAACGTTTTGCACTTGTACGTATTCAGTGCTGTAATTTAATTTAGTTTCAGTTATTTTAACGAACACAAGGAAAATGTGTAAGAGATTATGTACCTTATTACCGCTTTATTAAAGTAGTATACGCGCAGTCAGGTCTTTTATACCTTCTAATTTTTTTTCAAATTCTTACTTTTATCAAGTCAAGAGAGAATACTTTTTGAAGCGACGGTACTGAGCAGACTATCGCATAGAAATTTATATTTAATGACAGGGTAATAAAGATCAAAACAATGTCGAGTTGATATCGACTGAAAACCGTTTTATTGACCGGGCTGTTTTATGAAATATAAAATACTTCTTTTTTTAAATTACAATCGTCAGAGTTTTTATTCGGTCGGGCATAGTGTAAAGAAAATGGCTGAATGTAATTCTAAGGTATTTATATTACCGGAGTCGGTAAACAATATCTATGGTGCAATGAACAGAACGAAATTGCGCTTAGGATGACGTAAGGTATTATGGACTCGAATGTTTCTACTGTGTAAAAGCAATTTAAAAGTTACAACTTTTTAGATTAGGTTCGGTAGTTGTGAGTCAACGACGCTCATGTTTACAACAACTGAGAAATACGGTTGAAATTGCTATTCGACAATTTCTTACAAAAACAATGAATTCTCTGTGGGTAAGAAACAACTGAAAACCCTCAGGTCAAAACTGAAAATGGCTGGCTGATATACAGGGTGTAAACGGACCCTTCACGAAGCCGTCAACCAAGCATTCTGTACATCAAACTAAGTAACTCTACGCAAAAATTATTGCTGGGGAACGACTTTTTTTTTGGGGTGAAAAATCACGTTTCACGTTAAAACTCAATGTTACGCACTCAAAACTTAGTGCTGATGGATGCTTTGAAAAGTAAACGGGTCAAGGAGTTAATTAAAGTAAAGTTAAAACCTTAAAAAGTGGTTTTTAAAAAAAAACTTGTGAAAAAATTGGAACTTTGACCTTCAATATCTCCAGAACCTGTGGTTTCCCAGGTATTGTCTAGAAGAAAAAAATGATCCCAATGATGGGCAGAATATGTGGTTTTCGTTTTCGTTAAGGGTCTTTTTACACCCTTTATAACTCAGTTTTTTTTTTAATACAGAGAAATAAATTTAATAAAATTATTACAATTGTAGTACTATGTCAGTCAACACCCATTACAATATGCATCCATATCATCATCATCATCATTCTCCTGCCCTTATCCCAATTTATTTGGGTTCAGCGCTGCATGTGTTCTTCTTCCATTCTTCTCTATTACTCGTCATCTCACCAGACACTTCCTTGGCTGGCTGATAATGTCCTTAAATGTTCAACTGCATAATATCGTTGGTCTAGTTGTCGTAGCGCGCTACTACTGAACATGAGGTTCTGGGTTCGATTCCCGAGTCGGGAAATTTGTAATTGGGAGTCTGGATTGGTGGCAATAGGCTAGTAAAAAAAATCGTTTCCCAGCAATAATTTTTGCGTAGGGTTACTTAGTTTGATGTACATAATGCTTGGTTGACGGCTTCGTGAAGGGTCCGTTTACACCCTGTATAATCATAACACAATAGCAAAGTAATCAATGAAAATGTAGAAGATAACAGCTTGGTAACACGTATGATATCTCCACCATTTGGACTTGGATCTTCTGGCATTGAGCCAAGATTTCACAAAGGAAATTTGGCAGAGCTCAATAAGACCGTATTACCGTGGCCTTGAACTTAAGACTTTTATTGCCAAAGCTTTCAGGGTTTAAAGACCATAAACGTATCCTCGACTCGTGTAATGAGGTTGTAACTGAGACGGTTTCAGCAAATAGGTTGCATTTTGGTCGAATGAGTTCGTAGAATATATTGGGCTGTGATTTTCAAGTGGATGCATTTCCATTACAGTAAGTAAAACAAGGTCAAATCGTTTTGGTTTTCGATATCTAAATAAAATGAAAAATTAATTAAATATTCTTCGCTTCGTGTCGCTGGCCCGATTCCCGCACGGAACAAATATATATGCGTTTTAATTGTAATGATGATTTTAATTTAATTTGATTGTAATTTGATTTTATTTTGTTAATAATTTTAATTTAAATTGTGATTTTAATTTTATTATTTTGAATTCTGTTTAATTGTACCTGTGATCCTTAGTTGATTGAGATAAATAAATAAAATAAAAATAAAAAAATATTTTTATGGCCTGCAGGTAGTTGTTCCAGGTCTGGCTGTTTGTGTATGTGAGTTTAAATGTTTGTAAACGCACCCACGATACAGGAGAAATTCCTAGTGTGGGCAACGTTTAAAAAAAAATATATCAAGACATATTGTAAAGGAGAATCGGCGTTTTGTCCCCAGAGCTGTATCAAGATGTCATACGAAAGGTCTTAATAATAACTTTACCTATTTTATTGTGTGGCCTCAACGGTCAGACGTGTGCAGGTGCACTGTGCAGGGAAGGAACTATGATTGATTTTGTATTGTTTTTCCTTTCAAATGGCACATACCACAACTTGCTAGAGCTGTGGAGACAGGACTGAAATCTCATGTTAACAATGGTAGGAAATAAAATTCACAATCATTGGCTTGAGTCCAGTTATTTTATGCCACACCACAGGACATTCACGAGTGCAGTAATTGAATTGTGGCAACACTGTATCAAATTTTCCGAAATTTCCCCCGACGCCACTACACTAACATAAAATAGATATTGAATTTTATCACTGGCCACATTGCAATTTAATTTAATTTTACGCCTGTGGATTACCCTGGAAATGGAACAATAAATATTTAAACTTCCTGTTTTACTATGAATCTAAGTTATAAAATATACATAAATGCCTGCATTACTTTCATTCAACATGTTTTGGAATTGATTTGAGTTTAAGGGCAACACTTATAACGTGAACAAAGAAAAGATTGTGTGTTGCATGACTTTCGATAAGGGAAAATGAAAGAAAATCGATCAAGTGCGAGTCGTACTCACACGCTCACAGGGTTCCGTAGCACCAAACAATATGATAATAATATAATAAAAATAATAATAGTTTTGCTGTTACATTCAACAGCAAAACTATTTTTTTTTCATAGTATGTTAATGAAAAACAAAGTTACTTCTGCAGTTGATGAAAAAGTCCCATATCACAAAAACTAAACAACAAATCTTATTCAAACAAATTTCAAATTTTCCTCCATTTTTTGCTACAGATAGCCATTCGGCTACAGAACCCTAAAAAACGCGCTGCGCCAACCTGAAGACTAAGTAACATGGTGACATAGAAAAAGGAAGATAAGACACCATTCATAGTTAGTAGTTTAGAATTAACAATCATACATACATTGCATTGCATTTTATTTGCATTGGTGCATTGGGTGTTTAGTCTGAACGGCCCAAATCGAACGGACTACGGGCCGTTCGGCCGTAAGAAAAAAATGTTATTATCATAAATTCAGATTTATTTTTGAAAATCAATAGCCACATGTATGACGGCTGGACCGATGGCTGTATTTTTTCTGTGTTCGTAATTGTTGGAACAAGGTTTGTACGAGTATGAATGAAAATTTTACACCCGTGCGAAGCCGGGGAGGGTAGCTAGTATAAAATAAAAAAAATATATAATTCAGTCAATTTAAAAACATTTAATGGATTCTTTACTTTATTTCTATGTTAAACTGTAATTTAAAAATTTTGCCAGGCTATACAGGGTCCATAATTGTACTTCAAGTTTAACCCTGTTGTAAGATCAGTAAACATTTTGGAACGCAAATAAAGATAAGAATATGGCTGATATTACGATATCTAAATGAAACTCACAAAAGAATTTATTGAAAATCATAGTTTATTTTTTAAGTCTTAAGTCTTTTACCATTATATTTAGGCGTCCTAAGTGCATACATGGAGCCTGTAGGATGTAGCTAGCCGAGAGGAATGGCCAGAGGAAGCACTTAGCGACAGTAACTCAAGTTGAGCGGCGATGGTCACTACCATCCTGCGACTCCATTTTATTAAGGCCAAGTTTTAATCCCATTTTACTTTAATATTTGAATAGAGGAAGATGACATGGCTAGAAAGAGACGGGCTGCGGGACTGTTCGAAAAAGATACCGCGGCCCTGGAACACAAAGGGCAAAGAAGGAACATGGATGGGTTTTAGTCAGTAAAAGTCTGACACTCCCTCCCACTCCGCCCAGAGCAGGGGGTTATTTCATGATTGCCCATCCGAAAAAAAAGGCTAGAAAGAGAGGGAGACTCATGAGATGACGACAAATAGAGAAGTACCGAAGAAGAAGACATGCTACAATGACCTCAAATAAATTGGCATAGGGCCAAGAATGAGGATTAGAAACATGGAAGAAGTATTTAATGTTTGCATGTCAATCATATATGAATGGCTGAAAGAATTTGGTTGATATTTGGCTCACAGCTGCAGGTGTAATTACTTTAATTTATGTCAACACACTTTTCATTTATATATAGGGTGACTGGTAATTAGTGATCGATACTTTAAACACGTGATTGTACTCATGATAACAAACAACTTTCCTAAAGAATAATTTTTTTTAATACTCATTCACTTTTATCACAATAACACAACAGCTGAGTAATACGGAGTGGGCTTGCGAGCCGCGCGGGTGCTCTGCCTACTCACTGTTGCTCGATACGATAGTAATGAGACAGAACGGCGTCATGCGGCTAACAGCTGATAGGTCACAGGCGCGCGAGCGCGACTTTCATACGGTCCGCTGTTGTGTTATTGTGATAAAATTGACAGGGTATTAAAAAAAATATTTGGGAAAGTTGTTTGTTATCATGAGTACAATCACGTGTTTAATTATCGGTCACTAATTACCAGTCACCCTATATATGTATAGTCCTCTTTTAAGATTTCGGGTTACCAACGCAAGAAAATAGTTCTTGGTTAGGCGACCCATTTCCTTACGTGTGCCCTATGACTCGCCAAACCGAATTTGGTTTTTCAATACCCGGTCACAACTAAAGCAGTACAGTTGACTGGTAGAGGTGAGATAAGGACCGGTAGGTGTGCGTATAGGACGGCTTAGGTCTCTCATTATATTTTTGGCACTTTTCGTTCAATGTATCGAGTCGCTGTCTTTTGAATGTTTTTACATTTGTTTACATTCCATTTACGAAGACAGACAAAGTAGCTACCAAAATTGACCACTAATTTATATACTAAATAGAAAAAAGTTTTCACAAACGACTGTTTTCAGCACTAATTAAAATACCAAAGGGCATTACTCTTAAGCTAAACTTTACCACGAGTACAATATCTAGAAAACTTATAATTATTATCTTCTAAGTTTGATATTTAGTCGCAATTTATCTTCGGAACAAGTCTGCTTCAAAAGTTTTTATAGCCTGCGTTGTTAACCATCTATTATGATGTCCCTCTGTTCAATAAAAACATTCTTGGAGGTATCGAACTCCATCATCATTCTCCTGCCCTTATCTCAATTTATTTGGGGTCGGCGTATCATGTCTTCTTCTTCCATACTTCTATTCAGAAGAATTACTATATTATAATTTATTTTTATTATTTCATCTATTTATTTACATACATATTTAAAAAAAGAATGAAAATAAATAATATTTCTTAAAAAAAACTATAAGTATAAAAAACATTTAAAAATATTAAAAAAGTCCGCCGGTGTCAGGAGCAGGGTCCAAGCTACCGGTGGTTAGGGATCCATTATTATTATTTCCTTTATTTATTTACTGTACACATAATTCAAAGTATTAATTTTTAATTCTATGATTTAAAAAAAAAATATATATTTATTACTTGTCATCTCATCAAACTCCTCCTTTCTTGAACTTGAATGTAGAATAATCTCAGACACATAGTACAATGACCCTGTAGTAATCTAACCTTTCAGGCCCTGAGCAGACGAAGAATTATTTGTCTGCCGGATAGATGCGAGCAATATAGAACAACCAATGGACGTCAATCACTGGATAAAAAAAAACGCGGCAACCAATGGAGAGGATCCATTTACGCAGCCATTTCTGTCCGTCAGACAAATGTTCTATCGACTGCTCAAGGCCTTATTTGTACATGTACAGCTGCATCCGGTTAGACTGGAAGCCGACCCCAATATAGTTGGGAAAAGGCTAGGCAGATGATGATGATGTTTCTTTTTTTACGAATCTCTGTAGTAAGTCATGAAGTTCAAGATAAGATACATAAATCTTTAGATTCTGGAAGAACATAAGAGAGCCTTCCCCTTAACACGTCATTTACCGGCCAAGATTAGAGCGAGCAAGCCGCAAGCTCTAAAATGTAATGCTTATATTCCGCAACACATTAAATTAAGGTTCAGATTAGTTGTAGCAGTAGCTGAGAGCTTGAAAATGTTTAAAATCTAGTCAACGTCGTCTCACCGAAGATCCGTGTCAAAAACTGGTCAAAAATGCAATCAAAAGTGATACTTTTTGACTGATTGAGACTGGGAACTACCTTATAAAGATGCCTCATTTAATGTCGCAATCGAGCGACATGCGTGTGTCTTACTTGTCCTTTGCGTCGCAACTCTCGCCGCAAGTTTCGTCGCAAATCTCGTCGCGGTGACTTGTATCATGCACTAAACAATTTCTTGAGCAGGTTACTCGTGGCCAAGAGTTTACTTGATCGAAGTTCCCTGATATTTTTACTTAGGTAAGTACGTCCCACGTCGTTAAAAGATGAAGATGTTTTACAAACTCGTATTAGGAAAGTTTTAGTTAGTTGCGGCGGTGAAGTTTGTGTATTGAAGCCTTTTTGCGGAGTTAAGGAGATACTCCTTACTTCGGTTTCAAAGGAGTACCTACTTACCTTTTCTTGTGCATCAGATTATCTATGGGGAGCTCTAGATGAGGATTTTATTACTTTGGTCTTAGGAGTGTATTTAGTCAAATGTGAACCTTTAGAAAGGTAATGATGTCATTGCAGGCTCATTGCGTAACATACTTACGATGACAATGGGTTTCTAACACTTACCAAGGGATATCGTACTACCCAGAACAGAACTAAATGGGTTGTGGAGGTCAGATATCGGCAGTCGCTCTATGTGAAATACTGGTATTCAGCTGCATCCGGTTAGACTGGAAGCCGACCCCAACATAGTTGGGAAAAGGCTAGGCAGATGATGATGACTTACAATGGCAATGCTATTAATTTTGACAATTCTATAACATTCATTACTTTATTGACGTTGTTGAACCGATTTATTTTTCAAACTTATGGATTTAGGATAAGGAATTTAAAAATCCTTCAAATTTTGATTATAAGTGTATTCAGTAATGGGGGTGCTGGGCTACAACTGAATATGAGGCAAGTTTTTTTTAAATGGACATAATTCGTGTAAAAAATGTCAAGTTCAAAGGTCGAGTATGACTTCTAAGCTCACCCAAATCTACAATACCGATTTAAGAGGTAAGAATTTGATATCGTCACTCACTGGACGTCTGAAGGTGGACATCGCCGACGAGGTCGACCACAGCGGAGGTGGTGTGACGATCTGATCATGTTCGCGGGGCAAGCGTGGCCAGAAATGGCTCAAAATAAATAGGTATGTAGGGATAAAGACGAGGCCTTTGCCCAGCAGTGGGACACAAAATAGGCTATGAAAATAAAGACACTGTAAAGAGACAGTTTATACCTGATCTCATATTTGTTAAAACTATAAAAGTTTCCAAAACATTTGGAACTTAAAGACGAATATTTTCTACTGCATTTAGCAGAGACTGAACTGTCGAAGTTTCTAAGTTGTGTGGCGGAAGGAAGATAGGGTTGCTTCGTTCCACCATTATTGGGGAGAATTTCGAGTTTATTTCGAAAGACTATTTAGAATTTTTATCGAATGGTTTTTCGAAATGACAAATCACATCATCATCATCTTCCTGCCCTTGTCCCATGTTACTTGGGGTCGGCGCAACTCGTTTCTTTCTTCCATTCTCCTCTGTCAAATGACAAATCATATAAAAGTGATAAAATCAAGGAGTTAATAGAAGTTAATCTTCTGTGAAATTTTTCACATTATTAAACTGAAAAGCTAGAAATAATTATAGAAAATAAAAACACGACTGAAAAGCAAAGAAAAACAAGTGCTTTTGTAAGCAAGCGGGACAATAATTTTATATTTTTGATTGCCTCGTTATCACATCAAATAGTTAATTAAATACTCATACAATTTCTAGTGCTGATAAAACAAATTGAAAGTGCAGAAGCCCAGCCCTAATATAAGCCGGAACGTCGCCGGTTGCGTGACGTCACGGCCTCACGAGTCACGTCATCATAGTTAAGTACCAAGTAGGTATCTACATACCTTGATGTTACCATCTTACTCTTGATACATTGTATCAATATCCTTATCCTTACTTACTAATATTATAAATGCAAAAGTAAGTTTGTTTGTCTGTTTGTTACGTTTTCACGCCTAAACCACAGAACCGATCATCCTCATATTTTGCATATACGTTATCAGAAACGAACATAAGGTACCTTTAATACTATAGCTATTATATATTGGGAGAAGCAGATTGTTTATTAACACATAACATAACATAGCAGAGGTGTACCAAGTACACCCACATTTCGCCAGTTATGCTTTAATCCCATGAAACATGGGGCGAGCCTATTGCGATCAACCAGAAACAAATCCAGTCTCCGTGGCTGCTACTGAGAAATTCTAGATGGAAAAACCCTATAACGCTTTGCCCGACCTGGAAATCAAACTCAGTACCTCATGCCCAGCAGGCGCGCTAGTGAACCACTAGACCAACGAGGCAGCAACTGCAATTGTTTAGCAAATTAGCTAAAAAGCCATCTAATAGTAGATACGAGGTCATCCCCCCTATCATATGGACATCTGTAATGGTAAAGCGTAGATGTTTTGTTATCTCAGAGATAAAACTGAAATGGCTCATCCCTGTAACTACACGAAATCTAAAATAAACCTTCCAAGTTGTATTCAACCACGGTTATCCTAACTAATATTATAAATGCAAAAAAATGTGAAAGTAAGTTTGTTTGATTGTTTGTTAAATGTTCACGCCTAAACCACTGAATCGATCATCCTGAAAGAAGATTGGTTTTTTAGGGCTCAGTTAATTTCAGAAGCGTTCATCAATGAAAGTATGTACATTATATGAAGCAATTACGGGGCATTTCTTTCCATGTAATATTTTTTTTTTACTAAGCTGCACAAAGTAAAAAAAGAAGAAACAAATATTTGACTAAATCTGAACATCTAAACGCAATGATTTGTAATATCGAAACGTAGAAATAGTGACGGAAGCAACGGAGTTACCATATTCAACAGAAAATGGAATTTCTATAATAATACTAATTAATGATTTTGCTGGTAGTAATAGTGAGTACCATGAGACGTTTGCTACCTAGTATTATAAGACAAGCCGTTTACATTGCTGCGATATTTTATCTGTTTTGTCTCATCTAATCTAAACCATTTTGAGTAAGACTCTTATCTTTGGAAACACATGCTTTCTTTGCTTCTAAGTCAGCCTCTTATTAGATTGGCAACAAGTTTTATGATACTAAATTATCATGTTACTAAATAAATGATTAATTAGTGACTACTGATATTAAAAATGGAAAGTACGTTCGTAACGTTTTTTTGGAGAATTTAGCTTAAATGGCAACATTCAAAGCTATGTCATCTATGAAAACAGAATATGTCATAAATGTCATAAAAATTGTCACTTCTCTGTCTTGATCAATTAAAATCTAGATGTGTGGTTTTGTTGTGGATAGTTGTGCATTTTATTAGTTTAACAGTTTTATTTGTTTCGTGGTGAACTATACAACAAAAGAAACGTACAGTGAAGTTGTATAGATAGAGGCTAAAACAATGCCATAAACATAAACAGTACAGTTGCTGCTAGTATGTGCGAGGAGCATCATATAATGATTATGGTAATGCCGATGATGACGGCATGCCCGCGCCGCCGGTCGTTGAGTTATTTGAAGAAGTTGTTATAAGATTATAATGTTAAGCTGCTTAAAATAAATGTTTTATCCAACTTGTAATATTAATGTTTCATTTTTGCCCTAGTCCATGGCGCAATTACACATGGTCGTTCGCCCGAATTCGATTGCCCATGGAATTCGTCAAACGACCAAGTGTAAAAAAACGCCGCCGAGTACGTCCGTCTTCGGGCAGACTCGTCCAGCTTCATTGTTTGTTTTTCGATTAGTGTAATTGCGCCATTAAAGAATAAGCCGACCAAAATCATAAGACAATGTGATGGGTTGTGCAAGTGCGGGCTCCGCAGGCTAAATACCTAGACAGTCCTTAAATTCTACGTACTTGTAATAAAGTATAAGGTATATTGGATGTATAATAAAGAAAATATTTTTGAATGACATTACGGCTGACGTAATTGTCTATCCTACAGTGTTACATGGATCTTTTGAAGCTCCATTGAGGTTGACAGGAGAGCGCTCTTGCTAAACATTTGCAAAATGTTTTGAAAAAATAAGATGGCGGCATTAGTTCTGATCTTGCCCACGCAACAAGTAGGCTTATAAATTATGTTATTCTAGCCAAATCCAATATTATAAAAATATGATATGATTACCTTTTATCTTAATTTGACCGAGACCTATCTTTTGGGAGCATTTTTACAAATGTACGCGAGCTCTAAGTGTGGTCCCCAGATTGCTTAAGCTCTTGCCATTCTTCAAAGGATCATGACCACGACAATATGGACCACGGTACAGATTTGCGTCAATTCCAAAGTTGTTTTAGATGGTTTATAAATTAACCAAATAACCATCTACAATTGCCATTTTGGAATCAAAACCCGCATTTCCAAGTTTTTTTAGAAAACGTAACTTAACCTCAAAATAGAAATATCCGTCGTGTATAGAGAGGTAAGTAAGGTCGTAGTTTGGAGAGCAGATTAATTAGCATATCTGATGGGATAGAGACTTAAATAAATCAGTACCTTGCCTTTATATTTCCTGTTAAAACAGTTACAAATACAAAAAAAAAGAGAGCTGTAAAAAAAAAACAATAGAATTCAAAGAGATCTTTAATTTGATCCAGTGACACTGGTAGCACTTTAAATATGTAGGTAGGTATATAATCAATCATAGTATATCTAACCCTTACAGTAAGTAGGTAGGTACCTATTCATATAGGAACAGCGAATGACTTCATTCATCATTTTCATTAAAAAAATCATCTAAATAAGATGCTGGAGCAGTGATATCATTGTATCGAGCCCAACTCAAAAACCACACCACTGTCATTATGTGAGCACAGCAGCCAACAGTTCGCTTACCAACAAGGCAGTTGCAACAATAACCTACTATGGCTTGCAATGTATTTGCTACAGCATCGTCTCTGCTTATTAATAAATACGTGTAATATGTACGACTGTTCACATGCCTGGATTTAATCCTACCTCTTAACAAATAATTATTTAGGCCTAAAATCAGAGGAATATCCTCATCAATTTCAGTATTCACTTCCACTGAATATATTCCAGACTGACGAACATGTTCCCCGAAGTAAGATCTGGCCTGTTTTAATTGATATGTACCTAGAGCAAACCGCTTAAGGTCAGTAATTGTGAGTCGTGGGAATCTATCCAAATGAGGATGATTGCCATCAATTGTTTGGAAGCTAGCTCTCCTTCTGTTAAGATTTTCTTGCTCTACATATGTTGCCAGATAGTTTACTAGAAAAAGTCTACTTTTAGCTATTGTAACATATTCCAAAGCCTCCGGTGGGTCATCTATGGCAACATGAAACTTATTTAATAAGGCACAACAAATCCTAAAATCATCACTGAGGTGCATAGCAGCTCTATTATTGAATACATGACGGAATAGTCTATAGTCTCTTTTTATCCTACCATTGACTACTTCTACAACCCAGCGACACATGGTTACTAGACGAGACCGATTTGCCTGCTGGGTTGTTAATTGGTGTTCATTTTCGAGGAGAGACTCTGGCATGTGGGTGACAAAACCGTGTTCTTGGAGTTCATTTATAACATCTCGAAATCCTCTATCAAGAAGAAAAATATCACCTCTTCTAAAAAATGAACTTATACAAGATCCCTCATTATTTAAGTTTAAACTTGTGATTGTAGCATCATTAAGAGTGGCTTTGTATGGACCAAGACATTCCACAATGTGGCCATCGCAACACACAATCAAAAATGGTTTAACTAGGTTGTCTAGTTTTTGCAAACTGTAGGTTTGTTTCTGAAACAAATAATTTGAACTACTTTGCACAAAAATATAGGTAGCATCACATATAACTATTGCAGGTTTAACATCTGTTGGCAAATCAGGATTACTAAACAGTCCTTCTGGTATAATCTTATTTCGAGAAGCAACATCTTGTACAGTAAGATGATTAAATCCTAAGTGCAAGGGGACAAAATCACTCATTAAACAATTTCTTGCTTTTGACATCCACCGTTCTAAAGTGGTTCGAGGTTTATTAAAAAGAGTAGCCAACCTTTCATTACTGTCACCAGTTCTTACCTTAACTAAATATATGCACAAGGCTATAGAAGCATTTGGTACCTGTTCTGCTAGATTTGGGATACTGTTAAGTAAATCATAAAACTGGTCAGCATTGAATCCAAGCCAATAATGACATAAATATGGAGGCATCATCCTAATATTAGAAAAATCAAATCTGTTATTAGCTGCTCGCTGCATCATAGTCATAATATTATCAAATTGACTACCAGTAAAATCCCTCAATTGGGAGGTTAATTCATTCCAAGAACCGTGATCCAAGTGGTGACGACAAACACGTGCACCAGATGGTACATAGAATTTATAATGATACAATAATAAATCTTTTATAGCACATGGTACAAGTAGACGTTCATTTTCAAAACAATTAACGAATATGCAGTGGCCAGATGTGTTTGCAGCACGTCTATATAAAGATGATGTGATTTTTGGTGCCGCTAATTGAACTGCTATTGGTCTTGAAGATGGAAGTGGAGGTGGCTCAGGAATATTGAAATCATCACTTGACACAGCATGTGCTACAGTAGGACGATTTGAATCATGCTGCTGTTGCCTCTGTACTTCTCTCATAGCTGATCTCCAACATGCAGCACATACACGTTCCATTCTGGAAACCTAAAAAAAATGAGGTGCTTAAATATTTTTTCTGTTAGCCCAAGTAGACAGATTCTGTATTAGACACTCCATATTTTCAATAAGATACTAATAAATATTTACCAAGTGCAGTGGAACCAGTCTCATTAAAATGTTTCTTTCTTGTCGATCATGTCGCACAGGGTATGTTCTTGGTGCTCGTAAGATAGAATTTCCACAAGGAAAGCAGATTCTTCTATGTCCAAGAGCAGGCAAAGGCATAGCACTTCCTTCGCTCATTGTGTTAACTCGATTTTGAAGCAGTCCAAAACACTCGGAACAAATTATACTTCCTGGAGACAGCTACAATCAAAAAAATATATTTGAAAAGAAATATAAAAAAAGGTCATTAGAATATAGTATAATAGAATGAGCAAAGGAATGTCACAATCACCGCCTTCAAGTCTAACTGAATGGGCCGCACATCATAATTATATTTTGTGCTTAAAGCATGGAGTGCTTCCAACGTCAGAATTGTGACATTGATTTTATGCTTTCATTTGTCTATGTTTTTAATATGTGATTTATAAAAAGCAAAAATTAAAATATAAAATCGAGAGAATGACTGGGTAGGTTTAAACTGTCTGAGAAATCAAGAAATAGACTGATAGGTATGAAAACGTCAAAAGAATGTGCTTACCTGAGTAGGAGTTATCCATGACTGTAACACATTGATCATCTGAGTAGTAGCTTGTTCCAAAGAATACCTGCGTTGGTTTCTTAGGATTGCAAAAGAACAGTTGATACACCGGTTTCGCCGGCCGATTGTTCTTGTTGTCGGTACCTCACGCGAAGTGGTCGACATTTTCAGTAGTCGCTAAGTAGTACAGTACAGTACAACAAAATACGAATCACACACAAACTTCAAACAAAGTGAAAACTTCCTGGCGTAAAACGTCCTGGCGTAAGATTCACAATTTCACATTAAAGTTAGCGATAGTGATTGAAAACAAGAAATAAACAAATAGTTACAATGAATATCACAATTACTGTGGAGAGTAGGACTCGATCAACACAAAACAACTGTAATACTTAAATCGCAATGAACAAACTTAGCATGCAGTATGCACCACGCGCAATTGACATTGGACTTTTTGACAATGACAAATTCGATTTGAGACACCAACACCAATGTTGCCACTTTAGATTTTAAATGAAAATCGATTACTCGAATAAATACACTCGACACATAATTATTTCAAATGACTGATTTAGTTCTATAATCATTAATTTATTAAAAAGGTTCGATTTATATCAAACCGAAGCAAGATAATTAAAAAAAATCTATGCAATCATTCATATATTATGTATCGTTAGCCAACAAAGTGAAATTGCTTTAAAAAGTTTTGAAAGCAAAATAATAAGACTACTGTGAGACTGTGTGTGTGAAATACTAATTATTTCACACCACAGTAGTATCATCTCGCTTTATTATGTATAAAAACCCCGCGATTTACCTTTCCAATGACTTTACATTTATATTAATTTGTAATCGTATGCAAAAAAAATCGATTAGAGTTGTCAATATATTTACTTATTTTGATTTTGGCAACACTTTAACGTAAGAATAGCCGGCAGTAGGTAATTCATTTTATCAAAACAATTTCATAACTTATTAAGTTTACAAAATAAACCCCTATACAAAATTGACATTCTAATTGCAGAATGACTTCAAAAATAAAGAAAATAATTGTAATATAATTTTTATCTTGATGCATGAGAAAAACCAGTACCGTTGATGGTCATGATCCTTTGCTTATACGTTGTCAGGTGTACAGAAACGGACATAGGGTATCTTTCATCCCGAAAAAAAGTACTGTTCCCGAGGAAAACCGCAATAACGTTATAATGACAATAGATGGCGCCACGTATCTTTTGAATCATGATTGAATTTTATTTTATTTATTAGGGAAAGCAAACAATTACACACTATAAATGGTTAACAAAGAATTGTACGAGACTGCATCAGTATGCAACTAACTACGTTATCCACTTATCATAATCTATCTATCATCATTAATTTATCTATCTATCTTGAATTATATTATTATAGAAACTTTATTAGTGTGTTAGGGTCTCAAACTTTTCTGTACCCTGTTTTTATGGCAATAAAAGAATTTATTATTTATTATCGTTTATTCATTTATATACATATTATTTACATTTTTAAATATTCTAATATAAAATAATATAAAAAACATTTAAAAATAAAAAAAAAAATATTATTAATATTATTTATTCTTTATTTATTTTCACACATATTTTTTAAATTTTTAAATATTCTATACAAAATACTATAAAAAAACATTTAAAAATATAAAAAATAGTAGGCCACCAGCACTGGGAACAGGGTATATTATTATTATTAGTTTAATTGTCAAATTCATAATTAACGCGAGTGAAGCCGCGGACAAAAGCTAGTCAGTTATAAAATTTCAAACTTTCGTCATGAATTACTGAATGTTTACACCTCACAAATCTATACACTATCACCCTTAGTTATTCTAAGGTACACGACGAAATTCGATATAATATAAGTACCTAACAAAATTAAAGAGGATTGCCCATTCCAAAATGTCGTAGTAATCCTATGGATGAAAAAGGACGTTAAGGGCAGAACTCCACCGAAGCCGAGACGAGAGGAGAGGAGATGTGTTGTAAACCACCAATAGAATTTCTTTATTTACACTTCTCGTCTCCGCTTAACTTTAGTGGAAACGGTTGAGCGGAGAGGAGAAGAGATGTCTCGTAATTGTTTAGGCCAGCGAAGACGAGAAGAGACATGAGTGGCGTACTGTGAGCAGCGTGCGGTGAACTGTGTGCTGTGTACGGCGTGCGGTGAGCGGTGTGCGGTGAGCGGTATGCGGTGAGCGGTGCATTGTGAGCAGCGTGCCGTTTAGCATATTTCCTCTCCTCTCCGCTTTGCACATCTCCGCACAGTTTTCGTGGATACAACCTACTTTTTACGCATCTCCGTTTCTCTTCGCTTCGCACATCTCCGCTCGTATCCGCGTTGGTGGAGTACGAGGCTAAAAGGGGGTTTTTGGGTTGCTGAGTGCTAAGTTAGATAGGTACTTCATTTCACCACACCCTAACATAAATAAAAAGAAAAGAACCGGCCTTTTCCCGCAAATTATTCCGCCCCCGCTGTAAGAGATTGACATGTAAAAATGTTCTCCGTGGCCATTAGAATATCAGACGCCTCAATATCTTTTCAAATTCAAATTGTTATTTGTGTTGTATGTATAAATGTCTAAGCTACACTTTATCCACAAAGATTTCTGTAACAAAATGAAACTCGCTTATTTAGGAGGTACTAGGAGTTGGTTTTGTAAAATAAAAGAGGGAAACAGGACTGTGCCGTAATAGGCTATTTGAAAAAAAAAAACAAATATGTTTAGTTCGTCAGTTAGATCACCAAAAAATGTTGGACACGTATTTTTTCTTTTGTCACATAATCAAAAAATTACCACAATACAGCGCATCAAAGTTCAAGAGAGGGGGCTTGTGACGTCACTGGACAGTAAAAAGTAACATAAATTCACGGAGATTTCAACTCGCTGTATCGTGGTAATTTTTCTTTTACATGACAAAAAAAAATACGTGTCCAATATTTTTTGATAATTCTAACTGACGGACTACATCGATTTTTGCAGTCAAATACCCTATTACTCCTAGGGCTTCCCTGGCGATTCTTGGAAAAAGGGTTTTGGGGCAATGAGATAATATTATTAGGTCGGTAGATAGGTTGCTAGCGACTGCTGACCATTAAGTTCTGGGTTCGATCCCCGGGTCGGGCGAAGTGTTATTTGGTTTTTCCATCAGGATTTTCCCAGTAGCAGCCATGGGGTCTGGATTTGTGCCCGGTTATGGCAATAGGCTCGCCCCCTTTTACATGGGACTTAATAACATAACATGCGAAATATGGCTACTATTAGGTACACCTCTGTCTAAGCCTTCAGGGATTACAAGCGTGATGTAAAAAGCTTACCCCGTGGCCAAGACCATATCAAACAACACGCGTCTTTCAACAGCGACGGCTAAATGAAGTTGTGTAGAGCGAGCCGCGAATAACCTCGACGTGACCTGTGGAGCGATGCGCGATGGCCGGAAATAAGTGACGCACGTGCGTGTCGCTGGACGCTAGTCGCTCCTAAAATCGCATCGTGCGTAGTTGTAAGAGGGGTCCTGCAGAGGTCATGGTCTCTTTTAAATCCTACTATGTTAATAGGATAGTTGACACCATTAAAAAATAATTCCAGAACACAATTTCTCTAAAACAACAATTTATTTTAGATCTGAAAACCCGATTAAATTTCAAATAATTGCAAAATTGGATTTTTAGTTGCTTTGAAATCAATAAATAGTTGAGAGAGTTGACTAAATAGTGACGTCACAGCGTGCTATTACCGTACAAAATATAAGGGGGAATCGCGATTCAACAGCTCATAAAAAGTATGTCAATTGATTAATGTGTCACAACTACCCTATTTTTATCCGAGTCTAACAATAATGGGCAATATCTGAAATGACCATTACTTTGTTTAACCTTACCTCCAAATTAGGCCGACTTGCTCACAAATACTAACCCAATTACATTTCGCCCGACCTGGCAGTCGAACTCAGGACCTCTTGCTCAGCAGAAGCGCTAGCGACCACTAGACCAACGAAGCAGTAAGCGAGCATGGTAGCAACTAAGCTATGAGCTATAGACCGACCGCTTTAAAGAGTCCCCCGCCTTGCCCCATCAAAGGCACAATAAGCGTCCACAAAGTCCTAACAATATCCCACAGGTTATTTGCTTTAAAATAACCAAAATCCACGTAGGTATTACGATACTAATTGAACCAATACGTGATCAACCTTCAGAATATTCCATTTAAATTGATACCTTCGCGAGGACTCATTAAAGCGGTCGGTCTATAATCAATTGTCTCAATGCAGCTATTGTTTCAACCCAGGTGCAATAATTGCAGGTCAGTTTCGAGGCATTGTTCGCCATAATCGGTCAGTGTGCCTTTGACAAGTAAGTACATCAGAGTACAATTCAATGGAAATGTTATCTGGTTATTAAGATATCGTACGATTCCTAGAAAGGCATTTAACGTATAGTAATGTGCGTAATAGGAAATGGCCTATGGTAAAATGCGTGATAATAATAGGACCAGTTTACCCTAATTCATATTTAAATTTATACAAAATTGCGTAAAACAACAAGTTTTACGCAATTTCAAACATCATTTTAATGAATTTGCGTAATATATCTAGATAACGCACAATGTTTGGTAGAAATTAAAACACGAATATTAATCTAGCTAACACGTGGGAGATCCTCAAAAGCTGGTATAAATAAACAAAGGCCAACGTGGCCCAACCTAGCCGCATTTACATGTTCTATTCATAGCGTTATAAAACCGCAATAATTAACGGACAATTTAAAAACCATTTAGCATTTCAAAACAAACGAATAAGAATTTTTCAAAAGATTTTGTTGCCAAGCGCTTTTTCATAATATGCAATTATTTGACAGCTAGCCGTTTGTAAATGGAATAGGAATAATTTTGTGCTCTCGTATTGAAATGCGAAAATAATTGGCAAACATTTCTTTCTTTTGTCGTGTGTTGCCAACAACGATCAGGACATAAAGATTTTGACTAAAAGAGATTCACAGGCACAGGGAACCATAGTGTGGAGACCAGAGACATATTTTTGATGTAATGTACTTATGAAACAATAAAGTTATTAGTATTTGTACTTCGGTATAGTTTCATACAGATTTTATTTTCTCAATCAGTCATCTAGGTCTATCGTAGCCCACAGTGGCAAATGCCAGTGGACTGTTATGAAGAAGCCTATGGTCTTTTACCAACTTTCGACTTATACTTTTGCCAGGGTCGCCTTTTCGAGGTCGTCAGTTTATGGGACCACTCATACGTTTGCCGATTCATGAACTTAAGTCAAAGACTCGTCTGCTACAACTACTATCGCGCCTATGGGCCTTATCACACCGGCGATTTGTGAGCGAGTTCAAAGCAAGGCGAGTACGCCGCGAGCTTCCTGAGAGTTCGCAACGAGCGAGCGCCGAACTCGCCGTGAACGGGCCGCGGGCAGGCAGCGAGCTCGCAGCGTACGATCCACGTCTTGGACACTCAGTAACAGAATGGATTCTGACGAGGAAACACGGCTGTTAACTTTGTTACTTCGAAGACGCAGGAAACGAAAACGAAAGCAGTTACAACTACGAATATGGGAGGTTCCTTAGTCCGAGCTCGCTGCGCGTTCGCGATGACTTCGCTGCGCACTCGCCTCGCTTTGGACTCGCATGAAAGTCACCAGTGTGATAAGGCCCTATGTTAGTCGTGGTCAGCTCAGTGCCGCTTCAGCTTGTTATCTCTGCAATTATGTTGATATGTTCCAGTTTTCTTCAGTATAATCCTAATCCTAACTAATATTATAAATGCGAAAGTAGTTTGTTTGTTTGTTTGATACCTTTTCGCGCCTAAACCACTGAACCGATCATCCTGAAATTTTACATATACGTTGTCAGGTGTACAGAAACGGACGTAGGGTACCTTTCATCCCGAAAAAAGTTCCCGGGGAAAACAGCAAGAACGTTCTAATGATAATAGATGGCGCCACGTGTCTTTCGAATCATGATTGAATTATATTATTACAAGCAGATTACAACCCGAATTGATTGTCAAATTCTAAATTAACGCGAGCGAAGCCGCGGGAAAAAGCTAGCGTCTTCATAAATCTTATTCTTCAATTAACTAGTGCCCGCGACTTTCGTCTGCATGGAAGTCAACTATAATTATTCTAAGCTGTAGGGGTTCGTATGATTAAAATTGTCCGCACACTCGTCGAAACTGGTTTAATAATTATAAATCGTAAGTACTAACTTAGAACACAAAGTTTACAGTAGGTTTTTATCCTAATTTACAAGTTGCAGGAAGTTAACGTAGAAACAAAGAGAATTCGAGACGCGGTCAAGTGTAACACCACACTTAAAAGAGGACGCGGTCAAGCGCGCTAAAGTTTATATAGTCGTCTAAGCGCGCCAAAAGTTGTATATGACGCCGGCCGCAGGACGCGCGCTTGTTAGGTTGGCGTCTTGGCGGCACCCATGCCGCCAACTTAACGGCGCTACCATCCTGTGAAACGAGGCTTTTGAGACGCACTAAATGGTGCGCGTTACATCCTCCTCCTCCAAGTCACGACATCGGCCCGAGAGTGATTTGGTATAAAACTAGGAGCGTGCCTTCCTTTTGGTTTTAGGCGGCCGACCTCGTAGACGGCGAGGTTGGATCGGCTCTACAGTTTCAGTATGGATAATAAAAGGTTTACGGTGGTCTGCCTGTACGAGGACTGGTGCTGTAATGAGCTTCTTCTTTAACTCATTGAAAGCTCGCTGCTGGTCTACGGTCCAAGCCCATGGTTCATTTTTCTTAGTTAGCTTGGTGAGCGGTTGAGCTATTTCGGAAAACCCTGGCACAAACTTCCTAAACCACGAACAGGTTTGTAGGAAGGATTTCAGGTGCTTGAGGTTGGTTGGCTCATTCATCTGCTGAATAGCCTGCACCTTGGACTTATCGGGCATTATACCCTTGGGAGTAATAAGATGGCCTAAGTACTTAACTTGGTTACAGGCAAAGTTGCACTTGTCCCTGTTTGCACGCAACCCAAAAACACGCAGGCGGTTGAACACAGCGTCTAGGTCTTCCAGGTGCTTCTGGAACGGCCCATCTGACAGGACTAGCAGATCATCTAAATAAACTAATAATGTAACGTCCTTCCAGGCACTTCCAGATCGAAATCGGTCCATTAACCTCTGGAAAGTGGCGGGAGCGTTCTTAAGACCGAACGGCATGCGAATAAAACGGTACGTACCAAAAGGTGACACGAATGCTGTCTTGTCCCGGTCTGCCGGTGATACGATTACTTGCCAGTAGCCTGATCGGAGGTCTATGGTACTCATGTACCCTTCCCTCTTGGTAGCGTGAAGAAGGTCCTCGATGACCGGCAAAGGGTAAGTGTCGCTTTTAGTAATGGCGTTAAGTCGACGATAGTCAACACAGAACCTAGTTGAGCCATCCTTCTTAGGGACGAGGAGAGCGGGTGCGGCCCACGCTGACTCGCACTCCTCAATAACACCATCCTTCAGCATCTTGTTGATCTCGGCCTCCATTGCGGCCCTCTTTGCGGGCGTAAGGCGGTAAGGTGGCACTGCAATAGGCGCATGACCTTCCGTATCAATACGATGCTCGGCATAGTGAGTAGCCTCTCCTCCTAGACGGAAAACATCTTCATGGTGTTGAAGTAAATCAGTGAGCTGCTGGCGTTGTTCACAGGTAAGCAACAAACCTTCGTCAGCCCTTAACGACATACACGTAGAAGACACAGAGATTGGGTTGAGCTGTGACACTGGTTCATCCTCATACTCGAGCGGGTAAGTCTGCGTGCACCCAGAAAGGTGCCAGGAAGAAGCAGAAAAATCAATTACCATACCTGTAGCGTTGAGGAAGTCGATACCAAGGAGAGTATCGTTGTTGTCAGCATCCGGAAAAATCACGAAGTCCATTCGAACACTTTTGTTCATACAGATGATGACGTCAACGCTTGCCACCAGAACTTCGCGTGAACGGACAACACCGTCAGCCAGCTTCACATTAACCTGCTTGGAACCAAAGGTAAGTCCCTTTTCTTTAAATATTTTATAAAGTGTATGTCCCGCTATGGAGCACCTAGCGGCTGTATCAATGAGAGCCATACCCCGTAAACCAAGAACCTGAATACTGAGCACTGGCCTCTGCTGCTTTGAACGTGCGGTCGTGGTCGGCAGAACGTGTGACGTAGAGAGAGGGGCCGTTGAGGTAACACCACCACAGATAGTAGTCGCCGTAGGGTCGGCGCAAAATGAAGGAACTACTGAAGGCGTGTCAAATTGGTCAACGTTTGAGCCGTACAATCCACGAGTCGAGACGATAACAGATGTGTTTACCCTAACAGGCGGGTCACTATTGTTATGAGCAATAACGGGCACATCTACCCTTTCGGGCGAGTCGACAAAACTACCTGACTTGCATGAACTACCAAATGTTCGACAATCACAACATAAATTATTATTATTAATGCATTCGCATGTTTGCGATTGTAAACCAGGCGGTGAACGATAACTTTTATATCTATCGCGTTTTTGTTTATTTCGATGGACAGCACTGTTAGCGGAGAATGTAGGATGATTGTATTCGCTTACTAAATCTGACGAATAAGTTTCGATTGTAACAGATGAAAATGACAGATTACTATTACATTTCGTACATTGCGACCTCATAACTCCTTTCGCTCCGCAACCATAACAACTTAGAGACTTATCACTACCACTCTTATTAACTAATTTATTGCACTCGTCACGCACGTGTCCATATTGTTTACAATATACACATCTGGCTTTCGCATGTTGATGCGACGACGCTGCAGCTTCTGCGTTTCCCGCGCTCGACGTCGTTGGCGCTGTGGAGCGGCGTGGCTGCGGCGCGGGTGCGTGCGCCATGCTACCGTTGCGGTTAGCGGGGCCGCTACCGGTGCTCGTCGACTTTGTGAAGCCGCTGCTGGATGGCGGGCCGGGCTGCGGCTGCGTCTGGGTACGCGTTTCGGACACTTCGATGTCAATTGAACGGGCGAGGCGAAGCATACCCGAGAAGTTCGTAAAGTCTTCCCTCCTCAGGTGTTTTCGTATCCGTGAGTCAAGTAGGCCGTACACCATGTCAACTTGCGCTTTATCGGATATTTCGTTGGCGGGAATTTTTGAGAGTAATGCACGGCATTTAGCGACGAACACGTCCGTATTTTGATCGCCTTGTCTCTGTTCAAACAGTTCAATATATATACGGTGCGGGGGTCTTTTGTCACCGTAGGTGTGGATTAATAATTCAATGACGTTGTCCCATGTCTGAATCTCTTTTTTCACTCCCTGGTACCAAATTGCGGCGTTATTCGTGAGCACCATTGAGAGGCCTCTGAGGGCATTCTCCTCCGAGACATTAGCGCAGTCCTTGTAACTCTGAATGGCGTCTATGAAGGCGTCCACGGACTCGTCGGCGTCACCGCCGAACCGGGCGGTGCAGTGCGTGAAGGTGCCGCTGCCGACGGCCTGTGATGGAGACGCAGAGTTTGGAACTGGAGATGGCGGTTGGCGACTAATAACTTTCTCCAACAGACGCTCGAACGCTTCTGTTTGGGATTGCTGCATGGCCGCCATCATGGCTGCCACTTGTCCAGAAGAGAAACTTGCAACGTTGTCGCCGTCGATCTCGGCGTCATCGCTTGAGAGCGCTGCCGACCGATCTCCACGCGTCCGCGGCATGGTGATGGCGAACACACGCGAATAACGATTATTATGAGAGTTCAAACGAGCACTTACTATCACACGCGGCACGTTGGGCAGCCACTTGTAGGGGTTCGTATGATTAAAATTGTCCGCACACTCGTCGAAACTGGTTTAATAATTATAAATCGTAAGTACTAACTTAGAACACAAAGTTTACAGTAGGTTTTTATCCTAATTTACAAGTTGCAGGAAGTTAACGTAGAAACAAAGAGAATTCGAGACGCGGTCAAGTGTAACACCACACTTAAAAGAGGACGCGGTCAAGCGCGCTAAAGTTTATATAGTCGTCTAAGCGCGCCAAAAGTTGTATATGACGCCGGCCGCAGGACGCGCGCTTGTTAGGTTGGCGTCTTGGCGGCACCCATGCCGCCAACTTAACGGCGCTACCATCCTGTGAAACGAGGCTTTTGAGACGCACTAAATGGTGCGCGTTACAAAGCCTATATTGTCCCACAGGGCAAAGGCCTCTCTTCCCTCCTTCCACTTTCCGCTATCTAGTGCGATTGTAGGCCAATCCTTTGAGAAAGAGTCCAGCTCATCCCACCACCTCCTTCTGGGTCTACCGCGTTGTCGTTTCTTGCTATTTGGTATCCACTGAGTGGTTACTTTTGCCCATTATTCCTACGACATGCGCCACATGTGACCAGCCCAGTTCCACTTCAGCCTAACAGCTGTAAGGCCAGCATCAGCTATTTGTGTTTTGGAGCGAAGTATGTAGTTTCTGGTACAGTCCGTAAGTTTGACACCCAGTATACAACAGTAAGTCAACAATAGTAACTCTCTAGCTCGCCGTCGGTCCGCCTTATGACGACAGGCCGTGTCGACGGCACGTTCGTGTTCCACGCGCGCCTCAAAGAGATGTCAGCAAAAAGGAAGGTGCCTGCAAGGGCCGATGCCTGCCGGGGCTGCGGGACTGTTCGAAAGAAATACCGCGGCCCTGGAACACAAAGGGCAAAGAAGGAACATGGATGGGTTTTAGTGACATTCCCTTTCACTCCGCCCAGAGCGGGAAAAAAAAAATAAGTATCCTATGTCAATACGCAATAGAGTTGTTTTTTATCAGTGTTTTTTTTTGTAATCCAATCATTAAGAAAATCAGAATTTCTGAAGCTCGCCGCATAGCACACGGAGTAACCTTGTTCGTTTTAAGATGCAGTAAATAATGGAAGTGTTGATTCGTGTAAACTGTTAATGATGTCAGAATTAATTTAGAACCATGCACTCACTGTCAGTGTTGGTGAAAGAGAAAATTATTATCGTGCTTCGAGTGTGTTTTTTATATGCAGCTGTTATTTATCGTTTGGATACTTCACAAGTTTTTTATTTTAAAGCCAGTATTGTTGTTTTTGCATTTTTTATAGATTTTTTGTAAAGTTGCCACGTCGTAGGGAGTTTAAATACCAAAGCCGCCGTCTTGTCGCCTGTGTGTCAATTCAACGCGTACGAAAGGTGCCGACACGGTGATTTAGGTGTGTAGAGTCAATCCCGGTGGCAAGTGATACCAAAAAAGAAAAATAAACCACCTACTGACATTCAAAACAATCTTTTGTTCACATTTTTGCTTATCACCAAGGCGCTGGCACAAGGTCATCTCATCCCATTCAAGTCATGGAATAAGGAGGAAAATTCTAACGCGATATTCCTAATTACCCCCGATCAAGGTCACTTCGCGAGGCCATCAATTTGAGTGCTTTCCAACACAATGGACGGGTGTCGACCTCCGATACGTCAAATAATATCTAATGACCCGAAACAGACACGGATTTGGTTGAAAAGCGAAATTTTGTGGAACAATTCCAATTTGGCAAACGCTGTGCCATTGTGTTGAAGGCATATGCATTGTTATACAGTTTGCGTGCTCGTTATTATGTAAAGCAATTTATTATTATTGGCAGGAAATGGGAAATCGTATTAAATTTCGATGTTATGGTAGGTACAGAACATTTTATTTCTTGGAGTAAGTTTGGGGGTCGTAGGCTCGCTTCCCTGGTCGTGTAAAGTGTTTTTATTTTAGAATAGCTTCAGGAATTTTCAGTGACGCCCTGGAATCCGAATTTGAGCCACATTGATTGGCAATAAGCAATACGCTCGCTACCTATCACAGAAAATACGGCTCTCTCTTCGGGAAATAAAAAAATAATCTATCTGCTCACTCCTTTGTTAAATTACTAACGTGATATCGTATTGTTTCCATAAAATAATTTAAATAAAATCAACCTCGCTATACACAAAGCGAATTAATCTGCCATACCTGCAAGTTATTCTTGTTAAGTCAACAAAAGCGCTAGGGGCTAATCTCTATGAAGAGATAACCCTATAAGCTTCCAATTGTGGCTTCAAACAATCTGCAAATGGATGATAAGTATAGGAAAACAAAAGAATAATGAAACATGATATCCACAAAGAACTCAGTTTTATATCAACTGTTTTGTAAAATATTAGATTAAATTATAATTAGGAGCCCGGAGTTTGATATTGAACCCTGACTACGAATATCTCGCCTTTCTATTATATGGGACTTAAAAATAACAGACATTATACACAATATACAGGGTGTAATATAATAAGCACAATATCTCTTAGGTGTTAAATAAGAAACTTATTACAACAACAACAAAATTCAACAAAATTTTGCTTCACGTACAAAATAATTATAGAATCGGCTGAAGCATTTAGTATGAAGAGTCAAATTGTTTTCTTCGACTTAAGTTCCTTAAGTACCAGTTGACCAGTTTGTTGGTTTGAAACACCACCCAAGAGGTATCGGCTAGAGGTATAGGCTGCGGTAGAGGTATAGGCTGCGGGACTGTTCGAAAGAAATACCGCGGCCCTGGAACACAAAGGGCAAAGAAGGAACATGGATGGGTTTTAGTCAGTACGAGTCTGACACTCCCTTCCACTCCGCCCAGAACGGAAGGGGTCATTTGATGATTACCATCCGAAAAAAAAGGGGTATTGTGTATGTAGAGGTATACACGGTGTTAGGGCATGGACACGCAAAGAGGCCGAAGCCTTTACGGTCATAAATTCTATTGAAACTCCGTACTACACTAGTGTTAAGTTTTTAAATGTTATCACTAACATGAGGTCGACTGCACATTTTTAGCTGAAAAATTATGATGATGAAGCAAAATCCACTCTTATATTTTTTTTTAAAGTTGCAGAACAAAAGATAATTAAAATAAATATGCACTATATTGATATTACTGACATTCTTCCTTCTTGTTACGTCTTTTACGAAAAAGCTCTCAAGTTTACAGTTAACCAGATTAAAAATCTTCATAAAGAAGGAATAATTATGCGGTGAGTTGTAAAACTTAATGTAAATGCAAACTAAGAAAGGGAATTCTTCACTTTGTTATTAAAAGCACGTACCAGCACTAAACCGCTCCATTAGAGCAACGGTTGAAAAAACTATCAAAGACTTTGAAGAAAGAAGCGAGACATCTCCAAAGGCTATATTTTTGTCTTCAAAATATGCACAAATATGGCTAATGATTGGTCTTGGTATGAACATGTAATGAGGAGGGATGAAGCGCATGTGACTAAATGAGTGATGGATATGAATGTTGATGGATGGAGAGAGAGAGAGGAAGACAAACGAAGAGATGGATGAATTGTGTGAGGAATGATATGACAGAGAAAGGGGTAAATGATGCTGTGACGATTGACAGGGGAGAATGGAAGAAGAAAACGTGTTGCGCCGACCCTAATTAGAATGGGACAAGGGCAGGAAGATGACGATGATAATGGGTTAAAGATTTGTTTTGTTTTTTTCGGGTGGCGAACAAGTAACCAGACTACCAGGGAGGTAAGCCTGCTGTTCCAAATGATTGGTAATTACTACCACCATAACAAGACAACACCATTACCACTGTGCCAAAAGTTAGTAGTCTCCAAATTTATGATGGCTTCTTGATACTGCTGTGTTGGAAATGTACACAAAGCAAGTTATTAAAAAACCTTGTCAAATGATGCACAAGAAATGTCAAAGCAGTTGGAGATTTTATCGAACAATCAATGCCTATGCCACCCAGTGAATTCTCAGTGGCACACCATCGGAAACTAGTTCTGTCGCCTTTCAATTAGAAGATTACCAAAACTGACAAAATAAAAAAAATACTTGAAAGACAGAATTTCAGAAAGGTCAAATGCGAAGTACTCGCAACCGGCGTGCGTCTATGACCAGATGAATGAACGTGGACGAGGCGAAAGGAGTATGTAAGGATCGTGGCCGTCTTATGACGACAGACCGTGTCGACGGCGCGTTCGTGTTCCACGCGCGTCTCAAAGAGATGTCAGCAACCAGGAAGGGGTCCGCAAGGGCCGATGCGGGACTGTTCGAAAGAGATACCGCGGCCCTGGAACACAAAGGGCAAAGAAGGAACCATGGACGGGTTTTGGTCAGTAAAAGTCTGACACTCCCTTCCACTCCGCTCAGAGCGAGGGGTGATTTAATGATTTCCCATCCGAAAAAAAAGGATCGTAACAGGTGGCGTTTCGTAGTTTCTGTCTGTATATAGTCCGTTTAATTCAGTTCAACAATATTGCCATATCTCTCTGCTTTCCAATCTCCACGTCTCTCGCCACAGTCTCGTTAACAAGGCGAGAGCGGGACATTAATCAGGCACTCGTTTGTGCCTCGTCTAGGATTCTACACATTATTCACAGACACTGATTTCGGTCTCATCTGTTACTTGCGCGGTTCTATAAGTCATCCTGTCGGTTGTTATGACTAGACTTTTGGTTTCAGAGATTTCTTGAAATATATTATAGTTCTGTGACAATGCGTTTAGGAATTGTTGTTCAAGAATAGTTCTAGTTTGAATTTTTCGTTTGTATTTCGGGTAGGTACCTAATCATAATTATTAAAGTTTAAATATTGTCAAAAATAATTATGGTAGGTCTTTGCGTAAATGAATCGTGTCGCGCCCTGTTGACATGAGGCTTCTTGGCCGTCTTGTTGAAACCACATATCTGCAACTTTGATGCCTTACAATTTATGCACAAAAGTTAGTAATCATGTCTCTGTGCCACTGTAGACTGTAACTTTCTGACCATCTTCATTTTTGAACCTTCTTCTTCTTCTTTACGAAATTGACCTGTTAACCTTGTTCGTGCGATTCGACACCATTAGATTATTTTTACTGGGGATATGTAAAATCACATGTCTCCGTCGATAAATCACAGGCAATTGAGCTCTTGGAAGCCAACATTCAACGCATTAGTGCCGAAATACAGCCTTATTTACTGCGTTGAATATTATGTAAATTGGACCTCCAGATTACGCCACGCACGCGCCAACCGCGGTAGTCGCATACCCGAAATGATATTCAAACATAAATGGCTTAAAATTATCAATCAATTAAAGCCAATTTCATGCATATTAGAACCATTTTCCAGCGTTTTATTTCATTTTGATCTCCGCCTCTAAAAAAACACCCTTTACCTAATGAAGATATACCTTTTTAGCTATGTCGTAGTCGGGTAAAAGGTGATTGAAGTATGTGGTACGAGTGGAATATAATATCACGATTCCATTGCATTCGCCTGTTTTTGACAGGCCTTATTCGGTACGGTGGCGTTGCACCGATACTCGTGTCCGATATTTATTGATAGTCGATATTGAAATCCTATAGTTGACGGACATGAGATATTTCATTTTGAACTGAGAGTTGAGAGTTCGGAAACAATAATATATTTATGAAAATATTTGAACAACATGGATGTTAGTTAGTTGTTTGAATAGTTTTGCAATATTGTTAGGCAATAGAATTTATTGATGATCGATTGTGAATGTTGGATTGTATGACAAAAGGAATGGAACTAATGGAACGCGACATGTGGTTTCAGATTAGCGTATTTTCGGCGTGTATAAGCTCGATTTTGGAAGCGCGTGTACGCGCACCTCTTACGTGCGTTGCCGTGCTTATAAGCTCGTATAATATCTTGTCCAGAAGAAGCGAATTCGTCGCGAAACGATTGGCGCGAATTCATTCGCGCGCTAGTGAGATACTAGGCACGAATACATCGCGTCCACAAGCATCGCGCGAATTCAAAATACGCGCGTAATTCGCGTGCACAACGCCAGACCCTCGACTCGCGCGTTTCGCGACGAATTCGCTTCTTCTGGACAAGGTCTAAGCAAGAGACGCGTCCCCGCGCGAATACGCCAAAAGGAGCGCGTTTTCGCGCGTTCGGGGTTTTGAAGTGCCAAATATGGTGCTCGTGTAAGCCAATACGAGCTCTAAAATACGCTAGTTTGTAACTAATTTTAGTGGTAAATTGAGTGAATGAAGGTAGAAGTATAAGGTGAATGGTACAAGGACGCTGACAAGTAAAAAGCCGTATGAATTTAAATAAAACAAGAATTTTGTGCAAAAAGTATTTTTTTTGTTGTTTTATTGATGTAATGCACTAAATGTATTTTCAGGAACACAAAATTGTGTAAGTGCTTTAACTCAGTCTGACATTGACTTTGTGGAATTTCCTCTCAACTGCATTTAAAACGGTAGGTAAACGAAAACATCGCCAAGAAACTGGAACTTCCTAGAATCGTAAATTAGAATTTGGAGACTCAAATGCGGCACTAATGCCAATATTTAAAACTAACCGACATCTACATAATTGAATTATGAACTGTTGGAATTCCAACAATGCGCTTATATTTAAACATTAATTGAGGTGTCGCCTAGTTTTAATGAAAATGGGTCAAACACACTATAACTGCATTATGTTACTTAAAAAAAAGAGGCTCCTCATTTTTTTGGGAGTCGATTAAAAAAATGCAAACATCAATCAATGATATATAAATACACGCACATTTCTTCAGTTATATTAAAGCCTATGTGTGTATAGGTGGCGATCCTATTGCCATCAACCGGGCATAAATCCCAGACGCTGTGGCTGCTACTGAGGACTTGCTTTATAATGAAAAATCAGCATCTAACTCAGCTGATTTTGCACAATATTACTGTTTCATTGTCAACAATAGCTTAGAATATTCTTCTTTTCTTTTCTTTTTATATTATTATAATGTTTCTCGTATTTTGGACTATTTGTATGTATTATAATATATATTAGTTTATTTCATTATATTTGTATATATGTATTAGTATGTGCCTATTTATGTATTTCAATTTATGTTAACAAAATGATATTTTTCTTATTTATTTTTTTGTACTCTATCACTATGCTGTCCTATTTGACCCCAAGGTTGACTGGTAGAGAATGCCTTGTGGCATTAAGTCCGCCTATGTACCACTTTTGTACATGAAGTTTAAATAAATAAATAATAAATAAATAAATATTCTTGGCTCACAGCTCGAGAGTAGATGTTAGTGCATAATCTGTGAATACTAATGTCAGAGGACATTTGGGAAGGAAGATGATATCATTCGTGTATGCATGTGTGTATGTAGTTAGGATTTACTATGTTTGCTATAGACTAGAACACAAAGGGAATTGTTAATTTTGGTGTTGAAATGCATAACAAAACATTACGACTAATAATAGAATAGGGGTAAAACTGCCACTTTTGAAGAATTAAAAGTGAACAAAAATCTTGACCGAGTTTATTAATAACTAACTATTGCCCGGGATTTTTATTCGCGTCAAATTATTATTTAAAAATTTATTACTTTCCTTTTTTAATCGAATTTTGTTACCAGTTTCAAGGATTTTATTGTTTGTGCATGGCACCCTATTTCTTATTCTAAAAAAGTTTTAGTTACTCCTTATGACATCCGCTATCTGCCAGTAAAAGTCCCGTCAAAATTGGTCAAACCGTTTCAGAGATAAGCCGCTTGAATCGGATTTTGTTAACAATGTCAAGGGTTTTAATTTTCTTGTACGGAACCCTAATATTTTTTCTAGAATAAAAGTAGCTTATGTTAGACTTAAATTTTCTTTTACGGAACTGTAATATTTTTTCTAGAATAAAAGTAGCTTATGACATCAACTATATGCCAGTAAAAGTCCCGTAAAAATCGGTCCAGTCGTTTCGGAAATTAGCCGGAACAAAAAAAAAAGTGCCATATATACTTTCATATGCATTCAGTAAAAAGCTGTTATTTTGGTATTACAAACACTTCAATGTTATTTATTTGTGTATAGATGATAAAAATAATAATTTTTATTTGCCGGATCCCGAATGAAACTCAAGGCGTGGGTGGGCCTTCGACAGTTAACATTACACAAGCGAGGCACCCAATCATCTACTTGGATATGAACGCCTGACATTGTGAAGACATGCTGCGGCGACCTCTATTAAATAAGGATAAAGAGAGGAAAAAGATGAACGAATATAATATAAAGACCTTACAAGTCGAGCGAGAGTCACAGCCGTACATACTTTTCTCGAAACCATTCAAAATATTTTCTACCACGCAATGTAACTTCGTTCTGGATATAACTAGAAGCTCGAAATTTTCAGCGACTAAGAGGGCATAATAGAAGGTGCAGTTTTGCATCCTGGTCAAATTTAAGGAGGTATCAATGATAATGATTCTCGACCCGAATCAATAATAAAATGGGTAGGTATTTTTTCTTATTTACGGAAATCGGTAAGTGTGCACAGCGGCGGCGGCGCGACACCTCGCACAGATCGTCGACACTCACGCACACAACGACATATCGCGCGATGGGTGATTCTGTTTGTTTTGTTGAAACGTAAACGCTTTCGTTTTCGTGTATTCTGAAATACTGTCAAATTGAAACAATTTAAAATAGCAGCCTTATTAATTATTAACCAGGTACCGTAATTTAAATTGATTACTCATGTATTTTGTGACAACCTCCTGAATTTTGACGAGGATGCAAAACTGCACCTTGTGTAACTAGGTATGTTTTCAAATTACATTTAATTTGAATCTGTATTTCAAGAACGATTGCAATTCAAAGTTCCTTAATTTCGTCACTGACACACACACTCCCCAATCATCAAAATACTTGAATTTTTGCACATGTTATGATTTTTAATGGAATATATTTTCCAATTCAGGGAAAGTCATAACTGATTTATTTCTCCTTTATCCACCGTTCCTGTAAACCCGTCCGTCACACTAAACGCCTCAGTGCGCAGTACCATGCATATTTGCATATGCACAACTTTGATGTGATGCCAACGTTACTGGCCGGCGGATATTCCAGGAATGCTAATATGAGGGGCTGGCGATGACAGTTCGTTAAAAATTGTTGAGGAGAATATTGAAGAATTGATTAATTGCTTATTTAGCTTCTGTTATGAATAACGTGGATTTTCACAAGTATGATTGTGAATAATTTATGAGGAGACTACGATACCTTTTACTGCCCAAACTATTTCTGTGTTCTTTGCTTCTAAGTTTATATTATTTTTTTTACACCGTTTGTCTGAACAGGTCATACAAAATAAAATTTCGTTTAATTAGTAATCGGCGCAACGACGAATTGTGTTAGCTACAAGCGCGTGCTCTGAGCAATCATCTTTGATTTGTTTTTTCCTACGCGCTATCACATCACGCGCGACACTTGAGCGTGTAGGCCTAGCCAAGCGGTTATATAGTCCATTGTCCAGTAAAGAAGAAGTATTTTAGATTGATAGAGGTCTGTATCCTGTATCTGGCGGTGGAGACTAAGCTCATTGAAATGAAACCAAATCACTATTGTAAAATCACCAAAACCAAAGCATAATTTCTCTCAATCAACTGGCACATAAAAAAACAAGAATTTTACCCGAAAAAAAAATGGCCAAGTGCGAGTCGGACTTGCGCATGAAGGGTTCCGTACCTTCGTAGTAGGCGAGTCCCCTTTAATTTTTAATTTATTTTTATTATTTGTTGTTATAGCTTTCTTATAGGTTTTTCTGTGATTTATAGGCAAAGAACTATTTTTTGTATTGTTTTCAAAAATTTCGTACCTTTAGTTTCGGAGTTAAGGGGGGAATTGTCAATTTTCGCATATTTTCTTAAATAATTTCAAAACTATTTATCTTAAAATTATAAAAAAAATATATTTAAGAAGCTCACAATAAGTCCTTTCATTTGATATGTAACACGATATAGTTTGCAAAACCTTTTTTTTTCATTTTCTAATTTACCCCCGACAAGTGAACCCCATGTTAAAAATTCACTAATTTACGTTACACGTCCGTCTTTGTATCGCCGACTTACAAACGTATACCAAATTTCAACTCAATCGGTTTAGTAGTTTCGGAGTAAATTGGCTGTGACTGACGGACAGACAGACAGACACGCGAGTGATCCTATAAGGGTTCCGTTTTTTCCTTTTGAGGTACAAAACCCTAAAAAGCAAATTCCAACGTGGTATATAAATAAAATAATACTTCGCCCATCTATTATTAGAACGGTTGTAATGATGGAGTTCCCCAGAACATGAGACCCTCGTAACGAGAGCGCTCGAGAAACTGCGGCCAAATCTTGTGAGTATTCGATTCTGTATTTACGTTTGAGAATTTTAATTGGGATTATTATAAAGGTTCTAAAAATACTTTATAATTAACATAATTACTAACATTACGCCTGTAATCCCAGAAGGGTAAGTTAGAAGTGTGGTACCTAATAGTAGACCCACATTTCACCAGTAATGTTTTTAAGTTCCATGTTACAGGGGGCGAGCCTTTTGCCCTGAACGGGGCACTAATCCAGACTCCGTGGCTCTACTAAAAAAATCCTGATGGAAAAGCCCAATAACACTTTGCCCGACCTGGGAATTGAACCCAGGACCTCATGATCAGTAGTCGCGCTTTCGACCACTAGACCAACGAGGCAGTTGAGTCGACGCAAGGCAGTCGGGGTAGTATTTTATAATTAATATTTTGAAATCGATTAAAATTACTGTTTTTGAACGGATATAAAATCATTGGTTTTTGGGGGCCATAATTTTCTAAAAGATTTTTACATAAAGGATGAGGTAAAGATCTTTTGATTTTATTTCCAGCTTAAAAAAACTTCTGCGATCTTGAAAAGAGCGCGTATTTTAATGATTTTGATTTTACTACTACTAGTTATTACTAAACTACTACAAATGTTCGTCACTCTCCAACAATTACTGCTTCAAAACAAACAACACAAAATGCATCGTCATATTTCAGTAATGTTTACCTCAATGTTTGCAGAGCTCTTAATATTAAACCTAACAAACGCGAAGATATTGTAGCGGCACTACAAAGAGTACTACAGTCTGCAACATAGAACAAAAAGTACTACAGCGCCATCTTTGACACAGAAGATGAACTAACAATCTAAATCCTGCATTGCGCAAGTAATGTTATCCGCGACTTAAGGCTATACAGAAGAATCCAACATCAAATTTTGGGCAGTAGCCCACCAGACATAACACATGTCTGGTCGGAGAATCCTGTTGTTGGAACTCATGTTCATAGCGCGGTTACAGTATGGTACGGCGTAGTGGGCAGACTCCTTTATCCTCAAACTTTCGAGTTATTTCGTTCTATTTCAAGTGATTAGTCACCGTACACTGTGACGGGTACTACGGATAGGACTTCGTTAGGTATTTATAGCTGCCTTACACTATCTCTTGGACGGATCAGTTTCTCCTCAATCAGTTACATTTGCGTCAAAATGGTTACGTTTCTGTAAATTACATTTGAATAATTTAGAGTCGTTACCTGAAATTAAAATTGTATTTATCGTGCCATGCGGACGTGAGACCTTTTTCTTCTCAATGGGATGCTTTTTCGCGTGGCTAAGTAATTTGATTAATTTAATTTGGCACATGTAACTTTTCGTATCCTTGGTTGTGGCAACCTCCATATCATAATGAAAAACGGTCTCACTATTTTGTGTTCAGTTCAGGACAAACTGACCCAAGTTCGCTCGATCGTATAAGCTTTTCCATGTGTGGCAGCCCTTAGGTTCATATCATAAAACGCTTGACCAGTAAATAGGACTATTCCACACGATATATGACACGGTCGTGACAGATATTACATTTCTCATATATTTTTGAATGGAGACGTGATCGTCAAATGAATATTTGAAAGGAAATATGAGAAATGAAATTATCGTCTTGTTATGGTTTTTTGGCTATCAGAAAGAATGATAGAAAACGGTTTATTTGCTTTAAATCATTTAGTTACTTTATCATCTCGCTTGTATTCTGCACATAGGTTGGCAGAAGTGTAAGTATACCTAAGTGTGGCTGTCTTGGCTTCCGTACCCTTTTTTTCTCGGGTGACCATGAAAATTAGCCCTGTATTGTGAGCCCCTTATGCCACAGCATCATGCTGTGTGGTAACCTGCTTGTCCCGGTCCCGACGTGTAAGCTGTCAACTTTTTTGTTCCGTCTTGTTGTATTTATAAAATATTTGTTCATAAAGCTAAACTACCTAACAATGCAGTTAAAAGCCGCAGAGTGATTAGCAGTGTTGTGGCTAAACGAGCGTTATAATTGGTTATTCTTCTCGATTTATATTCATAAGCCCGGCCACCTCTATCACCGAGTAGATTGGATACAGCAAACACCGCTAGTCGGGTTTCTGTCTCCGTTCTACGTAGGTGTTTTAAACGTTAATACATATAACAATAAACTCACAGCTGTTTGTCATGGAGTAACAGGATTAAGGATCAAATTAATTGCCTTTGGCGGAATCTATTTTGAGTTATAGAAAAAAATCCAGTTCATTTTAACCGACTTCTAAAAAAGGAGAAGGTTATGTATTCCACCAGCCTCTTTTTTTTCATCATGTGTGTTCACCGATTTCTCCGTGATTACTGGTTCGATTCAAGTGATTTTTTTCATTTGGAAGAGCTTGCGCGGTGGTCGCATATCTTTTTTATTAACTTTGCTTAACTGTTTTATGAATTATCCTCTATATCTTAATATGCATTTTTTCTTCTTCGGCATGGCACGACACGGTTCCTTCGTTCGTTTTTTCTTGTTCGTGTACTAATATTTTCTAGTTACAATGTATAATTGACTTAACAAGGATTTTTGTCCGGAACAAAAGTCACCGACTTTCGAGAGTAGTTATTTTCCACTTTTTAGTGTTTTTTTTGGAAGTCGGTTATTTTTTTTTGCAAAAAAGGTTTGTGATCATCTTAAAGCCTTGTTGATGAATTTTTGTACTAACAAGTAATAATTATAATTTTTGTATGATTCCAATTGGAATCGTATATCGTTGATCTTATTCTTAAAAAATAAAGATTTTACTTCAACTGAAACATTGACGAAGCTGTAAAATTTCGTCAAAGTGTAAACTGGCATATAAAACTATTTTTTTATTAATGTACTCACAAAACACATATACAGAAAATAACATACGATAAAAGAGCACAAAGGTAACGCTTATTTCATTTAGAAATCTCTTCCAACGGACCTCCGACGGGATAAATAGACAAAAAACGACGAAGAAGTATCTTTATCTCAAAGAATTGGATCGTATTTATTATTTAGTACACAAGTTGTTATCCGTGTGTGACACCAACCGGACTATCCACCGACTGCACACTGAAATGCAGCATCACAGACACTCTAAAGACTGGCCGAGATTGCGTTCTCAAAATATACGCCACATCAAATTTTATGACTCAAATATGATATCACATTTATAGCAAGGATATTACGTCTGAAGCAGGTGTGGTGCTCTATTTATTTTATTTTTAGTTATATGGATTTTTCTTCGTATATTTCTCAGTGGAGCTGGAGTCTTGATTTGTGCCCAGTATATGGTATAGACGGTAATAATAATAATACGGATCTTGATTTGGCTCGCGAGGTTGTCGACATGTGGGATGTGGACTCAGCGATTATTGTGACGATAGTTGTATCAGCCCATGGCTTAATTACCAAGAGCCTCGACCAACATCTGAGGAGGCTCTCGTTAGGCAGCTTGATCAAGGGCTTGATTCAGAAAGCGGTACTCCTGGACACGGCTCGTATTGTTAGAAGGTTCCTCTCTCTGGAGCCCTCACTGCCGGTAACTTGGACCCTGTTCCCGTTACCGATGGGCTACATTTTTTTATATTTTTAAATGTATTTTTAAATATTATTTTGTAAAAGAATATTTAAAAATGTAAATCTTATGTATGAATAAAGGAAATATAATACGGATACTTTCTTTGACAGTCGTTACAGGTAGTCAGTGGTCCAAAAATTCTGACAACCAGTCTTAACCAAGGACTATCGTATTACCCCTACAACTGGGTTGCGGAGGTCAGATAGGCAGTTAGTTACTCCATGTAAAATACTGGTATTCAGTAGCATCCTGTTAGACTGGAAGCCGAGCCTAACATAGTTGGGAAAAGGCTAGGCAGATGATGATGATGTATGGTATAGACGGTATATAACGTGAAACTTACACATAACTGGGAAAATATGACTAGCTTTTTGAAGAATGTTAACACAAGCAATGTTAACAAAGGTAATAGGTAGATATTTATTTTCCTTCTAAATAAAATTTATTAAATTTCAGCTAGCCTGAACTGCCTAGGGCATGCTCCTGGCCCACAATTACCTTGAAAGAATCGGGTATACCCGGTTCTATAAGATTCTTTCAAGGTATTTGAGTACCGGGTGCTGCCCTAGTACTGCCTCCCTCCCATCCATCTTTCTCAGTTCTGAGTCACCCATTTTTTTTTTTTGGTTGGTGTTATCAAATAACCCCCGCCGCTCTGGGCGGAGTGGGAGGGAGTGTCAGACTTTTATTGACTAAAACCCATCTATGTTCCTTCTTTGCCCTTTGTATTTCAGGGCCGAGGTATCTCTTTCGAACAGTCCCGCAGCCTCGGCACGACTGAGTCACTCTTTGCAGTTATTTCGATAAAACTGCTTCATGAATATTAGACCACAAAAAATACAGTCAATTGAGACCCTCTTCCCTATTTGAAAACCACAAACTGTCTTCATAATGAAATGAATTTCTATTGTCTTTTCATTCTAACTCGGTTGGTGCTCGATGCAGTGGTAAATAACATTCGGACGTGGCGCTCAAGTTGTAGTCAAATGTTTGCGCAGACCCGCACTATTTGCCTTGACTTGCGAACCCACTCGCCTGTAATTGTACTGAGGCAAATAAGTTAGTATGAGTTGCAGTATGTAAAGTAATGTTGCATTTCTGTGCTTAGTAATCTTTATTAAAGTTTCAAGTTTTTCAGAAGTTTTTAATATTATAACTTTACTTTAATTACCTGCACGACCCCCGTACTATTCAATGGATCCATCAGCACAATGCTTTGAGTGCGTTACACGACACAAACGTGATTTTTTAATCCAAAAAAAGGTCGTTTCCCAGCAATAATTCTTGAGTTATTTAGTTTGATGTACAGAATGCTTGGTTGACGGCTTCGTGAAGGGTCCGTTTACACTCAGTATAATGTCATTTTACAACTGCCAAAATATATTTGCACTTCCCACAACATTGTGGACATTAGTACCTCAAAAATAGCCCTAAAATCCCATTCAATTGTTTTATCAACCCTTTCCAAGCCGCCACGGAAGGGTTTCTTATCATGGGGTGGAATCCTGACCTAATGAAGGACCCAATACCCTGTAATCGGCTCAGAGAAACCGCAGCCTACGCAAACGTGCAGCAAAAACAGTAAATGTTAATTTGTGTGACAGACAAATGGTTTCAAGTAAAAACCGTTTGTGTTTAACAATTCGAGAATATTCCTTGGAGTAATAGTTTGTTTTAGTGTTTGCTGTAAAGGTTACTATTTAGTAGTCTGTGTTGGCTGTTACTAGAACTGTTGTAATAAAGAATTAATTATGATGAAGTCTTCAGCTGCGTGATGCCGTTCTGTACTATCGTACCGTGCAACAGTGGGTAGGCAGAGCACAGTGGGACACACAGAACTGCGTCACGCGGCTAACAGCTGATAGGCCATAGGCGCGCGCGCTCGAATTTCATACGGCTGTTGTGTTATTGTGATTAAAGCGAACGAGTATAAAAAAGTCCTTTGGGAAAGTTGTTTGTTATCAAGAGTTTAAGCACGAGTTTAAGTATCGGTCACTAATTAGGTACCAGTCGACCTATATATAAACAAACATGGTAAATATTCTGTTTTCAGTGTTAATCCTTATCCTTACTTCCTTATCCTTACTAATATTATAAAAGCGAAAGAAAGTTTGTTTGTTTGTTTGATACCTTTTCACGCCTAAACCACTGAACCGATCATCTTGAAAATTTGCATATACGTTGTTGTACAGAAACGGATATAGGACATTAATCCTAAAAAAAAGTATTGTTCCCGAGGAAAACAACAATAATGTTCACATGATAATAGATGGCGCCACGTGTCTTTTGAATCTTGATTGAATTACATTATTACAAGCAGAATTGATTATCAAATTCTAAATTAACGCAAGCGAAGCCGCGGGCAAAAGCAAGAGATAATATAAATGTAACTACTTTAGTAATATCCAAATATAGAATTCACTACGTATCAATTCTTAAAAAAAAACAGTTTTACCCAATACCCACAGAACAAAAAAACTTGAAACACAGTACGATTAAAACTATAACAAAAACTTTAGCCTGTGTGCGTTTGAGTGTTATGTCGGATTAAGCACCGTACAATTAGTTTCAACATTCACTATTTCATGTTACGTCCATGCAAAGTCAAATGCTTTTAAGTCTCAAGTTTCCAACGCTTGCAAATTATTAACTCGACATGCATGCAAATGTAATGTTCGTGTATTCATGCATACCATGCAACATTCAACACTCAACACTTACTTATTTTCTTTCATTTTAATTATTCAAAACATCGAGGTGTAAAATTAATAACTGCTCGCTTGAAACTAAGGAGTACGTCGAAAATGGAGTGCTCAGACACATTACATGTTTGACGATCCATTGTACGTCGCTTCTTCATTTTTACCCACTGTCAAATATGGATCTCTACACCATGCTGGAGTTGGCGACTACTGTTCAGCAGGGCTATTGCGTATCTCTGTTGACAGTTCATAGTTACCAGTTTTGAGTACTTACGAGTTTGAGTACTTACTTACGAGTTTTGAGTATACAATGAAAGATCTGCACGGGTAGCGTCAGTTGAAAGCAACCAGAACGGTCATTGTATATCAAAACTAATTCAGTGTGAACTGTGAACAGAGGCACGCAATAGCCCCAGAAATTCGTTCGATCGTGGTAGAGAACAAAAAGTAGAAATGAAAAGTACCTCCGTTATGTCGTAATAAACTTTTTAAAGAACATAAGACTATTCCCGTGTTTTTTAAACTTTACTATTTTAATCGTGGTCTCAATATTTTATTTCCTTCAGGTTTTACATTATCAAGTTACACTATCCTAAATTCCTACCGGACACATAACAGGGTCTGATCTGTGTCTGCATCATGACTCTTTTCATAATTTCTGGCCCTGGTCCTAAACGTTCTCTCCATTGAATTATTTACTCTTTATTCAATTCAAACTTGTGACGCCCGTAGAGAATGTTGCTGCTTGAGTCGAAGTCAGATTAAATTAGCGCGTGTTAAACTATTTGAGTAAACGTTGTGTTAGTGAAAGAGAAGTTGGTTGTTTGACGGTTTTCGTGTTGATTTTAACACGTTCTTTTGGTATAAATAATTATTTCGTTGATTTTATATAAATGAGGAAAAAAGGAATCTTTTAAAAATAATTGACGCATGGAGGTCAAAAATTGTCCCAAGGGGAAAAAAATATTCAATGTCTCAACTCAAGTCATGTTCTATCCAATTTGGTTCAGCCGATAGGACGCAAAAAGGTAACAAACAGGCAGACCGACAGATAAAATAGTAGGTTAGTTAGTTTCGCTTATTTAGTTTGAATATTTTAGTATGAAGCCTAGCTTGCCTAACAGCTGTCCGCCAATCTCCGAAACGTGACGCTTTTCAAGACTTTGTCTCATACAACACTTATTAATAGAAAGTATGATATGCGGGGATGTGCGGGGGACCAATTTTGAAAAAAAAAGTGGCGGACAAGTAGGCAGGATCAGAATATTCAAATCCTTTCTTATGTGCGTACGTATTTATAACAAAATACCAAGTCGCCTTAAAATATTGAACTCGAGAAAATTTAAGACAGAATTACACAAGTGGCTTATTGAATGTAATTTCTACAGTTTAAAAGATTTTATGGATGTGAGATGTTGATTCCTTTTGTCAAAATATAAATTTTTGCATGCTATGTTATATCTTAGCGAAACATGTTGAGCTACTGTAATAATATTAACATCAATGTATACCATGTTTTACGCAAATAAATGATTTACTTACTTTACTTACTTACTTATGGAAGTACGAACTACCAGAGTGAAGGACTATAATGGCTAATTTCACGTAATTGTAAAATCCATTCATGTGCGTATTGTAAAATTATCACTTTCTTCGGTGAAAGAAAACATCGTGAGGAAACCAGCATGCCTGAGAAATATTTCTCGACGGAGTGTAAGCCAAGTGAGAGGCCCGTGGGTGGCATAAAAACTCTGACACCAGATTAGGCACTAACTACACGATAAAGAAAGAAGATTGTAAAATCCTAAACCTGCTTGTCGCAGTCACGACGTGCAGCTGATGCTGAGCAGCAGATGTTAACGTTTTTTTTCTTTTTTTTTGTCCCGTCCTGTTGAAATTATAAATATTTGTTATGCGTTGTACCTACCTATGTTTATTGTATTTTTTTTGTCATTTTGTATGATGCACGTCATGTCCCTGCGACAAATATATTTTTTTTCTTTCTTTCTTTTTCTTTTCTAAAGCAGTTCTCTTCTGGAGCTGGCTTTTCATAAGTTGCAGTATAACACATTACTCTATAGCGTCGTCATCGAAAAGCTGTGCCATCACGCAGTCATCCATCTCCATTTATTCCGTGTCATCTTTAACTTTTCACATATTTTAACGTTCAATAATTTTTAGTAGATCTCCTCACTTTTCACCTTCGCAAGCTCTTTTACGCCAATGATTAATATCCATACTTTTGATATTTTATCAGATTCTCCTCAGAAGTACGTGACATTTTTCTTTTATAATGTCATATCTACTCTAGATGGATTTATGGCAGATGTGTGTGAAATCTAACTTGATTACTGATACTGTTGGTCTGCGTCATCCCATTGCTGGGGAAAGGCTTCTCCCAAATAACTTCCAGTTCTTTCGATCCAAGGCTAATGTGGACTGGTCGTTGGTTTTGTCCAGCTCGTCCCACCATCTTCTACAAGGTCTACGGCGATGCCTTCTGGCACTTGACCACTATGCTCGACAAGATTTTGACACATGACACACCAGCTGAATCGGCGGGGTGATGTGAATTGTCATGAAATTCAAGAATTTTCGTGAACTTTCAGCATTCGATTTTTTAATGAAAACTATGAAGCGGAAGCTGTTTCATACGATAACTTTATGGTTAATATCTCCAATAACGTGTTGATATCAGTAAAACGGCGTCAGTCTATTTCCAAATATGTGTAAATTACGTACCGCTACACCCTTCCAAAAAATAGGTAACTTAGTTGCGCTGGAAATAATGTACATAGAAAAGTTCTCGTTTGCTAAAAAAACTCAAAAGGGCAAAATAAAGACAGTAACAAACTATCTGCGTTCTTATTTTTACCATTATTCATACATAATTTCATAAAAAACACGATCAAAGTCTTGACAAATATAACTAAAAAGTCTTAGTGCTGACCGTAAACCCAAGGTTCATCATTCGATTAAAAAGTTGGATTCAGCCTAATCGATACTCGAATTGAAATCAAGTTTGAAAAAAAGAGTTGAAACGGAATAAAAACTCTTTGGTATAATTTCACAAAATTATTTAAAATTAACTTTTTTAAGCTATCTGTTTATATAATTACATTTAGTAATTATTCGATGTTTTTGGTTGACTTCAAGAGAAGGAGATTTATAAATGATAAGAAACACAGAAATGTGTTATCACAAAAAAAAAATTGCTTCTAAATAAACATTCTGCTTTCTGATTATCTTTCATTTAAAAACTTATAGATAGTCTCCTAACTTTCCGTTGAACTAGTAGCGTGAGATTTGGCAAGAAACAAAGTCTCACAGTTCAAGAAAATAAAAAATCTGGAAATGGATTGATTTTCAATTGTACATAAATACGCACGGTTGCGTTTTTTTTGTTTCAAAATTTAAATTAGGAATGCGCTCGCATTTCACATTTATTCTTAATTTATAAGTGTATTAATTTACTTTTGTTTTGAAATATCTGAAGGTTTGATATAGAATCTTGGTAAAAAAATATAGTTTGATCCGCAAAAGATATATAAATTGTTGGCAGCGTATTGTCGGTTGGGTTATTGTGTTAGATTAGAACAAACTCTTTTTCTTGTTTAGCCTATTCTTTACCACTGCTGAGCAAAAGCCTCTTCCATTCCTGTCCAACTCTGTCGGTAATTTGCCTTCTCTGGCCAAACAGCCAAGAACGAGTCCAAATCGACACGCCAGCGTGTCTTGGGCCTGCCTCGGTAACGATGACCGACAAACTTATTGTCTTTTATTTCGCAATCGGCAATTCATAAGCCGTATCCTAAAGAAACGTTAATTTATTCTTTGAAAGCGGTTCACTATCCACTCTAAAAACGTTTTTTACAACTGCAAACTTCAGGTTCCATCATAGGCCATGGGCCGTGTCACTTGAGTGAAGCCGTGAACAGCTATGCGACAGAACCCTCATGGCAAGAGCCCTACTCGCATTTGTAGAGTTTTCTTAGAAATATAATTTTATATCTAGTTTTTTGGGTTGCAACTAAACCAAGCTCATTAAGTATAAAAAATATTCACCATTAAAAGTATTAGTCGGAGAAGGCAAAAGATAAAGAAAATTGGAATGCCATGGGGAGGCCTTTGCCCTTTTGAGAAAGAACAGGATGATAAAAGAAGTATTTGTAAGTGATGAATCCCACCTAACACAATAACTCAACCAAACTAAAACCAATTTTGTAGACTAAATAAAATTCATCTTGGGAACTAAATAAATTTTTACTGTGCCTAATATATATAAGATCCTGGGCATTCTATATCCAACCGACCAAGAACAATAAAAAATAAAAATAAGAAGTAATTAAAAAAAAAAAAACTTATTTCGGATGTTTTAATTTTGTCGTATTCTGTACATTTCTGATACCGCATCACTATATTATGCTATTCACCGTTGAGGAGTGTCCTCATGAAAAGACAATCCTAGCTGTAGGACAAATACGATACAAATTAAGTTTATTCATCAAAATTGAATGCGTATCTATACAAAGTTTTGTGTCTGGGCTATTAACCATTGAGGAGTTCCCTCGTGAGAAGGCGATTTTGGCTGCAGGAGGAGGTCATGATAGAAATCATACTTATGTATCAAAATTGAACGCGTATATAAAATTTCGTGTCCGCGCTTTTAACCGTTGAGGAGTTCCCTCATGAGAAGAAGATCCTGGCTGCAGGATGAGGACATGATAAAAATCATGTATATTCGTCAAATATGAACGCGTATACAAATTTCCGTATCCGTGCTGTTAAAGAGTTCCCTCATGAGAAGACGATTCTGGTTGCAGGATGAAGTCATAAAAGAAATCATCTATATCTATCAAAATTAAAAGCGTATACAAAGTTTCGTGTCCGCGCTATTAACCGTTGAGGAGTTTTGTCGCGAGGAGACGATCCTGTCTGCAAGACTAATAGTAATGTTTGTCATAAAAATGTATTGTCACCACAACCAAAGGCATGTGCAAAATTTCAGCTCAATCAGTATAGGGGAACTGGTTTGAAATTCAGTTACAAGATTTGACCAATACTTACTAACACGGGAAGTTAAATAAAAGCATATTTTCATAATATAAAAAATACTGTAAATTATCTAGTAAAATACAATGTAATTTGAACAGGGAATGCGTTCATAATTTAAATTTTTATTTGAAAAAAAACGGCGCGAATTTAGCCATAGATCAGTCTGTGCTGTTTGTTGTTTCGGTTTTAGTACCTACAATGTACGAAAATCTATTAAAATTACCATTACATAAAACAGATATAACATTACACAATAACAAACCCTTAAAAAATATTATTGTATTTATTTATTGTATTTTAAGCTTAAAACGAAATTATTTTAATTTCCATCTATCGATTTCTTAAATTCCTTAATTTAATTTATCGATTTGATTGAAATTTACAAAAAACGAATCGATTGAAATAATCGCATCCACACATCAAAGCAATAAAAAAAAAAATATGGCTGTCAATTGCGAATACAAATTGAGGAGTGGTAATGAATATTACGAGTTATTGGTCCCGTATTAGTAAATTACGCTAAGATATGGGCATTTTCATGTTGTTTATAATATTTGGAATGATATTTGTCATATTTGTTATCGAATCTGTTCGCGTCTGTGTGATGTAATGTGAAAAATAAAAATGTAAACACGCACGATTGGCGCGAAACTTCGACTTTAGATATCAAAATTCATCGTTACCACTGCTTATTTAAATTGAACTATGGATTAATTCGTCACATAATTTAATGACGAGTTAATCTTTCTCAACATTGTGAGGCTTGGATGTCCGAAAACCACAATTTTTATGATTTTTAGCCTCGGCCAGCACTGCCGTCAAAATGGCGATACCCGTGTTTATGCACTTGGATTTTATAAGGGTAAATTAAGAAACTTTCGCGCTAAAAACTGAAGTTTTAATGGCAATGACATATGAACTTTTTATCCAACTCTCTTAATTAACGCACACTCATAGTATTTGATAATCAGAATATGAAATATTTACATAAATAATGAGGATGACGTATGACTTAAACGCAGACCCCTTCGGGGGTATCTACCAAGCCAGCGGAGGTTTATGTGTCAGACCCCCGAAGGGGTACGTACCGAACTTTATGGTTAAAATGACCAAATTAAAAAATGACAGCTGCTGATTTTAGGCGCTAATTAAATGTGAAGCTCAGTATTTAAAAACCGGACAAGTGTGAGTACGACTCGCGTGGAGAGGGTCCCATACGTTCATAGATTTCTTATAGATTTTCCTGTAATCTATAGGCAAAGAACAATTTTTCGTATTTTTTAAAATTGGGGGATATAAAATAGGAGAAACTTGACCAAAGTTTCGCCTATTTTCTTAAATAACTTCAAAACCATTTATTTTTAAATAATAAATATATATATAGATGCTCACAATGAGCCCTTTCATTCGATATGTAACACGATATAGTTTGCAAATCCAAATACGATTGATTTTCCGTGTGCAATAAAATTAATCACTCGTTGCTGACAGCTGTCATTTTAATCAATTTAAATTTTTAAGAACTCTAACAGGAAATAAAGAACTAAGTCTACATTAAGTTCAAGTGTATCATCGAATGAAAATTTTTATCGTTAATTTTTTTTTTTTCTTTTATGCAACTTGCTTGTCCAGTCCACTTTAGACATTGGCAGATGGTCGACATTGGCTTTGCTTGCCATAATATGAAATAGAATAGTGTCTCCAAAGTGTGTAAAGTCTGACAACCAGTCTTACTTGGCGGTATCATATTACCCAGTACTAACTGGGTTGTGGAGGTCAGATAGGCAGGCGCTCCATGTAAAATACTGGTATTTAGCTGCATCGAGTTGGACTGGTATGTTAAATAAAAATGGCAATATTAATTCGACTATGAGAAAGTAATTTTGTTTTAATAAGGAATTAATTGAATAAATGTGGTACAAAAAACAACAACACAGTGATTTCTAACACAAACGGTTTGACAGAAAACTCTTTAGGAGTCTCGTAACGAGTTTGTTAAAAAATAAGACATGAAACTCAAACTCAAACTCAAAGCATTTATTTCAATTAGACCATAACAGGCACTTTTGAATGTCAGAAAAACAAAGAAGGCGAAGCTACAGTCCCAGACACAAGGCATAATAACTTGTGAAAGTACTGTAGTTGCCCATTCCAAAGCGTAGATCTCTATGGAGAAGAATGGGCAAGAAACTCCATGGACACTCTTTTCAATCAAAATATTTTTACAAGATCTTGGTTACATCATTCATGTTGAGATAATACATATATGTGAGAACAATGTAGAAAGATGTGCACATTAAGAGCGTCCAGAGTAAAAGATTAGGTCAACAATTTAAAAACAAAGTAGTTAGAGTAAACCATGGCAGCCAAGAGATGACCAGTCCCAACTGACAGCGCCCGTTCACGAACATGACGCATGGATCAGCACCATTCAACTCAACCATTTTGAAGGGAACCGAATGATCCGACACACCCGCCACCATCAGCGACACATTTGAGTGAGCATGACATTCTCTCAACCGCCAGGGCAAATTCGAGTCAATGAATGATAACTAAATGTAAATGGTAGCTTTACAGTACATAGTACTCACACATGCGCTATGCAATTATATAATACTAAGAGATTGAATCTATACAATGCAAGGATATTTTTACAATCTTCCGCAGCTTCCACATTAACTTCACATGTTAATCAATTAGTTTGCCCCTATGGTTGTGGAGCAGGACCAGCATTGAGCCAAGCATTTCTATCATCAATGTAATCCCCCAACTTATAATATGCTTGCCCATTCGATTCTAACAAATAAGTGGAATGATTTTTTTTAAATGCTGTTATTTCAACCAGTCATTCACAGTAGTTTAAATATTTTAGTGTGTTTTGAAAAATACCAGACCTTCGTTTATCCAGTTTTTTTTACACGAATTTGAAATGAAAATAAAAGCGAATACAAAATAAAAAATATTGGTAGAGACGTTTATTCTATTCATTTTTATTGAAAACGCCGCACGTAGGGAATAAATTCAGCAAATGTCGTCAGTTGATTCATGGACTACATTCAATATAATGTAGCTATTTCTTATTTTTAAAGAAATATCTCAAATGAAACTAAAAATAATGAATTGATCGTGAGTGTAGAGGGTAAAATTGTGAACAGAAAATACTTTAAAATGAAAAATCATAAATCATCATTTTTTATTTATTTATTTATAAAGCTGTTATATAATTTTTGGTCAAAGACTGGGATAAGAGAAAACATGGTAATGCTTTCTTAATTATTAATTTGTTTAATTATTTATTTAATTAGTTGTAAGAAACTAGGCGATGACTTATTTTAGCGACTTTAGTTTCAAATGATAAGTACAATATTTTGTGTGTTTGTGTGTGTGTTTAATAACAAATATTGAAATAAACCATTTAAAAAAAAATTAAAGCTTTTCTTAAAATTCAAAGAAGAGAAATAGGTTTACCTATCAACATTGGACGCGTGTACAAAGATTCGTGTCCGTGCTATTAACAGTTGAGGAGTTCTGTCTTGAGAAGACGATCAAATCATGTCTGTCCTAAAAATGTATTGTCACCCAAAGGTGTGTGCAAAATTTCAGCAACTAGTTTGAAATTCAGTTGCAAGATTTGACCAATCCTTACTAATATTATAAATGCGAAAGTAAGTTTGTTACCTTTTCACGCCTAAACCACTGAACGGATTATCCTGAAATTTTGCATATACGTTATCAGGTCTACAAAAACGGACATAGGGCACTTTTCATCCCGAAAAAAAGTACTGTTCCCGAATAAAACAACAATAGCGTTGTTGTGATAATAGATGGTGCCACGGGTCTTTCGAATCATGATTGACGAAGTACAACCCGAATGAATTGTCAAATTCTAAAGTAAGGCGAGCGAAGCTGCGGGCAAAAGCTAGTACATAATAACAAACTAACTAACAAGGCAAGTTAATTATAAAAACTAAAAAAATCAATAATAAATAAAAATTTAATTTAAAATTTTAAAAACCCCAACGAAAATATAAAAGACTAGCGGCCCGTCCCGGCTTTGCACGGGTGGACATTTATTTTTTGAACATTTTGGGATAAAATATAGCCTATGTTACTCAGGGATAATGTAGCTTTGTAATGGTGAAAAATTTTTGAAATCGGCACTGTAATTTTTGAGTTTATTCATTACAAACATACAAACACACACACACAAATACAAATCTTTCCTCTTTATAATATAAGTAAGAGTAAGATGAAAGATAAATACTGCACACTTAGTTCGCAATAAAGAATTTGAATTTGAATTTGAATAAATACTCACTTTCAGCCCCCATATCTAGCATATGGCTGCACCGATTTTGATAAAACATGTCTAATTTACACATTTTAAACACACCATGCGCTTTTATTTGATACCCCAGTTGGGTATATTTGAAAATATTCGATTTTTCATACCCACTTTTATCCCTCATATCTAGAAAATGGCTGCACCTATTTTGATAAAACATAACTAAGAACCATCGCCAAGAAACTAGCTTTCAAACAAAAAAACTGCATCCAAATCGGTTCACTCGATTAAGAGCTACGGTGCCAGAGAAGACACACGCACACACATTGCGGTTTTAAACTTATAAAATCCCTCTTTTTGCGTCGGAGGTTAAAAATGAAAAATTATTTAACTTTAATTTATAAATTACATAAAATATCTCGCTACTGATATTCAAATTGCTTGTTAACAAACACTAAATAAACTGATACCAATCAATTCAAATAACTACATCCACTAATGAAACTTTAATCCATTAATTTCGAACGTAATAATTTAAAATAACTGCAAAATAAATAAATGAGGCAAATAAATCGTTTTTGTCATCGTCAAAAGCACAGAAGGTCAGGTTCATATAACGAGCGAATACAGGAGCTCAAAGACTTGTCAGTACAAACGGCAACACATCAAGTTATACAGTATCAGAATAACATGACCTTGTATTGTATGGATTTCCCGTACAATGAGAGATCCGCATAAACTGGTTTTGTATAGCTTGATTTGTCTTTGAGCGCATCACCTCGTACCTCGAGGCCACGAGCTACACGTGTCTTACGACAATGAATTTCTGAGAAAGCAAATAAAACAACTTGTTTTGATCAAACTGCGACAATCGGAGCGCCAGTTGCGACAGAAACAAAGGACGCGCGAGTGTGTCACTTGACGTCACTCGCGTTGAAAATCACGCAGCATCATTGTACGACGTCGTTAACGGGGTAATAGACGCGAACTCACGGCCATCTTTGTATATCTTGCACGACCAGTGCCGAATGTACCTATTTTTTTACGGATGGGAAATCATCAAATAACTCCTCCCGCTCTGGGTGGAGTGGGAGGGAGTGTCAGACTTTTACTGACTAAAACCCATCCATGTTCCTTCTTTGTCCTTTGTGTTCCAGGGCCACGGTATCCCTTTCGAACAGTCCCGCAGCCATGTACCTGAGGCCTTGATTTGTATAGTATACGTGCGTTTTCCATTATTATATTATGGAGTCGCCCTTCTGCACATTTCTGTGCCTGAGTAGCCAGTTGTGAATATCAATAATATTCATTATCACTAATCATTTTAATACTGATTATTTTGTGCTGTGAAATCGTTTGTGGTTAATTTATGCATAATCAGATTATAACGTAATTATTCTGGGACACAAGCTTTATCTTTGTGAGGCGAATGATAAATTATATGGATTGATTCAAATATTAATTTTAAGGATTGGCTCGCCCCTATAACATAACTAGCGAAATGTGGGTGTACTATTAGGTACACCTCTGCCGAGGCTCTGCCTAACCCTTTGGGGATTACAGGTGTGATGTTATATTATGATTAAAATATTGTTTAACTTAAAATCCAAAAAAGACTGATTGGTAGAAACAAATAGGCATCTTTTATCTTTATTTCTTATAGAAAATAAATATTTAAATACCAATTTGCGAAACGAAGAGTAACATCAACATTTACAGAAACCAATTTCTCTTCAAACTAAAAAAATGAAAACTCATTTCTTCGTTACTTTTTCACTTCGCAACTTTTTCACTTCGTAACTTTAACCTTGAATTTTCAGACATACATCTGTTACCCCTCGTAAAAAAAGCTTTTACCCAAGAATAACTACTACCCTTAACCGACTGTGAAACTAGAAGTAATGTTTAGTAACAAAGAACAAACGAGGCCCAATGATGTGCTAGTCTTATTAATAATTCCTAGGGTCTGACTAACGGTTTTACTAAGTGTCGGAGTTTAGCCGCCATCTTGAATTCTTTATGTACGCACTATGTGTAAAACTAATGGTGGGAACCCTGTTTTAGTGATTTCAGGAGTACCGGGATTTTGGACTTTGTTTTTGAGAAGATAAGAGTTAGTTTGGGCTGTGAGTTAAACTGTTTAGACTAAGTCATAACTTTACGGAACGTTTGCTAACTTTGTCTGTATATTATGTCGGGTTACTTTGTTGTGAAATGGCGTAGCTACAGAACAAGACATGTTTTTCGAATTTCTTCGAATATTTTACCTGTTCAAGAAAACTGGTTAGTTGATAAGATGTTTTATCCTCTAAAAATTTCACAAACTGTTATTAATAATGCTTTTAAATACCTTAGAAATAGAGGATATAGGGATCAAATAGGGATAACGATTTCTTTAAGGGATTCTGGAAATTGGCTTTTTTTTATATGGGAAACTATCAAATAACTCCCGCCGCTCTGGGCGGAATGGAAGGGAGTGTCAGACTTGTACTGACTAAAACCCATCCATGTTCCGTCTTTGCCCTTTGTGTTTCAGGGCCGCGCTATCTCTTTCAAACAGCCCCGCAGCCCATGGAAAATTGGCTTCTACTAAACATCTGTTCTGGATATTTTTTATTTTTTCATGATGATGACAAGCAGGTGAATTGATACATTATATTTAATTAAAGTTTGTTTTCAGTCAAATTAACTGACTCAAGTTGAGGCAAAATTATTTACTTTAAAAATCTAGATTTATTATGGTTAAAAAATCTTCATCAAAAGATTAAAAACCTAATTTGTAAAAAAAAATCTGTTTTTATACTGAGCTTAAGACAAAGAACTTTGCAGGTTCCTTTAATACCTCGTAAAAAGTCGTAAAACCTTCTTTTACATAAATTCTATTTACCGGTACTATTTAAGGTACGTAAGTATTTCTCTTAAAAAAACTAAAAATAACACAGTGTTTTTCACACAAGATTGTCGTTTTCAAAATGCAAATCAACTGAAAACTTTTTTTTGACGAAACGCTTTTTGGATAATTATTATCAAAAAAAAATATTTTTAGTTAAAGAAGAAAAAAATATTCTCTTGTTCAAACATAATGTTTATATTTAGCTTTCAATGATAATTTAAAAAAAAATACTAAGAAATAAAACAATCGAATACAAGTTCGTCCAGCATTATATTAAACCTCAACACTGGCGCTAGTTGTCTTTATAAAGAATCTAGTCCAGTACATTTTTAAATGAGTTCACAATTTCGCCACGAGCCAAGATAAACTGGTCGCTGTAAGGTCGGAGTATCGTTAATCATAAGTCATTTAACTGGAATGACTTTGGACTTCTCATTCATTTCAAACGATACAAAATGATGAATCATTTTGAATAACGAAAATAAATCATATTTTTAAACGAGTTTCTAACACTTTCGTTTTTAGGATTTGGGTACACATAGTGAAAACATGGAAGTTGATATTTGGACATAATATATCATCACGCCTGTAATCCCCGAAGGATTGGTCAGTGGTGTACCTTGTGTCCCACGTCATAGGGGGCAAGCGTATTGCCATCAACCGGGCACAAATCCAGACTATGTGGCTGCTACTGAGAAATTCCTGACTGAAAAATCCAATTACACTTTGCCCGACACGGGAATCAAACCCAGGACCTCATGCTCAGCAGTCGCGCTTGCCACCACTAGACCAACGAGGCAGGCGATAATGACTTGTAGTTTTTAATTATTTTGTTATCATTGCGTATCTTAATTTTAAACGTATCTTGTTCTAAGTAGGAACTAACAAATACAAAAAATACCTAAATTGTTTATTTTTACGTTTCCCTCGGTTTTCTGTACTGTCCCACTGCTGGGCAAAGGCCTCCCCCAATTCCTTCCATGTGCTATTTTCTCGTGCCACCTCGAACCAGAATATTCTTTAAATTACCTAATTTTCCACAAAATATAGTGTTGGATATATGAACTTATTCATATATTTACAAAGTATAATTATGTATATTATACATACACTACTCTCAGGGACTGGATGTCGTTTCACCGTATGAGCTAATCTAGCAAAAGTGAGAGCTGCCAGACAATAAGAACCGCCAGGTGGGAAGATTCTCAATTTACGTCAAAAGAATATCATGCCTCGTTTCTCAAGATCTGAAAGAAAGAAACTAGGTGTGATATGTAGAATGTAGATATGTTAATAACATAGATACAAGGTTCAATGTTATTATTAGGCAAATAGTAAGAAAATATCGGCCAGAAGGTACTTAAGCCTCAAATTTTTCAAGTAGCGGTAGGTTATTTGTTTTTATTATTTTACATTTTTTTCTATTATTTTAGTCATACAATTGCATACCAAGTATTTATATTCTTCTTACTTTGATTAAAGCGGTGTGTTTTCTGTTTTTGTGCTCACACCATAAAAAAATCTATTATAAGTCTATACGTGAGGATTTGTAACTGGCTTTCTGGTAACTATGGTTTCCTGTTTTGTTTGTTTTTATTAGTTGTAAGTCCTCCTTCTAATAAAATAAATAAATAAATATTCATAAATGTCCTCATCAGCATCATTCTCTTGTCCTTACTCCATTTTTTTTGGGGTCACCGCAACTTGCTTGTCTTTCTTTCATAATTTTCTATTACTCATCAGAAGTCACCCACTCTCTAGGCACAACATGCCAAAAATAGCCCAGTCATCGATAAAAATAAAATATTATTTACAAAAAAAACGTGCTAAAGTTATGTTTATTCATAGAATCGAAGTATGCCACAGGCCTAATGTTGTGAATTTGAAAATGACGACGGAATAATAAAATGTATTAAGTTACGATATCGTTTTATTATGTGAACTGAATAAATCGGGGATTAATATGTAAATTGATCAGATGCCTATGTGTCGACATTGACATGTCAAATTTTTGCCGCTTTTGATTTTTTAACCGACTTCCAAAAGGAGGAAGTTATCAATTCGTCTGATTTTTTTTGTTTGTATGTTCAGCGATATCTTCGCCATTTGAATTCCGATTTTGATGATTCTTTTTTTATGATGAAGAATATTATTTCGCGTTTTTTGTTGAAGAAACTGATGCTGATCTTCGGAGATATACAATGGAACTCTTCAATAATAGCCAGCAAATCTGTCGTCATTGCTGCAAACGCTTGGATGTTTATTGTTTACACAACATCATAACATAACATAACGCCTGTATGCTCTGAGGGGTACGCAGATGTGTAGGTACGGCATACTCAGATTTCGACAGTTAAGTATGTTAAATTCTATTTTATTGGGGACAAGCCTATAACCATGAAATGCATTGTTAACAATGTCAAGTAAATGCGTAGCAAATATTTGTATTGTACAACTAAAACTGGAAAAATAAAAAATAAATGTAGGATTTTTGGTACCGGGGATAATACTTAGTATTTTATTTAGTTTTAGTGATATCCTCAGCAATACTTTCCATCTGGGGAGAGCGTTAGGTCGGAATCATCTGCTGTGGCCTTTTCCCAACTATGTTGGGGTTGGCTTCCAGCCTAACCTGATGCAGCTGAATATCAGTATTTTACATGGAGAGACTGCCTATCTGACAACCTAGTTATTACTGGGAAATACGATACCCCGTGGTAAGACTGGTTGCCAGACATTCGAGTCACTACCTATAACGACTGGCAAAGATCTATAATCGATAACCGCGTTATATCGGAATCTTATCAACTAATTTCTCACTATTCCTACTATTACCACGTGGGCCCGGAAGATACTTCCTAAGTCTGAGTCCAAACTCGATTAAATCTACCAAAAACTGGTGCTTGAAAACTAAGATAGGTATTTAAATATACATACTGAGTACCACAGATGGGGCAAAGCGAAGTATTTCGTAATCTACTTGTTAGATCTAACTGGTTCTGTCGGTATTTGTACCTTGTTTGTAACGTGTTAAACATGGTAATCATGTTACTTTGCTGTACCGCCTCACTAAAACATGGGATCATAGTTTTTCTTTGACATTTCTTCTGATAGCCTTCCTACACGCGTATCGACAAAATGACAGATTGTGAAAAGAAATCTGTCATTTTGTCGACACAATCTGTCATTTTGTCGATTCTTCCGTCAAAGAAACCCGTTTCTACGGTGGTCATGCTATGCGTGCTGAAGTATCTTAATTTAGCTTTTAACTAATTTACACAGATATAGTTCTTTGTCATGAAATGATTTGAATACAAGTCCAAACTTAACCTAGATACGGCAACGCCATAGCGGTTGAGTGCGTACATACATTACTTCCTGCCCTGCCACTTCCAGTTGCCTCATCCGGTGCAACACAAAGGGAGAAACAACCCCTTTTATTTTGTATGTTTCTTTGTTGCCTGGCCGCACCTCACCGTAATAGCTATGGATATTAATAACTGGTAGTGTGTTTTTCGTTCTCGTGTGGATACAAAATATTAATGAACCCTGACTCTTAAACTAGGAGACCTGTATCTTAAGAGACAGTGATCGGACAAAATAGGAATATAATAAACTGAAGCTTACAAGAGTGATAGTGTGGCGATTTACCATTATAGCCATAACCAAAATAATATGTATCACACTTGGGGTGAATCGCTGGCAAAATAATATTTTATCATTGCCTAACCTGGTATCTGAGTTTTTATGCCGCCCATGGGCCTCTGACTTGGCTTTTCATACCGTCGAGAAATGTCTCTCAGGCATGCTGGTTTTCTCACGATGTTTTCCTTCACCGAAGCAAGTGGTAATTATACAATACGCACATGAAGCCGAAAAATCACAGGTGCGTGTCATGAGTTCGAACTAACTTTTTAGTTTAATATACAACATGTTTTTTAGTTCAGATCAAAGACGTTTCTTTGGTCTGAACTAAAAAACTTGTTGTAGATGGATTTTGTGAGGAATGATATGAAAGATAAAGGAGTAAATGATAGCGTGACGGTTGACAGAGGAGAATGGAAGAAAAAAACGTGTTGCGCCGACCCCAAGTAACATGGGACAAGGGCAGGAAGATGATGGTACCTCACCGTGACATTGTAACACCATTTTAACTAGCAAATGTTATAGTGCCACCCATCTATGTCTAAAATTAAAATATTATAAGTTAGTGTTACTCGATCTAATTTGATGGCTCAACAATAGGTATTAATTTTGACTTTTTAAATGTTTATTCGCTTTTCTTAATTTTTTTTTTTTACTTTTTTGTTGTTAGGAATTTTAACCTCATTTATTTCCTGCCATGGTTTCAGTACTACTACCTACCTGCCTGCTACTAAGGTTCCTATATCGCGAAGCCCTTAGTCCTATTAAGTAGAGCTCATTACCATTTACGGGCCAAAAACGAATCCGGCCGATTCTTACTTCATAGACCAGCAAAACAAATTACAGGACTTTGTCTGAGATTTCAGAGACATACAATGTTGCAAGATCTATCTGCAACCAACCATTCACGAAACAATAGGCAGCCCAACAATCCACAGCTCAGTCACATGACCCCGGTCAGGTGGATGTAGTGCGACGTGTGGACACGTGTGCGCGCCGCGTCCGACACGTTCACGAACGTGACGACGTTTGTACTGGACTGCCGAGGCGGTGTGGAGCTAGGATGTTGTGGAGAAACTAGCGTTCAATAATGATGATGACTATCTATCGCACATAACATAATATTACGCCTGTAATCCCCGAAGGGTTAGGCAGAGCTGTACCTAATAGTACACTCACATTTCGCCAGTTATGTTTAAGCTCCATGTAATAGAGGGCGAGCCAAGTGACATCAACCGGACACAAATCCTGAATCCGTGGCTGCTATTGAAAAATTCCTGATGGAAAATCAAAATAATATTATTTTAAATATTGCTAACCAATATTGTCCTACTGCTGGGTAACGGCCTCCCCCCTTCATTCCTTCCAGCGGTCACGATTCTGTGCTACTTCTTTCCAATTCTCAAGGAAGACATTCAGGTCGTTCCGCCATCTCCTCCGCTGTCTGCCGCGACCCCGTGTCACTGTTTCAATCCTGAGCTTTAGGGACCACAGCTCGTTTGGCATGCGACAGTCAGTCATGTCCTGCCCAGTTCCATTTAAGTTGGGCCGCCTTTTGAGCCACGTCAACGATTTGTGTTTTGGAGCATAGCGTAGTGTTTCGGATACGATCTGTTAGTTTAACACCTAAGATACTGCGCTCCATAGCACGTTGGCAAAGCTAAGCGTTAAGCGGATAGCTTGCAGAAAAAATCATCTTTCTCGCTTTGTATAGATTTCCTATACAATGAGAGATCAGCATAAACTGGTTTTGTAAAGCTTGATTGGCCGTCATGCGTACAAACAGTAGACAACACAGGAAAAAATCATCATCAGCTGTCTAACCTTTTCCCAACTTAGTTGGGGTCGTGGTATGTAGGGTAAGATTCGTTGTCAGACTTTCAGGCCACTGACTACTTGTAACGACTGTCAAAGATCTACAAATGACAGTCGGGACCTACTCTCCGAGGGGATGAAAGTCGGTGGTCACCCATCCACGGAACAACCTAGGAAAACACGGCTTAACCTAAAGATCGACTCGAACGACTGTTACCATTAAGCCACGAGCTCCTTAGGCTGCAGAAAAATCAAAGTCGAGTAAAACCTTCCTCGCTCCATTCCAATACATTTCATAGCTCCCGATGTGAATAACCCTAGCACCTACTGATGTGAACTGGGTCGGGGGTAATACACAATACTATCGCCGATCTGCTATAGGCGTTAGATCACATCTATGTGTTAAGCGTCTGCCTATTGAAATTCTAAAAGCGTTTCTATGTAATGAATAGCTTTCAAGGAGGTAGTGGAACATGCAAACTGAATAGGGTTTATTGTGATGGTAGTTGGACGAAAATAACACACTTATAGACCATTGTCTATGGATGAAGCGTAAGCTAAGGTGCTTTATTGTCACAATTTGCCTGTTATATTCTTCATCTGCCCAGTCTTTTCCCAATTATGTTGGATCGGCTTCTAGTCTAACCGGATGCAGATGAATACCAGTATTTTACATGGAACGACTGCCTACCTGACCTCCACAACACAGTTAGTACGGGTAATACTTTGGTAAGACTGGTTGCGGACGTTCGGGCCACTGATTGCCTGTAACGACTATCATAGATCTACAAATGACAGCCAGGACTCGGAATGTGATGGATGGTCATTCGTCCAAGGACCGATATTTAGCATTTTTCTTTGTTAATATTTAGCCACGAGCTCCTCTCTTGCCTGTTATGTTACAGTCAAAAGAAAATAATAAGGAGGCAGGCAAGACATTGAAAGGAGTCCGGGCTATTACTGCGAAATTCCTATTGTAAAACCACAATAACACGCTGTCCAACCTGGACATCGAACCCAAGATACAATGCTTGAAAGTCGTGTTTGTAACCCCGGATCTAACAAACTAGCAAACAGACAGACAGTCATTGCAATATTACATTTGAGTTTATTGCGAAAAGTCTCTTCTGAAATCTTTTTCGAATAAATTGATTCCTCTGACTTCAATGAAGTTTAGAAAATTCAATTTCTGAAGTAGAAAAAAAAAAAAAAAAAACGTTTTCTGTCGTTTCGTCAGATCATACGTCTACGAACGGATGTAAGTAAATAGGTTACTATCTAATGTAGTAAGTTCAAGGCTATTTATTTCTAACTAGTTATTTCACTACTTAAAAAAAAATCTTATGTAAAATATTGTTTAGAAACCTGTTGTCCAAACGGTTATTTTTAGAACGCATATCGCCTGTGATACCGGTTTACCCTAGTACAGGCTTAGTAGGCCTAGTACAGGAACTTTGTTATACCTACATTTTTTCTAAGATTTATGTTGTATTGTACCAATTTTAACTTTGAATAAAAAAATATTATTATTATTTATTTGTATACATATTAAATACATTTTTAAATATTCTAATATAAAACAGTATAAAATCATTTAAAAATATAAAAAATAGTAGCCAACCAGCATCGGGAACAGGGTCCGAGCTACCGGTGGTCAGGGCTCTTGAGAGAGGAACCTCCTAACGATACGCACCGTGTCCAGAAGTACTGCTTTCTGAATCAATTTATTTATTATTGCTTGTGCTACTCGATGTAATAAAGCAATGCAATTCAACTTTTTCAATTCATAAATTGAAAAACAAAACAAACTTTTAAAAACTTGTTGTACCTTTCCTTGCCTGTTGTATTCAACGTAATCAATTTAAAGTAACTGGCACCCAACAAAACCCCGGCAGCCAAAATTCTCTTTTCAAAAATCCGTAATCCAAGATGGCGTCTTCCGAACGTTATCTTACCGCACCGCTTGGCACGTTGTAAAGTTTGGAGTCTACCTCGAGGCAGGCCGAGTTTCTTCATCACCTTAATTACCTGTCCTATGCATTGTGGTTCACCGACCTGTATACTCGTAGCTTTCCACAAACTAGTAATCTCTTACCTTACAAAGGGGAGATAATATTTAAATTAAGCTTTGTAAACGGGGATTTTCTTTTGAATTAAAAATTTTCCTTGGAGATTTAGCATTGTAAATCTTGTTTTTTCTTTGTTAAAGTACAGTTTGCATGAAATGAGATTAGTTAGAGTTAGCATAATATAGCATAAAATTTGCCGTAATGTTCTCATTTCCAGGACGCAGGCTTCTTCTCTAAGAGCAGTGCTAACTCCAAAAGAGTAACATACTGTTATTTTCTACTTTGAAGTAACATTTTCCAACGCTTCAGTTTTCCTTTTCAACTTCATTCAACCTAACATATTCACGACACGTTTCGCAAAACCAATTCAAAACAATGCATCCAGCAATTCGTTGTTTCAAAGTCAACAAATATTTCAAAGAGCAAACTCGATTTGGGATGCATGTAAAATTTTCTACCGAAACTTGCGGGTAGGTAGAAACAGTGGATTTTTATGCATACAAATACACAGGGTGATGCAATCTGCTGAACGTACATATCTCTTACAGTGTGAAGCCTTGAGAGTAGGGCTGTCTCAATTTATGAAGTGGTAAAAACATTTGCACCATGCAAAGATATACAGGGTGTAAACGGACCCTTCACGAAGGCCAACCAAGCATTCTGTACATCAAACTAAGTGACTTTATGCAAAAATTTTTGCAGAGAAGCGACTTTTTTTTTGGGTTGAAAAATCACTTTTTAATGTAAAACTCAATGTTACGCAATAAAATCATTGTGCTTATGGGTGGATTGAATAGTACGGGGGTTGTGGAGATGTTAAAGTAAAAATCTTACATTAAAACCAGTTTAAAAAAAAAAGTTGTGAAAAAGTTGCAACTTTGACCCTCAATATCTCCGTAACTAGAAGGTTCCCAGGAATGGTCTAGAACAAAAAATGATCGCATTAACAGGGAGAACAAGTTTAGTACCTATCAGCTTCGTTAAGGGTCTTTTTACACCCTTTAGATACCTGATAGGTTTTTATGAGAACTTGAAATACCTGAGGATTTAATAATACACTTACTTGCCTAATTAATGCCTATTTAAGGTTATGGAACTTTTCTGGAATTTAAATTTGGTGAAGGGTGCAACTCTAACATACCAAGGCCTATTTTTATTATATATATATATTTAACTTGGAGGTGCTACAAACTATTTATTTTATTTTATTTTTTTATTTAATTGACTCCACACACAAAAAGCCGCTTACTTTTTGGCTGCATGTCAGCGATTTTTGAACGTGTTCAGCTGCGGCTTTGTTGTGTACAGTCCGTAAGCTTAAGATTTGAAAAGATTGTTACATTAAAATAGATTGGAAGCAATAACTAGAACCAATCTGATCTGTTGAATGAAATTTCTTATGAAATAAGCATCACCTTTGTACTATTTTCTGTTTCTTTCTTCTTTTCTGGATTTAGTGTGTACATGAATTGTAAAATATATAAATAAATACCTTTGTGGTCTTCTATCTTAATGTAATGTCCTGTTTAAGTGTTGTGTGTGTACATAAATAAATAGTACAGGGTTTCCTGACCCAATTAAAAACTGATTTTAAATTAAAAATGTTACAAATGTTAGTTGACGTTATTTAAATATTGTGCGTATCAACCCTACTCTTCACTCCAGCTCGAAATGGATGGATGCATCTAATGTTTTGCTTTACGTTTGAACGCTGATGGATATTTCCTGTTTTTATGCTAATTTGATTCCACTGCTGTTATGTTAGGAAGATAAAAAGAAAATTCAAATAGATTAGACGGAAATTCTTCCTTTGTTCCGGAGAAATAATGGTACGCATTAGCAGGTTTCGGTCTGCGCCCCCCACGGTATAATAAACATCCAGACAAGTGGCAATCGCTTTCAATGCGTTTCGTGTTTTTATGGTGACTCTCGCTGAGACACTCCGAGGCAGGGCGAGTGCTAGAGTTAGCTCCACTCTGTGGTTATCCCCCCAAACGACATGTGCGTTCAATTCCGTGATAGGCCCAAGTTGGTTTTTGTATATTATTTTCCAAAAACATTTTATTACAATGAATTTATTGTTTTAGTGAATAAATAAGTTTAAGTTGGTATTTATTTTTTAAATGTCTGTATTTTTATTTTTTTAAATATGACCGATTTGACAAAGGAAAACATTTCTAGTAGGTACTATGACGAAAAATAACTATGTATGACGGAAAGGCCGTAGGCTAAACCCGAATTGACACGAAAAAAAGCAAAAGTAAAATATATCAACAAAATAAAAAAATATTCCTACAAAAAAACTTGAAATGTCGTAACGTGCACCGTAACACATAAATTAAAGGAAACATTAACATAATTTTACAATATCTGCGAACTGTGACCGGAATTTCATTCACATTTACGAGTTAGTTGTAATAATAACTTGAATAGTTATGTTAATAAAGTAGATTATTTTTTTAACTCGTTTTTGTTAGGTCAATGATACGAATAGTGGATCTATTTTTATACTTTTGACAACATGTAAACCTTGAACACTGAGTTTTAAGACATCTTCGTACCTTAATGTATGTAACATGGAAGGACGCTAAAAAGGTTACCTTAAGGTTAAATTTTTATTAAATAAAAATCAGCCTGTCATACATTTTGGCCGTGTTGGTATTGCAGTTTTTTGGGAAACACCTGTGTTTTTTTAATAACCGACGAAATATTTCTATGCGTTTGGGGCCTGTGTAGTGGGATTGTATTGCCTAGCAGTATTGAGTTGGCTTGGGTGAGCTGACTTTTGCGTATTGGAGAGGCCTCTATCTATCAGTTAACTGATAATGAGTCTTATGACACGGGCGATTGGAACACAGCATGAATATTCAAATTAAAAATATGGTCTATTCGGTATTTGCCGACTTTCGCTTTTTGCCGATCTTTAAAGATACAGATAATTTTATTTGTCAAAACATGCGTATACATGTAAATTAAGCATGCAGGATGACAAAATATTGATATTTCGAACGTACATGTTTCACCCGTAAAGCGTGCAATTTTTCAACTAAAGGTACTTGAATCCAAGTACACAATTGTCAGTAATAAACATTGATAACTTAGTAAAACAAATTAGTCAGAAAATGTCACAAAAATTAAGGATTAATAAAATAAAAAATAAATAAAAAGATGTGAAACAGTCATCATCATCTGCCTAGCCTTTTCCCAACTATGTTTGGGTCGGCTTCCAGTCTAACCGGATGCAGCAGAATACCAGTATTTTACATGGAGCGACTGCCTATCTGACCTCCTTAGTACTGGGTAATACGATACCACTTGGTAAGACTGGTTGTCAGACTTTTTATTCCACTGACCACCTGTAACAACTGAAAAAGATGTCAAACATTATCATTCTAAAAGTCTATTTATATCATACTCACACTTGTCTGATAATAAATCTCAAATCTTTTTTTAAACAAATTCTCTCATCTAAGAAATAAAAAGTTATTTCTATAAGTAAGGTTAGTGTAAACGAATCGTTAATTTCCTCAGAGATCTAGCAAGTAGCAAGTGGAACAGTTTCTCACAAAGATACATTACCTTCACCTGGACGCCTGCATTTTTCTTACAAATTGCTTGAACTCAGCTCTCGGCGCGTTCAACTTAAATTATCTTTGGAATTATCATCTGATTTTCTTTCTCTCTTTGTTAGACTTGAAAGAATTCTAGAAATAGGTGGCTATTAATTTAAGAATAAGGAACTTTTCTTTAACAACCTGAGATTATGCAGTACACCATTAATTTGAAGTTATTTTCGTTTGTTTAAATATTACCCATTTTTAAGTACTGTGGTATTATAAATAAATACCTACTGGACAAATAACTTCGAGTGTCATTTTTTTAAATTTATTTTACCGACGGGAATAGTGAATTATTAATAACAACTGCTAAAAGAGTTGCATTCCAATTTTATATTCACATTTACCATATCATAAGGTCATTATTAATAATGATGGATAATTATGAATAATTTGTAATTAATCACACTTACTGTAACATAAACATGAGTCTAAAGAGAAGAACGAAGAAGAACTTCTTGATCACCTTTACCGGTGAGAAAAACAGTATATTAGAGAAAAATAGTGTCATAGTGCCATTGCCTAAAGCGGTCTACACACCAAAGCCGCTGACCCGGCGGCACGGATCGCCGGCCCAACCCGCCGGCCTTATTTTGTACAATCATGCCGCCGGCTTGCGCCCGCGCGGGCAAGCCGGCGGGGCAGCATGCCGATGCCGACGGCATCCCTCTCCACTCACTCAGTCAGTTGCCCGCCGGCTTTCATAGAGTAGTGACGTATCACTTATTCATTCTCTGTTATCGTCCTCCTCCATGTCAATTAGGTACTGAAAATACTACTTCTGAATTATTCGAAACACACACGTCCAATCTCTACGACTATTTGGCAATTACTAGAACACCACATGCCGCGGCTGTCGTGCCGCCGGCATTGCCGCCGGCAAAGTCGTTCGGCTTGGACATTCTGAAGCCGCCGGGTTAACCCGCCGGCACTAAGCCGCCGGGCTGTGCCGCCGGGTCAGCGGCTTTGGTGTGTAGACCGCTTAAGATAAAGATAATCTCCACCTGCTTAAGTGGAGATTCATTAATGACTTTACCCTGGGAGTCGAAAATAGCCGCCTATAGCAGCATCATAATAAGATAATAATATGAAGTACGTTACAATTCATAAAATGGTCACAAAGTGACAATTCATAATATTAACTGAGTCTTGTGTGTGACCATTTTAAGAATTTTAACGTGATTCATATTATTATGTTATCATGATGCTGCTAAGGCGGCCATTTCTGACCCCCTGGAGTGTAAATGTGGTGCTGTTCCACAAACGATGGGGCATTTAATATCGTGTCCTGCGAGCCCTGCTGATTGTTCACTACAGGAACTGATGGACGCTACTGAAAGCACCAAACTAGTAGCTCAGTTCTGGGCCAACACAATTTAGATTGCCATCTATACGCTAAGAAGAATAAGATTGCCAAAGGGCACAGATCTAAGAAGAAATTCAGAACTATTTGTGACTGTCATCGCAAAGTTTCAGACGTTACAACAAATGGCTAATTCCCTTGAGATCTAACTTAGAACAGTTTCAAGGAGATATATTACGTTTACCTAGATGTCTGCATTTTTCAAACAAATTGCTCATAGTCGGTGCTAGCGCATTAGAGCGGGTGCACATTCAAAGTTAATTATGATTACTTTTTGATGGTTTTCTAGTAGAAAGATGGAATTTATTATTTTGTTGGTGTTGCAATATATTTTAAACCATATAAATAAGATGACTAACAGACTGCCTCATTGGTCCAGTGTTCACAATCGCGACTGTTGAGGTCCTTGGTTCGATTCCCGGTTCGGGGAAAGTGGTTTGAAATGGGTGGTATTGGGTTTTTCCATCAGGAATTTCTCAGTTGCAGCCACAGAGACTGGATTTGTGCCCGGTTCATGGCACTCGCCCCCTATTACATGGGACTTAAACATAACTGGCAAAATGTGGGTGTACTATTAGGTACACCTCTGCCTAATCCTTCGGGGATTACAGGCGTGAAGTTATGTTACGTTATGTAAATAAGATGAAAAGTGCAAAACAAAATCAGTGGTAGTGCATTCCTGTGTGTTTATAGAGAAAATAACTATATTACCGATATCTTTCTTATAAAGACTGTAAATAGACCCTTAACGAAGCCGAAAAGCACTTGTTGTCCCCGCTATAGCGATCATTTTTTTGTTCCAGACCATACCTGGGAACCTTCTATTTACGGAGTTATTGGGGGTCAAAGTTCCAACTTTTTATAAGTTTTTATTGAAATATTAATTTTTAACATGACATGACATGTTTATTTACTATTCAATGCATCCATAAGCACAATGTTTTGAGTGAGTTATATTGAGTTTTACTGTAAAACGTGATTTTTCACCCCAAAAAAAAAGTCGTTTCGCAGCAATAATTTTTGCGTAGAGTTGCTTAGTTTGATGTACAGAATGCTTGGTTGACGGCTTCGTGAAGGGTCTGTTTACACCTTGTATTTGTAACAGTGTACTCTCTTTATTCAAAAAAAGTCTCAAGTAAGAAAATTATTATCTACATTCATGTAATTCCTATTCTGAAATCACTTCAACTCCTCGCTCTCCCCACATTAAAAACCACCACAACAAATTCAAGTATCAAAATACAAAACATTTAAAGAGCTTCAAAAAATATTCAGCGAAGTGCCCGTTGAGTCGTAAAGGAGATAGATAAAACGTATAATTTACGAGGCTTTTAGTGCTAATGGCAAAAGGCTTTATTGCGAACCCATCATAAAGTTAAACAGAAGGTGCTACTCAAGTGGCATATCTCGGGAAACGTAAACTGGGAACGGGGGACTGGGAACGGGGAACTGGGTATCGTTTATGGCTTGGACGAACCAAGTTATGGCTGAGTGATATAGATCATGGGTTGATAGGAATGGTTAATGAGTTGCTCTTTGATTAGATTCATTTTTGAGGTTTTTAGGTCGTTTGATTCAGCAAAGATGTTTTTACCATCTAAGGGGTGTAAAAAGACGAAACGAAGCCGAAAGGCACTTGTTCTTCCCGTTGTTGCGATATTTTTTTAAAACTCGTTTCCCAGCAATAATTTTTGCGTAAAGTTACTTAGTTTGATGTACAGAATGCTTGGTTGACGGCTTCGTGATCGTTGATTCATGGTCTGTTTACAACTTGTATTAATAACAGTATATCGTAAAATTAGGTGGAAAACACAAGGTTCCTGCTATGGAAATATTGTCAAAATCACTAAACCCCTTTAATTCGCGTAGATTGGTGAATACGCTGCGATTTAGAAACAAAAAAAAGTTGGACCAATGTAGGAATTTCTCCTGTATCGTGCGTTTACAAATAATTAAACTCATATACACAAACAGCCAGACCCGGAAAAACTACCTGTAGGTCATACAAATATTTGTTCCGTACGGGGATCGAGCCCGCGACCATCAGCTTAGCAGTCAATCACTCAGCCACTGCGCTAACCGGGTCGTCAAAGACCGAACAAAAAACAAAACGAACGAGAAAGAAGAACATCCGTCACATTTTACGACATCCGCAGACTGATTGGCACTCTACCTCTAGAAATCTGAAGTTTACTAGATTTTTATCGAACGACTTTTCATTTTATACCTCAGCCCAGTCCAGATTCATCAAAAAATATAATACATCGCGTATTTCTTTAACACTATAACACCCAAGGGTATATTATACCACATTAAAGGTCACAGCACACATATCAACTCGGAAAGGGATCGGCACCGTATCAACTCGAGCCGTTCTTTGTATGAAGCTCCCCACTGCAACGCACACTAATCGGAATCGTAACGTAATCGCCTCGCCTGACGACAAGCCCACGAACCGCGGTGCGGTGCGTGGTCAACTCGCTTACGGCTCGTCGTCCCCGCGCTTACGTCTCTCCGTACCCGAGCTTACGTATCTTCGTCCACCCTTACGCACACTACTGTTGCTCTTTGTTGTTCTTTTTCCTCGTCATCCAGTGCTATGGCTATGATAGCTATCTCGCGTATTGTGAACCGGGATGTAACTATGCGCTGCTACACTTCACGATCGGATTCAAACTAGTCAGCCAGGTCAACCAGCGGTTGGTGAGCCGTAAGCGCGGCATCGCCTACCCGTAGCTGAGTCAACGTATCGGAAGTGCTGATCCGCTTGCTTACGTTAGGTTGCCGCCTGTTTGAAGGCGAGCCGAAAGGCGATACGGTGCCGATCCCTTTCCGAGTTGACCTTTACTATCCTCGGTCCACATTTGGCGGTTGTGCTGTAACTCATCTAACATCGTTCCGACCCGTCGGGTATTCTCGGCACGTGTCTGACTGTCAGATCAATCACCCGATGTGATGCACGGTACATTTCCTGGCCAGAGTGTGGCTTTTGGCTGCACATTTTGATACTCTTGGTCGAGCAGGATTATAGGTCTAGATTTGGGTTAGTTTTAAGTATTTGTTGGTCGTGGGTGTACCCAGGCAGCCACTTTAGTTTGTATAATTTATTTTATTACTCCTTTTAAACCGGAGGAGCTCTTTTTTAAATATTAACAACCGCTCCAGTCGATCATCAGGTTAAGCCGCGCTTGCCTAGATTGATCCGTGGATGAGAGACCACCAATTTCATACCAAGTTTCCTCCGTTCCTCGGGAAGCACATTAAGCCTTTGGTCCCGGCTATCATTTGTAGATCTTTGACAGTCGTTACAGGTAGATAGTGGCCCGAAAGTCTGACAACCAGTGTTACAAATAATCAGCTGTCCCATAAAATTGAGTCTGACAAGTATTAGACCAAATTGTATGGGACAACTGTTTATTTTGTCGCGAATAAAATACCAAAATTAACCACGCATTTCAGGTTGTAGATATTTCATGATTAAATGTTATATCCTTCTCTCAATGCTGATGCAATGTCCTGAGTGTGGCTTCAACATGATCTCTATTTTAAGCCGCATCTTGGTGATGTCAGATTTAATCCTGTAGCGACGCAAAACGTGCGCCAGAGTCGTCTTCATCAACATCATAGCGTAGGCTTTACCTGAAACAACACCATATTTTTGCCAAATGTTACTAAGTTCCAATTTGCAATTTGAACATGTGAAATCCCAAAAATGAAAAGAAGAATTAGCTCAAACCAAACCTAACCATATAGATAGCCTAACCGGCAAACCTAAGATGGGACGCCCTCAAGCTCAGTGGAGTGACGATTTTCGCAGGGTGGATGGCAGCAACTGGATGAGAATCGCTGAGAATCGAGTTGAGTGGCGTGCAGTTGAGGAGGCCTATATCCAGCAGTGGACTGCTACATGCTGATGATGAAAACCTAACCCTCTTTGAGGAGTTTCTTATCAGCTATTGTTAGTCGGGGATCCGCTGGATGCGCGACGCACGGGACCGGTCAATGTGGTGACACTTAGTGCTCATTTACGGAGACGCGGCGCGGCGGCGGTGCGTTGCGCGGGGCGTCGTGCGGCACGTTGCGCGTTTTTTCCGTTTACGAAGAGGCGGCGCGTGCAGCGGCCCGCGTTATCACACGCCCAAACACAAACATATGGCAATGTACGATGTTGTTTACGGAGGTGCGGGGCGTGCACCGCCGCGGCGAACGCCGCGGGCGACGCGGCGGTTTCATCTGCCATATGTTCGTATTTGCGCGTTTGCGCGTGTGACGCCGCCTCTGCGGGCAGCGCTGCATTTCAAGCAAACGCGCTTAAAAACGCTCTCATACATCGTCATATGTTTGAATTGAAAGCGGGCCGTGCCGCAAAACGCGCCGCCCGACGCGCCGCGTCTCCGTAAATGATCACTCAATGCCCATTTACGGAGACGCGGCGCGTTGGGCGGCGCGTTGCGCGGGGCGTCGCGCGGCGCGGTGCGCGTTTTTTCCGTTTACGGAGAGGCGGCGCGTGCAGCGGCCCGCGTTATCACACGCCCAAACACAAACATATGGCAATGTACGATGTTGTATACGGAGACGCGGGGCGTGCGCCGCCGCGGCGAACGCCGCGGGCGACGCAGCGGGCGACGCGGCGGGCGACGCGGCGGGCGATGCGGCGGGATCATCTACCATAATGTTCGTATTTGCGCGTTTGACGCCGCGTGCACCGCCGCGTTCACCGCCGCGTTCGCCGCGGCGGGCAACGCTGCACTTCAAGCAAACGCGTGTAAAAACGCTTTTCCGTAAACGCTCTCATACATCGCCATATGTTTGAATTGTAAGCGGGCCGCGCCGCACAACGCGCCGCCCGTCGCGCCGCGTCTCCGTAAATGACCACTTAGGGAAGCTCTATGGCCAGCAGTGCACGTCTTTCGGCTGAAATGATTATGATGATGATTGTTAGTCGGTGCCAGCATTTTGCAACTATCACGCATATTATATTGGTTAACTAATGCGCGCGCGGTACTTGATCATTATTTTGCTGCGGAGTTATTTTAAAACTGTGATATCTCCTAAGATATTTATTGAAATCAAATAATGTAAGAGCAATCTTCGTTCCTGAGAGTAAGGCGTTCAACCAAACCAACGAACTTTGCAGCTTTATAATGTTAGCTTTATTATTTATATTATTTATACACCGTGCCTTTTTAGTCGTCTTACAACGGCAGCCCACTTCATGTATCCAATGACTACTAAGCATACATAAAAAAATAGGTATTTATGAGATTTTAATCATTTAAAATTAAAATATTATTCAATTTAATGACGCATGATGTAGTTAAAACACCCTGTTGTAGACTTCTCACTACCACTAAATGACGCTTTTACGTGACAGAATGATATTGAGATACTCAAAAACGTGCGCGCGAATGTAATTTCACCCTAACTCTGATCAGTATAGTGAATGAAGCGAGTCTTCTGACGACTGAGCAAGGAGCGCTTACTCAAGTGATGAACGAGCAAAATGAGTGGATTCGCTCTCTCTTAAAACTATCGATATAATGATCATCACGATCTCATTTCAGCGTGGAAGCATGGCGTACATAAAAAAAAAATTGGTTGTCTGTAAAGTTGGTTTACGGACGATAGTTTAACGTGACAACGTCTTAACAAAACATTGATGAAATGATTGCATACTTTTATGAATAAAATTGAATCGAGTGGAAGAGAGATAGATGCGGCGCAAGCGTACAATGAGCGTAACGGGACAATGAGCATAACGGGACAATGAGTCATTCTTTTTCGTGCATGCAGCCGTTCATCGACTTATTAGACGTTGTCACGTCAAAAAAAAAATTGGTTTGACACATACCGATACAATTTCGTTTTCCCAAACCGAAGGCAGCAAACGCGCTGGGGTTGTCAGGTAGTCTGCTAGGTTCCAGCCAGCGTTCAGGGTGAAACTCGTGTGCGTCAGGACCCCATATCGGATGCCTGTGGAGCCCGCGATATAACAACCAGCAGCTCCTACCGGCTAATAGGGTGTAGTTTTCTAAAACACGAAATTTGATGAAGATGAAAGTCATGCAGCTGATTATTAATGTGCCAATCGATACGTTGACAAAAGAAATTGAGAAATCTTAGCACTAACTACTTTCGTGACTTTGGAAAATATTTTTGATCTCAAAAATATTCCCTAAGATTGGTAGCACTATCGACAGATCAAGATCATGAACTTACTAAGTTTAACATCCGTTTCCGTTCTCCTGATTCCAAATGGCGCAATGGAGTATAATCTCATGCTCTCCTTCAGAAACGCCTCCATGTACACCAATTTTGACAGGTCCGTCTTATCCACGTCTCTATTATCTCCCAGAACCTCTTGTAATCTGAAATTACGCATACACTGACAGTCTAGATGGTCCAAAAGTTTAAGGTCGTTCAGCGTGCTGTGGACCTGGCAATGGTCGGAGTTTCCAATATGGATCGAAGTTCGATGGAGCGAACGAGTTCTGGAGTGGAGACCGCTTATCGGCAAGTTTAGCGCCCCCAGCTGGATGGACGATCATCTCCCTAGCCCAACATTTTATTCCAACATTGTTGAGGTCGGCTTCCAGCAAAATACCAGTATTTTACATGGCGTGACTGCCAATCTGACCTCCACAACCGAGTTACCACCACTGGGTAATATGATACCCTGGAAAGGTTAGTTGTCGGACTTTCGGGCCACTGACGAGGACCTGGCCTGTAACGACTGTCAAAAATTTCCAATTGACAGCCGGAACCAACGGCTTAGCGTGCTTCCCGAGGCACGGAGGAAACTCGGTATGTGAATGGGTCACCCATCCCCGTATGCTGTTGGTGGGATGTGGCTGGTTACTCATCCTATGCAAGCGCGGCTTATTCTGAAGATCGACCCGAGTAGCTGTTATTATTATGCCACCATCTCGCCAGCTAGATGTACCGACGACCTTAATAAGGTGGTTGGTTTAGATGGGATAAGAATGGTGGGGGACAAGGTGTCAGTTAGAAGGCTATCTCAAGTTATGGAATGTGATAAGGTGAATTGATATTACATTCCCAACCGTGTTTTACAAATTACTGAAGATTACACGTGCGTTATGTGGTCATACCGTTGACCCTCGCCAGACGAAGCTATTGCCGCAGCGACCAATCCTCGGTACCTACATCCGGTCAGACAAGTCAGTTCAGTTTGATAGCAATAAATAGTTCGAGTACTTACTCAGTAAATACTTTCTCTTGAGCTTCAGGGTAAGAGCCCAACAACATCGTGGTATACACAAGTACAGTAGTCGTAGTATCTTGTCCGGCGACGAGCATAGTGTCAATATGGTTTCTGATCTGTTTGTCGGTGAAAGCTCCCTTCTCAGCTGATAGTTCAAGGAGTACGTCTATGAAGGGCTTGAAGTTGCTTCCTTAAATAAAATTACATAACGGCATCAGGAAATCTCATTAATGTGATTAAAAAGACAAGAAGGTTTCGAGTTTGAAGAATCTTTACCTGGTTTAATACTTTCAGTGCGTGTATTATTTTCATTAAACTTGGATTTTCTTTTTTGTAGGACCTGCAAATAATTGTATTAATAATTTATTATTCTTTTGTTTATGATTTTTTTCATCAAAATCGGGCTGGAGACTCTTATTACCATCTAACTACGCCCATTTGAAAAATTCACCGTGTGTTATCTTAGATCGCCCACAAGAGCATAAAACACATTACTTATTCTTATTCTTACTTATTCTTTATTGCACACAAAACAACAAAAAATATACATACATGTAGGACCTGCAAATAATTGTATTAATAATTTATTATTCTTTTGTTTATGATTTTTTCATCAAAATCGGGCTGGAAACTCTTATTACCATCTAACTACGCCCATTTGAAAAATTCACCGTGTGTTATCTTAGATCGCCCACAAAGAGCATAAAACACATTACTTATTCTTATTCTTACTTATTCTTTATTGCACACAAAACAACAAAAAATATACATACAAATTGAAATAATATAGCTTATATACAATGGCGAGCTTAACCCAGAATTTGACTTTCTTGGAGTAGGCTATACCGATACCGTCGTACATAACGGACGGGAGTGACTGATGACTCAATAAATTGACAAAGTATCTGCCACCAATAATGAGAGCTTGTGATTTTGTTGGATTAACTAACAGTCCAATATTTTAGCCCACTGACTGATGTTTTGAAGATCATTATTGATGGCATCGATGACTCCAGGAAGCTCTTCGATTTTAAAATGATAAAGCTGCAGGTCGTCTGCATAGAGATGATAATGTGAAGTTAATATCATAGTGACAGCGTTAATGAAAATGGAGAAAAGAAGAGGAGAAAGGACACCACCCTGAGGAACACCCACAGAAAGATCGCACCAATCAGAGCAAGCCTCATCTAAGTGTACCGACTGCGAGCGACCCCGAAGATATGAATCAAACCAAGCAGTCACAGAAGGAGATATGTTTAGAGAGGAAAGGATACCTAAGAGGATGTCAAAATCAACTGAATTAAAAGCACTACTAAAGTCCAATAGAACCAACACCGTAAGTTGTCGGTTTTCCATGGCCAATCGGATGTTATCAGTTATTTTAACTAGGGCTGAAACAGTGCTACACACTTTATTTTGTATATATTATTCTAAATTATGTAAATTGATGGAAAGGTTTAATCGTTGCACAATTAAGTTTCTATTTAACTCTTACAAAACCCTGATAGGCATTCAAACTTAGATTCATCTTGTTTTGATTCGTTGAGTTAAAGATTGAAAATCTAAAATCCCCTTCACAGGGGAAGCACGAGACCGCCTCTTAAAGAAGTATTATTTTAAACTAAGTTCAGCGTAAGAAAAGAAATGGGGATGTGTAGGTAAAGATCCAACTTTCCGTAACAGTAACCCCACCCCCCCCGGTTAAACATTCTTAGTAGTGCTGTCTTGTTACCGTGTCCGACATATTGTGCAGTATCTTCAGACAAGCATCTTGCTTCTTCTTGAGCCTGCTCCATGCGAAGGTGCAGTCGAATTGCCACCACAACTTAATGAACCGTTCTACAAATATATCAAGCATCGTGTCCGAGGCTTCGAAATAGTCCTTGTTGAGGTTTGGATCTGAAAAATCTACTCCCAGTGCTGTCACTGGAAACAATAAAAGACTTTTTTTAGGAAACAAGTGACTCGATCGTGAGTCGCATTACTTAAGCTCGTGAACGAGGCTTAAGGTGACTGACATTCGTCTCGGTAAAAGATGCAAAAAAACAGCAAACTTACTGCAAATAGTCTCCAAAGCGTTTTGTCGTATGGTTAACCAGTGATTAAAGGGTCCTTTTCCAACCTCTTTGTCTAAGTCTTTCACAAGCTTTCTGGACTGACTGTTGAAGACGCCAATGAACGTATCTAGTAATGTCTGACTGAACGCTGGGTTCAGTAGCTTTCGGTGAGCCTTCCATGTCGGATCTGAAAAATGTATCCGCAACTACAACATGAATTTTATTGGAATTTTTGGTGGTTACAACAAAATGAAGTTCTAAAATATTTATAAACCAGAGAACCAACGGCGTTATCAGAAAAAAAAAATGGATACTGTCTCTAGTGAAAAGAGAATAAGAAATGGAAATACTAGGATTACTAACAAGCAGGATAAAGAAATGTGGGTCCGATAAGCACAGTGTACAAGTCAAAACTCGCCGAGTGCGTGCTGAAGAAGTTGCGGCTGTAAATGGCTCTAATGAGAACTCTTTAAGAAATACACTCAAGTCCTCACTCACTCGTAATTTGTATGAATTTTGCCTGTAGTTAGATGAAATAAAAGAAATGAACATTGAATCAAATTAATTCTTTATTTATTTAATGAGCATTCGAACATTCGAACAATAAACGCAATAACTTTCGAACATGAACGATTATTGTCGCAGCTATGAGTCAAAAATAATATGTTTGACTCATAGCCACATATTATGTAGATTGTGAGAGGTTAAATAGTAATAAAAGCTAAAAAGCAACTTACATCTCGAAAAGACTAAGCCATCACCTAGCCAATCTTCAGCAAATCTGTAGTAAGGGTCCTTTTCGAGGCACGCATTTGATACCGTAAGACAGTCGTCCGGGTCGGTGAGAACTGCCAAACAATATTCGGGTAAATACAGCATGTCGTGTCAGAAAGGTGTCCCATAATAGGGAATATGCATGTAATCTTTTCTTCACTTAAATCATTCAAATATAGTACAGCCCAAGAAAATAATGAAAAGTTAAGTTCAACTGCTTGTCGCTCAAAAAAAATTAAGCTCCTACAATTTTCTACGACAGTTCATACCTCCGTGACTGTCGCGGCCATTAATGTCATATGTGACGTCACTTATCTCTGTCTGCCTTGTTTACATCGACATTTTTTTTACTCTTAATATATTAACTTACTTTTATTTAATTAATTTAATTTCCTTTAACTCCTTTCATTTCCTTTCCTTTAATTCATTTTTTTTCAATTTCCTTTAACATCCCACTACCTATCCGGCAAACACTTCGCCCACGCCAATGGCTTCTTTTTTCAATTCCTCAAACCAGTACCACAAACCTTAAGACCAGCCCATTATTTCTAGCCCTTACCCATTACAAAAAAAAAATAATGTATGACGAATCTATGGATATCTTTGCAAGTACTGAACAGAGTCTCCTCAACATCATCTATTTGCGGAAATAAAACTAAATATTTTGCTAAACATTTAATGTCAATCAAACCAAGCAAATCTAAATGCTCCGTCCTCTCTACTTCGCCGATGTTGTATAGAAAAACATTTTTGCAAAAAAAACAACACCTTCTATGTTTTTTTATGTTACCTACCCTTTTTAGTTGAGATATCCTAATGAAGAGCATTCGCAGAAGAAGTTCCTGTGAATACTCTTTACATATAAATGCTCGAAAAAATGCTAAAGTCAGTTTTAGAATACTTACCATAGTGAGTTACAGGTCCAATCTTGCCTGAAAAGACTCCTCCCACGCTTGTGCAGTATGTGGATAGTTCATCTATTAGGTCCACTAGACCTACAAACGAAAAAAGTAAAACATTTAAATAAGTTTTTCAGGAAATACGAAGTTAAAATGCACTAGTTTTGTTTTGTTCTTCACTGATACAATATCAAGTTTGATTTTTCTGAAACTGATTTTAAGGCTTTACGCATAAAAAACGTGGAGGAAACTAGAACTAAAAGTAGACCGAAAAATATCCTCGAGAATATTTTAGAGATCCAATTACACGTTTCCGAGATAAAGCATTCCATTGATTATCTCGGGAGTTCGAATCTATTCACTGATGGTGCCATCATGTATTGATAGATAGCTTTGATTTTATTAGCCTAGACAAAACAAATTAAATTAAAATAAAGTCTCTTTGGGTGTAGGATCAATAGAATCCTAACTTAATATTATAAATGCGAAAGTAAGTTTGTTTGTTTGTTTGTTACCTTTTCACGCCTAAACCACTGCACCGATCATCCTGAAATTTTGTATATAAGTTGTCAGGTGTACAGAAACGGATATAGGGTACCTTTCATCCCGAAAAAAAGAATTTTTCCCGAGGAAAACAACAATAACGTTCTCATGATAATAGAGCGCCACGTGTCTTTCGAATCATGATCCAATTATTTTATTACAAGCAGAGTACAACTCGAATTGATTGTCAAATTCTAAATTAACGCGAGCGAAGCCGCTGGCAAAAGCTAGTGATGAATAAATTCCAAAATACAATATTGGATGACCGTCGATGGACTTGAAAAAGCAGTGCCCGAAACAGTTGCCGTAATTCCTCAAAATAAAACAAAATAGAGCAATGAACAGGTTTCAGTCGATGGTTAAGCAAAAACATGCAAATTAAGATTATTCTTTATTTTCTTTATTATTTATTGATTATTAATGAGGCCGAGTTTTTGGAAAAGTACATCGAGTTAAAATGAGACTGAGTATAGGAATAAATTTAAAAAAACTTAGTTTATTACTTAGTTAGGCCGGGTACTTCTGCGACTGCGCTTGTAGCCCTCTAAAGGGTGTAAACAGACCCCTAACGAAGCCGAAAGGCACTTGTTCTCCGCGTCATCGCGATCATTTTTTTGTTATATACCATACCTGGGAAACTTCCTGTTACGGAGATATTGTCAAAGAGGGTCAAAGATCCAACTTTTTCACATTTTTTTTTAAATTAAAGGTTTTCATTTTGTAACTTTACTTTAAATACCTCCACGACCCCCGTACTATTCAATACATCCACAATGCATGCACAATGTTTTGAGTGCATTACTTTGAGTTTTACCGTAAAAAGTGATTTTTCACCCCCAAAAAAAAAGTCGTTTCCCAGCAATAATTTTTGCGTAAGGTTACAAGTACAGTGAAGGGTCCGTTTGGTGTATTCCCGTTGACCCCGCCCTTGGCCCCACTAGTGGGGTCAGCGGGAATTGATTAAAACAATTGAAAATTGTTCCCGCTGACCCCACCAGTGGGGCCACGGCAGTGGGGTCAACGGGAATTGATAAAATAATTCAAAATTATTGTATAGAACAGTACATACCGCATCTATCCGATAAGGGCAGGATACGCGGTATGTGTCCCAAAATTGGCCACGCCCCTGGAAATAATGGCGGCTCCGTAGTCTTCTTGATCTTCCAGCTCCATAACCAGAAGACTGCGCAAGCGACGCAGAACAGCAGTATAGCGATCATTGTTGATGTTTTATCTTGTTACTGAAATTAAAATTCCATAATAATTAAATAATGCCGTTGATGGCCTTGAGAAAGAAATGCGTGCGTCTCCGATACTTTTGTATATGTCGTGAATGGCCGCGTCTGTCACGGACCTTTGAACTGTCGTAGAAAATTGTAGGATTTATTGAACTTAACTTTTAATTATTTTCTTTGAAGAAAAAATTAAATGCATATTTTCTATTATGTGGACACCTTTCTGACACATGCTATATTGACTATATTCAAAACTAATACAAAGTAAAATCAATACAAAAATATGATTAAAAAAAAAAAGAAAAAAAAAAACAGAAATATGATCAGTAACGGGTACAGATAGAGCCCCATTGTTTTTGTACTAATTAAAAAATAGTGGTGTATATTTTACAAGGGATACACTTTGTTTACCCTGAGGAGCTAGTACTGGGAGTGGCAATGGACTCCAGGTATCGAGAAACAGTGTTGAGGAGACTCTGTTCAGTACTTGCAAAGATATCCATAGATTCGTCATACATTGAAATATTATTGATATGGGTAAGGGCTAGAAATAATGGCCTGGTCTGAAGGGTTGTGGTGCTGGTTTGAGGAATTGAAAAAAGAAGCCGTTGGCGTGGGCGAAGTGTGTGCCTGATAGGTAGTGGGATGTTAAAGGAATTGAAAGGAGTTAAAGGAAATTAAATTAATTAATTAAAAGGAAGTTAATATATTAAGAGTAAAAAATTTGTTGATGTAAACAAGGCAGATAGGGATAAGTGACGTCACATATGACATTAATGGCCGGGACAGTCACGGACGCTTGAACTGTCGTAGAAAATTGTAGGAGTTTAATTTTTTTTTGAGCGACAGTCAGTTGAACTGAACTTTTAATTATTTTCTTTGAAGAAAAAATTACATGCATATTCCCTATTATGGGACACCTTTCTGACACGACATGCTATATTTACCCGAATATTATTTGGCAGTTCTCACCGACCCGGACGACTGTCTTACGGTATCAAATGCGTGCCTCGAAAAGGACCCCTACTACAGATTTGCTGAAGATTGGCTAGGTGATGGCTTAGTCTTTTCGAGATGTAAGTTGCTTATTAGTTTTTATTATTATTTAACCTCTCATAATCTTCATAATATGTGACTATGAGTCGAACATATTATGTTTGACTCATAGCTGCAACAATAATCGTTCATGTTCGAAAGTTATTGCGTTTAATGTTCGAATGTTGAGACCCAGGACCGATCCCTGAGGTACTCCGTACTGTATATAGAATAGAATAGAAATAATTTATTTGCATTGAATGTAGTTACACTGGTACATACATGAGTTGTTACAGTTGGCCAGGGCACTTGTAAATTTATCAAGTTAGACGATTCGTTGCCGATTAGTAAGGTAAGACTCAAACATTTTGTAGGCTGTAGAAGTAATTCCAATGATTTTTTTTTTATTTTTTATTTTGTTCAGTATGATAAAATAGCTAACAATATCGAATGCTTTTTTAGGTCAAAAACCCAAGAGCTAATTGTTTTTTTGTCTATATTATCTTCAGCCGAAAGTATTCAAGTGTGGACAATGTGATGCTTCCACGATGCATCGCAATAAAAAAACCGGTTCTGAGTTCTGTACTTCTGTAATTTGCTTGTTTCCAACAAATATAATATGACATAAAATAATCACGCCTGTATTTGCACGAAGAGTTAGGAGGTTGTGTACTATTGTACTTTCACCCACATTTCACCAATTATAATTAAGTCCCACGTTAGGACAAGCCATTGCCATCAACCGGGTACAAATCAAAACTTCGGGCTACTACCGAGAAATTTCTAATAGAAAATCCCAATAACTCTAGGACCTCATGCTCAGCGGTATGTATCAAGAGGTTCCAATAAACATTGCTTGACCAATTTCTCTTTTTATCCAGTATTTGCTTTGTACTTACATTAGGCTCGGACGCGTCTTTTAAGCACAGTGTACCATTCACTAACATTAATTATTTTATAAATAAAAAAAAACGATTTACTTTGCAGAATACAGCTGCACTGATCTCTTGTTATCATATAACTAAACTAACTCTAAGCACTTCCTTAAATAGTAATCGATAAGAAAAAAAAAGCAAGGTAGTGCAGGTACGAATCGATCTCGTGCACAAAGGGTTCCTTACCTTTTTAAACCGATGTCTTCCTACAGAATTGGAAAGAAGTAGCACAGAATCGTGACCGTTGGAAGGAATGGAGGGAGGCTTTAGCCCAGCGGTGGCCCAATATGGGCCAGCTATAATAAGAATAATAACAATCTGTGGCCCGAGTGTCAAACTGACGCTACGCGTTTTTTTCCAAACGAAACTTTATTTAACTTTTTCTAGTAATTTAACCCCGAAAAACAAATTACGAGACAAATAACGAAAAGAAAAAATAAGTTCTGTATACTTGAAATTCAAGTAAGCATCTCTACGCCTAGTAGTCCGGTCAAGCTAACTTGACCGGACTACTAGGTTACATTAATTCGCATAGAGCTAAAAATTGGTACGAATGTTGAGAACACCATTACAAATGAAATGTGAAAAGTTCTCACCAATACGAGATTGGCAAAAAAAAAAAATACGGTCAAAGGTAGCTGTCACCTCCTTCTGCGAAGCAGTCGTGCTAGCGAAGGAGGTGGCGGGACGTGAGAGGGAGAGAACCTCACGTCCCAGCCGCCGCGGGGGACGCCCCGGGCATCGGGGGCCACGTGGTGGCTACTGGCCACCGTAAGCGCGGGCCTGTGGACGGTTAGTAATGGGTTAGCACACCGTCCTTCCGTCTTATGACGACAGGTCGTGTCGACGGCCAAACGGTAAGTTTTATCATAAAAATATTTTGGAAAAAAAATTGTAGATCGTGCAATTATCGTAAAAAAATATTTTACACTTTTTCCTAAGAATCACCATTTCTGAGATATAGCTATTCCATTGTTCCATTGTATTGCTCCATTAGATAATTACCAACCAGACGAATAGTTTCCACAATTACCTATAATTTTCATCGCAATTTCCAGTAGTACATTTTTTTACAACAGATCGTGAAATAGGCTCACCATGGTAACCTCGATAAGAAAAACATGCTAGGTACATTACTTTACCGGTGGCGTGGAAAGGTACGAATATTATGAATAACACAACTTTTCCAACTTTTTGAATAACTATATCTCAGAAATGGTGATTGCTGAATGGTGATTGGTGAAAAAGTGTATAATCAATTATTATAGATCATTGCACGATCTACAATTCTAGTCTGAACTATTTTTATCATAAAAGTCACTGTTTGGTTGAAAAACGCAAAAAACCCATATTTCCGAATTTTGACCTAGTTTTTTTTTTTTTTTTGAAAATGTTGGATCGATGGGGACTTTTCACATTTCATTTATAAGAGTGTTGCCAACATTCGCACAAATTTTCAGCTCTATGCGAATTTTTGTTACCTTGCATGTCTAACTTGACCGGGCTATTAAACCTATAAACATAAAATATCGCCTACAATTCTAAGATACGGTAGGAAAGATTTTTTGGTAATTCTACCCCCAAGTGGGTTTAATGGGGGGTTAAAGTTTGTATGGATATTTGTAATTTTCAAAGAGAATGAAATTAAGCATTTATGTTTTACTAGCTTATGCCCGCGGCTTCGCCGTAGTTCTTGAATTGCCCACGGGACCGTACTTCTGGGATAATAAATAATCTATGTATGTTTAGTACATACATAGATTTACATGCATAATAATATCAATTAATTTACATATGTGAAATATTTATACCTTGGTTTGAGATTGGAAACCGTTGACAACAATCAAATGATTAATTAGGAATCTATTTATAGACATAATACTTTTACATAATATTTAATTTCAATGTCGCGTATCAAACCAACGCGAAAATCGGTGGAATAAACCATATTTATAGACAAGTCTACCTCAGAAAATTCCTACCTACTTACTAATAGGTAAATACTCCCGCGCCACACTGCGCGCCATGCGCCCGTCTACGTGAGCTTCGAAGCCCTATTTGACTCTGTTGGGGGATAATTTTGGAAAAACTGATACAAATGTCTCATAATTTTAATTGAAGAGTGTGTACACCAATTTTCGAGTCAATCGACCCAGAAAATATTAAGTTTCACAGAAAATTCAACACTCCATTTCACCCTCTTAGGGGTAGAATTTCGAAAAACCCTTTCTTAGCGGATACCTACTCTTTACAAAGAATACACCCTTCAAATTCCATGTCTCTAGGACCAGCGGTTTGGGTTGTGCGTTGATATATCAGTCAGCCAGTCTGGACATTGAATTTAATATTGGGGGATGATTTTCGAAAAACTGTGATACACGTGTCTCATAATTTTAACTGAAGAGTATGTACACAAATTATCAAGTCAATCGACTGCGAGAGTAAAAAGTTTCACAGAAAATTCAACACCCCATTTCACCATCTTAGGGGTAGAATTTCAAAAAATCCTTTCTTAGCGGATACCTACTCTTCACAAAGAATACATCCTCCAAATTTCATGTTTTTAGGACCAGCGGTTTGGGTTGTGCGTTGATATATCAGTCAGCCAGTCAGGACATTGAATTTTATATTGGGGGATGATTTTCGAAAAATTGTGATACACGTGTCTCATAATTTTAACTGAAGAGTATGTACATACATTTTCAAGTCAATCGACCGCGAGAATAAAAAGTTTCATAGAAAATTAAACCCCCCATTTCACCCTCTTAGGGGTAGAATTTCGTAAAACCCTTTCTTAGTGGATACCTACTCTTTACAAAGAATGCACCTTCCAAATTTCATATCTCTAGGACCAGCGGTTTGGGCTGTGCGTTGATATATAAGTCAGTCAGTCAGGACTTTGAATTTTATATGTATAGAAGATAGATGTGTTTACCGTTTTTGGAAATTCCAACTTTAAGGGCTGATTAAATAATGAGTTGATGTGGTAGTGTGTTCAAAGTTTTACTCACAAATTAGAAGGAAATTACACTTAAAGTGACATCTTCCAAATAAAAAATAATCAGATAAAATGAATTTGGTATATTAATATCGAGCTTGTGGCTTAACAATAACAGCCGCTAGGGTCGAAATTCATATTAAGCTGCGCTTGCCTAGGTTAGTCCGTGGATGGGGATCACCCATTATATACCGAGTTTCCTCCTTGTCTCGGAAAGCACGTTAAGTCGTTCGTGCCAGCTGTCATTTGTAGATCTTTGATTGCCGTTACAGGTAGTAGCTCGAAAGGTAGGCAACCACTCTTACCCGGGGGTATTTATTTATTTACACACAAAAGATATACACAGGAAATAGCATACAGACAAAAGAGCACAAAGGCACATTTATACTGTGACAAAGGTACCGCTTACCCAACCGGTACTAACTGGGTTGTGGAGGACAGTAAGGCAGTCGCTCTATGTATTCAGCTGCATCTGGTTAGACTGAAAGCCGTCCCCAAAGTAGTTGGGAAAAGGTTTCGCAGATGATGGTTTATTAATACTGGAGACATCAGGTAACGAACTCAAACAAAAAATTGGATTTCACCTCAAACTCCTGACTAGAAAACTTATTTTAAACAAATCAATAACCTAACGCGTACAAAGTCGCGGTTAGCAGCTAGTATGGAAATAATGCAATATTGCTCACCTCCGTAAGTTATTAGCGTGATAATACAACATTAATTTTAGTATATGCGAAACCTGAATATAGTTTGTTCGGAATAAGTAACTGAATCGATTCCAATAATGTTTAAACCATGTTACACAGGGTGTAAACGGACCCTTCACGAAGCCGTCAACCAAGCATTCTGTACATCAAACTAAGTAACTTTACGCAAAAAATATTGCTGGAAAACGACTTTTTTTTTTGGGGTGAAATATCACGTTTTACGGTAAAACTCAATGTAACGCACTCAAAACTAAGTGCTGATGGATGCTTTGAATAGTAAACGGGTCATGGAGATAATTAGAGTAAAGTTAAGGCCTTTAAAATTGCTATTTAAAAAAAAACTTGTGAAAAAATTGGAACTTTGTCGTCCAATATCTCCGTAAATAGAAGGTTCCCCGGTATGATCCAGAACAAAAAAATGATCGCAATGACGGGGAGAACAAATGCCTTTCGGCTTCGTTAAGGGTCTTTTTACACCCTTTATTTAGTCCCAAAAATATTTAAAAAGGTTGCAAGTTGGACACCGAGTGATACTAAGTACCTATCCGCAATTATACGGAACGGGCGCACCGCTGTGCTCCCGCGCGGGGGTAACACAACCCCTCCAGTCACCCGAATGCTACAGGTTAAGGCTGGCCGCACACGCACGGTTTCCTGATTAGGTTTCCTGATTAGGAATTCAGATTCGTAATTCCGTGAGATTAGCGCAGACGTTCGGTTTTTTGTATAAGGAATTTTATACGACCAGTGCCTTCAGAGACATAGTCGTGAAAGCTCGTCATCATGGACGACGACGAATTGATTGCTATTGCACTTTTACTGGTGCTTCATACGAAGAAGAGGAATCGTCGTTACTGGGTACACCCGTTGAATACTCAAAGATTAACAGAAAGTCAATTCTACATGAAAAGAGCAAAAATGCGAGCATATCCAGAAGAATTCTTCAAGTATTACAGAATGTCCATAAAATCATTTAATGAGCTTCATAATGCGAGAGAAAATAAAAAAGCAAAATACATGTATGAGATTGTGTTTGGCTAGCGCGAGTCTGAATGAAAATTTCCGTTCGTGTGCGGCGGCTTAGCCAAAATGTACGAGATCGCTGCGTTCGGGATGACGTCATTAGGTTTTTTTCCGTTCTCACAACCCGAACGCACGGGGACAATTTCGAAACGGATATTAGGATTTTTTCCGTCCGGAAAAAATAAGTACGTGTGCGCGTGTTTGAACATTTTGTATGAAAGAAGAGCATTCAGGTTTCTGAATCTGCATTCCTGATTAGGAAACCTAATCAGGAAACCGTGCGTGTGCGGCCGGCCTAATACGCACATGTCACGCTCTCTGATCGCGACTGCGTCTTACAGTTGTGTTTTGGTTGATCGTGTACCTATCGTATGTAAAAAGTATCGTGTAACCATGTGTGTGTGATGATTAACCTTTTTAAACACGCCAAGATGGTTAATTGTAGAAAGTTACTATTTGTACCTACAGCCTGCTGCTGTGGTTGAGTTATGTGATTTTGTGATACTTTTCATCCACTTTGAACTTTAAATGGTTGGCAAAAAGTGCAACAAATGTGCACGGCTGCATTTACGAGTAAAGGACATAATAATATCTACCTAAACTTGACCATATACGGGGAGTAAACAGACCCTTCACGAAGCCGTCAACCAAGCATTCTGTACATCAAACTAAGTAACTTTACGCAAAAATTATTGCTGAGAAACGACTTTTTTTTTTTGGGCTGAAAAATTACGTTTTACGGTAAAACTCAATGTAACGGACTCAAAACATTGTGCTGATGGATGGATTGAATATTTCGGGGGTCGTGAAGGTCTTTAAAGTAAAAAAAATACATTACGAGTAGAAACATGTACATATTTAAAAAAAAAACTTGTGAAAAAGTTGGAACTTTGACCCCCAATATCTCCGTTACTAGAAGGTTCCCAGGTATGGTCTAGAACAAAAAAATGATCGCAATAACGAGGAGAACAAGTACCCTTCGGCTTCGTTAAGGGTCTGTTTACACCCTGTATACGATAGTCCAAAGCCTACAAGTGTGATGGAAAATGTTATCACCTTGTTAATTACAATACAATCGCCATACGGTTAGGCACCTACAGCCAAATCGGTCGGTGTCCAATGAGCGTCAGTCGACGCAGGAGGCGCGGCCGACCACGCGGTGAGCATGTTTTTATAGGGACAACTAGGTAACAGAACAAGCTTATAACTTTGTGATTTTTCATGAGACATTTTAGAAATTTTGTACATAGATGTATTTTACATAAAAATACTAGACACAGTGTTTCGGGTTTCGCATATACTAAAACTATTGTTGTTTATAGCCTATGTCCGGCCCCAGGTTAAAATCTATCTTCTTGCCAAAATCCATTACGATCCGACCAGCCGTTTAGTCGTGAAAAGGCAACAAACAAACAGAGTTACTGTCGCATTTATCAAATTAAAACGATCATTTAAATACATGCCCTATGATATTAGTATGGATTACGTTGACTGTCTCGCTGGTCCAGGGCTCGATTTCCGAGTCGGGCAAAGTGAAATCAGGAATTTCTCAGTAGCAGCCATGAAGTCTGGATCTGTGCCCGGTTGATGGCAATTGGCACGCCCCCTATTATATGGAAGTTTAACGTAACTGGCAAAATGTGGGTGTACTATTAGGTACACCTCTGTCTAACCCTTCGGGGTTTACAGGCGTGATGTTATGTTTATAAGTGTTATACAAGTTTAAGTATAAGGAGACAAAGACCTTACTTTACTTCGTCATTTGATTTTAAACAAGATTAGAACACTGTGAGAATTTGACGAATTATGTGACGCAAATAATGGTAACTGCGCAGCGATTAATTGGCACGGCTTTTATGATTAACAATTGATGGGTTGGTAAGTTGTTGCTGGCCGGTTTCCGAGAGCGTTTCATGCCCTTGATTATGCCCATCGAAAACTCCAGAATCCTTATAACTGCCGATACGATCAAAACAAAGTTACTCAACAAGGAATCTGTTGACGGAATCTTGAATCAGATTAGTTGCAAAAAGTTGTCAAAAAAGGTGAACCGGTAAAGATACACTAATAAACATTTTAGCTAGACATTGAAAGCTCAAACTCAAATACAAAGCATGTATTTCAATTACACCATTACAGACACTTTTGAATGTAAAAAAAAAACAAAAAAAAAGCGAAGCTACAGTCACAGTCACAAGGCATAATAACTTGTGAAAGTACTGTAGTTACTGAAGAATTAAAAATCATCAATTCTGTCAATCTAGATACAAGTCTATAATCTAATACTTACCTACCTTGAAACACCTAAATTCCAGAAATCTTAAGCCTCTCTCTATAAATGCTTGAAGCATTCAGGTCAACTAGATCGGGGGCTGTATAGCTTCATTTTGGTGCTGTACGCCTTTTGCATTTTAATCACATTGACTTCGAGGGGTCGCCCCCGTATTTGATTCTGGATAATATTTTCTATTTTAGATCGTCACGTAGTTAACATATGAAAGGTTATATACTAATTTTATTATAAAGAGTTTGGTTGGCTTACAGCTAACAATATAAAGTTAAAATGGACGATTCACGAAGCCATCAACCAAGCATTTTGTACATCAAACTAATGAATTCTAAGCAAAAATTATTTCTGGGAAACGACTTTTTTTTTGGTGTAAAAATCACGTTTTACGATAGCACTTAATGTAACGCACTTAAAACTTTACGCTGATGGATGCGTTGCGTACGGAGGTCGTCGAGTTATTTAAAGTAAAGTTATAACATTAAAATCTTGTATTGACAAAAAATTTGTGGAAAAGTTAGGGCTTTGACCCTAGTATCTCCGTAACTAGAAGGTTCCCAGCTACGCTCTAGAACAAAAAAAAAATGATTGCAGTGACGGGGAGAACAAGTTCAGCTTCGTTAAGTGTACTTTAACCCCTTTAAATAAGTGACAACAATGTCAAATAAGACAAAACATAAACAAGCCTCTAAAGTTATAAATGAGTAGTTTTGAAGAGGTACCAAATGGCTAGTACCAGTAGGTACAGTCGCGAGCAATGAAAAGTAAACACGCATCAACTTTTAACACGTTCATTGCCAGCCTAAAATGCTGAACTTGCCTAGATGGCCAAATAAAGAATTCGTTGGATGTCATCCCTCGTGGCTAAAACAAATACTAGGAACCAATACGCTGAAGTCGCTATTTTATGGCTTGTACATAATTGTAAGGCACCATCACGCGACGTCGCGTGACGTGGCAATTAACGGGTTATAATTGATTTTCTCGTACTTATTGATTAACGTTTCACGTTTTGACGAACACAGTATTTTGGAAGCAATTCCTATTTCAAAATAGCTCTTATCTCAAAGTAGAAACCGTTATTTCACGAGAAAATCGCTTTTGAATTTTACTAAGGCCGCATTTTAAACGGCGCGAAAAATTTGTTGCGGCCACCGCGCGGCGGCCAATCTGGAAATCTATTAACCGATTGCGAGCCCAGGTTTGCCACTGTAGAAATAATCTGGCCAAATGGGGTATCCTCGATTTATCCCAAACAGATTGCCAGAGCCAGCCAGAGCTAAGAGGAGCAGATCCGGCAGAGGGCCCGGATATGCTCCACCTCCAGTCCAACCACTTGCACCTATCAAGATTTATTCGAAGCAAATGTTAGAGCTGTGCAGGCTACATACTGGTCTAACACAATTTGAGTTCATCGACACGTAAAGAAGAATTAAAAGTACACTTCTTTTTTACCACGGGTTGATAATCTTGATATTATACTTATTTTATTTGTATTTATTGTAAAACTAGTAATATTCTTTATATTTAAAATTACTATTTATTTCTTTATAATCGTTTAAACTAAGTATATATCTCTAAGTGTCGCTGCTCTAAATATTCATTTCAAAAACTTACTTTTACAACTTAAACTCCAAAACTTTTTGTTTTAATAAGTTAGTTCATTCCCTTGTACAAGAACTCATAAATACAGACTTAACTGTTCTTCAAACAAACCATAAATAAGACTAGTGATTTATAAACCGAATTAATCGTCATCAAAAACTTCAGTGTGCTCAACTGATTTAAAACTGTCAAGCGTGTGTCGGCAAAATCAATGAGTTCGGTGAAAATTATTGTGCTGCTTGCTGCTTGATGGTATCACTTTGATATGTCAGTAAAAATATTGCTCTCATCATCTGCCTAGCCTTTTTGCCAATTATGTTGGGGTCGGCTTCCAGTCTAACCGGATGCAGCTGAATATCTGTATTTTACATGGAGCGACTGCTAATCTGACCTCCACAACCGTTAACAGTTATTAGTAGCTCTGGGTAATACGATACCCTTTGGTCAGACTGGTTGTCAGACTTTCGGGCAGCGGACTATCTGTAATGACTGTTAAAGATCTACAATTCGTTTAACGTGCTTTTCGAGGCACAGAGGAAACTCCCATCTAAGGTTGGACTTTGGATGGGAGTTTCCTCTGTGCTTGGGCAAGCGCAGCTTAACCTGAAGATGTACCGAGAGCGGCTGTTATTAGTTAGCCATGAGCTCCTCCTCGAGTGAAAATTATTGCCCTATTTACCAACAGAAATAGGCCATACCAAGAAGTATCGTAGTACCCAGTAACTGGGTTGTATAGCTCAGATAGGCAGTCGCTCCATGTAAAATTCTGGTATTCAACAGCGTCCGATTTCACTGAAAACCGGCTCCATTTTTTTTTTGACATTAACTTACAAGTTCGATTTTTTCACTGCTTTATCCCTGTATCCCTTATACCTAGCAGATTTCATTGTTCAGCTTGATACCTCCACGCGTTCCTGAGAAAAAAGGTTTCGACAGACGCACAAACAGACCGACACCAACAAAGTGATCATACATGGGTTCCGTTTTTGCCGACTAAGGTACGGAAAAAAAACCCTAAAAAAAACTAGTATGAAATTTAAGATCCTACCTGTAACAATACTATTAATGTTGTAAATAAATGTACCTTAAGGCTAAGCGCGCACCGCGATAAAAAATCGTTGCGATTTTTTTAATGCGAAATAAAATCGCAAACTACAATACAAAAAACAAAACGATTTATTTTCGCAATGCGTGGATTGTAGTGTATTTCTGTGTTTCACAGATTTGCGATATTTTTTCGCAACGATTTTTTATAGTAGTGCGCGCTCGCCCTAAGTTAGACAATGTTATTTAGGAGGAATCAACAGACTTCCAAAATACTGGAATTCCTTGCCTAGTTTTAGGTAATAAATATAGTTTTACCTATAGATTTAAAAATACACAACAATTTTGTATACACGATTTTGATCACAGATTAACTATGTACCTATGTGTGTAATTTGAAGTTATTGGATCAATAAACAATAGAGGTGTTTGACCTCGTTGATTTGTTTGCTCGATTAAGTGAAACGTAGTAAGCAAAAGAGGATGTCCTCGAATATACATATACATATGTAATGATAACCTTGAAAACAAAAATAAGAATAAAAATAATTCTATACATGTATAAAACCAGATACATTAAATGACGTCAAAAAACTGGCCCCCATCATGTCCATGAACAAAAATTCGGAGAAACGTGACATCAATTAAATGGCACTGGAGCCGTGTGGTGGGCTATGGCCCACTTCCTTAAATAGCCCTTGGGTTATTTATAGCTTTTAAATATGTTAAAAAGGTAGTTTAGAGGCGGAATTCATTCTAATTGTTATAAACATTGTTATAACTTTTATATTAATGGCTGATTATGATAATGGTTGATCAGGTTTTTCTTGGTGTTCCTTAACATTCCATAATTGGCATTCATGAGGCCTACCTTAATGTTTTTGTTATTTTCTGACCTGAGTATGAGCTTTGTGATCGTTACAAAAAACTCGTTATTTTCTTACCGAGTTTGTTTGCAAAATAAGATAAATATAAGAAAAATTGCTCCAATTATTCATTGTAGTATTTCGTAAAGGTGATTAATTGCCACAGTTTACAATGGACATGTTTGAAATTAGGAGCGCGTGAATGTACCCATACATTCACGCGCGTATGTTTCTTTGCAAAATTCAAACCCGATTTTCTTGTGAACTGTAAGGAACGTGTTTCATCGCATTCTGTACATAACGTATTTTCTTTAATTCTTTTTTTAACTGTTGAGAAGTTTCTGCCCTCGGAGTTAATTGGAATTGTATAACATAACATCATGCCTGTAATCCCGGACGGGTTAGGTAGAGGTGTACCTAATAGTACACCCACATTTTGCCAGTTATGTTTAAGTCCCATGTAATAGGGGGCGAGTCTATTGCCATCAACCGACTCCATCACTGCTACAGAGAAATTCTTTACGGAGAAACCCAATATAACGTTGCCCGACCTGGGAATCGAACCCAGGACCTCATGCTCAGAAGTCGCGCTTGCGACCACTAGACCAATGAGGCAGTCTAATTAGTCAGTCAGTGTAATAAGAATTCTTTGGTAAAATCACAGTATAAATATATACAGTATTGTGACTCGGCCCTGTCCTTGAAATAATTACCTACAGCCGAGCGGTAGGTTCACCAGCGATAGGGCTGCCGCGCCTACAGTTTTTTAATTTCATCTACTAAGTTGAATTTCTTTGTAGTTTTGTGATTGTAAATATTGTTTTTTATTAAAAAAAATGAAATTAGTTGTGAATGAAATAGGAAGTGTTCAATAAAAATACAAGTTGTGTCTTTTGATTAGTTGATTTAATAAAAATTATAAATTCGAGACTTTTATTTAACGCTAGCGTAGGTACCTAAATCATTCGTGTGACACTTTTTTCACCCTATCCACTTATTTATTAATGAATCCACGTATTTTACTCGGTTGAAAAAGCTAAATTCCTACCTATTAAATAATAAACAAATTGCGTATATTCAGCTGCGTCCAGTTAGGCTGGACTGGAACCAACTCCAACACAGTTGGTATAAAGATTGGCAGATGATAAAGAATGAAAGTTTATAACAGGTTACCGAGTTTGCGAAACCGATTAACTTATTGAAAATCCCGATTCGACGATTTGTCGACTGTTTAGATCTTTACGCTGGTGTTAAAAGATACAGATATTACTATACCATTCAACGGACGAATTGGAAACACAAACAAAGGATACTTAAGACGTTGCTGTTCATGTCGTATCCACAGTAAAACAATGCTGAGACTGCTTTTATTACAATACGAAAGCACAAACACTAACCTGAAATGTTTCTGTCACACATTCGAATTCCAACTCTGTAGCTTTGGAAGTGAGTCCGAAGTTCCTTTGTGAATAACTTTTGAGTCTTGGATATTATTCTGTCGACGACGATGCAGGTAGTTTTGGCAGTTATAATAACATCAGGTTGGCGTGAAGGGTAGACAGACATAAAGGATATGGCATTTGAAACGGACATTCCCTTTCCAGACTTAGTTGTAAGCTGGGCGATGGTCGTTTTGTATACAATACACAATGTGATGATGATGATCAAACAGAATTTCGGAAATTAAATTTTGTTGATGAATATAAGGTAATACATAATCTAAACTGAATGAGGTTTGATTTCGATAGCAAATCAAATATGACTGATGAAAATAACTTGTTTTTATTTAATTTTAAATCGTCTTACAGTTCTAAAGTCTACACCACTACACCACTACGTCTACGTGCAACAGCATCTGACAACTTCTTTTTACTCTCTTACACACTCCCGCTGTCACCAAATACTATCATCCCAACATGTATGTATTTCTCATCGGCCAAAACAGCTTACACAGGGCGAACAATTAATTTCCATACAAAACTTAATTAGGTAATGCAGTTAGAAAAATAATCAGCTGTCCCATACAATTGAGTCTGATAGGTACTAGACCAAATTGTATGGGACAGCTGTTTGTTTTTTTGTGACTACAATATCAAATTTAACGACGCATTTCTGATACAGGCTGTACATATTTCATTATTATATGTTATGTCCTTCTCTCAATGCTGATGCAATGTCCTGAGTGTGGCTTCAACATGGAGTCTATTTTAAGCCGCATCTTGGTGATGTCAGATTTAATCCTGTAGCGACGCAAAACGTGCGCCAGAGTCGTCTTCATCGACATCATGGCGTAGGCTTTACCTGAAACAACACCATATTTTTGCCAAATGTTACAAAGTTCCAATTTGAACATGTGAAATCCCAAAAATAAAAAGAATAATTCGCTCAAACTAAACCTAACCCTACAGATAGCCTAACCGGCAAACGTAAGGTGGGACGCCGTCAAGCTCGGTGGAGTGACGATCTTCGAAGGGTGGCTGTAGCAACTGGATGAGATTCGCTGAGAATCCAGTTGAGTGGCGTGCGGTTGAGGAGGCCTATGTCAAGCAGTGGACTGCTATAGGCTGATGATGAAAACCTAACCCTATTAGAGGAGTTTATTATCAGCTATTGTTAGTCACGCAACTATGTCATGCAACTATCACGCATATTAAATTGGTTAAATAATGCGCACCATAGACATCGGTGAAGGAAAACATCGTGAGGAAACCTGGACTTATAATTAATATAAGTCTGAAATCGCCAACCCGTCTTGAGCAAGCGTGGTGATCAATGCTCGTGCCTTCTCTGTATGAGAAGAGGCCTTTGCCCAGCAGTAACAGGCTGGTATTATTAATGCGCGCGCGGTACTTGATCATTGTTTTGCTGCGGAGCTATTTTAAAACAGTGATATCTCCTAAGATATTCATTGAAACCAAATGATGTAAAATTAAAGTCTATGGCCTTTCTCGATAAATGGGCTATCTAACACTAAAAGATTTTTTCAATACGAACAATAGAAGCTCCTGAGATTAGCTCGTTCAACCAAACAAACAAACTTTTCAGCTTAACAATATAATATATGTATTCGCCCTAAATCCGTCCTATTAGACACAATGACAGCTATAGCTTGTTTATAAATTGACATTAACTCCTACGATTGGAGAGTTTGATTGATCTGTCAACATTGAGGATCCGCCAATTGCGGCTACGAATACGATTTGCGTGGGCGTGGGCGTTTTCAACCGTTGTCTTGACGACTGAGTTAAACTGAGCTAAGCAATTGACTTAAGACGGGTCTTGGAAAACGAGTGTAATTTAATAAAATTCAAGTGAGAGGTCCTATCGCACTTTAAAAGTGCTTGCAATGCGGATGAATGCGGATGCGCGCCCGGACTTCTCACTACCACTAAATGTCGCTTTTACGTGACAGAATGATATTGAGATACTCAAAAATGTGCGCGCGAATGTAATTTCACCCTATCAGTATAGTGAATGAAGCGAGTCTTCTGACGACTGAGCAAGGTGCGCTTTCTCAAGTGATGAGCGAGCAAAATGAGTGGAGTCTCCCTCTCTTAAAACTATCGATGTAATGATCATCACAATCACATTGTAGCGTGAAAACAAAGCGTACATTAAAAAAAAATTGTTTGACACATACCGATACAATTTCGTTTTCCCAAACTGAAGGCAGCATACGCGCTGGGGTTGTCAGGCAGTCTGCCAGGTTCCAGCCAGCGTTCAGGGTGAAACTCGTGTGCGTCAGGACCCCATATCGGGTGTTTGTGGATCCCGCAATATGACAACCAGCAGCTCCTACCGGCTGATACGGTGCAGTTTTCTAAAATACAAAATTTGATTAATATGCAAGGCATGCGTGATTATTAATGTGCCAGCCGAAACGTTGACAAAAGCAATTGAGAAATCTTAGCACTATTACTTTCGTGACTTTAGAAAACATTTTTGATCCTTAAAATGTTCCCTAAGATTGGTAGCACTATCGACTGATCAAGATCATGAACTTACTAAGTTTAACATCCGTTTCCGTTCTCCTGATTCCAAATGGCACAATGGTGTAAAATCTCATGCTCTCCTTCAGAACCGCCTCCATGTACACCAATTTTGACAGATCCGTCTTTTCCACGTCTCTATCATCTCCCAGAACCTCTTGTAACCTGAAATGATGACACTGACAGTCTAGATGGTCCAAAAGTTTAACCCCTTTTAGTCTTAGTCAAAAGTAGCCGCAGAAAAATGAAATAACTTGAATTATTTGGTGGAGAATAGGGAGCTTGAAAATAAAATAAACCAAAATAAGTATTTTTTTTAAGGTAGAAAAAAACATGCCGTGGTCAAATGGGGACACTGGGCACATTCTTCAATATATATATTTGATATATTACGTAAGACGCACTAGAACCTCGACAATAACGTAGCTGAACTAAACCTGTCATGTATCCAACATAGCTTGCAAAACAAGCAGGCTGTAGTAGCAGTATGCTGGTCGTATCTATCGAAGGATCGAAGGCCGATGGAGCGAACGAGTCCTGGAGTGGGGATCGCGTATCGGCAAGTTTAGCGTCCCCCAGCCAGATGGACGATCATTTGCCTAGCCTTTTTCCAACATTGTTGAGGTAGACTTCCAGTCAGAAGCAGCAGAATACCAGTATTTTACATGGAGGGACTGCCAATATGACCTCCACAACCAAGTTACTACTGATATGATACCCTGGTCAGGTTAGTTGTCAGACTTTCGGGCCACTGACGGACCTGGCCTGTAACGACTGTCAGAAATCTCCAACTGACAGCCGGAACCAACGGCTAAGCATGCTTTCCAAGGCACGGAGGCAACTCGGTATGTGTATTGGTCACCCATCCCCGGATGCCGTTTGTATGTGGTTGGTCATTCATCCTATGCAAGCGCAGCTTATTCTGAAGATCGACCCGAGTAGCTGTTATTATTTTGCCACCATCCCCCCAGCTAGATGAACCGACGACCTTAAAAAGGTGGTTGGTTTAGATGGGATAAGAAAGGTGGGGGACAAGGTGTCAGTTGGGAGAAGCCTATCTCAAGCTGTGGAATGCGATAGGATGAACTGATAATACGTTCCCAACCGTGTTTTACAAATTACTGAAGATTACACGCGCGTTATGTGGTCAGACCGTCGACCCTCGACAGACGAAGCCATTGCCGCAGCGACCAATCCTCGGTACCTACATCCGGTCAGACAAGTCAGTTAAGTTTGATAGCAATAAATAGTTCGAGTACTTACTCAGTAAATACTTTCTCCTGAGCTTCAGGGTAAGAGCCCAACAACATCGTGGTATACACAAGTACAGTAGTCGTAGTATCTTGTCCGGCGACGAGCATAGTGTCAATATGGTTTCTGATCTGTTTGTCGGTGAAAGCTCCCTTCTCAGCTGATAGTTCAAGGAGTACGTCTATGAAGGGCTTGAAGTTGCTTCCTTAAATGAAATTACATAACGGCATCAGGAAATCTCAATAATGTCATTATAAAGGAAAGGTTTCGAGTTTGAAGAATCTTTACCTGGTTTAATACTTTCAGTGCGTGAATTATTTTCATAAAGCTTGGATTTTCTTTTTTGTAGGACCTGAAAATAATTTCATTACAATTTTTTTATTTTTTCATCAATATCGGTCTGAATACTCTTATTACTATTTTTGGCTATTCCTCATAGTTCCGGAGATGACCATCTAACTACGCTCATTTGTAAAAATCACTGTGTGTTATCTTAGATCGCCCACAAAGAGCATAAAACTCACTTTATGTTGTATGTCATGTATTCTAAATTATGTAAATTTATGGAAAGGTTTCTTCGTTGCATAATTAAGTTTCTATGTTTCCTGATAGGCATTCAAACTTAGATTCAGCTTGTTTTGATTCGTTGAGTTGAAGATTGAAAATCTAAAATCCCCTTCACAGGGGGAGCACGAGACCGCCTCTTAAAGAAGTATTATTTTAAGCTAAGTTCAGCGAGGGAAAGAAATGGGGATGTGTAGGTAAAGATCCAACTTTTTCAATAATAATGTTGCTAAAGAGGTGGTAGTACCCCCCCCCCCCCCGATTTTGAACATTCTTAGTAGTGCTGTCTTGTTACCGTGTCCGACATATTGTGCAGTATCTTCAGAATAGCATCTTGCTTCTTCTTGAGCTTGCTCCATGCGAAGGTGCAGTCGAAGTGCCACCACAACTTAAGGAACCGTTCTACAAATAAATCGAACATCGTGTCCGAGGCTTCGAAATAGTCGCTGTTGAGGTTTGGATCTGAAAAATCTACTCCTAGTGCTGTCACTGGAAACAATAAAAAACTTTTTAGTAATAATACTTCACCATCTTGATGAGGTTAACGGCTTGGCCACGAGTGTGCGACAGCGCCTTTGGAGAAAACAATTGAAAGAAATTGCTTATAACAAAGCACGCCACGCATGCTCGCGCGAAGGAAACAAGTGACTCGAGCGTGTGTCGGTAAAAGATGAAAAATGAACAGCAAACTTACTGCAAATAGTCTCCAAAGCGTTTTGTCGTATGGTTAACAAGTGATAAAAGGGTCCTTTTCCAACCTCTTTGTCTAAGTCTTTCAGAAGCTTTCTGGACTGGCTGTTGAAGACGCCAATGAACGTATCTAGTAATATCTGTCTAAACGCTGGGTTCAGTAGCTTTCGGTGAGCCTTCCATGTCAGATCTGAAAAATGTATCCGCAACTATTACATGAATTTTATTGGATTTTTTGGTGGTAACAACAAAATGAAGTTCTAAAATATTTATAAACGAGATTACCAACGGCGTTAACAGAAAAATAAAAATTGGATTATGTCTCTAGTGAAAAGAGAAAAAGTAATAGAAATATTAGGATACTAATAAGAAGGATAAAGAAATGTGGGTCCGATAAGCACAGTGTACTTTTAAAAGTCATAACTTTCCGAGTGCGTGCTGAAGAAGTTGCGGCTGTAAACGGATCTAATGAGAACTCTTTAGGAAATATATTCAAGACCTCACTCACTCGTAATTTGTATGAATTTTGCCTGTAGTTAGATGAAATAAAACAAATGAATATTGAATCAAATTGATTCTTTATTTATTTAATGAGCATTCGAACATTCGAACAATAAACGCAATAACTTTCGAACAGGGACGATTATTGTCGCAGCTATCATAGCCACATATTATGTAGATTCTGAGAGTTTAAATAATAATAAAAACTAATAAGCAACTTACATCTCGAAAAGACTAAGCCATCACCTAGCCAATCTTCAGCAAATCTGTAGTAGGGGTCCTTTTCGAGGCACGCATTTGATACCGTAAGACAGTCGTCCGGGTCGGTGAGAACTGCCAAAATATTCTGGTAAATACAGCATGTCGTGTCAGAATAATATTATATATTTCTTGCATATTCCCTATTGTGGATATGGTAAAGACCATTAAACTAAACAAGTTTTTTTATGGGACCAACATCATAATCGCGAAAAAATAATAAGCTGTCCCATACACTTGTTCGAGTAGTTACTGGAATTTTGTATGGGTAAGCTGAATATTTTTTACCAAACCAAATCTCTAAATATGGCCTCTCATTTCTAAAAAAGTCACAAGTCTGGTGGCAGAAAACAGAAAATAGTTTAAGCCCAGCCTGAAATGGCCACTTTAGTAGAATCATAATATGAATACTGTTAAAATTCGTAAAAAGGTCACAGACGCAGTTGATAATATTATTATGACTTGTCACTTTGTGGCCATTTTACGAATAGTGTACACACGACACTTGAAAAACGTATCGAGTACAGGCGCGGCGGGGCAGAGTGGTGCTGCATCCTGCATACAAGCCTGTACCTATTTGCGGAAATAAAACTAAATATTTTGCTAAACATTTAATGTCAATTAAACCAAGGAAATCTAAATGCTCCGTCCCCTTTACTTCGCCGATGTTGTATAGAAAAACATTTTTGCAAAAAAAACAACTCCTTCTATGTTTTTTTATGTTACCTACCCTTTTTAGTTGAGATATCACAGTGAAGAGCATTCGCAGAAGAAGTTCCTGCGAATACTCTTTACATATAAATGCTCGAGAAAATGCTAAAGTCAGTTTTAGAATACTTACCATAGTGAGTTAGAGGTCCAATCTTGCCTGAAAAGACTCCTCCCACGCTTGTGCAGTATGTGGATAGTTCATCTATAAGGTCCACTAGACCTACAAACGAAAAAAGTAAAACATTTAAATAAGTTTTTCAGGAAATACGAAGTTAAAATGCACTAGTTTTGTTTTGTTCTTCACTGATACAATATCAAGTTAGATATTTCTGAAACTGATTTTAAGGCTTTACGCATAAAAAAACGCAGAGGAAACTAGAACTAAAAGTAGACCGAAAAATATCCTCGAGAATATTTTAGAGATCCACACGTTCCCGAGATAAAGCAATCCATTGATTATCTCGGGAGTTCGAATCTATTCACTGATGGTGCCATCATGTATTGATAGATTGCTTTGATTTTATTAGCCAAGCCAAAAAAAATTATGCACGCCTTTTAAAAAAAATAAAACAAAGTCTCTATGGGTGTAGGATCAACAGAATCCTAACTTAATATTATAAATGCGAAAGTAAGTTTGTTTGTTTGTTTGTTACCTTTTCACGCCTAAACCACTGCACCGATCATCCTGAAATTTTGTATATAAATTGTCAGGTGTACAGAAACGGATATAGGATACCTTTCATCCCGAAAAAAAGTATTGTATTCCCGAGGAAAACAACAATAACGTTCTCATGATAATAGAGCGCCACGTGTCTTTCGAATCATGATCCAATTATTTTATTACAAGCAGAGTACAACTCGAATTGATTGTCAAATTCTAAATTAACGCGAGCGAAGCCGCTGGCAAAAGCTAGTGATGAATAAATTCCAAAATACAATATTGGATGACCGGCGATGGATAGTGCTGTACCTCATATCTTCACCGAAAACTTGGACTTGAAAAAGCTGTGCCCGAAACAGCTGCCGTAATTCCTCAAAATAGAGCAATGAACAGGTTTCAGTCGATTTTTAAGCAAAAACATGCAAATTAAGATTATTCTTTATTTTCTTTATTATTTATTGATTATTATTAATGAGGCCGAGTTTTTGCAAAAGTACATCGAGTTAAAAGGAGACTGAGTATAGGAATAAATTTAATAAAACTTAGTTTATTACTTAGTTATGCCGGGTACTTCTGCGACTGCGCTCGTAGCCCTCTAAAGGGTGTAAACAGACCCCTAACGAAGCCGAAAGGCACTTGTTCTCCGCGTCATCGCGATCATTTTTTTGTTATATACCATACCTGGGAACCTTCCTGTTACGGAGATATTGTCAAAGAGGGTCAAAGTTCCAACTTTTTCACTTTTTTTTTTTAAATACAAGCTTTAATTTTGTAACTTTACTTTAAATATCTCCACGACCCCCGTACTATTCAATGCATCCACCAGCACAATGTTTTAAGTGCGTTACTTTGAGTTTTACCGTAAAAAGTGATTTTTCACCCCCAAAAAAAAAGTCGTTTCCCAGCAATAATTTTTGCGTAAGGTTACAAGTACAGTGAAGGGTCCGTTTACATCTTGTATAGAACAGTACAAACCGCATCTGTCCGACAAGGTCAGGATACGCGGTATGTGTCCCAAAATTGGCCACGCCCCTGGAAATAATGGCGGCTCCGTAGTCTTCTTGATCTTCCAGCTCCATAACCAGAAGACTGCCCAAGCGACGCAGAATAGCAGTATAGCGATCATTGTTGATGTTCTATCTTGTTACTGAAATTAAAATTCCATAATAATTAAATAATGCCGTTGATGGCCTTGAGAAAGAAATGCGTGCGGCTCCGATACTTTTGTATATGTCATGAATGGCCACGTCTGTCACGGACCTTTGAACTGTCGTAGAAAATTGTAGAATTTAAATTTTTTTTTGAGCGACAAGCAGTTGTTGAACTTAACTTTTAATTATTTTCTTTGAAGAAAAAATTAAATGCATATTTTGTATTATGTGGACACCTTTCTGACACATGCTGTATTGACTCGAATATTATTTGGCAGTTCTCACCGACCCGGACGACTGTCTTACGGTATCAAATGCGTGCCTCGAAAAGGACCCTTACTACAGATTTGCTGAAGATTGGCTAGGTGATGGCTTAGTCTTTTCGAGATGTAAGTTGCTTATTAGCTTTTATTATTATTTAAACTCTCAGAATCTACATAATATGTGGCTATGAGTCAAACATATTATGTTTGACTCATAGCTGCAACAATAATCGTTCATGTTCGAAAGTTATTGCGTTTATTTTTCGAATGTTCGCATGCTCATTAAATAAATAAAGAATCAATTTGATTCAATATTCATTTCTTTTATTTCATCTAACTACAGGCAAAATTTATACAAATTACGAGTGAGTGAGGACTTGAATGTATTTCCTAAAGAGTTCTCATTAGAGCCATTTACAGCCGCGACTTCTTCAGCAAGCACTCGACGAGTTATGACTTTGAAAAGTATTTCCATTACTTTTACTCTTTTCACTAGAGAGATTATCCAATTTTTTATTTTTCTGATACCGCCGTTGGTACTCTCGTTTATAAATATTTTAGAACTTCATTTTGTTGTAACCACCTAAAATTCCAATAAAATTCATATTATAGTTGCGGATACATTTTTCAGATCCGACATGGGAGGCTCACTGAAAGCTGCTGAACCCAGCGTTCAGTCAGGCATTACTAGATACGTTCATTGGCGTCTTCAACAGCCAGTCCAGAAAGCTTGTGAAAGACTTAGACAAAGAGGTTGGAAAAGGACCCTTTTATCACTGGTTAACCATACGACAAAACGCTTTGGAGACTATATGCAGTAAGTTTGCTGTTTATTTTTATATTTTACCTACACGAATGTCAGTCACCTTAAGCCTCGTTCGCGGGCTTAAGTAATGCGACACACGCTCGAGTCACTTATTTCCTCCGCGCGAGCATGCGTGGCGTGCTTTGTTATAAGTAATTTCTTTCGATTGTTGTCTCCAAAAGCGCGTCACACACATGTGGCTTGAGAGTGTAACTCGTGGCCAAGCCGTTAAACTTCATCAAAGTGTGAAGTACCTATTAATTTAATAAAAAGTTTTTTATTGTTTCCAGTGACAACACTGGGAGTAGATTTTTCAGATCCAAACCTGAACAAGGACTATTTCGAAGCCTCGGACACGATGTTTGATATAGCTGTCGAACGGTTCATTAAGTTGTGGTGGCACTTCGACTGCACCTTCGCATGGAGCAAGCTCAAGAAGAAGCAAGATTGTTGTCTGAAGATACTGCACAATATGTCGGACACGGTAACCAGACAGCCCTACTAAGTAAGTTTAAAATCGGAGGGGGGGGGGGGGGTTACGGTTACGGAAAGGTGGATCTTTACCTACACATCTCATTTCTTTCTCTCGCTGAACTTAGCTTAAAATAATACTTCTTTAAGAGGCGGTCTCGTGCTCCCCCTGTGAAGGGGATTTTAGATTTTCAATCTTCAACTCAACGAGTCAAAACAAGCTGAATCTAAGTTTGAACGCCTATCAGGGTTTTGTAAGAGTTAAATAGAAACTTAGTTGTGCAACGAAGAAACCTTTCCATCAATTTACATAATTTAGAATACATACAACATAAAGTGTGTTTTATGCTCTCTGTGGGCGATATTAGATAACACTCACACTATCCACTTACTGTCTACAATTAGGCCGAAATACATTTAATGCTTTGATTTTCGTAACGGTTGGTTATTTATTGTAAGATTTGGAAATTATGGTATTTTTTATTCTTTGCTGCGAAAATTATGTAAGCAGTTTTACTAACATTCATAGACAGAAGGTTTTGACAAAGCCATAATTATATTCAAATCATTAAAATCTTTCTGTGCTTCTGAGATAATATCAGTGATGGAATCGCCAAAATAAAAAGACAAGTGTCGTCTGCATACAGTGACACATGTTTAATCAGTCCAGCGGTACTAATGTCGAAAAAAAAAAAAAAATATATATATATATATGTGTATATATATGAGGAAAAGCAATGAGACACAGGTCCGATCCCTGAGGTACTCCGTACTGTATATTGGCACTTGTAAATTTATCAAGTTAGACGATCCGTTGCCGATTAGTAAGGTAAGACTCATAATTTTGTCGGCTGTAGAAGTAATTCCAATGATTTTAGCATTTTCAGAAGGATAAAATGGCTAACAGTATCGAATCCTTTTTTCAGGTCAAAAATCCTAGAGCTAAATGTTTTTTTGTCTAAATTATCTTCAGCCGAAAGTGTATTCGAGTGTGGACAATGTGATGCTTCCACGATGCATCGCAATAAAAAAACCGGTTCTGAGTTCTGTATTTCTGTAATTTGCTTGTTTCCAACAAATATAATATGACATAAAATAACATCACGCCTGTATTTGCACGAAACGTTTCCACCCACATTTCACCAATTATAATTAAGTCCCACGTTAGGGCGAGCCATTGCCATCAACCTGGTACAAATCAAAACTTCGGGCTACTACCGAGAAATTCCTAATGGAAAAACCCAATAACTCTAGGACCTCATGCTCAGCGGTATGTATCAAGAGGTTCCAATAAACATTGCTTGACCAATTTATCTTTTTATCCAGTATTTGCTTTGTACTTACATTGGGCTCGGACGCGTCTTTTAAGCACAGTGTACAATTCACTAACATTAATTATTTTCTAAATAAAAAAAACGTTTTACATTGCAGAATATAGCTGCACTGATCTCTTGTTATCATATAACTAAACTAACTCTAAGCACTTCCTTAAATAGTAATTGATAAGAAAAAAAAACTAAAAGCAAGGTAGTGCAGGTACGAATCGATCTCGTGCACAAAGGGTTCCTTACCTTTTTAAACCGATGTCTTCCTACAGAATTGGAGAGAAGTAGCACAGAATCGTGACCGTTGGAAGGAATGGAGGGAGGCTTGTGCCCAGCGGTGGCACAATATGGGCCAGCTATAATAAGAATAATAACAATCTGTGGCCCGAGTGTCAAACTGACGCTACGCGTTTTTTTCCAAACGAAACTTTATTTAATTTTTTTAGTAATTTAACCCCGAAAAACAATTTACGAGACAAATAACGAAAAGAAAACAAAAACACATATAAGAGAAAAATTGAATAAAGGTGCAATACAACAATAATAAATCACAATTATACCACTTCCACTGATTCATTCAACGCGATGAGGCAGTTAAGAGCGAGGATGGTTAAAAAAGAATTTTAAACCCAAATTTGTCTTTTAAAATTGTTGTTTTAAATTTCTCTGATTGAATTCAAGGTCTCACGGTCATTCTACCTGGACTTTATTTAGCAATTTTTTTTTTTTGTTTTTCGGATGGGAAATCATCAAATGACTTCTCTCGCTCTGGGTGGAGTGGGAGGGAGTGTCAGACTCTTACTGACTAAAACCCATCCATGTTCCTTCATTGCCCTTTCGTGTTCCAGGGCCACGGTATCTCTTTCGAACAGTCCCGCAGCACTACTACTAGCTACTGGCCACCGTAAGCGCGGGCCTGTGACGGAAGGACGGTGAGCTAACCCATTACTAACCGTCCTTCCGTCTTATGACGACAGGCCGTGTCGACGGCCAAACGGTAAGTTTTATCATAAAAATATTTTGGAAAAAAAAATGTAGATCGTGCAATTACCTATCGTAAAAAATTCTTTTACACTTTTTCCTAAGAATCACCATTTCTGAGATATAGCTATTCCATTGTTCCATTGTATTGCTCCATTAGATAATTACCAACCAGACGAATAGTTTCCACAATTACCTATAATTTTCATCGCAATTTCCAGTAGTACATTTTTTTACAACAGATCGTGAAATAGGCTCACCATGGTAACCTCGTTAAGAAAAACATGCCAGGTACATTACTTTACCGGTGGCGTGGAAAGGTACGAATATTATGAAGAACACAACTTTTCCAACTTTTTGAATAGCTATATCTCAGAAATGGTGATTGCTGAATGGTGATTGGTGAAAAAGTGTATAATCAATTATTATAGATCATTGCACGATCTACAATTCTAGTCTGAACTATTTTTATCATAAAAGTCACTGTTTGGTTGAAAAACGCAAAAAACCCATATTTCCGAACTTTGACATTGAATTTTTTTTTTTTTAAATGTTGGATCGATGGGGACTTTTCACATTTCATTTGTAATGGTGTTGTCAAGATTCGCACAAATTTTCAGCTCTATGCGAATTTTTGTTACCTTGCATGTCTAACTTGACCGGGCTATTAAACCTAACTTAAAATATCGCCTACAATTCTAAGATACGGTAGGAAAGATTTTTGGTAATTCTACCCCCAAGTGGGTTTAATGGGGGGTTAAAGTTTGTATGGATATTTGTAATTTTCAAAGAGAATGAAATTAAGCATTTATGTTTTATGTGTTTACCGTTTTTGGAAATTCCAACTTTAAGGGCCGATTAAATAATGAGTTGATGTGGTAGTGTGTTCAAAGTTTTACTCACAAATTAATAGGAGATTACACTTAAAGTGACTTCTTCCAAATAAAAAATAATCAGACAAAATGAATTTGGTATATTAATATCGAGCTTGTGGCTTAACAATAACAGCCGCTAGGTTCGAAATTCATATTAAGCTGCGCTTGCCTAGGTTAGTCCGTGGATGGGGATCACCCATTACATACCGAGTTTCCTCCTTGTCTCGAAAAGCACGTTAAGTCGTCCGTGCCAGCTGTCATTTGTAGATCTTTGACAGCCGTTACAGATAGTCAGTAGCTCGAAAGGTAGGCAACCACTCTAACCCGGGGGTATTTATTTATTTATTTATTTACACACAAAAGATATACACAGGAAATAACATACAGACAAAAGAGCACAAAGGCACATTTATACTGTGACAAAGGTACCGCTTACCCAACCGGTACTAACTGGTTTGTGGAGGACAGTAAGGCAGTTGCTCTATGTATTCAGCTGCATCTGGTTAGACTGAAAGCCGTCCCCAAAATAGTTGGGAAAAGGTTTCGCAGATGATGGTTTATTAATACTGGAGACATCAGGTATATGCAAAACCTGAATATAGTTTGTTCGGAATAAGTAACTGAATCGATTCCAATAATGTTTAAACCATGTTACACAGGGTGTAAACGGACCCTTCACGAAGCCGTCAACCAAGCATTCTGTACATCAAACTAAGTAACTCTACGCAAAAAATATTGCTGGGAAACGACTTTTTTTTTTGGGGTGAAAAATCACGTTTTACGGTAAAACTCAATGTAACGCACTCAAAACTAAATGCTGATGGATACTTTGAATAGTAAACGGGTCATGGAGATAATTAGAGTAAAGTTAAGGCCTTTAAAATTGCTATTTAAAAAAAAACTTGTGAAAAAATTGGAACTTTGTCGTGCAATATCTCCGTAACTAGAAGGTTCCCAGGACAAAAAAATGATCGCAATGACGGGGAGAACAAATGACTTTCGGCTTCGTTAAGGGTCTTTTTACACCCTTTATTTAGTCCCAAAAATATTTAAAAAGGTTGCAAGTTGGACACCGAGTGATACTAAGTACCTATCTGCAATCATACGGCTCGGGCGCACCGCTGTGCTCCCGCGCGGGGTAACACAACCCCTCCAGTCACCCGAATGCTACAGGTTAATACGCACATGTCACGCTCTCTGATCGCGACTGCGTCTTACAGTTGTGTTTTGGTTGATCGTGTACCTATCGTATGTAAAAAGTATCGTGTAACCATGTGTGTGTGATGATTAACCTTTTTAAACACGCCAAGATGGTTAATTGTAGAAAGTTACTATTTGTACCTACAGCCTGCTGCTGTGGTTGAGTTATGTGATTTTGTGATACTTTTCATCCACTTTGAACTTTAAATGGTTGGCAAAAAGTGCAACAAATGTGCACGGCTGCATTTACGAGTAAAGGACATAATAATATCTACCTATACTTGACCATATACGGGGAGTAAACAGACCCTTCACGAAGCCGTCAACCAAGCATTCTGTACTTCAAACTAAGTAACTTTACGCAAAAATTATTGCTGAGAAATGACTTTTTTTTTTTGGGCTGAAAAATTACGTTTTACGGTAAAACTCAATGTAACGGACTCAAAACATTGTGCTGATGGATGGATTGAATATTTCGGGGGTCTTGAAGGTCTTTAAAGTAAAAAAAAATACATTACGAGTAGAAACATGTATTTAAAAAAAAAAACTTGTGAAAAAGTTGGAACTTTGACCCCCAATATCTCCGTTACTAGAAGGTTCCCAGGTATGGTCTAGAACAAAAAAATGATCGCAATAACGAGGAGAACAAGTACCCTTCGGCTTCGTTAAGGGTCTGTTTACACCCTGTATACGATAGTCCAAAGCCTACAAGTGTGATGGAAAATGTAATCACCTTGTTAATTACAATACAATCGCCATACGGTTAGGTACCTACAGCCAAATCGGTCGGTGTCCAATGAGCGTTAGTCGACGCAGGAGGCGCGGCCGACCACGCGGTGAGCATGTTTTTATAGGGACAACTAGATAACAGAACAAGCTTATAACTTTGTGATTTTTCCTGAGACATTTTAGAAATTTTGTACATAGATGTATTTTACATAAAAATACTAGACACAGTGTTTCGAGTTTCGCATATACTAAAACTATTGTTGTATATAGCCTATGTCCGGCCCCAGGTTAAAATCTATCTTCTTGCCAAATTCCATTACGATCCGACCAGCCGTTTAGTCGTGAAAAGGTAACAAACAAACAGAGTTACTTTCGCATTTATCAAATTAAAACGATCATTTAAATTCATGTCCTATGATATTAGTATGGATTACATTGACTGTTGGTCCAGGGTTCGATTTCCGAGTCGGGCAAAGTGGAGTCAGGAATGTCTCAGTAGCAGCCATGAAGTCTGGATCTATGCCCGGTTGATGGCAATTGGCACGCCCCCTATTATATAGAAGTTTAACGTAACTGGCAAAATGTAGGTGTACTATTAGGTACACCTCTGTCTAACCCTTCGGGGTTTACAGGCATGATGTTATGTTTATCACTGTAATACAAGTTTAAGTATAAGGAGACAAAGACCTTACTATACTTCGTCATTTGATTTTAAACAAGATTAGAACACTGTGAGAATATGACGAATTATGTGACGCAAATAGTGGAAACTGCGCAGCGATTAAGTGGCACGGCTTTTATGATTAACAATTAATGGGTTGGTAAGTTGTTGCTGGCCGGTTTCCGAGAGCGTTTCATGCTCTTGATTATGCCCATCGAACACTCCAGAACCCCTACAACTGCCGATACGTTCAAAACAAAGTTACTGGACATGGAATCTGTTGACGGAATCTTGAATCGGATTAGTTGCAAAAAGTTGTCAAAAAAGGTGAACCGGTAAAGATGCACTAAATATTAGCCAGACATTGCAAAACTCTAATTAAAACTCAAAGCATGTTTTTCAATTAAACCATTAGACACTTTTGAATGTCAAAAAAAAAACAAAAAAAAGCGAAGCTACAGTCACAGTCAAAAGGCATAATAACTTGTGAAAGTACTGTAGTTACTGAAAAATTAAAAATCATCAATTCTGACAATCTAGGTATAAGTCTATAATCAAATACTTACCTACAAAAAATATACACACACAACCATCTTGTTTTTATTTTATATTTTTAATACTTTTATTCTCTGATTATTAGCTTTAGTTCATAAGATTGTTATTTGCCTTGTATTGTTTAAAATTTGTTTTTGTTTACTTAATATATATTTTATCAAAGATTATTATATAATTAGCTGTAATAACAGTATTTTTTAGTCATTAAAACCACAACCTGCACTAATTAATGTATAAACATTATTTGTACGCCTTGCAAGGCAGCACAAAGTGCGTGTCACAAATAAACATATTTGAATTTGAATCTAACCTAGAACCTTGAAACACCTAAATTCCTGAAATCTTAAGCCAGCCTAACTCTACAAATACTTGGATCATTCAGGTCAACTAGATCGGGGGCTGTATAGCTTCATTTTGGTGCTGCACGCCTTTAGCATATTAATCACATTGAGTTCGAGGGGTCGCCCCCGTATTTGATTCTGGTGAATATTTTCTATTTTAGATCGTCACGTAGTTTACATTTGAAAGGTTATGTGTTAATTTTATTATAAAGTATTTGGGTAGCTTACAGCTAACAATGCAAGGTTTAAACGGATGATTCACGAAGCCGTCAACCAAGCAAAAAATTCTGGATATCAAACTATTCTTGGGAAACGAATTTTTTTTTGGTGTAAAAATCACGTTTTACGATAGGGCTTAATGTTACGCACTTAAAACTTTGTGCTGATGGATGCGTTGCGTACGGAGGTCGTCGAGTTATTTATAGTAAAGTGATAACATTAAAATCTTGTATTGACAAAAAACTTGTGGAAAAGTTGGGGCTTTGACCCTAGTATCTCCGTAACTAGAAGGTTCCCAGGTACGCTCTAGAACAAAAAAAAATGATCGCAATGACGGGGAGAACAAGTTCAGCTTCGTTAAGTGTACTTTAACCCCTTTAAATAAGTGACAACAATGTCAAATAAGACAAAACATAAACAAGCTTCTACAATTACAAATGGGTAGTGTTGTAGAAGTACCTATTGGCTAGTACGAGTAGGTACAGTCGCGAGCAATGAAAATTATACACGCACCAACTTTTGACACGTGCATTGCCAGTCCAAATGCTGAACTTACCTAGATGGCCAAATAAAGAATTCGTTGGATGTCATCCCTCGTGGCCAAAACAAATACCAGGACCCAATACGCTGAAGTCGCTATTTTATGGCTCGTACATAATTGTAAGGCAATTCAATTCAATTCTATTCATTTATTGCATCAAATATGGTAGGTACATGAAGTTCTTATATAAAATATTTAGAAACACACATTTGGCCAATATATAGCATGCAAAAGTACAAGTTTACACACTTAAGATAACGGTTAAATAAGTCCATGCTTTAATGTATAAAATTTACAGGGACACTTTCGAAAGAACTCATCTATCGAATAAAAACACTCCTGTAACAACCACTTCCGCAACGCAACACAAAACTTATTGAAGGGTAGTTGAGTAATTGACCTAGGCAAAGCATTGTAAATTAGGGTAGCCATATAAACGCATCTCCGCCGAAAGAGATTTTAAAAATTTAAAAATAAAAATATTATTCAATATTATGACGTAGTTAAAACACCCTGTTGGTAGCGATGATCTACTGGACTCGAACAGGATGTTTCATAATTTTTTCTAATGTTTATTTATTTTTCATTGTACCTATAAAAAAAAATCGCGCCTAGAACTATTTTATGTCGGGCACATTGAGTGGACCACCTTTGTAAGACGACTAAAAAGTCACGGTGTATATCTCTAAATGTAGCTGCTCTAACTATTCAATTAAAAAACTTACTTTTACAAGTTAAACTCCAAAACTTTTTGTTTTAATAAGTTAGTTCATTCCCTTGTATAAGAACTCATAAATACAGACGTAACTGTTCTTCAAACAATACGTAAATAAGACTTGTGATTTATAAATGTAATAAATTGTCATCAAAAACTTCAGTGTGCCCAACTGATTTAAAACTTTCAAGCAAGTTGATGGTATCACTTTGTTATGTCAGTGAAAGTATTGCCCTCATCATCTGCCTAGCTTTTTTCCCAATTAACTCTGGCCAAATTTCATGATTCTAGGTCAACGGGAAGTGCCCTACTGGTTTTGATTACCTTGTGAGATGGCAACATATGCGACATAAACGGTCAATTATTATCTTTTGACATTAACTGACAAGTTTGATTTTTTCACTGTTTTAAGGGATCCCTAGCAGATTGTTCAGCTTTCCTCCACGCGTTCCTGAGAAAAAGGGTGTCGTCAGACGCACAGACAGACGGACAACAAAGTGATCCTACAAGGGTTCCGTTTTTGTCGACTGAGGTACGGAACCCTAAAAAAACTAGTATGAAATGAAAGATCCTACCAGTAACAATATAATTAATGTTGTAAATTAATGTACCTTAAGCAAGACAATGTTATTTTTGGAGGAATCAACAGACTTCCAAAATACTGGAATTCCTTGCCTAGTTTTAGGTACTAAATATAGTTTTACCTATAGTTTTAAATATTCACAAAAATTTTGTATACACGATTTTGATCACAGATTAACTATGTACCTATGTGTGTTATTTGAAGTTATTGGATCAATAAACAATAGAGGTGTTTGACCTCGTTGATTTGTTTGATCGATTAAGTGAAACGTAGTAAGCAAAAGAGGATGTCCTCGAATATACATATACATATGTAATGATAACCTTGAAAACAAAAATAAGAATAAAAATAATTCTATACATGTATAAAACCAGATACATTAAATGACGTCAAAAAACTGGCCCCCATCATGTCCATGAACAAAAATTCGGAGAAACGTGACATCAATTAAATGGCACTGGAGCCGTGTGGTGGGCTATGGCCCACTTCCTTAAATAGCCCTTGGGTTATTTATAGCTTTTAAATATGTTAAAAAGGTAGTTTAAAGGCGGAATTCATTCTAATTGTTATAAAAATTGTTATAACTTTTATATTAATGGCTGATTATGATAATGGTTGATCAGGTTTTTCTTGGTGTTCCTTAACATTCCATAATTGGCATTCATGAGGCCTACCTTAATGTTTTTGTTCTTTTCTGACCTGAGTATTAGTTTTGTGATCGTTACAAAAACTCCTTATATTCTTACCGAGTTTGTTTGTTAAGATAAATAAAGGGTGTAAAAACCCCCTTAACGAAGCCGAAAGTCACTTGTTTTTCCCGTCATTGCGATCATTTTTTTGTTCTGGACCATACCTGGGAACCTTCTAGTTTCGGAGATATTGGAGGTCAAAGTACCAATTTTTTCACAAGTTTTTTTTTTAAATACTCCTTTTTAAGGTTTTAACTTTAATTAACCCCATGACCTGTTTACTATTCAAAGCATCCATCAGCACAATGTTTTGAGTGCGTTACATTGAGTCCTACCGTAAAACATGATTTTCCACCCCAAAACAAAAAGTCGTTTCCCAGCAATATTTTTTGCGTGAAGTTAGTTAGTTTGATGTACATAATGCTTGGTTGACAGCTTCGTGAAGGGTCTGTTTACACCTTGTATAAGAAAAATTGCTCCAATTGTTCATTGTAGTATTTCGTAAAGGTGATTAATTACCACAGTTTACAATGGACATGTTTGAATTTAGGAGCGCGTGAATGTATGGGTACATTCACGCGCTCCGCGTATGCGTAGCGTATGTTTCTTTGCAAAATTCAAACCCGATTTTCTTGCGAACTGTAAGGAACGTGTTTCATCGCATTCTGTAACGTGTTTTCTTTAATTCTTTTTTTAACTGTTGAGAAGTTTCTGCCCTCGGAGGTAATTGGAATTGCATAACATAACATCGTGCCTGTAATCCCGGACGTGTTAGGTAGAGGTGTACCTAATAGTACACCCACATTTCGCCAGTTATGTTTAAGTCCCATGTAATAGGGGGCGAGTCTATTGCCATCAACCGGGCGCAAATTCAGACTCCGTGGCTGCTACTGAGAAATTCTTGACGGAGAAACGCAATATAACGTTGCCCGACCTGGGAATCGAACCCAGGATCTCATGCTCAGCAGTCGCGCTTGCGACCACTAGACCAATGAGGCAGTCTAATAAGTCAGTCAGTGTAATTCCTTGGTAAAATCACAGTATAAATATACAGTATTGTGACTCGGCCCTGTCCTTGAAATAATTACCTACAGACGGGCGGTAAGTTCGCCAGCGATAGGGCTGCCGCGCCTACAGTATTTTAATTTCATTTACTTAGTTGAATTTCTTTGTAGTTTTGTGATTGTAAATAATATTATGTTTATTATTAAAAAAAAAAAAAATTGTTGTGAATGAAATAGGAAGTGTTCAATAAAAAATACAAGTTGTGTCTTTTGATTAGTTGATTTATTAAAAAATATAAATTCGAGACTTTTTTTTAACGCTGGCGTAGGTACCTAAATCATTCGTGTCACTTTTTTCACCCTATCCACTTATTTATTAATGAATCCACGTATTTTACTCGGTTGAAAAAGCGAAATACCTACCTATTAAAAAATAAACAAATTGCGTATCTACTAATAGGTATATTCAGCTGCGTCCAGTTAGGCTGGACTGGAACCAACTCCAACACAGTTGGTATAAAGATTGGCAGATGATAACGGATGAAAGTTTATAACAGGTTACCGAGTTTGCGAAACCGATTAACTTATTGAAAATCCCGATTCGACGATTTGTCGACTGTTTAGATCTTTACGTTCGTGCTTAAGATACGGATGTTACTATACCATTCAACGGACGAATTGGAAACACAAACAAAGGATACTTAAGACGTTGCTGTTCATGTCGTATCCACAGTAAAACAATGCTGAGACTGCTTTTATTACAATACGAAAGCACAAACACTAACCTGAAATGTTTCTGTCACACATTCGAATTCCAACTCTGTAGCTTTGGAAGTGAGTCTGAAGTTCCTTTGTGAATAACTTTTGAGTTAGAGGTTTGCACCGGAGCAGTGAGTACCGGAGAATAACCGGTGATTTACCGGTAAAAGTACTCGATTGAAATAATCGGTAATTAACCGATTGATCTCCGGTGATCGTCGCATCTTATTTTTTTTTTATATAATAAATTTACACTAATAAAAGACACAGATTTAAAGCCTTTAGACGAAATAGCCTTTAAATACCTAGCTGTGCCTGCTACTTCTGTAAGGTCAGAGAGAGTATTTTTGGCGACAGGACAAACACTAAATCATAGAAGAAACATGTACGCTATGACGCTGTTGACATGTTGTGTTTCTTAAATCAAAATCAGCATTATTTTGTTGTTTTTATAAAACTTTTTTTTTTTTATAAATGAATATATAAAGTATATCAATTGATTATTCTTATTTCTTCATTTTTAATGTATAAATTAAAAAAAGAAACAAAATTTCTTTATTCTCCGGTGAACTCCGGTTTTTCACCGGAGATTGCCCAATCACCGGTGAATTCAATCGGTTGTTAAAATCTCGCTCCGGTGCAAACCTCTATTTTGAGTCTTGGATATTATTCTGTCGACGACGATGCAGGTAGTTTTGGCAGTGATAATAACATCAGGTTGGCGTGAAGGGTAGACAGACATAAAGGATATGGCATTTGAAACGGACATTCCCTTTCCAGACTTAGTTGTAAGCTGGGCGATGGTCGTTTTGTATACAATACACAATGTGATGATGATGATCAAACAGAATTTCGGAAATTAAATTTTGTTGATGAATATAAGGTAATACATAATTTAAACTGAATGAGGTTTGATTTCGATAGCAAATCAAATATGACTGATGAAAATAACTTGTTTTATTTAATTTTAAATCGTCTTACAGTTCTAAAGTCTATACCACTACACCACTACGTCTACGTGCACCGCATCTGACAACTTCTTTTTAATCTCTTACACACTCTCGCTGTCACCAAATACTATCATCCCAACATGTATGTATTTCTCATCGGCCAAAATAGCTTACACAGGGCGAACAACTAATTTCCATACAAAACTTAATTAGGTAATGCAGTTAGAAAAATAATCAGCTGTCCCATACAATTGAGTCTGATAGATACTAGACCAAATTGTATGGGACAGCTGTTTGTTTTTTTGTGACTACAATATCAAATTTAACGACGCATTTCTGATACAGGCTGTACATATTTCATTATTATATGTTATGTCCTTCTCTCAATGCTGATGCAATGTCCTGAGTGTGGCTTCAACATGGAGTCTATTTTAAGCCGCATCTTGGTGATGTCAGATTTAATCCTGTAGCGACGCAAAACGTGCGCCAGAGTCGTCTTCATCGACATCATGGCGTAGGCTTTACCTGAAACAACACCATATTTTTGCCAAATGTTACAAAGTCACAATTTGAACATGTGAAATCCCAAAAATAAAAAGAATAATTAGCTCAAACCAAACGTATCCCTATAGATAGAGAGAGATATATATCGATAGCCTAACCGGCAAACGTAAGATGGGGCGCCCTCAAGCTCGGTGGAGTGACGATCTTCGAAGGGTGGCTGGTAGCAACTGGATGAGAGTCGCTGAGAATCCAGTTGAGTGGCGTGCGGTTGAGGAGGCCAATGTCCAGCAGTGGACTGCTATAGGATGATGATGAAAACCTAATCCTATTAGAGGAGTTTCTTATAAGCTATTGTTAGTCGGGGATCCGCTAGATGCGCGACGCACGGGACCGGTCAATGTGGCGACACTTAGGGGAGGCCTAAGTCCAGCAGTGCACGTCTTTCGGCTGAAATGATTATGACGATGATTTTAAGTCGGTGCCAGCATTAGAATAGAATAGAACAGAATAATTTTTATTTGCTTAAAAACTTGGTATAAAAAGATGGTAAAAATACAAAAAAGAAAGAGCATACATGTTTTTGCTTAACAGTAATAAGCATGCAAAATTTTCCAAAGAATATTTAACATTTGTTGTCAAAGAAGTCTTTGACACTATAAAAACTGTGACTACACAACCATTCATGCAATTTATTTTTAAATAATCTCATATTTAGCGTCTTGAGATTATTTGGTATTTTATTATATATACGTACACACATAGAAATACAACTTTTATTATATTTAGCTAGTCTGGGAAGGATATCCAGAACTAGCATGTGGGGGTCACGTCGGTTACGAGGATATAAATCATTTGCATTTGTAAATAATTCTTTATGCTTCCTCACAAACATACATGTTTTGCAACTATCACGCATATTAAATTGGTTAAATAATGCGCGCGCGGTACTTGATCATTGTTTTGCTGCGGAGCTATTTTAAAACTGTGATATCTCCTAAGATATTCATTGAAACCAAATGATGTAAAATTAAAGTCCATGGCCTTTCTCGATAAATGGGCTATCTAACACTAAAAGATTTTTTCAATACGAAAAATAGAAGCTCCTGAGATTAGCGCGTTCAACCAAACAAACAAACTTTTCAGCTTAACAATATAATATATGTATTCGCCCTAAATCCGTCCTATTGGACACAATGACAGCTATAGCTTGTTTATATATTGACATTAACTCCTACGATTGGAGAGTTTGATTGATCTGTCAAATTTGAGGATCCGCCAATTGCGGCTACGAATACGATTTGGTGGGCGTTTTCAACCGTTGTCTTGACGACTGAGTTAAACTGAGCTAAGCAATTGACTTAAGACGGGTCTTGGAAAACGAGTGTAATTCAATAAAATTCAAGTGAGAGGTCCTATCGCACTTTAAAAGTGCTTCCAATGCGGATGAATGCGGATGTTCGCCCGGACTTCTCACTACCACTAAATGACGCTTTTACGTGACAGAATGATATTGAGATACTCAAAAATGTGCGCGCGAATGTAATTTAACCCTAACTCTGATCAGTATAGTGAATGAAGCGAGTCTCCTGACCACTGAGCAAGGTGCGCTTACTCAAGTGATGAGCGAGCAAAATGAGTGGAGTCGCCCTCTCTTAAAACTATCGATGTAATGATCATCATAATCACATTGCAGCGTGAAAACAAAGCGTACATTAAAAAAAATTGTTTGACACATACCGATACAATTTCGTTTTCCCAAACTGAAGGCAGCATACGCGCTGGGGTTGTCAGGCAGTCTGCCAGGTTCCAGCCAGCGTTCAGGGTGAAACTCGTGTGCGTCAGGACCCCATATCGGGTGTTTGTGGATCCCGCAATACGACAACCAGCAGCTCCTACCGGCTGATACGGTGCAGTTTTCTAAAATACAAAATTTGATTAATATGCAAGGCATGCGTGATTATTAATGTGCCAGCCGATACGTTGACAAAAGCAATTGAAAAATCTTAGCACTATTACTTTCGTGACTTTAGAAAACATTTTTGATCCTTAAAATGTTACCTAAGATTGGTAGCACTATCCACTGATCAAGATCATGAACTTACTAAGTTTAACATCCGTTTCCGTTCTCCTGATTCCAAATGGCACAATGGTGTAAAATCTCATGCTCTCCTTCAGAACTGCCTCCATGTACACCAATTTTGACAGGTCCGTCTTTTCCACGTCTCTATCATCTCCCAGAACCTCTTGTAATCTGAAATGATGACACTGACAGTCTAGATGGTCCAAAAGTTTAACCCCTTTAAGTCTTAGTCAAAAGTAGCCGCAGAAAAATGAAATAATTTGAATTATTTGGTGGAGAATAGGGAGCTTGAAAATAAAATAAACCAAAATAAGTATTTTTTTTTAGGTAGAAAAAAACATGCCGTGGTCAAATGGGGACACTGGGCACATTCTTCAAAATATATATTTGATATAATACGTAAGACGCACTAGAACCTCGACAATAACGTAGCTGAACTAAACCTGTCATGTATCCAACATAGCTTGCAAAACAAGCAGGCTGTAGTAGCAGTATGCTGGTCGTATCTATCGAAGGATCGAAGGCCGATGGAGCGAACGAGTCCTGGACTGGGGATCGCGTATCGGCAAGTTTAGCTTCCCCCAGCCAGATGGACGATCATTTGCCTAGTTTTTTTCCAAAATTGTTGAGGTAGACTTCCAGTCAGAAGCAGCAGAATACCAGTATTTTACATGGAGGGACTGCCAATGACCTCCACAACCAAGTTACTACTGATATGATACCCTGGTCAGGTTAGTTGTCAGACGTTCGGGCCACTGACGGACCTGGCCTGTAACGACTGTCAGAAATCTCCAACTGACAGCCGGAACCAACGGCTAAGCATGCTTTCCGACGCACGGAGGCAACTCGGTATGTGTATTGGTCACCCATCCCCGGATGCCGTTTGTATGTGGTTGGTCACTCATCCTATGCAAGCGCAGCTTATTCTGAAGATCGACCCGAGTAGCTGTTATTATTTTGCCACCATCCCCCCAGCTAGATGAACCGACGACCTTAAAAAGCTGATTGGTTTAGATGGGATAAGAAAGGTGGGGGACAAGGTGTCAGTTGGGAGAAGCCTATCTCAAGCTGTGGAATGCGATAGGGTGAACTGATAATACGTCTCTAACCGTGTTTTACAAATTACTGAAGATTACACGCGCGTTATGTGGTCAGACCGTCGACCCTTGACAGACGAAGGCATTGCCGCAGCGACCAATCCTCGGTACCTACATCCAGTCAGACAAGTCAGTTAAGTTTGATAGCAATAAATAGTTCGAGTACTTACTCAGTAAATACTTTCTCCTGAGCTTCAGGGTAAGAGCCCAACAACATCGTGGTATACACAAGTACAGTAGTCGTAGTATCTTGTCCGGCGACGAGCATAGTGTCAATATGGTTTCTGATCTGTTTGTCGGTGAAAGCTCCCTTCTCAGCTGATAGTTCAAGGAGTACGTCTATGAAGGGCTTGAAGTTGCTTCCTTAAATGAAATTACATAACGGCATCAGGAAATCTCAATAATGTCATTAAAAAGGAAAGGTTTCGAGTTTGAAGAATTTTTACCTGGTTTAATACTTTCAGTGCGTGTATTATTTTCATAAAGCTTGGATTTTCTTTTTTGTAGGACCTGAAAATAATTTCATTATAATTTTTTTATTTTTTCATCAATATCGGGCTGAACACTCTTATTACTATTTTTAGCTATTCCTCATAGTTCCGGAGATGACCATCTAACTACGCCCATTTGTAAAAATCACTGTGTGTTATCTTAGATCGCCCACAAAGAGCATAAAACTCACTTTATGTTGTATGTCATGTATTCTAAATTATGTAAATTTATGGAAAGGTTTCTTCGTTGCATAATTAAGGTTCTATTTAACTCTTACAAAACCCTGATAGGCATTCAAACTTAGATTCATCTTGTTTTGATTTGTTGAGTTGAAGATTGAAAATGTCACTCTAACTTTTTCAAAAATAATGTTGCTACAAGAGGTGGTAGTAACCCCCCCCCCCCGCCCCCCCGATTTTGAACATTCTTAGTAGTGCTGTCTTGTTACCGTGTCCGACATATTGTGCAGTATCTTCAAACAGGCATCTTGCTTCTTCTTGAGCTTGCTCCATGCGAAGGTGCAGTCGAAGTGCCACCACAACTTAAGGAACCGTTCTACAAAGAAATCGAACATCGTGTCCGAGGCTTCGAAATAGTCGCTGTTGAGGTTTGGATCTGAAAAATCTACTCCTAGTGCTGTCACTGGAAACAATAAAAAACTTTTTAGTAATAATACTTCACCATCTTGATGAGGTTAACGGCTTGGCCACGAGTGTGCGACAGCGCCTTTGGAGAAAACAATTGAAAGAAATTGCTTATAACAAAGCACGCCACGCATGCTCGCGCGATGGAAACAAGTGACTCGAGCGTGTGTCGGTAAAAGATGAAAAATGAACAGCAAACTTACTGCAAATAGTCTCCAAAGCGTTATGTCGTATGGTTAACAAGTGATAAAAGGGTCCTTTTCCAACCTCCTTGTCTAAGTCTTTCACAAGCTTTCTGGACTGACTATTGAAGACGCCAATGAACGTATCTAGTAATATCTGTCTAAACGCTGGGTTCAGTAGCTTTCGGTGAGCCTTCCATGTCAGATCTGAAAAATGTATCCACAACAGTAACTATTACATTAGAATTATTGGTGGTTACAACAAAATGAAGTTCTAAAATATTTATAAACGAGAGTACCAACGGCGTTAACAGAAAAATAAAAATTGGATAATCTCTCTAGTGAAAAGAGAAAAAGTAATGGAAATATTAGGATTACTAACAAGCAGGATAAAGAAATGTGGGTCCGATAAGCACAGTGTACTTTTAAAAGTCATAACTTTCCGAGTGCGTGCTGAAGAAGTTGCGGCTGTAAACGGATCTAATGAGAACTCTTTAGGAAATACATTCAAGTCCTCACTCACTCGTAATTTGTATGAATTTTGCCTGTAGTTAGATGAAATGAAACAAATGAAAATTGAATCAAATTGATTCTTTATTTATTTAATGAGCATTCGAACATTCGAATAATAAACGCAATAACTTTCGAACAGGGACGATTATTGTCGCAGCTTCGAGCCTATATTATGTAGATTCTGAAAGGTTAAATAATAATAAAAGCTAATAAGCAACTTACATCTCGAAAAGACTAAGCCATCACCTAGCCAATCTTCAGCAAATCCGTAGTAGGGGTCCTTTTCGAGGCACGCATTTAATACCGTAAGGCAGTCGTCCGGGTCCGTGAGAACTGCCAAATAATATTCGAGTCAATACAGCATGTGTCGGAAAGTTGTCCACATAATAGGGAATATGCATGTAATTTTTTCTTCATTTAAATCAATAAAATATAGTTCTATCAACCCAACAAAATAATGAAAAGTTAAGTTCAACTAACTGCTTGTCGCTCAAAAAAAAATAAACTCCTACATTTTTCTACGACAGTTCAAGCGTCCGTGAATGTCGCGGACATTCATGTCATATGTGACGTCACTTATCTCTATCTGCCTTTTTTACAAAATGAAATGAAAATTCACGGACGCAGTTAATATTATTATGACTTGTCACTTTGTGACCATTTTACTAATAGTAACATAATTCATATTATTATCCTATTATGATTCTGCTAAAGCGGCCATTTTAGACCCCCATGTTGTATTAAAGCTATACTCAACCCGTGTTTCGTCCCACATGACACTTGAAACACGTATCGAGTACAGGCGCGGCGGTGCTGCATCCTGCATGCAAGCCTTAATCTATTTGCGGAAATAAAACTAAATATTTTGCAAAACATTTAATGTCAACCAACCAAGCAAATCTAAATGCTCCGTCTACTCTACTGCGCCGATGTTGAATAGAAAACCATTTTTGCAAAAAAAAATAACCCGCTTCCATGTTTTTTATGTTACCTACCCTTTTTAGTTGATATATCCTAATGACGCAGAAGAAGTTCCTGCGAATACTCTTTATATATAAATGCTCGAGACAATGCTAAAGTCACTTTTAGAATACTTACCATAGTGAGTTAGAGGTCCAAGCTTGCATGTAATGACTCCACCCACGCTTGTGCAGTATGCGGATACTTCATCTGCCAGGTCCACTAGACCTACAAACGAAAAAAGTAAAACATTTTAATAAGTTCTTCAGGAAATACGAAGTTAAGAGCTCGAGTTTTGTTCGAATATTAATACAATATCAAGTTTGATTTTTCTGAAACTTACGCATAAAAAAACGTAAAGGAAACTAGAACTAAAAGTAGACCGAAAAATATCTTCGAGAATATTTTTGAGATCCGATAACACGTTTCCGAGGTAAAGCAATCCATTAATTATCTCAAGGAGTTCAAATCTATTCACTGATAGTGCTATCATGTATTGATAGATTAGTTTGATTTTATTAGCCAAGCCAAAACAAGTTATATGCCTTTTTAAAATTAAAATAAAGTCTCTTTGGGTGTAGGACCAACAAACATAAATCTCAAATAGTAGTTCATAAACAGGACTCACTTCATTCTATAACAACAAGTACCTAAGTCGTCGGAGAAAAGAAATAGAGCCACTTCAAATGTGTTTCTTTTGTATTTTAGAAAAGATTAAGTGTATTTGTTTGTTTGTCCCTACGATTGGTCTGGCTATCAAATATCTTCTACGCATAAGGGGTACCTTTTATCCCGAAAAAAAGTACTGTTCCCGAGGAAAACAACAATAACGTTCTTATAATAATAGATGCGCCACGTGTCCTCCGAATCATGATTGAATTATATTATTACAAGCAGAGTACAACTCGAATATTGTCAAATTCTAAAATACCGCGAGCGAAACCGCGGGCAAAAGTTAGTGATGTGATAAATTCCAAAATTCGTTAATGGATGACCGTCGATTGAAAGTCAGAAAACTAGCAGATAAAGTAGGGATTTCAGAAAGTGCCGTAATCTTATATCTTCACCGAAAATTTGTACTTGAAAAAGCTGTGCCCAAAAAAGCTGCCACAATTCCTCAAAATAGAACAAATAAGAGTATTGAAGAGGTTTCAGTCGATTGTTAAAGAAAAACACGCAAATTAAGAATATTCTTAATCTTGAAAATGTATGGCATAATGCCCTACACTTCTTTCAAGAATGAGGCCGAGATTGATGATTTCCCATCCGTAAAAAAAAAAAAAAAAAAAAAAAAAAGGCCGAGATTTTGCAATAGTACATCGAGTTAAAAGGGAATTGATAATAGGAATAAATTTTAAAAAACTTAGATATTTTGTGATTTCTGAGTTAGGCCGGGTACCTCTGCGACTGCGCTCGTAGTCCTCTATGTATCAATTTTGTTGTACTTCGCCCATTTTGATCAAGACCCTTTCATTTTTTTCTTTATCGTGTGGTTAGTGCCTAACCTGATGTCAGAGTTTTTATGCCACCCATGGGCATATGACTTGGGTTTACATGCCGTCGAAAAATATCTCTCAAGCATGCTGGTTTCCTCACGATGTTTTGCTTCACCGAAGCAAGTGATAATTATACAATACGCACATGAATACGGAAAATCAGAGGTGCGTGTCTTTGATCCAGCAGAGATAGCCTAGTGGTGAGACCATCGGACTGCTAAGTCATAGGTCACGAGTTCGAACCCTTTCGTTAAAGCCTGTTTAGCAATAAGGAAATGAAGAAGCGAGGCAACGAAAAAAAACTCGTTTTAACATTACTAGATTTAGAAGAAAATTGCGCCTTTGATGAATGTTCAAAATATTGTTGGCAAAAATAATTATGATTTTTGATACTTTCAAACTCAAATAGCAGCGAGGGATTTAATTGTAGTCCTATGTTGTAACACTAATAATTTTTCATGAACATCAAAAATGTTCAGGATAATATTTCCAATCAAAGCTCTATATTTTTAAAGTATTATACTTAAAACAGTTTAAAAAAAAACTATGCATTTTAGTATTTTCAAACTTAAATAGCAGCGAAAGGCTTAGTGCTATGCTTTTATTCCACGGTCTGAAATCCCATGAGATTCTATCTCATTGTACAGCAGCAGTAGTCCTAACGTTGACCGTGATATTTCACCCCAAAAAAGTCGTTTCCCAGCAATAATTTTTGCGTAGAGTTACTTAGTTTGATGTATAGAATATTTGGTTGACAGCTTCGTGAAGGGTCCGTTTACACCTTGTATAGAACAGTACATACCGCCTTCCGACAAAGTCAGGAAACGCGGTATGAGTCCCAAAATTGGCCACGCCCCTGGATATAATGGCGGCTCCGTAGTCTTCTTGATCTTCCAGCTCCATAACCAGAAGACTGCGCAAGTGACGCAGAATATCAGTATAGCGATCATTCTTGATGTTCTACTGAAATTAAAATTCCATAATTAAATAGTGCCGTTGAGGTCCTTGAGAAATAAATGCGTGCGTCACCGATACTTTTGTCAAAGGTACTCGACTAAGCACTTAGTTTGGATCGGTCCCCATCTATGAAACTTACTCATTGTAGTTTTCGGTATCAGTCTAAAAATCTCATTTCATTAATAACTCCACTATTTTAAGATAATGCGACCCAGAGAGGTATAAATCATTTTGAAATCCACATCCTGTATTTTACCGTTTCCGTTTCTCCAACTTCAACGACTGTCAAAGATCCTCAAACGACAGCCGGGACCAACGGCTTAACGTGCTTTCATGGAGGAAACTCTTTATGCAATGGATAGTCACCCATCCACAGACGGACTTAAGCAAGCACGGCTTAACCTTGAAGGTTGACCAGTGCAGCAGTTATTATTTAGCCACGAGCTCTTCCAGAAACATCATTCAGTTTAAATAGATTCTGTACTAGACAAAGGCTTTGGTTTAGAGACATTTATTTGTCAAAGAACAAATTGCATTTCACTTAAAGAGAAACTTAACTAAATTAACAATAGGTTGTAGTTTACATTACGACGACCAGCCATCCAAGAAACTGAACACCATAGTTTCATTAACACAGTAGCAAATACGTATTTAAGTCTGAATAAAATACAAAACAGTTCACGCTAAACTTTTGTGCCTAATATATAGTTCCTTTTTTTTTTTTTTTTTACGGATGGTAAATCATCAAATGACTTCTCCCGCTCTGGGTGGAGTGGGAGGGAGTGTCAGACTCTTACTGACTAAAACCCATCCATGTTCCTTCATTGCGCTTTGTGTTCCAGGGCCACGGTATCTCTTTCGAACAGTCCCGCAGCAATATATAGTTCCTTAGGCCTTTTTTTAAATGTTGGTAAGCTTGTACACTCTCTGACTTTTTTGGATAATTTATTGTAGAGCCGAACCCCCTCATCCCCATGTATAGTTTTCCTGCCGTACAGGGTTCTCACTCTTGGTACTTCTAGGTCGTCTTGATTACGGGTATTATATCTATGAATTAAATATTTGTGTATACGTTGGTCTTAAGGATCTTTCGGATAATCATGCATGTATGGTATGTATACAAATTGTTGTAGGTTAAATAATTGTAGGAATATAGTAGTTATACGTGGAGGTGTTTAAAGTAAAAATCTCATTTTAAAAACAAATATTTAAAAAAAAACTTGCGAAAAAGTCGGAACTTTGACCCCCAATATCTCCGTAACTAGAAGGCTCCCAGGTATGGTCTAGAACAAAAAAATGATCGCAATGACGGGGAGAACAAGTGCCTTGCGGCTTCGTTAAGGGTCTATTTACACCCTTTATAAAGGGAGATATTGGGGGTCAAAGTTCCAACTTTTTCACAAGTTTTTTTTTAAATACAAGGTTTTAATGTTGAAACTTTACTTTAAATAGCTCCACGACCCCCGTACTATTCAATGCATCCACCTTCACAATTTTTTGAGTGCGTTACTATGAGTTTTACCGTAAAACGTGATTTTTCACCCCAAAAAAAAAAGTCGTTTCCCAGCAATAATTTTTGCGTAGGGTTACTTAGTTTGATGTACAGAATGCTTGGTTGACGGCTTCGTGAAGGGTCTGTTTACACCTTGTATATGTATATATATGAGGAAAAGCAATGAGACACAGGACCGATCCCTGAGGTACTCCGTACTGTATATTGGCCAGGGCACTTGTAAATTTATCAAGTTAGACGATCCGTTGCTGATTAGTAAGGTAAGACTCAAACATTTTGTCGGCTGTAGAAGTAATTCCAATGATTTTTCGGATTTTCAGAAGGATAAAATGGCTAACAGTATCGAATGCTTTTTTTAGGTCAAAAATAATAGAGCAAATTTTTTTTTTGTCTATATAAACAGTAGCCAATAGTGTATTCGAGTGTGGACAAATGCTTCCACGATGCATCGCAATAAAAACCGGCTCTGAGTCCTGTATTTCTGTAATTTGCTTGTTTCTAACAAATATAATCACGCATAACATAAAATAAAATCACGCCTGGATTTGCACAGAGTTAGGCAGTTGAGTACTATTGTACTTTCACCCACATTTCACCAGTTATAATTAAGTCCCACGTTAGGGCCGAGCCAATGCCAGCAACCGGGTACAAATCAAAACTTCGGGCTACTACCGAGAAATTCCTAATGGAAAAACCCAATAACTCTATGCCCGACCAAGATATGAAACCCAAGACCTCATGCTCAGCGGTATGTATCAAGAGGTTCCAATAATGTACCAGTATTTGCTTTGTACTTACATTGGACTCGGACGCGTCTTTTAAGCACAGTGTACCATTCACTAACAATAATTAATTTCATAAAAAAAAACCCTTTAACTTGCAGAATATAGCTGCACTGATCTATTGTTGTCAAATAACTAAACTAACTCTACGCACTTCCTTAAATAGTATTTGATAGTATTTTAGGTACGAATCGATCTCGTGCATAAATGGTTCCTTACCCTTTTAAACCGATGTCTTCCTAGAGAATTGGAAAGAAATAGAACAGAATCGTGACCGTTGGAAGGAATGGAGGGAGGCTTTTGCCCAGCGGTGGCTCAATATGGGCTAGCTATAGTCAGAAAAATAACAATCTGTGGCCCGAGTGTCAAACTGACGCTACGTGTTTTTTCCAAACGAAATTTTAATAAATTTTTTTTAGTAATGTAACCCCGAAAAATTATTTACAAGACAAATAACGAAAAGAAAACAAACACACATATAAGAGAAAAATTTAATAAAGGTGAATTACAATAATAATAAATCACAATTATTCCACCTTCACTGATCCCTAAGCGACGAGGCCTAAAAAAAATATTTTAATCTAAAATTTGACTTTTAAAAGAATAGATATTTAAATTGATCTGATTAAATGCAAGGTCTCGCTGTCATTTCTCGATTTCCGAAGTATATACAAAGTTTGTTTCTTAAAAACGTGAATTGTGACTCTTACTCTTTAACAATCAATAAATAACAGCTGTTCTGTATACTGAAAATTCACGTAACGCTGCTTTTCTACGCCTAGTAGTCCGGTCAAGTTAGCTCAAAAAATAGGGGTAAGCTTACAATAATTCGTAAAGCGCTAAAAATTGGTACGAATGTTGGGAACACCATTGCAAATGAATTGTGAAAAGTCCTCATCGATCCGGAATTTGCAACAAAAATAAATAAAGGTCAAAGATAGCGTAAATGGGGTTTTTGCATTTTTCAGCCAAACGGTAAGTTTTATCATAAAAATATTTAGAAAAGAAATTTAGATCGTGCAATTAAAATTAAAACTCAAAAACTCAAACTCAAAGCATTTATTTCAAATAGACCCGTGACAGGCACTTTTGCATAGTCAAAAATAACCTACCTACAGTTCCGCTACAGGCATAATAACTGTGAATGGACTATAGTTGCCCGTTCGAAAATAGTAGATCTCATGGAGAAGAATGGGCAAGAAACTCCATGGACACTCTTTTCAAATCAAGTTATGTATATTACATAGTCTTGGGTACAATATTGTTGCTTTTAAATAAATATATAAAATAATAAAATTATAAGTAATTGTGGAAAATTATTCGTCTGGTTGGTAATTTTCTAATGGAACTAAAAACAAGTGCAATTAGCTTGTCCTCCCCCAACCTCTGCTTCTCATCATTTCAGCCGAAAGAAGTCCACTGCTGTACATAGGTCTCCCCCAACTGTCACCACATTGACTGGTCCACCTAGTGGGAGGCCTTCCAACGTAACGTCTTCCGGTTCGCGGTCGCCTGTGCTTTTGCTTGGAAATAAACTTGTCCCAAAAGACTGGGGTTGGAAATTAATTGACAATACATTGGAACCAATACAGACTTTGTATTGTATAATTGTATTGTATAAAGGGCTGGTTTCCGCTACTCCACGTCAAAACGCGTATTTTGCGTGCGGAAATAATCAAATACAGACTTTACTCCCACTTGCACCGGAAAAGCTCCTCAAAACAATTATTTGCAATTCATCACCACACATCGCCATCGTCTTCATTATCAGAAGGTCGCGTCACGTGTTCATAGTTTACAGATCAGGTAGGTTTTGTCAATTGCACCCGCTATTAAATTAACCCCCAGGTTGGTCTCCGGCACTTAAAGTGCTCATGATCTGCCTAGCCTTTTCAACTATCAAAGAGTCGGCTTCCAGTCTAACCGGATGCAGCTGAATACCAGTATTTATATGGAGCGACTGCCTATCTGACCTCCACAACCCAGTTAGAACTGGGTAATAGGATACCCCTTGGTAAGACTGGTTGTCAGACTTTCGGGCCACTGACTACCTGTAATGACTGTCAAAGATCTACGACTGACAGCCGGAACCAACGGCTTAACTGCTTTCCGAGGCACTGAGGAAACTCGGTATGTAATGGGTGGTCATCAATCCATAGACCAACCTAGGCAAGCACGGCTTAACCTGAAGATTGATCCGAAGGGCTTTCAAGCCACTTAAAGTGCTAAAGTATAAAATAAAAATATATAATAAATAAGTAAGTATATAATAAATGTTGGTTCTCCTATCTATAAATAAATAAATAATGTTAAGTACTTTTTATTAGCCTATTCTGTCCCACTGCTGGGCAAAGACCTCCCCCATTCCTTTCCAACTAGACTCGACAATTTGGACTCGTTCCTGACTGATTTTCCAGAGAAAGCAAAATACCGGGAGAGTTGGAAAGGAGTGTAAATGAATAGAAAATTAAAATCTATTTATATCTCTGCAATTATCTATTCTGATTTGGCCGCTGAGTAAGTATTGGCCTTATTGGCTGCCAAACCTCGTTTCGAGAAAATCTTTTACACACAGAATCAATTCCATATCCCGATTTTTGAACTGGTTCAGGGCCTGCGTGCGTAGTCTGTCTCCGAGCTGATTTAATATTATGAGTGAAAATAAAATAAAAGCTACATCCGGAATGCCATTTTTGTTTTGAATAAATTTAACAAAATACAGGGTGTAAGCAGACCCTTCACGAAGCCGTTTTATCGCAATAGCGGGGAAAACAAGTACCTTTTGGCTTCGTTAAGGGTCTATTTACACCATTTATACCATGTACACACAACAAAATACACGGTCTACCTTGACAGAAACATGTTTTGTTTGCCCAATAGTTTTTCTTATAAAGTACTATTTAAGGAAGTGCTTCGAGCTAGTTTCGTTATTTGACAACTAGAGATCAGTGCAGCTATATTGTCCAAAGTAAATCATTTTTATTCACACACGTTCTGTGCTTATAAGACGCGTCCGAACAAAATGTAAGTACAAAGCAAATACTGGATAATAAAAAAAGAGAAATTGGTTAAGCAATGTTTATTGGAACCTCTTGATACATACCGCTGAGTATGAGGTTCTTGGTTTAATTTCTTGGTCGGGCACAGTATTATGGGGTTTTTCCATTAGGAATTTCTCGGTAGTAGCCCGAAGTTTTGATTTGTACTCGGTTGATGGCATTGACTCGCCCCTAACGTGGGACTTTATTATAACTGGTGAAATGTAGCTGAAAATACAATTTATAGTACTCAACTGCCTAACCCTTCGTGCAAATACAGGCGTGATGTTATTTTATGTCGTGTTATCTTTTTTGGATAAAAGAAAATTACATAAATACAGGACTCAGAACCGGTTTTTATTGCGATTGTTTAAGCGATTTGTCTAATAGAGGATCTATTCAAAATGAATGATGTTTATACTTCCTGAGGAGCTCGTGGCTAAATAATAACGGGTAGTAATTAAATCGAATTCTATTTTATAGCATTTTCGCCTCCAAAAAACTACATTGTCTTCTAAATTACTTAGTCAGTCACCATAAATGTGCATCTAAAACGGGGTAAGTAATCTTACCTTAACATTAACCTTAATATTATAAAGAGGAAAGATTTGTATTTTTGTGTGTGTATGTTTGTAATGAATAAACAGACAAAAACTACTGCGCCGATTTCAACATTTTTTTTCACCATTAGAAAGCTACATTATCCCTGAGTAACATAGGCTATATTTTATCCCAAAATGTTTAAAAAATAAATGTCCACCCGTGCAAAGCCGGGACGGGCCGCTCGTATATGATATAATTACAAAATTTCTAATATTTACAAGATATAACAACTCAGTGATCAGTTAATATAAAAAACGATTGATATAATTTTTAAAAAACTATTTTTTATAAGCATAACATACATCTATCTATCTATCTATCTATACATATAAAATTCAAAGTCCTGACTGACTGATTTATCAACGCACAGCCCAAACCGCTGATCCTACAGACATGAAATTTGGGAGGGTGTATTCTTTGTGAAAAGTGGGTAACCACTAAGAGAGGGTTTTTTTAAATTCCATCTCTAAGAGGGTGAAATGAAGTTTGAATTTTCTGTGAAACTTAATATTTTCTGGGTCGATTGACTCGAAAATTGGTGTACACACTCTTCAATTAAAATTATGACACATGTGTATCAGTTTTTTCAAAATCAACAGAGTCAAATAGGGTTCGAAGCTCACGTGGACGGGCGCATGGCGCGCAGTGTAGCTTGAGGCGTGCGGGGCGCGGGAGTATTTACGTATTAGTAAGAAGTTAGGATTTTTCTAAGGTAAACGTGTCTGTAAATATAATGTGCAATCCCGATTTTCGCATTGGTTCGTGATACGTGGCATTGATAATAAATATTATGTAAAAGTATTATGTCTATTAATAGATCCCTAATGAATCATTTGATTGTCGTCGGCGGTGTCCAATCTCAAACCAAGGTTTCAATATTTCACATATGTAATTATAGGTAATTGATATTACTTTGAACTTATATTTGCAAGTTATAAGTAAGTAAATAAGTTACATGTAAAAAAACACGAGTGTGTCTGTATTACTCAAATAAAATTAAATACTTACACTAACTATTCTTTATTATCTATTCAACTTTACAAGTAAAAACAAATTTTACACATATATCTTACATAAACTTTAATAAATGCGAAAGTTCGGATGGATAGATATTAGATCGGTCTTTGGATGGGTGACCATACATTGCATAAAGATTTTCCTTCATGAAAGCACGTTAAGCCGTTGGTCCCGGCTGTCATCTGATGATCTTTGACAGTCTTTGAAGTAAAAAAACCGAAACGGCTAAATACAGGATGTAGATTTCAAAATGATTTATGCCTCTCTGGGCCGCGTTATTTATTTATTTATTTATTCACATGACACGTTTCCTTTGCCATTAAGGATAATAAATCTAATGCGACAAAGTAAGTTAAAATATACTTAACCGTACCTTACATGCTACACAGAACGTGGCCCTAAAATAGTGGAGCTATTAAAGAAATAAGATTGTTAGACTGATAACGAAAACTACAATGAGTAAGTTTCATAGATGTTTCGTAGACCGTTCCAAAGTGCTTAGTCGAGTTCCTTTGACAAAAGTATCGGTGACGGACGCATTTATTTTTCAAGGACCTCAACGGCACTATTTAAATATGGAATTTTAATTTCAGTAGAACATCAACAATGATCGCTATACTGCTATTCTGCGTCGCTTGCGCAGTTTACTGGTTATGGAGCTGGAAAAACGAGAAGAGTACGGAGCCGCCATTATATCCAGGGGCGTGGCCAATTTTGGGACACATACCGATTCTGCTGGCCGTGAACGACAGAAGTATGTGACATATTGTTCTAAGCAAGGTGTAAATGGACTCTTCACGAAACCGTCAACCAAGCGTTCTGTACATCAAACTAAGTAACTGTACGCAAAAAATGTTGCTGGGAAACGACTTTTTTAGGGGTGAAAAATCAAGGTTTACGTAAGGACTCGGAGCAACGCACTCAATACATTGTGCGGTTGTATGCATTGAATAGTACAGGGGTCATGGACGTATTTAAAGTAAAATATTATAACATTAAAAACTTGTAGCTTCTAAGTACTTAAAAAAAAGTGAACAAAACTGTTGCCCGCGACCTTCATCCCCGTGAAATTATTATTTCCCAATTTGAATTGGATTTTGTTACATTTCATGGGTTTTTAATTTTTTGTAAACGCATGCAGTATAGTCGCCGATCGTTGTTACACTGAAGAGCGTCGCAAATTAGTCGTCTGTTAGCGACAACAACACATGCCTAATGCACGTAGTTACTTTTATGTGTTGATCAGACCCTGATAGTCCGCGACCCCCCTCTCCTCTACATGGAGGAAAGTAGAACCACGTAGAATTAAAGTACCAACAGACTGCGTAAACACTTAAAATTAGTCTCAGAAAAACTTCATATTGTAGTAGTATTCGAACAAAACTATTGGGTCTTAACCTCGTATTTCCTGAACAACTTATTAAAATGCTTTACTTTTTCGTTTGTAGATCGAATGCAGTTTTTACAAGGAATAGCCACCTACTGCACAAGCGTGGGAGGAGTCTTTTCAGGCAAGATTGGACCTGTAACTCACTATGGTAAGTATTCGTGGCGTGCATGGCGAAACCATAAGGGTTCCTTGTTGACTAAGGAACACTAAAAACAGAATAGGTTTCTATTGATAAAATTCACCACAAAATCCTCACCTTTGAAAACTTCATGAAAATAAATTTTGAGTACGCAAAAAAAATAGTCAAGAAATAGTCATAAATAGTCACCAAGGTTAAAATAATTGTCGCATTATGATTACGACGATGAAGCTATATGTAGGTGAGGATTGTGGGGTGAACGTCTCCACACAATCCTCACCTGAGTGCATGCAATAGACTGGGAGTACCGACATGGTTTCAATTCCAAAAAATAGTCAACATATAGAGTGGTAAGGCTATGCCAAATCTCAAAAATAATCATTAAGGGTTTCAAGAGATCTAGAGGAATTTTGGTGAGGATTACGTGGTGAGCCTTTCTCGCCAAAATCCTCACCTGATTACTGCGAAACGCTTACGTTTTTGAATTTGAATTTGGTGTCAAAAAATAGTCAAGAAATAGTCGTGATACCATGATAATTTCGATCTGATTTACTATGTACAAGTGTGTTAAACATCCATGTAAACTTCTTCCTACATTATGTTTTGGTACAGTCACGAACACTAACATTGCAAAACTATTTATTTAATATTGTTGTTTCCATATTTAGGGATGTGGTGTGGTAAACATATTCAACCCCTACAAAATAGAGAAAGTAGTTTTATGGTCTATACCACATCTTCAAATATGAGCACACCTTTCTGACACATGCTGTATTGACTCGAATATTATTTGGCAGTTCTCACCGACCCGGACGACTGTCTTACGGTATCAAATGAGTGCCTCGAAAAGGACCGCTACTACAGATTTGGTGAAGATTGGCTAGGTGATGGCTTAGTCTTTTCGAGATGTAAGTTGTTTGTTCGCTACTATTATTTAACCTCTCAGAAAATATGTTTAACACATAGCTGAGACAATAATCGTTTCTGTTGGAAAGTTATTTGCGTTTATTGTTATTCTGCAAACAGCTCCTGTTCGAATGCACATTAAATTAATAAAAAATCAATATTCATTCCCTTTATTTCATCTAACTACAGGCAAAATTCATACAAATTGCGAGTGAGTGAGGACTTGAATATATTTCCTAAAGAGATCTCATTAGATCCGTTTACCACCGCAACTTCATCAGCACGCACATGACGAGTTAGGACTTTTAAAAGTACTTCGTGCTTATCCGATCCACATTTCTTTATCGTCTTTTTAGTAATCCTAATATTTCTATTACTTTTTCTCTTTTATTTCAAGGGATTATCCAATTGTCATTTTTCTGATAACGCTGTTAGTTCTCCGGTTTATGAATATTTTACAACTTCATTTTGTTGTAACCACCAAAAATTCCAATAAAATTCATGTTATAGTTGCGGATACATTTTTCAGATCCGACATGGAAGGCTCACCGAAAGCTACTGAACCCAGCGTTCAGTCAGACATTACTAGATACGTTCATTGGCGTCTTCAACAGCCAGTCCAGAAAGCTTGTGAAAGATTTAGACAAAGAGGTTGGAAAAGGACCCTTTTATCACTTGTCAAACATACGAAATAGCGCTTTGGAGACTATTTGCAGTAAGTTTGATGTTTATTTTTCATCTTTTACCGACACAAATGTCGCCTTACGCCTCGTTCACGAGCTTACCTAAGTAATGCGACACACGCTCGATTAACTTGTTTCCATCGCGCGAGCATGCGTGGCGTGCTTTGTTATAAGCAATTTCTTTCAATTGTTTTCTTCATAGGCGCTGTTACACACATGTGGCTTGAGAGTATAACTCGTGGCCAAGCCGTTAAACTTCATGAAGGTGAGAAGTATTAATTAATAAAAAGTTTTTTATTATTTCCAGTGACAGCACTGGGAGTAGATTTTTCAGATCCAAACCTCAACAAGGACTATTTCGAAGCCTCGGACACGATGTTTGATATAATTGTAGAACGGTTCCTTAAGTTGTGGTGGCACTTCGACTGCACCTTCGCATGGAGCAGGCTAAAGAAGAAGCAAGATGCCTGTCTGAAGATACTGCACAATATGTCGGACACGGTAACAAGACAGCACTACTAAGAATGTTTAAAATGGGGGGGAGGGTACTACCACCTCTTGTAGCAATATTATTATTGAAAAAGTTGGAGCTATATTAAGTCCTACACATCCTTTCCCAAGCTGAAGTTAGATTAAAATATTCGCTGCGGCGATATAAATTACGCTTATTAGGCAAGTCCGGGACGGTTTTCGTCGCGAAAGCCGATGGGCGTCCTCCGCACCTAGTCGCAATTTTTCAAAAAGTTTTCATTGTTCAATTTTTTTTTTAAAGTGTATATATTGCAAAAATAATTTTTGTGACTTGTTTTTGCCAAGATATAAGCAATTTTAAAAAAACGCCGATGGGCGTGTTTCGCACCTGAATATTAAATCAAAAACGCCGAAAGGCGTCCGCCGCAGCGAATGGGTTAAGAGGTGGTCATAGGTCTCGGGTTTAGATCTTTCAGTTCTCAATTAATCAAAATAAGATGAATCTAAGTTTGCATGCCTTTCAGAAGCTTAATTATGCAACTATAAAACCTTACCCCCAAATTACACAATTTAGAATAAATACCATATAAAGTGTGTTGCAAGCTCTTTGTGGGCGATCTATGATAATACAGGGTGAATCTTTCAAATGGGCGCTGTTAGCCATATCCGAAACTGAAAAATATGAATATGAATATGAAAAATAGTCTAAAGAGTTTCCTGCCCGTTTTAGATGAAAAAATCACGAACAATTAACAAAACAAAAATAATATTACGTGGTAAATAAAATTATTTGCAGGTCCTACAAAAAAGAAAATCCAAGTTTTATGAAAATAATACACGCACTGAAAGTATTAAACCAGGTAAAGATTCTTAACTCGAATCATTCTTTCCTTTATAATGACATTATTGAGATTTCCTGATGCCCGTCATGTAATTTCATTTAAGGAAGCAACTTCAAGCCCTTCATAGACGTACTCCTTGAACTATCAGCTGAGAAGGGAGCTTTCACCGACAAACAGATCAGAAACCATATTGACACTATGCTCGTCGCCGGACACGATACTTCGACAACTGTACTTGTGCACACGATGCTGTTGTTGGGGTCTTACCCAGAAGCTCAGGAGAAAGTATTTACTGAGTAAGTAGGTACTCGAATTATTTATTGCTATCATACTGAACTGACTTAGATATACCGAGGATCGGTCCCTGCGGCAATGGAGTGTACGTTATCCTAGCAGGAAAGTGGCTCCTAGAGCGACATGAATGGAACGTATAATTAGTGTATAATCTTACACGCCACATAAAAATTGGTGCGCTTTGTCGTTTCGGAAAAAAACGGAAAAAACGATTCCTGCTAGGGTGCCGTAGCAGGAGTAGTTTTTTCCGTTTTTTTTTTTAGATGATACACTAATTATACGTTCCACTCATGTCACTCTAGGAGCCACTTCCCTGCTAGGGTAACGTACACGGCAATGGCCTAGTCTGTCGAGGGTCGACGGTCTGACCACATAACACGCGTATAGTCTTCAGTAATTTGTAAAATACGGTTAGGAACGAATTATCAATTCACCCTGTCGCATTCCACAGCTTGAGATAGGCTTCTCCCAACTTACGTCCTTTTCCCCACCTTTCGCATCCCATTTAAACCAACACCTTTTTAAGATCGTCGGTCCATCTAGCTGGGGAGCTGGTAGCAAAATAATGACAACTGCTCCGGTCGATCTTCAGATTAAGGCGCGCTTGCCTGGTTTGTTCCGGGGATGGGTGAGCACCCATTACATAATGAGATTCCTCCGTGTCTCGGAAATCACGCTAAGCGCGCTAAGCCGTTGGTCCCAGCTGTCAATTGAAGATCGTTGACAGTTGTTTCCGGCCAGGTCGACGTCAATGGCCCGAAATTCTGACAACCAACCTTACCAGGAAGTCAGATTGGCACTCCCTCCATGTTAAATACTTGTATTCAGCTGCATTTGACTGGAAGCCGACCTCAACATTGTTGGGAAAAGACTAGGCAGATGATAGTACATCTGGCTGGGGGACGCTGAACTTGCCGATACGCGGTCTCCACTCCAGGACTCGTTCGCTCCATCGACCTTCGATCCTTCGATAGATACGACCAGCATACTGCTACTACAGCTTGCATGCTTTTGCAAGCTATGTTGGTAACTCGTTCTTTTCCGGATAATTTAATTTCGGATCTTATTTTTCAAAGAAACTCCGAGCATAACCTGCTGCACAGCGCGTTGAGCGACCTTAAGGTCACAGCACACATATCAGCTCGGAAAGGGATCGGCACCGTATCGCCTTTCGTCTCGCCGTCAAACAGACGTCAATCTAACGTAAGCAAGCTGGCTCGAGTTGATACGGTGCCGATCCCTTTCAGAGTTGATATGTGTGCTGTGGCCTTTAAACTTTTCGAACAGTTACTGTCATTGTGTACATCTTTTTTTATTTTCAATTAGCCTGCTCTGTCCCACTCCTGGGCTAAGGCCTCCCTCCATTCTTTCCACTTCTCGCGAAACCGCGCGTCCTGCAACGAGCAATGGAGCGCAGTATACTAGGTGTTAAATACATCATTATTATTATTTACACAATAATTTCAGATTACAAGAGGTTCTGGGAGATGATAGAGACGTGGAAAAGACGGATCTGTCAAAATTGGTGTACATGGAGGCTTTTCTGAAGGAGAGCATGAGATTATACTCCATTGCGCCAGTAGTAAGCAGGATAACGGAAACGGATGTTAAACTTAGTAAGTTCACGATCTTGATCAGTCTATAGTGCTACCAATCTTAGCGTATATTTTTAGGATCAAAAATATTGACTAAAGTCACGAAAGTAATAGTGCTAAGATTTCTCAATTGCTTTTGTCAACGTATCGGCTGGCACATTAATATAATCACCTGCATGCCTTCCAATTTCGTATTTTAGAAAACTACACCCTATCAGCCGGTAGGAGCTGCTGGTTGTTGTATTGCGGGCTCCACAGGCATCCGATATGGGGTCCTGACGCACACGAGTTTCACCCTGAACGCTGGCTGGAACCTGGCAGACTGCCTGACAACCTCGGCGCGTATGCTGCCTTCAGTTTGGGAAAACGAAATTGTATCGGTATGTGTCAAACCAATTTTTTTTCATGCACGCTTTACACACAACGATAGTCGGCTCGCTTCGCTCGCTCGTTTTAAGAGAGTGCGATTCCATGGATTTTGCTCCCTCATCACTTGAGTAAGCCTAAGCGCACTTTGCTCGGTCGTCAGAAGACTCGCTTCATTCACTATAATGATCAGAATTAGGGTGAAATTACATTTTCACGCACGTTTTTGAGTATCTCTGTATCATTCTGTCATGTTAAAGCGTCATTTTGTGGAGCGAGAAGTCCGGGCGCAAGCATCCCCATTTATCTGCATCGGAAGCACTTTTATCGTGCGATTGCATCTCTCACTTTAGTGAGTTCCAATTTTAAATATTCCAAGACCCGCATTAAGTCAATTTATTAGCTCAGTTGGCTCAGTTGTCATGACAATGGTTCAAAACGACCACCAAATCGTATTTATAGCCGCAATTGGCCGATCCTCAATTTTGACAGATTAATCAAACTCATCAATCGTGGGCGTTTATGTCAATTTATAAACAAGCTATAGCTGTCAATATGTCTAATAGGGTGGATTTAGGGCATGTCGAGCTTAACTTGAGCTGAGTCAGCGACTTAGAATATCTGTGTAAGTGATAGAAAGGGAAAAAGATGCAGGACAATGCTGTTCTACGAGTATAGTGCGTGTAAAAGTGATTTCACCTTTAGTGGACCAAGCCCTCATCATTTCGAATGGAACAAGCTTGGTGTGATTGTGGCAGATTCTGGCACCGACTAACAATAGCTGATAAGAAACTGCTCAGATAGGGCTAGGTTTGGTTTGAGCTAATTATTATTTTAATTTTTGGGATTTTACATGTTCAAATTACAGATTGGAACTTTGAAATAATTGGCAAAAATATGGTGTTGTTTCAGGTAAAGCCTACGCTATGATGTCGATGAAGACGACTCTGGCGCATGTTTTGCGTCGCTACAGGATTAAAGCTGACATCACCAATGTGCAATTTAAAATGGAGACCTTGATGAAGCCATGCTCAGGAGATTGGATCAGTATTGAGAAAAGGACATAGCATAGATTAATGAAATATATACAGCCTGTTTCAGATATGCAATGAAAAAATAAACAGCTGTCCCATACAATTTGGTCTAACACCTACTAAACCCAATTATATGGGAGAGCTGATTATTTTTTTTACTGTATTACCTAATGAAATTTTGTATGAAAATTTTAATTTATTTGCAGTTATGATGATGGTCGGTACCACACCCTAAATACGGGGTGTAAACAGACCCTTCACCAAGCCGTCAACCAAGCATTCTGTACATCAAACTAAGTAACTTTATGCAAAAAATTTTGCTGGGAAACGAAATTTTTTTTTGGGGTCAAAAATCACATTTTACGGTAAAACTCAATATAATGCGCTCAAAACTTATTGCTGATGGATGCTTTGAATAGTAAACGGACCATGGAGGTAATTGGAGTAAAGTTAGAACCTTAAAAAGTAGTATTTAAAAAAAAACTTGTGAAAAAATTGGAACTTTGACCCCCAATATCTCCGTAACTAGAAGGTTCCCAGGTATGGTCCAAAACAAAAAAATGATCACAATGACGAGGAGAACAAGTGCCTTTCGGCTTCGTTAAGGGTCTTTTTACACCCTTTATGATAATGCATTTCTGATACACATTGTGTAGGCTATTATGGCAGATGACAAACATGTCGGGATGATAGTATTTAATGACAGCGAGAGTGTGTGAGAGAGTAAAAAAAAGTTGGCAGATGCTGTGCACATAGATCTAGTGGTGTAGTGGAGTAGACGTTAGAACTGTAAGACGATTTAAAATTAAATAAAAACAAGTTATTTTCATCAGTCATATTTGATTTGCTGTAGAAATCAAATCTCATTTAGTTTAGATTATGTATTACATTATTTTATACATCAACAAAACTAAATTTGGAAATTCTGTTTGATCATCATCACATTGTGTATTGTATACAAAACGACCATCGCCCAGCTTACAATTAAGTCTGGAAAGGTAATGTCCGTTTCAAATGCCGTATCCTTTATGTCTGTCTACCCTTCACGCCAACCTGATGTTATTATATATTATATTAGTGTCAGTATAATATCCAAGACTCAAAAGTTATTCACAAAAGAACTTCGGACTCACTTCCAAAGCTACAGAGTTGGAATTCGAATGTGTGACAGAAACATTTCAGGTAAGTGTTTGTGCTTTCGTATTGTAATAAAAGCAGTCTCAGCATTGTTTTACTGTGGATACGACATGAACAGCAACGTCTTAAGTATCCTTTGTTTGTGTTTCCAATTCGTCTGTTTAATGGTGTAGTAACATCTGTATCTTAAGCACGAACGTAAAGATCTAAACATTTGACAAATCGTATCGGGATTTTCAAATAGTTAATTGGTTTCGTAAACTCGGTAACCTCTTATAAACTTTCATCCGTCATCATCTTCCAATCTTTATACCAACTGTGTTGGAGTTGGTTCCAGCTAACGCCACTGAATATTAACTTTCATGGATGGCCTGTCTGATCTCCACAGTCAACCCATCATCCCCAACATCCAAAGGATGGGGTAATAAGGGCAGCTACCTTAACTGTCGTAGCTACAGGAAAACGCCCTTAGGAGAGTTTCCTACAAAACGTGTGGGAAAAGTTTATGCGATTTCTGACTTTTGTAGTACTGAAACCTGTTATTTAAATAATTGAACAGTTTTTGATGCACGCATAAGCTTGGAAAACCGTGGCGATAAGCTAATTAGACATAATTATAAGATTCGAAAACAAATGATCAGATCCAGTTGGACTACACCGAAACAAAGGACTAATATGACTACATACCTACATACATATACAAACTCACAACTTTTCCCATGGTAGTCACCATAGAACGCCTTTAATTTGTCAAAAGTCGGCAGTACAGTTATAGGTACTCGGAATAACCTCAACACCCTTATACATACCCCAACAACAAATCCATCGTAAATTAAATCTATTTTATAATATTCCGAACCTGTGGTGTCCAATCCTTTCAAGCAGTTACAGAATTAGTTCACACTCAAATATAAGCGGAGAAATGGTGAACCTTGACACAAGGGCGTAGGCAATCAAAGGAAGCTATGCCATCCCTGGATACAAAGCTGATCAAGCGCCTTCTGCGCCTGGCCCTGCAGTCTCGACATTAGATAGCGACAAAAATCGGTCGCTAAGTCGTATCGTTGTCAAATTCCTTTAATAGATTTTCTACTTTATTTCCAAAGCATAAGGTTGAAAATCTATTAAAGGAATTTGACAACGATACGACTTAGCAACCGATTTTTGTCGCTATCTAATGTATAGACTGCAGGGGCTGGACAGAGAAAGCTTACGATTGGTGGCGGGGACCATCACTGGACACTGCTCACTGAACAACCACAACTGAACTGAATACCCTAGGTATCACTCACAGTCCCCTGTGCAGAGCGTGCACGGAGGCGGAGGAAACGGTAGTGCATGTACTCCTCAAGTGCACCGGCGTCACCCAGATCCGCAAGGAAACTCTTGGAACACCAAGATCCCTTCCTAGCGGATGTCCTGAGAAGACCGGGACGATTGAAATGCTTCTAGAGGGAGGTGGGCTGTTTGGAGTAACGACCACCATGGCTCACGTACAATAGTCCACTTTAAGGACTAAATGCGGAAACCAAAAATTCCTAGGAATTCAAAGCGAAAGTAGCTGCGGAAGCAGTGCATTGGACTAGGCTATCATTTATCATATTCCCGAGCGGCAACTGATCTGGTTTTGTAAAGTCCCTGAAATATGTTATAAGTTGTGACCGAGTTTTGAATTAGCTAGGACGGGCGAACGATTTGCAATATTGAAATATAAGGTAGGTGTCATAAGATGCATGTTGCTGAGAAGTGGAGTTTACGTATGACATGACTGAGTGAATTTCACATAGTATTGTGTCCGTGGATTGTACAGTACACTTCTTTTGAAATACATTATGCCAAAGTCTCAACAATGCAGCAATGTGGGTGGGGAAATTATTGAATGATTACGCTTTCCGACTTTTTCTGAGAAAAGCATAAAGATCCACTTGGAACAAATTGTTTTTCTTCTTTGGAAAGTGAGCCGGTGTCGACTATTCTGCCAGCGCCATGTGGTGCCTACTTTGACTATGTGCGTAAAATACAACAATACATTCAGGGTGTTAATGGGTTTGCAGCGCATGACGAGGAGAACAAGTGCCTTCCGTCTTCATTAAGCGCCTGCGTTCCAAATAGTGTTTATCATTTCATTCGCCGAAGCGACGCGTCGATGGAAGACTCCTTCGCTCCAGCGCCTTCTATTATTATATGAGTGCAATGATTGTGTATTCGCGTGACCGATTGCTATGTAACTACAACGCGGGGCTAAGATACCCTCTACCCTAAGACCCTAAGGGGCCCTCTTAAAAACGTAATTTGGGGCCACCACCACTCGGTGACCATCGCTCACCAATATTATTCGTAACTTTCTTTAACTAATGTAGTTGGCGAATAGCCGTTTTATGTACAAGTAAGAAACTCACAATATATAGGGTGAAAACGGACCCTTCACGAAGCCGTCAACCAAGCATTCTGTACATCAAAAGTAACTTTACGCAATTTTTTTTACTGGGAAACAACTTATTTTTTGCAGTGAATAATCACGTATGGTTTAAAACAAAAAAATGATCGCATTGATGGGGAGAACAAGTGCCTTTCGGCTTCGTTAAGGGTCTTTTTACACCCTTTATTCGCTGCATTTTAGTGTTGTTGTAGGTTAATGCGACTACTGAGCTTGTGCTCCTACGGTTTTCAGCTCAACCTCCGGATCGAAAAAAGTGAAATTGGATTGTTCTTTGTAACATTTCTTCCTAGGTCAATGATACAACGACTGGAACTTAGCTTAATTATAACAAAACGCATTTAATACCTGAATATTTAGACAGTGGCGTACATATAGGGTTAAACGGACCCTTTCACGAAGCCGTCAACCAAACATTATGTACATCAAACTAAATAACTTTACGCAAAAATTATTGTTGGTAACGACTTTTTTTTTGTGGTGAAAAATCACGTTTTACGATGGGACTCAATTTAACGCACCCAAAACATTGAGCTGATGGATGGATGGAGCTGTTTAAAGTAAAAAATCTTACATTAAACACAGGTGTTTAAAAAAAAAAACTTAAAAAGTTGGAACTTTGACCTCCAATATATCCGTAACTAGAAAGTTCCCAGGTATGGTCTAGAACAAAAAAAATATCGCAATGACGGGGAGAACAAGTCTTTCAGCTTCGTTTAGGGTCGTGTTACACCCTCATCTAATCACTGTACATTTTTTTAAACTCTATTTTACTTTCAGTGACGACAACGTAAAATGTACCCACTTATGTCTGTACTAGAATATAATTTATTCTAGCATTCATAACATATTTTGAAGCCCTTGACATTTATTTTCACATAAATAAATTTAAAACGATCTAACCCATCATTAATGCATTTTTGTAAACTAAATTAAAATATCTACCACGTTAAGCAATTCAATTCATCAATCTGTAGGCATACGTTGAAATATCAATTTTTAATTTAATACACATCTTATTTCGGTAGCATACGCAAATAATGCTAAAACATGCTATTAATACATCTCCTGAATTCAAATAACTATGACAAATGTTCCCTGGAACGTTTTACGCACAAAAAACTTGGCAAAATACTTACACTGCACATCAACACTATTCATCACAGTCTGAACTTTACGTAATTATTCACGTAAACACATAAATTTTATTCAGATTTTTTATTTTGTCCACTGTCAAAATATTGCAAAGTGAATTCAGTGGGAGAATTAAAAATGGTGGTTGTATTAAACACACAATTAATTGTAGTGACACTTGTAATTTATAACTGGTTGGAGTGACAAAACAATGAATATTTTCTTAGACAACAAAAAGGCAGGTTATTTTTCAGCCAAAAAGAACTTAGTATAGCTTCTGATATTCTGGCATTGATTTTTTTTTTTATTAGGTACGCGTACCTATTTTAAAATGATATACGAATGGACATGAAACTGCATGTTTAAGTCAAGCTTAGCTGGAACCAATATTTCTGTTACAGACTTGAAATGCAGAAGAAAACACAGTATTTTCTCATCAACTATATATTTCCTTTATTCATTTCTAAACATATCATTTACATTTTTAAATATTTCTGTACAAAGTAATACATATAAAAACATTTAAAAATACAAAAAATAGTAGCCCACCAGCATCGGGAATAGGGTCCGAGCTACCGGTGGTCAGGGCTCTTGAGAGAGGAACCTCCTAACGATACGCACCGTGTCCAGAAGTACTGCTTACTGAATCAAGCCCTTGATCCAGCTGCCAAGCGAGAGCCTCCTCAAATGTTGGTCAAGGCTCATTGACTGCTATACTCACGTCCCACATGTCGACAACCTGATCAACTATTATCATTATGTTTTTCTCAATTTAGGCAAAGCAAACAAGAGAAACAGCCACACGGGTGGATGACCTAAACAAAACACCACAGGTATCATCCAACTAAGACATGTCCAAAAAGCATGGTGTGGCACGACGTGGGCTTTTAATTTGGAGTTGTGGACTGTATGAGAACTTTAGAGGGCTTAAATATACCTATTTTTTTGATGGGAAATCATCAAATAACCCCCTTTTCCCCGCTCTGTGTGCAATGGGAGGTAGTGTCAGACTTTTACAGACTAAAACCCATCCATGTTCCTTCTTTGCTCTGTGTTCCAGGGCCGCGGTATCTCTTTCGAACAGTCCCGCAGCCTCGGCAGGAGAGATACCTAATAATGAAAATAATTATCGTGTAAACTGACTAAGATTCAGATCCTTGACTAGAACAGGCAATTTGACTCCATAGGCACACACAAATTAACATCTAGGATTGTTCTATAACGAAAAGACAGGTGGTAATCGACAAATCAGCGTGCACGCCAACGCGATCCTGCTTCCCTTTCGGTAGTCGAACGGTGACTCAATGCAAAACCAAGATGTCTGCTCATCGCCGTCACGTCACCAGAAGTGAGGGTAGAAGGCATAAGATTAATGGAGCTTAAAACTACTTTAAACTAGACAACGATCGCACACATGGCATAAAAGAAAAGAGGCCTACCTATACTCTACTACGGAATGGAACAAGACATCCAGTTAATAGGTAAAACCTTAAAATACCTGAAGTTTTCACAAAAACGTGTTAATTATTATTATGACTAGTGGTCGCAAGTGCGATTACTGAGCGGGTTCGATTCACGGTTCGGGCAAAGTGTTATTGGGTCTTTCCTTCAAGATTTTCTCAATAGCAGCCACAGAGTCTGAATTTGTGCCCGGTTGATGGCAATAGGCTCGAATCCTACATGGAACTTAAATTTAACTCGCGAAATGTGGGTGTACTTGCTAGATACACCTCTGCCTCTGCCTTTGGGCGATTATAAGACGTTAACTTATGTTATTATTATGAGTCTGTGCTGTTCCATTGCAGGTCACAGGCCTACCCAAACGACCCTTCTCACACTTCTTCAATGTGGGGCCAATCTTTTAAGAATGAGTCCAGCTCTGTGGTTCAGCTCATAACGCCAACCTTTCCAAGGCGTGAAAAAAAATTCTGATTAATTTCGTTGCGGGATCCAAGACAGTTAAATTGTTTCTCTGGGACTTCGTCGAGATTCATTGACTCGGCACCTTTCTGGTGGTCGCCACTGTTGATTCTGGCTTTCAGTAGTTGCAGTGACTGATGACTTTTGAATAAGCGGGTAATGAGAGGGTAGTTTGGGAATAAAGAGGCGGGCTTGTCCCAAAAAGAGGAGCTCGTGGCTAAATAGTAACAGCCGCTCGGGTCGATCTTTAGGTTAAGCTGTGCTTGCCTTGGTTGGTTTGTGGATGGGTGACCACCCATTACATACCGAGTCTCCTCCGTGCCTCGGAAAGCACGTTAAGCTGTTGGTACCGGGTGTCATTTGTAGATCTTTGACAGCGTTAGGTAGTCAGTGGCCCAAAAAGTCTGACAACCAGTCATACCAAGGGGTATCGTATTACCCAGTACTAACTGGGTTGTTGAGTTCTGATAGGCAGTCGCTCCATGTAAAAAACTGGTATTCAGGTGCATCCGGTTAGACTGGAAGCCGACCCCAATATAGAAGGGAAAAGGCTAGGCAGATGATGCTTGTCCCAAAAAAAAGGCACGAAAACACGTTTACCAAGTTAATTTTACCCTTGATCTATCTTACGAAATCGACTACACACATTCAGCAAACCTTGTTACTATCGCACGGTATAATAAAATTTAACTTTGTGTTCTGCGATCAATCTTGTCGCATGTGATTAGGACAGAGAGATGAATCGCCGCGGTCAGCGAGGCTCGCAGATAAATGTGTCATGGATCACTTACATCTCGAGGTGTATTTGTCAATGATTTACTTGGTAATTTGTAATCTTAGTATTGTTTTGGATGATTTTCTTGATGGTTTCATACGATGGTTTGGTTTAATTTTCTGTGGATCATCTTCTAGCTTTTCTCATCTATCTTGGTGCCGGCTTCTCATTCAATTCATATCAAATCAAATCAAAATATTTTATATCACATAGGTCCCGATGGGCACTTATAAAACGTCGACAAAAAGGTGCACGGTTCGGGTTGGTGGTTTCCTATGGAGAAGAACCGGCAAGAAACTCCATGGTTATTTAACCGGATGCAGAGTCTGGCTTTTGGGCTTGTCAGTAAAAAGCTAAAATCTTACTCTACTTTTAGGGTTGCGCCTCATCTAGCAGCACGGAATCGCATATTAATAACTACATCAACTCTCTACAGTATTGAAGAGTTCATCAGTTGACAAATGACATGTATCTATGCGATATTTTCTATTATTGAGTTTTATTATTATTTTTATGCATTATTAGGTAAGTAAGTGACTATTAATTTCTTTTTATTCATTTTTCTCTAACATATTTTTTTTATTTTTAAATATTTCTATACAATTTAAAGTAATATAAAAAAAAAACATTTAAAAATATAAAAATAGTAGCCCACCGGCATCGGAGACAGGCTCCGGGCTACCGATGGTCAGGGCTCTTGAGAGAGGAACCTCCTAACAATACGCGCCGTGTCCAGAAGTACGGTTTCTGAATCAAGCCCTTGATTTATTAATTTTATTATTTTCATCTTTTGACATTATATTTCTTTATAAAATGACAATTTTATTATTGTAAGTATTTTTTATCTCTTCTCTATTTTTGATTATTATTTTCTAATTCTTATCAATCTAATTTTAAGTTATTTTCTACACAATGTATTTTGTTAAGAAATAAATGACTTATGACTTATCTCTAAACTACTGTATCATAATTAATTCTCTCTAAATCACGTAAAAAAAATGTAAACTGTTCTTGCATACAGTGATAATAAAATTAAATGTGTGACTGACTCGGTTCTGGTGGTTGCGAGCACTACTGCTAAGCAGGTTCGATTCCCAGGACAAGCAAACAGTTTTTTTTTGTAATATCCTTTGCCATAAGGAATTTCTAAGTTACAACCAAAAGTCTGCATTTGAGTCCGGTTGATGGCAATAGGTTCGACCCTTAAACGTAGCTGGTGTAATGTGGGTGTACGTACTTTGGGTACACTTCTGCCGAACCCTTCAGAGAAATTCAAGCGTGATGTTAATTTTATACAGTGTAACAATATTTCAGTCCGACAAGTCGTCGGCCGAAGCCCTAACTTGCATAACTGTAAACATTTTGCGACGCTTCGTGCGTTACAACCTTCGTAGTATGTTAAAGGCGGTAGCGGGGCGATTTTATTAACTAAAACTTTAGTGGTACAGAGGCGGAATGAATGCCAAAAGGCCAAAACGACCCAAACGTTGACTGCAACGTTTGGGTTATAAATATGTATGATAACATTGTGATAGGATACAAAATAATATCTAAAAATAACTACTTGTTTTCGAAAATTTATATAGTTACATAGACATTAGCAAAGCGGTTTTATGAGCAGTCTGTACTAAAAAATAAAAATGCATATAAAAAAGTGGCTAACTGTAAATTTATTATTTACAGTTAGCCACTTTTTTTATATGAATTATTTTAAAAGGTTACAGAGCTAATGAATGACTTTTACTATGGGATCGACACTAACGTACATTTTATAGTAAAATACATTTATTTCATACATTTTTAATGAGTGAGTACTAAAATGTTGAAATAACCAACTTTCAAATGTTTCAAAGCGTCGATGTATTCAAAATTAACCGATATACCTACAATATGGGCTACCTTTGAATGACAAGCTTTGATTTTATAGTAATATATAATAATTTTGTCATAATTAAGTTGCAGATTGATGCAAGCAAGGGCTTAGGGGTTAATAGGAAATTAAGGACAAATTAACTGACCATCGACCAAGACAATATTAATTTCCGGTTGATGTATCGACGGCTATAGAACTTCGACGTTTGTACCTATAGCAACACGTCGCGACGCTTCGTGCGTTTTAGCCTTTACACCAAGTAATAGGCGGTAGCGGGATAAGTGTTTTGCGGGTGAGTTTATTGCGCCACTTTTTCTTTTCAGACGACACACTACGAAGTGGCAAAGAGCGGGCGTTTAAGCTGACTTTAAGATAACTTTTGACGTTCAAAAGTTGCTTAGTCTCAGTCCTTTTTTAATCAATGTCATTTGATTTGACCGATTTCAAAATAATTATGCAAAGGACGCTGGCCAACTAGCTCTTGTTTGTTTTGAAAGAATGTTCAGCGAACCGCTGCCTATCAAGAAGCCATTTAGCTATAGACAACATAATTTATATTGTTTGCAATCCGATCAGTAGATGTTCAGTATAGTACGCTCGAATGTTGTCAGGGCCCCATGGGAATCGGGAGGTACCTGCACCGCTCTCCTGCGCGGATCGCCCGGAGGACACGGTGGAGCACACCGTGGAGATCTGCTCCGCTTGGGCGGAGCACCGCCGCGTCCTCGTAGTGGCGACCTTTCGCGTCCGGCCCTGGTTCAATCCATGGTCCGGGGCTAGAGGAGGTGGCGGAACGTGAGATGCAAGAGAGCCTCACGTCCCAGCCGCCGCGGAAGACGCCCTGGGTGTCGGAGGCCATGTGTTGTCTCACGCCCACCGTAGGCGCGGACCTGTGGACGGTGAGTAATGGGCTAGCTCGCCGTCCGTCCGTCTTATGAGGACAGGCCATGTTGACAACGAGTTCATGGTCCACGCGCACCTCAAAGAGATGTCAGCAAATCGAAAGGCCGTTGCCTGCCAGGGCTGCGGGACTTTTCGAACCGGCCCTTTTTTGGCCCTGGAACAAAGGGCTAAGAAGTAACACCGCCCAGAGCGGGAGGGGTCATTTGATGATACCCCATCCGAAAAAAAAACGCCATTGGAAAACATTTGTAAAATTGTGTGAGATAATTGTATTCGTAAGATGTCGATAAAAAGAACCTTGTTGCACTATTCTAAGACTTCTTACTTGTGCCACCTATCCTCAAAACTCGCTACAGCTTACAAAACAGGCCACACAACAGTACCACGGGCATAATTCAGCTAACACGATTAACTCTGTCGGGAGCAGATGCAAACGAGGCTTCAATGTTTGAACTTAATTACGCGATTGCCGTGTCAGTCGGTACAACGTACAACACAACGCGGTGACGCTGTTGGTAATTTTAGGTGATTGGCTCTAGTTCACGAATGAAGGGTAATTAAGATGTTAAGGCTGTCTCGAATGTTTTGATGGATGCTAATTTGTAGCTTTCATAATTATTTACATCAACCGCGTGCCTGCGTGGCGGTTACATCCCCTCATCCTTTCATAGAGAGGCCTATGCTCCAGCAGTGATACTTTTTTAGGCTGATTATATTATGTACTCTGTCCCGCAAGATTACCATGAAACCTTTGTCCTCAAGAAGCGGAAAAATACCTTAATCTTTATTACCCTTTCAGATTCCGTGATGCCATCAAACAAGATCTGTTGACTGCCTCAAAAGCCTTAACATGATGGTATTTTAACTAGGTACTGACTGACCAAAGTATACGCGACGCTTGGTTTCTGTTATCTAATGACGAATACATATAAGGAGTAATGTATTTACCGCAGCATGGAGACACCCGAGATCATAAGGCTTCGAGAGAAGAAAGGTGTTGAGAAAACAAAAGCCGAAAGCCACAATAAAAGCCAGTATTGCAACCACTACCAACTATAGACCGACCGTTTGAATGAGTTCTCCGCCTTGCCCCATCAAAGGCACATTAAGCGTCCACAAAGTCCTAACAATATCCCACAGGTTATTTGCTTTAAAATAACTATAATCCACGTGAGTATTACGATACTAATTCAACAAATACGTGATCAACCTATTAAAATGGAATACTACAGAATTTAAATATTATTGATACTTACCTTCGCGAGGACTCATTAAAGCGGTCGGTCTTTATCTCCGAATATTGGCTCTATTAAGCACAAAGGTCTAACTAAGTTGATCTTAAAGTGCTGACTAGTCGTGAGAAGCTCGATCGAGGAAGTTCTGAAGGTGCGATGGAGACTAAACTTTCTCTACAGTCTAGTACTACTGAAGTTTATCTCGTATAGGTGTCTTGCTATCTTCGTCTTGGGAAATTGCTTCCATTTATTTCACTTAAAGAATTAAAAAGGATTTTTTTTTGAGGTATTATACACCGTGACTTTTTAGTCGTCTTACAACGGCAGCCCACTTCATGAATCCAATGACTACTAAGCATTCATAAAAAAAATAGGTATTTATGAGATTTTAATAATTTAAAAATAAAAAATTTATTCAATATTATGACGCATGACGTAGTTAAAACACCCTGTTGTGAGCGATAATGTACTGGACTCGATGGGTAGGTATATTCTCCCGTTTGACACGTAAACATCATTAGCAGGATGTTTCATTTTTTTTTTCTAATGTTTATTTATTTTTCTTTGTACCTATTACGGAAGGTAAAAAAACAAAAATCGCGCCTAGAACTATTTAATGTCGGGCACATTGAGTGGACCACCTTTGTAAGACGACTAAAAAGTCACGGTGTATATCAGTCCTATCTTTTTTTGCAATGGGCCATCCTTTTGACTTCGATCTTATCTGATGGACAGAAGATGTCTGTTGATTCTTACTTTTAACGCTGATGTGTTACGATGACGGAAATACAGACTTGTAACAAACATACAGCGCCATCTAGTGTTACTTATCCAAAGCACTATGATGAGCGGATCAATAACATAGAAGACAGGAGCTCTTATAAACAAGTGACGCCATCTACAATCTCCGTGTGTAACAATCTGAACCAACCCCACCTCGGGTGTTAGCTGAACTACATGTACAGAGGACCACTCGCTGATATTATCAATGATATTATAAAGAAAGATATGCTGGGTCCATACTGAGCGACGTTCAAATATCGTTGAGTTGTTACGACTGCGATAGATAATACGGAACGATACAGAAAGAGATAGCTATTGCGCTTGAAGTACTTAAATTACGACAATTGTCTGAATTTGTCTGCAACAATTTGTGCGCGCAAGTGCGATATCTCCATCTTTTTATTTATAATATCATTGGATATTAAGCACACATGTAAACCGAATCCGCTTTATAAGCAGAGCTGCCTTCTAGAAGCTAGAGGTTCTAAGCTCTGTAGCCACGCAGCCAGCTCTGATCCCAAGTAAACTTAGTTCCTGTTTCGATACCTTAGCAGTCTTCAGGAACTAGACAGCTAAGGGAGGTCTGAAAGTCCCTGCGGTCCCTTTCATGCTTCCACTTAGGGTTGCCACCTGATATAAATTATTGTAACTGTTGTAAGAATTATAATAAGCAAGTTGCCAATAAAAATCTCAAAAAGTCAATGGGTCAAGTTAGCAAACCTATTACTTATCTATATTTTTTAATAAAACCAATAAACTGTATAAAGATTGATTCTGTTTTGATGGTTCATCATCATCATCTGCCTAGCCTTTTCCCAACTATTTTGGGGTCGGCTTCCAGTCTCACCGGATGCAGCTGAAAACCAGTATTTTATATGGAGCGACTGCCTATCTGACCTCCATTTAGTACTGGGTAATACGATACCCCTTGGTAAGACTGGTTGTCAAACTTTTTGGGCCACTGAATACCTAACGACTGTCAAAGATCTACAAATGACACCCGGGACCAACGGCTTAACATGCTTTCATGAAACTCGGTATGTAAAGGGTGGTCACCCATCCCCAGACCAACCTATTCAAGCACGGCTTCACCTAAAGAACGACCCAAGCGGCTGTTATTATTTAGCCACGAGCTCCTCATCCTTAGTACATCCATTCAGCGTTAATACAATTGAAACGATTTACATCAACACACTTATTCGGTACAATCATGACTATAACGATTAGGCCTCCCACAGCGAGCGTACGCCATAAAACGCTTGCACAGATACATTCACGTACACAAGTGCTCGTCTTGAGTGCTTTATTTCTTTGTAAGAAAGTGCAATAAAGTAGAATACGTGGAACATTTTGATGTTTTATAACGATGATACAACGTCGTTTGTTGCAGTATGTTGTTCCCGAAATTGTGTTTTTATGTAGCTTGGTTATGTAAATGGTTTTATTTTCGAGAGTACGTTTATTATGTTTCTTTTTAACAACTTAGCAGCATTTTATTCTTTCTTTAGATTATTATTTTGTAGACAACCGAACTTTTTAATCTGACGTTTATCGCAAAAAGTCAACAGGTACTGTAAAATGGGTTATGATTTGTCGGAAATTAGTTATTTCATAATTATTATTAACCTATTGGTAAATACCAAACATAAACGGATAGCTATAATAAAAAATCGCTGGTAGATTATAACCTACCGAAAAATAAGGCGATAAATTGTAAGTACCTAGTATGTTACGGTTCACAATCTTTCGACAGTTTACAATCTCGCGAGTTAGATTATAATCTAACGGTATTTACAATTTTACAGTGACACACACAAATCTACTTCTACTAGACTGATGTTTTTGTAAAAAAAAGCCCTGTTCGATACAAAAAGGGGCATATAGGTATAACTTTACATTAGCTTTTTTTTTTTTTTTTTTTTTTTTTTTTTTTTTTACGGATGGGAAATCATCAAATGACTTCTCCCGCTCTGGGTGGAGTGGGAGGGAGTGTCAGACTCTTACTGACTAAAACCCATCCATGTTCCTTCATTGCCCTTTGTGTTCCAGGGCCACGGTATCTCTTTCGAACAGTCCCGCAGCCCCGGCAGGCATCGGCCCTTGCGGGCCCCTTCTTGGTTGCTGACATCTCTTTGAGGCGCGCGTGGAACACGAACGCGCCGTCGACACGGCCTGTCGTCATAAGACGGACGGACGGTGAGCTAACCCATTACTCACCGTCCACAGGCCCGCGCCTACGGTGGCCGGGAGCCACCACGTGGCCCCCGACGCCCGGTGCTTCGCCCGCGGCGGCTGGGACGTGAGATTCTCTCCCTCTCACGTCCCGCCACCTCCTTCGCTAGCATGACTGCTTCGCAGAAGGAGGTGACGGCTTCCCATTCCCTGTCGCTCCGGACCATGGCCTGAACCAGGGCCGGGAGCGAGAGGTCGCCGCCGCCGATCGCCGCTACGAGGACACGGCGGAGCTCCGCCCAAGCGGGGCAGACCTCCACGGTATGCGCCACCGTGTCCTCCGGACGATCCTCACAGTGATAACACCCGGGCGTTTCCTCCCGCCCGATTCGGTGCAGGAACCTCCCGAAACAACACATTAGCTTTACGTGGTTTTTATCTTACTTGATGACCATTAACGGGTTATATTCTTACTGTTTCGACATCTGCGCAAAATATCTAAATTTTTTTGGACACCTCATCATCAAATTCTTTCACGTCTTGTACCAATTTATTTGATGCCAGTACAGCATCGTTTTCTTCTTCCATACATCTCACCAAATTCATACTCAAAACTTTCCTCACGATTTTTTTTATTCCTTCCCCATTTAGGTACCTATTTGCACTGTAGAAGTATTTTAACTTAATTTTGTGCGAACTTAAAAGCAGCACTGAATGAAACCATTTTAAACCTTAGTCAGCAGTTTTTTGCAGACTATTGAATTCCATTCAAAAGTACGCGCAATTCATTACATCAACGAACGATGATTCAGCAGACAGTTATAACAGAAAGTCAATGGAAGCAACGGAAATGACAGATGGAAATACGTTTGCCAAATGCCGTTCAAATGTCGGAGTAAAATCATGTTCTACAGCGCCTTGGCTTACCCTGATATGAGCTGTAACTGTGCCACAGGAGTGTCTGATAATCCTTATTACCGACCTAGACTGTTACATTGTGATTTCATTTGCGTATGTTTATATTGTATTTGCTCGTGGTTAAATAATAACAGCAGCACGGGTCGATCGTAGGTTACCTAAATTATGCTCGCTTCGGGCGGTACGTATCCTTTATACATCTAGACATGTCCAGCAGTTAAGCCTAGCTCTCATTTATCCGTTGGTCTTTGAGTTGTTACGAATAGTCAGAAGACCAAAGTCTAAAAACGTGTGTGTTTTACAAAGGGGTATCATATTACTCAGGTACTGGGTCGTTTCGGTCAGACAGGCAGCCGCTCCTTGCAAAATACTGGTACGCAACTGAATCTAAATTGAACCTGAATGGTTGAGAAGCATAAGAATGCTGATGATGTTAATTACAAGCAAAAAAGAATAGGTCATACTAAAAGGTAAGCTAGCAGCGGATTGTCCAGGGTCCATTAGCAAGAAATTTCAATCCGACACTCGTGAAGGCTCATTGACCGCATCTCCCAAAGGTTTTGATTGTAAGAATCTTTAATTATACATCTTAATTTATAATCCTAAAGAAGACTTATTGGAGGAGTTCGTGGCTAAATAATAGCAGCCGTTCGGGTCAATCTTCAGGTTAAGCCGTGCTTGCCTGGGTTGATCCGTGGATGAGTAACCACCCGTTCCATCCTCCGTGCCTCGGAAAGCACGTTAAGCCGTTGGTCCCGGCCGTCATTTGTACATCTTTGACAGTCGTTACAGGTAGTCAATGGCCCAAAAGTCTGACAACCACTCTTACCTAGGGGTATCGTATTACCCAGTACTAACTGGGTTGTGGAGGTCAGATAAGCAGTCGCTCCATGTAAAATACAGATATTCAACTGCATCCGGTTAGACTGGAAGCCGACCCCAACATAGTTGGGAAAAGGCTAGGCAGATGAGATCCCAAAGAAGACTTATCCACAAAGATAGAAAAACACTTAAAGAACATCATCCAAACGCCGTAGAAACTTTAAAATCGCAACAAAAATCTCAGCAAGAAGACGAAATGTAAATTGGAACACAGTGAAATCGAATAAAGCGTTAACTTGAAGAATTTACAAGGAAATGAAAGCCATTCCCTCGATCTAGCGCATCTAGTTGCTTCCACTCCACACCAAATGACTCGTTTAAAAACAGTTTAAAATTTTGCAATTTCACCTGCCTTTTCGCTGACAGTTTGGAGTTATTAGTTCTCAGGTTTATTAAGAGGTATTTAAGAGTCCATTTCGTGAAAGGTATTGCTATTAAAGGCGTTTGAAAATGAAGTTGCAGGATGGGATAAATAGACAGCTGGGTAAAGAGATTTGAGTTGCTGAACAACTTTTTTTACTTTCTGTTGTTCATCTGGGTCTTTGATATGGGTTTTCGAGGATCACATGTTGCATTTTATCATTCATTGTACTTCCTCTTTTTCTATAGAATATAACTGCGTTTTCTTGACGTGGTAGTTTACTAAATATATTAATTCCTACAATTTTTGTTCAGTCCGAGCAAAATTAAATGGATGACCAATACTTCCAATTTAATGGATGCCCAATTCTTCCAATTTAATGGGTGCCCAATACTTCCAATTTAATGGATGTCAATGCTTCGTCCAATTGAATTGATGGGTTGGCTTTAGTATCGTTTGGCAGGCAGAGAGGGGTAAAGGGGGTTAAAGCTGTTAGGGCTTGGGTTTCCGATTACAATGCTACCACTCTTATTACAAGGTAATGCATATTTTTCGAAAAAAAATTCTAACCGCAAATCAGATAAAAAGCGAAAACGGAACGTTAAAATGGGCGATTGACAACCAAATCTGTTTCACATCATGTCAGTGGTGCAAAATAAAGTGAAAACAAACTTAAAAAGGAACGTAAAAAAAAAAAAAACTTATGTGTTTTCATAACAACCTAAAAATCACCAATGTAGCCCCACTGATTACTATGGAAGCAAGAGCGAGCGAAGCGAGCTCTGGACTTGGGGCACCCCGACTCGGACAGGTTAGGTTAGAAGGGGATGGCGGGGTCGAATGAGCGAGCGAAGCGAGCGAATAGACCCATCCCCTTCGTGGTTATTTTTTTATAAACCACCCAGAAGTAGGAGCCCCGCGAAGCGGGGCTCCGTCGACCGGTTTTGAGGTTAGGTCACAATAATTGGTTTTTCTCAAGAACGGTGCGTCGCCTGAACATGGGAGTGGTGCCAGGGCACAGTCCCGTCACTCCTCCTGCCAAACGATACTAAATGTTTACCCGATTAAGCCTTTTAAGCGACTATAAAGTGTTTTGAGGTTAGGTTACAATAAGTGGTTTTCTCAAGAATGGTGCATTGCCTTGTCATGGGAGTGGTGACAGGGAAGAAGGGGTACCTCCCCCGCCCCCCATCCCCCACTCACCCCCCTCCACCTGCCAAACGATACTAAATTTTTACCTGTAGTTTGCTGTGCAGGTAAGTATGCCTAATTAATTAACTTCAATAATAACTTTATGAATGTGAACATACTCATGTAACATGTAGACATATTTATGTAGGTTCTTCATTATATTGAATATCTAGTTAGTTTTATTAAGATCGCCATGCATCATAGAATTTATACATTACTGTGGGATCTATCTCTTCCAATAGTCAATGCAACCCATAGTTTACAATGCAACAATTATGTAAGTACCTACATGATAAAACAATAACAGAATTGTTCCTTCAGCTTGAAATACTAAATGCCAGTAGGTATATAACATTTTACATGAATTTCGTATCAAGCATAGTCCGGTATCTGTACTTACTAAAGTTTGTTTTTCTTTTATTGTCGACTACTCCTTGCAAACTTCCACTAAGTAATGCTATTTGAATTTCTTACCTTTATCCTCTTCGCCACTTGTAGTATCAGCACTTGTAGCTGAGCTAATAGGTTGATAACACAATTCACTAACTATATCACAGGCTCACTAACATCACCAAGCCCCAGTCCAGGATACGCTTACGTTCCAACTTCCAGCCATTCGTGTTGACTGACAGTTGTCATTAGTGACAGCTACCTGACTATTTGTGGCTGTGAGACAGTGTTTCCATATCTATTAAATAGATACACTACAACGAGTATCTAAGTTTTCAGCCAAGTTTCCTGAGAAGTTCTACCACCATGCTCCGTAGTTTCTGCTACGATGCAGTAGTTCTTTGTTCTAGTGGTAAAGTGCAGTGAAACTTTCAACCACATGAGACTTTGAAAGTTTGCTTTTAAGGTCAGCAAAGTACTTAGTTTATTAATAGCTTCAGTTTACCTTGGTGTTGAAGTATTACAATGTATGTACCTATGTATGTTACCGCAAATGACAGTTAAAGATTTGACAGATTTGAGATTTGATTTGCAAGCGGGAAAACACAGAACTAAAATGAATACACCAAGTTTGACATATCGATGCAAATTTCTAGACAAGCAGCGGTCTTACCATAAGTCACCATATGACGCTGGCAGAATAGTCGACATTGGCTTAGTTGCCAAAGAAGAAAAAAAAAACTTCCGATATCGTTTTGCTTTTCTTACAAACCGTCAAGTCGGAACATAACAGATCAATAATACCATGCACTAAGGTACACTGTTGAGATGCTGATAACATTATTTCAAATAATTGTAGGTACTATAATTCTAGACTCGGCAGCATTAAGCACTTAAGTCAAATGCAAAAACAATTGACTTAAGTACTTATGGCTTCCGAGTCTAGAATTATAATCGATGGATACAGTATTGTGAAATTCACACATCTCATGTCATACACGTAAATAGATTCCACTATAACAAAGAACTTTTCAGCAACATGCAGCTTGTGACACCTTCCTTATAATATTTCAACGTTCTAAATGGTTCGCCCGTCCTAGCTAAGCGTCACAACTTCGACTTTGTCAACATATTTCAGGGACTTTACAGAACCAGATCAGTTGCCACTCGGGAACATAATAAATGAGAGTCTAGTCGTGCACAGCTTCCGCAGCTACTTTCGCTTTAAATCACTGGAAATTAAAAGAAGTTAGGTCTCCAAAAGTATTTTTCAGCGAAACGGACGCGGAATTTTAAGCGCTTTTTACGCTAACGACCCTTTAAGCATTGTTCGGCTATTAGTACTGTTATAAGCGGAAATTCTGGTACTTTAAAACTGTATGACGCCCACGTCCCCGTTTCATTTTCAACAGATTTTCTAGACTTGGAATATTATAAATAGATTTAATTTTTGATGGATTTGTTGTTGGGATATGTTTAAGGGTGTTGAATGTTGGTGTTATTCGACGTACCTACTGTACTTTATGAAATTAATGATTGATCCTGGCGACTGTTGATAAATTACTGGTGTCGTAATGTGGTTTCTGTTTCGTATTTCTCAGTAGGAGACACGGAGTCTGGATTTGTGCCCAGTTGATGGCAATAGCCCCCTATTTCATGGGACTTAAATATAGCTGGCGAAATGTAGATGTACTATTAGGTACACCTCTGCCTAACCCTTCGGGGATTACAGGTGTAATGTTTCGTGATGATGAAATCAAAAGAGCTTTTAGACCATGCCGAATGATTTTATATGAGATGGAAAAGTGAATAAAGGCTTCATACACTTGGCCATACAAATAGGCTATTTCCTTTAGGAATATTCTTATCGGTGGGTGCATCGGGGAATACGTTCAGGAAATAAGCATGCAGTCTTCAGTTAAAGGTACTGGCACACTTTTATTGTGGCAGGTCCTGGTTTTTTTTTATTGTTGTTTATTTTTTTCTTTTATGGGGCAAATGGTCTATAATTACTGCGATCTCAAACTTTTCAACTATCTAAACAAAAATGTGTTAATAAAATAATTATAAAACACCTACAAAAAAAAATACATTTTTCAATAGACTAGACACTCTCTGAAATCATCTTTTTTACACTAGCATAAAGTTGATATCCATTTATGTGGAGATAATATCAAATTGGAAACAAATACTTGAATAGACTTTAGGTAGGTACCTGAAGATAAATAATTTTACACTGACCATAAACGTTTCTATTTTCTATCACTACGAAAATTATCTCGTCGTTGTAGAGCAAGAACTCACTAAGTGACATTTTAGCCAAAATGAGTTAATGATGTCAAAGTGTTTTTAAACCCATAATCTACCTTATAGAAAAGTAAAATACAGATTTTTTTTAGTATTTTAGATGATAAGAAAATGTCAGAACTGCATAACTACTTGTTAAGGCAAAACACCAGCTTACGAAAATTAACTAAGGGCAATTGAGTAATTTATGCCAATTTTTCTTACTAACTTTTTCTCAATTACTGGGGCTTCCCTGTTCATTAATGTCACTTAGTTACTTTTCGTATTCAATATATCCGACGAGAACCTCTGTAGCGTCACTTAGGTATTTCTTGCAGACATTGGCGTATCTACGGCTCTTGGCGTGTATGGGATATCATCAATTAACCCCCCCCCCCCCCCCCTGGGCGGAATGGGAGGGATTGTCAGACTTTTACTGACTAAAACCCATCCCTGTTCCTACTTTGCCCTTTGTGTTCCAGGGCCGCGGTATCTCTTTCGAACAGTCCCGCAGCCCCGGCAGGCATCGGCCCTTGCGGGCCCCTTCGTTTTGCTTTATTGCCATACGTATGGACCCGGACGGTGAG